>CM055844.1:16736136-17936136 GCA_029490765.1 Euthynnus affinis | reverse complement strand
CTCAACTTCAAGCTTTGTACATTAAGGCTATTTGACGAAGAAGGAGCGTGATGGAGATGACCTGGCATCCACAGTCACCTGACCTAAACCCAACTGAGATGGTTTGGGATGAGTTGGACAGAGGAATGCCGGAAAAGCAGCCAAGACTTGACTTTGGAACAGTCTTGTAGTAGATTGAACTTTTGATGCTTATTATGTTTAAGAAACTTAAAATTTCTTTTTTCAAGCTTGTTTTACCTAAAAACCTTTACTTTATTTTACACCCACACTGAGTGTTTTTATTATTGTAGTCATTTTTTAAAATAGTATTGTTATTATAATATGTTCCTGTTTCTTTCTTTTTATGTTTTTCATCTTTTCTGGAGCACATTCTGTTGCAAATTTTTAAGGGAAATGTGCTATATTTAAAAATGTATTATTATTATTATTATTATTATTATTATTATTATTATTATTATTATTATGTGCTTGTATGAAAACAGCTTCATCTCACTCCAAATGAGATGAATGCCCCCATGACACTGCCGGCAATTGTGGCAAATCCCCCAGTCATAACAGCATGGATCTCAGAATTGGTCATGTCCTTTAAATAGGGGCGAATCAGCAGCGGCGCCTCTGTCTAAAGAAAAAAACAAGAAGAGTTACTGCATGAATGTTTATATAGTCATAAAACCAAAGCACAGAATGATTCAAACTCATGACATTTAAATGCAATGTTGTCAGACTACGGTGAAAGATAGCGTAGCAAAGACATCAAGCCTTGTCCAGAGTACCTGCCCAACAAAGATATTGCCTGCCACACTCAAGGTCTCAGTGGGAGAGGTTCCCAACGTTATCTGCATAATCCATGAGATCTGTGTGGACAAAACACATGACTCATGGTGATAGTACTGTATATCACTGCAGGTGAAAGCCATGTACACCCAGCCATCAGGAACCTCTGATGCTGTGAGGTGCAAGTTTTAACTTTGCTTTACCTTCAGAATGAGCCACTGCATTATCCCCAAATAGTAAAGGACCGACATCACACTGCTGAAGAACACAACAATAGGCAAAGCCTGAAGAAGAAATCACAAAACTCAGCTTGAATAACTCATAATCGTATAGCCTGTATTGTATTTAGGAAGGAATAAATTGTCAGCTGCACATTCACTCACTTGAAAGGCAAAAATGTCTGCGATCAGATCCCCAAAAACAAATGATGACCCTTCTTTGGTGTAGTTGAGGAATATCTAAAATGACAAGACAAACAAGAAACATGGGTTTTATTATTTCAAACAGTTATTTGTTCGCTTAATCTATTCATTTATTGTCTTCATGATATGATAACTCATTCATAATTATTTTGTATCTTGCAATAGAAAGTTATTGGAACATAAAAGAATAAAAGAGTAAAAGTAAAGATAGTAGGCTCAACTACATAACATGCCTATGCAGACATTCTGCTGATTCAACACTTGGATCAAGAATAAGGTTGAAGACCACAATAAAGTATCTTTAAAGATAAGAATGCACATATTCAAAGGATATTGCACCCTAGTAGATAAGAAACACAGTATGTCACAGATGTAAATTCTGTTGTGCAAATGAAGAATTTCAGGACAATGTATGATGTGACTGGAAATAAATGCTGGATTTAGTTATTTATTTGTATTCTGTATGTATTGTATTGTATTCTTGCTATTTGTTGATATTTGTTGAATATATTTTATTGGCAAAACAGGGGAAAATACATCTGACTTACTAATAGTGAGAAATGTTGAACGAAAAGAAGGTTTTTGGGCATTCTTATCATTATGTAACCAGACAATGTGTATGATCAAGGATAAAAAATTAAATTTTGGTAATTTTTCCCTAAAATTTATCCAATGATATTATTCACTCATTTAAAATTGATGCTGAAACCTGCTTGTTGCTTTTACTGTACAATGTAATAAATTGCTGTAAAAAATACAGCCAAATTCTGACAGTAATATACTGTTCTCTCTAGATACGGTAAGATACTGTAAATTCTGATGCTTTTTGGAGCCAAAACCAAGAACGGACGATTAACAGTAGGCTACTATAATGGAGGGACAGAAGAAAATACAGAGAAAATAGAACTGCATTTGTGCATCTGGTTATCCAATTAATAATTGTGTTTTATTTTTTCTAACATTAAATTGGCATAATCCTAGCAAGCACCTGGCAGGCACAAGAGAGCATTTTCAGGTAGTGTTCTTCAGTTGGAAGTTTGAATTACTGGTATTTAAATATTATTTTCACTGCTGCTTGCAAGTCTAGTTTACAGATTAATTTTGGATGATTTGAATTACTATCTAACGTTATTCTGGCCTGGTCTATACCTATCTATATCTATCTATACCTATATTTTTTCAAAAATACTTGATAATATATTTGGTATAAGCTTCTGAATAAATGTTCAATTCCATAAAGCTGTCATTTGTCTCAACTTTTTTGTACTTGATGTAAAATGCTTGCAACTACAGCTGCCAGTAGTTTACTGTAATTTTACAGGCAATTTCTTCATGGTGTAATTGTGTATTTTTTTTTAAAATAAAATTTGGCCTATATATATATTTGAGTTTCTTTTCATTTTGGTAGAATACACATTCTCATTCTGAATTGACTGTCTATTACTCATTTTAGATAAGAAAAACATCCAAGTGTATTACCTGCACTTGTTCTCCGAGCCATTTGAAAGCTACAATTCCAGGCTCTGTTCTTATAACAAAAAGGCCAATACAGAACTGCATCCCGAGACCCCAAAAGACAGGCCTCCATGACACCTAAAAAAAAGATTTTTTAAGAAAAAAAACATAATTTGACCACAAGTGTATCTATCACTTGTGGTCTCCATGGAGACTCCCTCATAGCTACACTTGTGATCAAAGCCTTTTATTAACAAGGAAGCACTTCCAATAAAGCTTAAGACAATGGAGGCACAAGGCCAAATGATATCCAAAGTCTCAGCAAAACAGACCAGAGATAGCTTGAGAGATAACAGCCGAGCACATTTCGAAACATCTTTCATGTTAGTAGTTATTCATCCTAGAGTGAGTAAATAAAACTCACCTCTGTCCTGTGTGCTGAGAAGATGAACACAACTGCGATGAACACGCACACACCTCCGAATGAGATAAGCTGCTCGGGACGTTGGCTCGTGTCGAGGACAAGCCACAGAACAAGCAGGGCCAGAACAGCTATGATGAAAACCCTGCAATAAAAAAACACCTTCACTCATTAACAGATTGCATCCTGTACCGCCTATTATCATACACAGAACAGTGCAACCACACACATCACATCCACTCACCATTTTATCCACTTCAAGTTAGATTCAAAGCAGGTTACTGCAGGTTTGAAACACCGACTGATGCTTTTTCCCAAGAACTTCTTCAAAAGTTCGTATGATGTTACAACAACAGCCAAACTAGTGAGGACCACAAGAGCGATGGCCCTGTGGAAATCCAATACACAGGCTGCAATGAAGTATGCCAAGTATCCTACAGAACAGAAAAAGAGTATTTGATCAAGAATGAGCGTCCATGTTCAAATGGTTATTACTGTCTTGTCATAGTCTTCATAAGAAATATCCTTCACCTTTAAAGAATGCAGGGCACCACATTTTTTTAATATAATAAACTACTTTTTGTAAAATATCAACACAAATGAACAGACTTTTTATATTACCTGCTCCAATTACAGCTAGCCCAATGTATTTGAAGGTTTTTGAGTGAGCCTTCACGTAATCCTCTGTGACATCAAGTGGTTTGGTAAATTTGCTTAAAGGGTAGAACAAATCAGAATTCAGTTTCCATTGGGTATAAAACATAGTTCTGTTTCAAATGTCTGTGAATAATTCCATAGATTCAGTTTCAAATAATGTATATTTGCCTAAAGTTTGTTGTTTTTTGTATTAAATACCAAATCTCAACAAGTTAATTATACTGTACATGTATACATAGGATAAAAAATATAAATATTACAGAGGCATAATGAAGCATCCTTGCTGTCTGATAATAAAAATAGTTACTAATTTAGTTTTACAAGCAATCACTGATAGAATAAAGCTGACACACCTTAGGTAGTTTGCCAGTCCCTTTTTTTTCTTGTCTTTTGTCTGCTGGTTGACACAGCTAGTATCCCCTGTGTTGTCCTCCTGAGAAAATCACATTATTTTACTGGAAAAAACAAATTGCACCATTTTCTCTAAAAACAAAAGGTAATGCATACCTCTATTTCAAAAGCATGATTGACCACGCCATTGGGGTGGTTTGCTCCATTGGTTTTGTTTTCAAAGGAATCGTTGTTGAGCGCATTGGCATGGTAGGTTTCTGCTGAAAAAAGAAAACAGAAACATTGTTCACTTCTATGCAGCAGCCTTTGGAAAAGCAGCTTTAACTGCTTAACTAGGAATGCCTAATGACCAACAAGCTGTGTTTCTTTGTCCTCTTTCTGTGAGATAAAGCAATCTCAAAATAAGTCCACATAGTCCTCACAGCTTATCTTGAGGAAGAGGAAAAAAGAAGAATTGTGCACAAAAATACCTGTTCACAACTGCAAAACAAACAGTTCAAAGAATACCAGAGGTAATGGCTTACTCATTGTGTGTCCTCCTAAAGCCCCCGTCAAATGGTGTGCTGTAAAATACACTGCGGGAAAATATACTCTGCCCTCTATGAAATCTTATCATTAATTAACAGACATGTTACGTGCTGCTCTGATCTTTCAGGGAGCACAGGATATAGACAAAAGTGTCATAATGCATCAGAAATTATGAAATCAACAATGAAGCAACAATCAGATGAGACGTTGACCATGTTCATCATTTATGAAATCACTACAGGGACACATGATGTGTTTTCCAGATATAAAGTCACTGGAACTAACGAAGCAGAAAAACTGATATTTAATAACATGTCATTATTAGTGGATTAATCATGAATGAGTTTATCTGTAGGTTACTCCCATGCTTATGCCATATTGTTCTTTTTTATAAAGAGGACTTTCCAGTAAGGATTTTCTCAGAGGCATGTGAACATGATGAATAAGACTTAACTCAAAAACACATTTTCTTTTCTGCCTATGTCTATCTTGAGAAAAACATGACGACTGAGTCGTTACTTATGAATACTGTCATTTTCAAACAAGCTACAATAAAAGCAGATAAATATACAGTTAGAAGAGAAATAATTCTCCTGTAATTAGAGTGAATGTAGCGCACATTATTCCAGTAAAGGAGCCCAAAGAAAACTGCTGTATGATAAGTTAAATTCTACCGAGTATGCCATCAAAGGCCTTCATAGGTATTTTAGTGGGGAAAAGTCAGCAATGTCAAATTGGCTCTTATTCGTGTTCTTCAGTTGGAAGTTTGAATTATTGGTATTTAAATATTATTTTCACTGCTGCTTGCAAGCCTAGTTTACAGATTAATTTTGGATGACTATTTTCTCTTGAACTACACATGAGTAAAAGTCAGCAATGTCTAATTGTCTCTTATTTTTATGACAACATCTCATCTCTTTATGTGGTTGTTTTGTAGAAAAAGTACATTGAGTAATCACTGCAGAATTAGATATCCTCCAAATCAGTTAGAGCTTTTATCTGGTCTGTTAAATATATTGCAGTGCAATTTGTACTTCACTTTCACGGTGATGATTCATGAGTGGTCACAATTTTTTCTCTTGCTGCTGTTCAAATTTGATCTTTTTCATTCACTCATTTGCCATCAGAATTAATTTGACTATTTAGATGCAGTAGTCATAGCTATAACTGAGAAACAGACTTGTTAAAGGATGACTTTAGTGCATGTAATAATTTATGTAAATTGAATGTATGGAATCATTATTCAGTGTTGGAAAATTTACACAAGTAATATACTATGGAGTATTTCCATTTTATGCGACTTCATACTTTGACTTCACCACATTTCAGGGGGAAATATTGTACTTTCTACTCCACTACATTTATTTGACAGCTTTTGTTATCAGTTACTTTTCAAATGAAGATTTGACATAATGGATTATATAACAAGTGTTTAAAATACAATACATCATTAAAGAATAAACCAGTTTTAAATTTCAATAAACTGAAAACAGATTTGTGTATCAGAACTTTGTTTTTTCTTCTTTCCTCTCCCGTTCTCACAACCCCTCAGATTTATCTTGTGACCTTTTGGAGGGGCTGTATATGAAGTAGTTAAAACTAGCTGGCAATAATTCAACATTTTGTGTGTTTACTGTTGTTTTTTTTAAAGTAAACATGATTCTTTATTCACATACTAACACATTACCACCTAAACATGAATACATAAATAATAAATAACATACGGATTCACAGATTTTGTTCATTTAATTTCTTCAATTACACTGTGTTGCTGTAATCATTCACTCACTGTATATACAGCATTGACTTTACAGTCACTGAGACTCCACATCACTATCAAATATTGTTATATTGTTGCCTCTGTTAAGTTACTGCCACCCTTTTTTATTTTCCTCTGATAAGAAAGTGATTCAGGCCTGTGTGTGAGTATGTGTGCGTGCATTTAACAGGAATTGATGTCACTACAACCCTGACTAGGGAAACGAGTCACGAGTTATACCACCCTCAATTTTGTCTTACAGGACATTAAAATTAAAAACTAGTTCCTTCTACCCAAATGTAAGTTGTGTACAAACCTAAGTCTCCAATAGTCATCGAAGCTGAACCTGCACCTACTCCCAAAATTAGAGTATCGTCACATATGCGCTATACAAGCGCATATGTGAGCGCTATACAAGTATGGTCCATCCATTTATGGTCCATATGCCGAAACTGATGGGAAACTTTGGCAGTCCTTGTCAAATCATAGTTAAAATTTTCAAAGAGCATGATTGGAGAGTTTCTCATGGGGGGCAAAGTGTAAAGCAATGTCCCTCTATACTATACTATACTATACTATACTACTCCACTCTTCTTGGTAATAATAAATAAAACAACGACTCATCTTTCTTTGTCACGCCCTGTGATTTACAACATATCCAGGCTACAAACAAGAACAAACAGTGAAGCTGATGCCTGATGTCCTTTATATCTATCTGATTATGAATTAATGATCAACTAAATACTTCTGCCACTCACAATAGATTGGAGGACACTGAGCATTACAAACGATATATGTGCTGCTTGGCTGTTCAGGTCGACATCCAACCAATAATTATGACTTTAAAACTGAACATTGGCTAAATCTTACTGTTCAAGTTGACAAACATCCTAATTTTAAGGCACACATTTAATCGAGCACACTGTATTAATGTATTTCACTATATTTGCACCCTCAGTACCTTGACTTGTTTGATTACTGAGATAAAACCATAAATATTCACATGTGTATATACATGTGTATATATCTATGACATAAAATGTTTACAAGTCATGTGAATATTTCCCATTCCACTCCACATGACCTGAACATGAGCATTAGTGTAAGCCTGGTTAAGTCTAGCACTCAATCAGCTTGTACACTCAGTGCAGCAGAGTCATGCTCTAAGATTACAAATGATAAAACAATAAAAATAAAAAAAAACAGTAGTTGTAAAATAGATAAGATATGTTGGGAAGAAAACAATACGTAAATAATTAAATAAAGCCTCAAATCTTCAGGCAGGGAGCTCCAGAGCTGAGGGGCCTTGACTGCAAAAGCTTGGTCACATATAACACATATACTGTACATACTTTTTAACCAGTTTACAGAAAGAGGCAGATTACATGCACAAATAAGCATGAGTAGACAATGCTGAACAGTGGCAATAGCACAATGGGTTAATATGAGCACATATATTAGGGCCAGTAATATATTTCTCTCGGGCCCCCATTTTAGCTCCAAGAGTGTGTGTCATGCATGCATATCTTTTACAGTTGCTTTTGGTCTAAATGAGGGCCAGGCAGTGTGTAAGCAAGATCATGTTCTACCCTACCCATCCTACCCTGGACACAGACTCTTTGAACTTCTTCCCTCAGGAAAAAGACACCAGCAGACACAGGAACAGCTTCTTGTTGTCCTATTGAACAGCTGAACTGTACTCTTATCAAACTGGACTTTACATCTCACATCCCTCATTTAATCCCTCAATTTGTCACTGTATTTCATCAAGCTGGACTTAACATTGTACATTGCGTTCAACCTCCACTGTTACATGATTTAATTATCTATTGCATATGCCACATTTCATTTTTGCACTGGTCACCATTTCTTGGTCGACAGCACAGTCTATATTTCCTTTGTACAGTCAATATTTAATTTTGCATCCCAAAAAACTATTATTATTACATTCTGTAAATAGATTTTAAATTTTAATAAATAATCTAATTTAATTTCATTACTACTTTGTTTATTTTGTGTTCGTGGGAGCAGAAGCCAAGACACATCTTTGAATGCTGCATACTTAATTAATAAACTGATTCCAAGATTCTGATACCTATCTACCTCAAGCAACATACCAAATACAGTGTAAATGATTGTGTATTTTACCAATGAGCTATGACACACAATAAATTGCATTCATCCCTCCAGAGTTTCAGGGGACATATACAGTTTTAGTAACGTTAGCCGTGGCACCGCCTTTCACCTGTAAGACCGTGTTCAGGGCTTGAATCAACCATAAAAATGTTAAGGCTAGTATACTAGCTACTAACTTTCATTTCCTACTAGCTATAGCTAATAGCCTGAAGTCAAGAGGGAGTGAGGAAAAAAGTGAGAATGTTGTACTTAATTTTGAGGAGGAAGTGCTTCCAAAGAAAGTGACTCTGGGCTTCTTGAGCCATACCGTAAGAGAGTATGTGCCAAAGCCAGTGAGGTGTTACAACTGTGAAAGTTTTGGTCATACAGCCACGACATGCAAAGGCAGAAGAAGATGTGGGGAAGATCGTGAGCCTGGGCAATGTGATCATGAGCAACCAAAATGTTGTAATTGTGGTGGCAATCATAGTGTGTCTTATGGGGTGTGTGAAGTGGTGAAAAGAGAAATACAGCAGGTAAGAGTTCAGAGTAAGATTACATATTTAGAGGCTGTGAAAATGTGTTTTTGAGTTAAGATGGTGAGGAGGAATTGTTGAGAGGAGCAGAACAGGGAAGGAGCCCATAAAAGAAGTAGATCAGATAGGTGAAAGAAAAAGTAATGGTTGATTTAAAGAAGCTAGTCACTTTCATAGCAGGGGTAGTAATAGTTGGAAAGAGGCAGTGATTATTCCTATCAAGAAACCAGGGAAGGACCCATCAAATCCAATGAACTATAGGCCAATAGCACTCACATCATATGTAGGTGAGATAATAGAAAGAATGATTACAGAAAGATTAGGATTTTTTATGGAAAGCAGAGGAATTCTTTCACCTCATCAGAGTGATTTTAGGAGATGTAGAGGAACTATGGACCTTGTTATATGCCTGGAAACAGAGATTAGGAAAGCACAAGTTAATAAAGAATCTGTTGTGGCAGTTGATGTAGAAAAGGCATATGATATGGTTTGGAAGAAGGGGTTAATGATCAAATTAAATATGATGGAAATAGCAGGAAGAGCATATAATTGGATTAAAGACTTTTTATTTGATAGACTTATTCAAGTAAGAATTGGGACAGCCTTATCAGGAAGATATATGGTAGATAACGGTAGTAAGGGCAGTGCTATTAGCCCGCTACTCTTTTCCATTATGATAAATTATGTTTTTTCAGGACGATATTTGATGGTCATTGTTTACTGATGATGGAGCTGAAGATATTAAATGTAATGAGATGTTTAACAGGATCAGAGTGGGTGCAGGCTGATCTGCAATTAAAATATGTATGTAGCACTGATTAGATCAGTGTTAGATTATGGATATATTGTGTTAGATTATGATGTACTCCAGCAAAAACCTCATTAAAGAAGTTGGAGGTGGTGTAAGCTCAAGCTTTGAGACTTTGTTGTGGTGCTTTCAAAACAATTCTTGTGTCCACTCTTCAGGTTGTGATGGTTTAAATGGTGCTGCTCATCAGACACAAACAGTTAATGATGAACTACAGGGCAAATCTTCAAGGGCATTCCGAAGATCATCATCCAACAACAAAAGTACTTCTTCCATGTTGGGAGAGAGAAAGGGCCAAGTGGGAGTGTTTTTCATGGAGCAGTGAAACAGTTGCCATAGATATTCCATTAAATCAGCAAAGATATATCCCTAAAGTGCCATTACCAATAATGCCACCGTGGTTGATTTCTATATTCTGAAAAAAGTGCATAAAGGTTTTGGAAATATTGCAGTCCCAGTGTTGTAATGGCCATCTGGACTGCCATGGCCCTTAGGTTTGTGTCTTGCCTTGGGCTGCTGTGTGTTTGTGTTTCTCCCTTTAGGTCCAGGTAGGCAGAGACTCACTTAGTGAAACTGAGTTTTGTTGCATTTCTCTTTGGTTTACACTTTACAATGCTACACATTCATACATCCACTTACCAACACAACTGATCTACTGATTGAATTTCTTTAACTGATTGTAATTTCTTTAAAAATAAACATAACTGATTGATTTTTGTGTCCGACCATTTGTATTCCCCTTTTTTTGTCATGGCCCAAGAGCTGTGGATGGTTCCAGATGGATCCAAGGATCCTAATGCAGGGAGAACAGGCTTTGTTTTGAGTATACCAACCTTATAAGTTTCTGTTAAAAAGAACATCAGATAATTTTTTCAGCATATACAGTCAAGATGACAGCAATTGCAACAGTGTTACAGTGGATAGAAAATACAAATTAAAAATGTGTTCTTTGTACAGATTCATGTTCTGCTTAATGTCAGAGAGAGAATGAGAGAGAGAGAGAGACTCATTTTCCCAATTAATCATAGAGCAGAGTGGGCTATCTCCAGCTTTCATCTCATCAGCCCTGCTTCTCAGCCCTGGACCCCCACCTGGTTCAACTACTCCTTGGATTCCACTCCAGACCTGCTTGGCTCTGCTTCCCACACTCTGGACTGTGCTCAGCTCAGCTATGGCTTTCTCCCTGCTCTGCAAAACGAGCCACCAGCTCAGTTCTCCTGCATCCAGTCATCCACTCTGCTCCGCTCATCCCTGGCTCAACACTCCATCTCTCCCACCCTACAATAAATATCCATCTTTTATCTTACTCCAGTCTCCTCGTCTCTCTGTGTCACACACTTGGGTTGACTAGCTCAGCTCCACGTAACAGAAGTATTCAGTGACTTTGAAATATGAATTCCAGATTTATATTTGTTAATAAGGCTTTGAACTGTTTACTGCAAGTTATAATTCCATCAACTCACATTTTACAATTTCATTAAAACAAATTTATTAAAGATGAATAAACAGAGCTAACAATCAGATTTTGTCATATTAATAATCCTTTCTATCTACTGTATAAACATTTAAAAATTTTAAGAGAACATTCAATAATTTTAATAGAACAGAAGTTGATATGATGCAGAAGACACTATAATTCAGAAGTCACTATAAAAATGTCTATCCAATCCCAAGCAAATGTGCAAACTCAGACATTCAAAAACACATGGGGATAAATAGTTTGTCTGTAGTTTCCAATAAAACACATAATCTATGAGGCCAGTCATGTTCAGCCTTAAGTTTTACACACTGGAAAAAACAAACAAACAAAGATTCATTTGGAAAACCAATCTCTCTCTCTCTCTCTCTCTCTCTCTCTCTCTCTCTCTCTCTCTCTCTCTCTCTCTCTCTCTCTCTCTCTCTCTCTTGCTCTCTCATGCACACACACACACACACACACACACACACACACACACACACACACACACACACACACACAAAAGCATGGAAGTAAATTAAATAAATTTCAATTTGAAGCATTATGATGTGAGATGTAAGACAAACATATAAAGCATATTGCCTGTATTTACTATATAAACTGTCAGCTGCACATTCACTCACTTGAAAGGCAAACATGTCTCTGATCAGATCCCCCAAAACAAAGAAGAGACACAGAAGAAACATGAGTTTTACTATCTCAAATGGTTCTTTGTTCTTTTAATCTATTAATTTATCACATACATGATAAGATTCATTATTTTATGTCTTGCAATAGAAAGTTGTTGGAACATAAAAGAATAAAAGAGTAAAAGTAAAGATAGTAGGCTGAACTACATAACATGCCTATGCAGACATTGTGCTGGTTCAACAGTTGGATCACCCAAGAATAAGGTTGAAGACCACAATAAAGTATCTTTAAAGATAAGCATGCACATATTCAAAGGATATTGCAACCTTGTAGATAAGTAACACCATGTGTCACAGATGTAAAGTCTGTTGTGCAAACCAAGAGTTTCAGTACAATGTATGATGTGACTGGAAATAAATGTTCAATTTAATTATTTATTTATTGTTGTTATTTGTTGTTATTTTCAGTGTAAAATACATTTTATTGGCAAAACAGGAGCAAAATATATCTGACTCACTAAATGTTAGATATGTTGAATGAAAAAAGGTTTTTAGACACTCTTATCATTATGTAACCAGACAATGTTTATGATCAAGGGTAAAAATTTTAATTTTGGTATTTTTCCCTAAAATTTATCCAATAATATTATTCACTCATTTAAAATTGATGCTGAAACCTGCTTGTTGCTTTTACTGTACACTGTAATAAATTGCTGTAAAAATACAGCCAAATTCTGACAGTAGTATACTGTTCTCTCTAGATACGGTAAGATACTGTAAATTTTGATGCTTTTTGGAGCCAAAACCAAGAACAGACATTAACAGCAAGCTACTGTAAGATTTGACACTAAAATGCATTATTTTCATTTATGCCACCACAGTAATGGAGGGACAGAAGCCACATGCAACCAATGACATCATGTAATCATTGTTCATCCTCCTCTGTAAAATCAAACCAAAAGGTCAGTAACATCATACTGAGAAAACAATAAATTGGCATAATCCTAGCAAGCACCTAGCAGGCACAAGAGAGCATTTTCAGATAGTGTTCTTCAGTTGGAAGTTTGAATTATTGGTATTTAAATATTATTTTCACTGCTGCTTGCAAGCCTAGTTTACAGATTAATTTTGGATGACTATTTTCTCTTGAACTACACATGAGTAAAAGTCAGCAATGTCTAATTGTCTCTTATTTTTATGACAACATCTCATCTCTTTACACGGTTGTTTTGTAGAAAAAGTACATTGAGTATTCACTGCAGAATTAGATATCCTCCAAATCAGTTAGAGCTTTTATCTGGTCCGTTAAATATATTGCAGTGCAATCTGTACTTCACTTTCACGGTGATGATTCATGAGTGGTTTTAATGGTCACAATTTGTTCTTCTTGCTGCTCTTCAAATTTGATCTTATCACATACACACCCCCAAAAAAATATCTGATTCATTTTTAAAATGGAGTTGGCCCATGGTTCATAACACTCAATGGGGTCTCAGTCTGTCAGGATGAAGATGCTAAACATTAATTCTTATTTAAAAGTTCAGGCTATTTCTGTTCACTAATTTCACAAGACCTTGCAGACTTGAAAAGCCATTAGAGGAGGTTTATGACCTAGCAGATTTTGTTGCATAACATTAAATGCAATGGTTCAGTAGCCCAAAGTCATTCTTGTTTTGCAGACCATCAACTCATTTGCCATCAAAATTAATTTGACTATTTAGATGTGGCAGTCATAGCTAGAACTGAGAAACAGACTTGTTAAAGGATGATTTGCATGCAATACAAAAGATAATAATAATTCATGTAAATTGAATGTATGGAATATTCAGTGGTGTACATATAACACATTGTTAAAGATTTAACCAGTTTTAAATTTCAAAAAACTGAAAACAGATTTGTGCATCAGGACTTTGTTTTTTCTTCTTTCCTCTCCCGTTCTCACAACCCCTCAGATTTATCTTGTGACCTTTTGGAGGGGCCACCCCTTGGTTGGGAACCACTTGACTAAACTAGCTAACTGTATATGAAGTAGATGAACTAGCTGGCAATAATTCAACATTGTGTGTTTACTGTTGTTTTTTTAAAGTAAACATGATTCTTTATTCACATACTAACACATTACAACCTAAACATGAATGCATAAATAATAAATAGCAAATAGCTTCACAAATTTTGTTTGTCTAATTTCTTCAATTACACTGTGTTGCTGTAATCATTCACTCACTGTATACACAGCATTGAATTTGCAGTCACTGAGACTCCACATCACTATCAAATATTGTTATATTGTTGCCTCTGTTAAGTTACTGCCGCCCTTTTTTTTCCTCTGATAAGAAAGTGATTCAGGCCTGTGTGTGAGTATGTGTGTGTGCATTTAACAGGAATTGGTGTCACTACAGCCCTGACTAGCGGGAAACGATAAGTCACGAGTTATACCACCCTCAATTTTGTCTCACAGGACATTAAAATTAAAAACTAGTTCCTTCTACCCAAATGTAAGTTGTGTACAACGCTAAGTCTCCAACAGTCATCGAAGCTGAACCTGCACCTACTCCCAAAATTAGAGTGTCGTCACATATGCAGAAACTGATGGGGAACTTTGGCAGTCCTTGTCAATCATGGTCAAAACAGAATGATTGGAGAGTTTCTTATGGGGGGCAAAGTGTAAATACTATTGAGAAACCATTACATTGTAAATGTATCCAGATTCAGTTAATGACTTAATGTGGATAATCTCCCTCTACTATACTACTCTACTATATGAATCTTTGTAATAATAAATAAAACAATGACTCATCTTTCTCCCTGTGATTCACAACATATCCAGGCAACTAACAAGAACAAACAGTGAAGCTGATGCCTGATGTCCTTTATATCTATCTGATTATGAATTAACGATCAATTAACTAACTAATCCACTCACAATGGATTGGAGGACACTGAGCATTACAAATCATACACGTGCTGCTTGGCTGTTCAGATCAACACCCAACCAATAACTATGACTTTAAAATTGGTATTTTTTCTGATATCTCCACTAAAGGAGTACATAGTACATATGTGCCCAAAGAACATTGGCCAAATCTTACTGTTCAAGTTGACAAACAATTTTAAGGCACACATATAATCGAGCACACTATATTAATGTATTTCACTATATTTGCACCGTCACCACCTTTACTTGTTTGAAACAAGAACAAACAGTGAAGCTGATGCCTGATGTCCTTTATATCTATCTGATTATGAATTAATGATCAACTAAATACTTCTGCCACTCACAATAGATTGGAGGACACTGAGCATTACAAACGATACATGTGCTGCTTGGCTGTTCAGGTCGACATCCAACCAATAATTATGACTTTAAAACTGAACATTGGCTAAATCTTACTGTTCAAGTTGACAAACATCCTAATTTTAAGGCACACATTTAATCGAGCACACTGTATTAATGTATTTCACTATATTTGCACCCTCAGTACCTTGACTTGTTTGATTACTGAGATAAAACCATAAATATTCACATGTGTATATACATGTGTATATATCTATGACATAAAATGTTTACAAGTCATGTGAATATTTCCCATTCCACTTCACATGACCTGAACATGAGCATTAGTGTAAGCCTGGTTAAGTCTAGCACTCAATCAGCTTGTACACTCAGTGCAGCAGAGTCATGCTCTAAGATTACAAATGATAAAACAATAATAATAAAAAAAAAAAACAGTAGTTGTAAAATAGATAAGATATGTTGGGAAGAAAACAAATCTTCAGGCAGGGAGCTCCAGAGCTGAGGGGCCTTGACTGCAAAAGCTTGGTCACATATAACACATATACTGTACATACTTTTTAACCAGTTTACAGAAAGAGGCAGATTACATGCACAAATAAGCATGAGTAGACAATGCTGAACAGTGGCAATAGCACAATGGGTTAATATGAGCACATATATTAGGGCCAGTAATATATTTCTCTCGGGCCCCCATTTTAGCTCCAAGAGTGTGTGTCATGCATTCATATCTTTTACAGTTGCTTTTGGTGTAAATAAGGGCCAGGCAAAAGCCTGGTCACATATAACACATACACTGTGCATACTTTTTAACCAGCTTACAGAAAGAGGAAGATTACATGCACAAATAAGTATGAGCAGACAATGCGGAACAGCTGAACTGTACTTTTATCATACTGGACTTTATATTGTACATTGCATTCAACCTCAAGTGTCACATTTAATTTTTTCACTGTTCATTTACAGTCTATATTTCCTTTGTACACTCAACATTTTGTTTCAAGTTTTATATCTTATTTCAAACCTATTGTTATTCCATTCTGCAAATAGATTTAATTTCTTTCTTTTAATTTTATTACCATTTTGTTTATTTTGCATTCGTGGGAGCAAAAGCACAGACACATTTTTGAATGCTGCATACTTAGCTAATAAACTGTTTCTGAGATTCTGATACCTATCTACCTCTAGCAACATACCAAGTACAATGTAAGCGATTGTGTATTTTACCAATGAGCCATGACGCACAATAAACTGCATTCATCTCTGCATAGTGTCAGGGGACATATACAGTAGTAGTAACCTTAGCCATGGCGCCGCCTCTCGCCTGTGAGACCGTGTCCAGGGCTTGAATTACCCACAATCAAGGAAAGGGAAAACGAAGTTAAGGCTAGTAGCTAGTAGCCTGTAACTTAGCTATGAAGCCCTGCAGCAGCTAGCTACAGTATAGCTGGCGAACACTCAGCGCCTGCAACTAACTTTGCTATATAATTTATTAGAGCTGTTAAACATAACTGCGGAGCAAATGGTGAGCCGAATGGTGCATCAATATGTGACGAATTGGGATTGCTTGACTATGATTTAAGCGCTAGCGTTTTTGCCAAGCTACATTGCTAACTTGCAAAGCTAACGTCAAAACCTATAGCCAAATTGGACCTTTGAAGGATTTGATATATGGTAAAACTAGAACCATAGTAGTCTGTATGAAATAATAATGTGCTTGTGTTGTGTTTAATGTGTGCTTTGCTTCAAACTAGTAGACGAATAGCAAAAGTTGTTACGGTTTAGCTTGCTAGCTAGAGCTAATGTTAGCATAGAGAATGCTATCCAGCTGTTATAGTTATTATCCACTTTGTAAAACAACACTTTTTAAGCTGTCAACAGTTCCTACATTTCTCCCTGCTGTGACCACTGTGCAAATGGAGAGATAAGATAAGATAACAAGTTATCTCTGTATGTGTTTCTGCAGGTTTATGAAACTGTGCAGCCATGGGTGACATGAAAACCCCAGATTTTGATGATCTTTTGGCTGCTTTTGACATCCCAGATGCCACGGGGTTGGATGCTAAAGAGCCCACCCAGGAGAGTCATGAGGAGACAGAGAGTCATCTTAAACACACAGGGATATGTCTGGATGACAGCTTATTGAGTAGCCAAGCTGTCACTACAGCAGATGTCCCTGCTGTAAGTGTTATTGTGAAAAACACAAATCGCCAGGAGTCGTTGGAAGGTTTTGGTGATGGGCTTCACTCAGGTCCAGAATTGCAAAATGGATTCAGGGGACAAGGGACTTCCATTGATTCTGTTGAGACAACTAACACCGGCTTTTCCAAATCATTTGTGTCTGCTTTGAATGGGGAGAGCTCAAGAGAGCTTCTTGGAAAGGCACCCATTCAGCACAAGCCTGATGGAACACCAATATTTTCCCAGTCACTTTCTCATTTTAGTCCTATCTCTAGTCCTGAGTCTGAAGACCCACAGTGTAGTAGAGATGAAATGCATGCAAAGCAAGAGAGACCCTGTTTCCCAGAAGCTTCAGTTTTGGTGGAACCTTCAATCCCAAACAGTCCAAAAAAACTGGACCTCAGCATGTTTGATGAATGTCCAAAGGACTCTAACACTCCTAAAAACACTCAAAGGAGCAGAGCTGAAAGTGCTAGCAGCGAGGAGCAATCTGACATCTGTGTTAGTAACGAAACTGATAAAACATCTACAGTACACTGCGCACTTCCCCCACCAAGCAGTAACCAGAACTTGACTGAGACTAACTGCAATTCAGGAACCCCAATGGATGTTCCCATCTCTTATCCACATGTCAATTCTCAGACATCTAAATTATCCTCTTGCCTCGAGGCTCTGGTGGCTTTGAATGCTAGAAAAGATCCCAGTGAGCAGACTAACCCCAGAGAATCACCAGCCGTTCAGAATGACTGCATGAAATACAGCCCCAAGGTGCCTATATCCCCACGAAGTCCCAGAAGTCCACTTGAAGCTGTGAGACGGCTGATGAAACCATCTGACAGCCCTGTAAGCATCTGCAGTGATAGTAGTGGCAAAGTGTCCCCTGCTGTGGCATCTGGATCACCCCCTGCCATACCAAGGGTCAGAATTAAAACCATCAAAACCACATCTGGGCAGATCAAACGCACTGTCACCAGTGTGCTGCCCGATTCAGAAACAGATGAAGTTCATTCTGCCTACGAATCCTCTCCATCGCAGAGCATGATGAGTGAAGATTCTTACTGCAATATGTCACCTCATCAGTCTCAAAGTGCGGCTCTAGAGAACATTGTTGGATCGCAGACTAAAGGAACCCCTGTTAGCACATCTTCACCAAAACTTTTACACAACAAATCGGAGGTAAACTCCAGAAGGTCAGGCATGATGGAGTCTGCAACAATTTTCCATAATACTAGTGGTGCTGTCAAAAGATCTAGTACACATCAGGGGCAGAAACCAAAGAGAGTATCAGCTTCAGCAGGCCATACAACTAGCACAAACTTCCTTCCCAAAGCAATGCACTTAGCTAGTCTGAACCTTGTCCCTCACAGTGTCGCTGCCTCAGTAACTGCACGGTCCACCTCTCATCAACAGAGCCAGCACACGCTCTCCTCAACAGTGTACAGCACTGTCCCACTAGTGCATCAGGTCAAAACAGCCAACCCTTGCCCGCGAACCTCCATTCCCAACACAGCAGCAGGAACTTTAAACAGGCTGTTGAACAACACCAACCCCGTGCCTACATATGTGCCCAACCTGAACCCCCCTCCGGAGAGCAATATTAACCTTCCACCACGCGGTTACTGCTGCCTAGAGTGTGGGGACTCCTTCGGGGTAGAAAGGAGTCTCTCATATCATTACAGCAGGAGGAGCGTTCACATCGAAGTAGGATGCACGCACTGCGCAAAGACGATGGTGTTCTTCAACAAGTGTGCGTTGTTGGCACACGCACGGGAGCACAAGAACAATGGCATGGTGATGCAGTGCACGCAGCTCCATATGAAACCCATAGCAGAGGAACACATGTTTGTACCTCTGAGTGCCGAACCAGTCAAAGTGGACTCTTACGCTACACCAGCACCCTCACCTAAAAATCAACCCGTCATGCCCCTGTATCCTGACAACGTCATCCGCCACAGACTTCGTTGCCTGGAGTGTAACAAGCAGCTATCTGACTACAAAGCACTTGCAGGCCACTACCAGAGGCTTTCTGAAGAAATCGAAGGATTAGTGAGTTGATGTTGTATCAAAATAGTAAAATATAAGGCTCGCAATATTCTTTATTTTTGTGACTGTCAACAAATCCTATGAAAAGACCATGACCCACAGTACTTTAATCCATCTCTCTATATGTCATGACTTCCCCAACCTATCTGTAATAGCCCATTGGTTCCTACTGAAGAAATCATTGTAACAGATTAGTTTTGCTAAATATAGTGCATTTTTTGGGGACTATTTTCAGCCGAGGATTGTGTGTATTTTCAGCAGCACGTCAGCGTATGTGGGATTGACTCAAAATACACAACAGTAGCTATGGTCGTTTAAATGAAGGAGCCTGTCAGCCAGTTTGCACAGTGTGACTCACTGATGTGTTTTTAGTAGTTGTTGGAAAATAAATGAGTTCTGTGGTAAAGATTAAGCTACATGAGGCAGTACTTGGTTGTTTATGGTCATTTAATAGACAATTTTAAATATCACCAGACTTATTGTTTCCAGACTCGGTGACCAGTATTGTGTCTTATCTTTTTTTTTTAAATATACTTCTCTCTCATGTTCTTTTATTACAGATGTGTAAGGTTTGCTCAATGTTGCTACCCAACAAGTGCAGTTTCAGAGCTCACCAACGCATTCACACACACAAGTCTCCTTACTGCTGTCCCGAGTGCGGTGCTCTGAGTCGCTCAGCTGACATACAGAAGCATGTCAAGGAAAACTGTTTGCACTATGCACGCAAAGCATGGTACAAGTAAGTAACTATATATGAAAAGTAAGTAAGTATGAGTGGTGTACAGTGACAGTAAAGTGACGTTATGCTTCCTTTTCCTCGAGGTGTCTTCACTGTGATATGGTTTTCAAGACCCTTCAAGGACAAAAGACTCACATTGAAGAGAAACATTGTGAGGTCTTGTACAAGTGCTCCATCTGTCCAGTTGCTTCCAAGACCTCAGACAGCTGTGAAGTTCATCTGAAAAATAAACACAATTCTAGCAAAGTGTCCCCTCAGTAAGTGAACATCTTGTGACCTGACTGTTAAAAGTTGCACATTTCTTTTTACAGTCTGTTTTAACCATTATCTCTTTGTATTGCAGGTTAATCTTTAAGTGTTCATGTGAGAAAATCTTCAAGAAAAAACAGTTATTGTTTCAGCATTTCCACCAGGACGCCAACAAGCGTGTTGTGTGTATATTCAAGTGTCCAGAATGCAACTCAGTCTTTCCGCAAAAGCAGCTGTTAATGCAACACTTCAAGGTTAGCCCTGATTACATCTTTTATCTATAAAGAGATTTTTAGTATATTTGTTAGCTCAATATAAACTCCCTGTAAGTAATCTCCTCTGCATGTATTTGTGGTTTGGATTTCATGTATGAAGATTTTAAATATCCACATATTTGTCTAGCTGCCTGAAAATTATGTTAAAACTGTGCAAGAAAGTGATACTTCTTGATGAAACTCGTTCATTATTGTAAAGCTCAGCTACAGTTAATGTTAGCTTTAGTTAATCTGAGCTAATATGTAATACCAAACACACAATGCAGAAAAATCAACATGGTAAATTATGTAGTTACTCAGTCAAGCAACACTGTCAGTCTTGTTTCACCACACAGACAAAAGAATAGTCAGATATGATCTGTATTAAATCACATGTATAAAGTCATTTTTCATGATTTTTGCCATGTATTTTCTGTTTTGTAGAGTGTCCATGGAGGAGACATGAGACCGGAGGCAGAGAAGAACAGTAAACAAACAGTCAAGAGTGATTGGTACCAGGATGCTCATTCCGTCCAACAACAGAAGAGTCACAACCCTGTTAAACGCACAGATAGTCCCAGAAAAAGGGCAGAGCAGGACGGTAAACCTCGTGTGAAACCCACTGGCTGGACATGTGGGGAGTGTCTCCAGTGGTTCCCTGAAAGAGACTCTTATGTTTCCCACGTGAAGACCAACCACGGAAAGGTGAGGGATCTTTTAATCAAAAAAAAATTACTAGCAGTGTTATCGGGCAAGTCACTTTCAATCTCTATCAATCAAAATTACCTTGTCTTTTATTATGACAATATATATTGTGTTGGACAGGAGAACACTAGAATAGATAAGATAAGATAAGATAAGATAAGATTTTATTGAGGAAATTCAGGTGTTACAGTAGCTGAGTGAGAGTGAAATAACGAAACCAAAAATTAAGAACAAAGCCCCAGTTTTCTCAACACATACATTTCATCCAGCCTGCCTGAAAGCTATAGTAACATTCTGAGAAGTTGAAAATACTTGAGCCAACTACTGTCCATTCATCATGTGCTGTGCTGCTGCAATGACAGTGAAAGTTGTACTTCATGCTAAAATCATGTTTTACTGTTTTGTTTGATGTTGGGGCGGCTTGGTAATATAATAATAAATAATGCTGTCAAGATATTAACTGAGTAGACTTAATGACTGCCTCATAACCAAAGTTAGTAAGTGCAATATAAATTATATTAGCATGTTGGAAGATGATATTGCGATTTGTCAAGGTTGTCCAGTCACTCCGTTCAGTTCTGTTTTTAATGTAACTTTTTCTTTTTTTTTAATTGTCAATGAAGAGGTATCCCTGTCGGCAATGTGAGCAGTCATTCAACTCTACAACCAGTTTAAGAAGACACATTCGCAGCGACCATGATGGAAAAAAGAAAATTTACACTTGTTGGTAAGATTTTTATGTTTGAAAATGAACAAATTGCTGTTAAATCATTGAATTCCAGTTCATTATTGGCCACTGTGTTGTATTTATTTATTTATTTATTTTTGACCCTGAAGGTATTGCACAGATACAAAGACAATATTTAGGACGAGTGTGATGTTGAAGAACCACATTAGTCTTATGCATGGAATCAAAAATCCTGACCTAGGCCAAATGCCAAAAACATCCATCCAGGAATGCAAAACAGTTCCGGGCAAGGTACTTAATTAATATTTCTTAATATAAATAGCAAGCTGATAACTGCAGGCACAAACGCAAA
Organism: Euthynnus affinis; assembly: GCA_029490765.1. Lineage (NCBI taxonomy): Eukaryota > Metazoa > Chordata > Actinopteri > Scombriformes > Scombridae > Euthynnus > Euthynnus affinis. Next base: position 17,913,701 of record CM055844.1, on the reverse strand, counting down.
TGTTACAAATCCTATTGGACATCATTTTAAGATGTGTGACTTTTTTGATTTGCAGGGGCTCATGTTACAAAGACCTGCCACGGGCACACAGGAGGAGGGGAAGGATCGTGCTGGCAGTCTGGAGGCTCCTTCAGCAAAGCGACTGAAAACTCAGTTCCGCTGTTCAAAGTGTGGTTTCATCACAGACGACGACACACAGTTCCAGCAGCATATACCTCAGCATAAAACTGATGAAAACACTCCTCAGTGCCTTCACTGCGGCCTGTGTTTCACCTCCGTGCTGTCTCTCAACAGACATCTTTTCATTGTACACAAAGTCAAAGATCCCGAGGAAGAAGAGAAAGGAGAGGTTAGAGATAAGAAGCAGCCAGTTAGATCAGCAGAGACCGATGAGGTAAACGACTTGTTACCGGAGCTAAATGAAACTCAGTCCTCACAGGCGGGGGAGCCAACAAGTCTGCAGCGTGACAAGGCCGCGGAGTGTAATTTAAAACTGAGCACGAACTCTCAGACACAGACTGTCTCTCTACGGTAGTGAGAGCCACCTTGACACACCTTTTTTGAAGCTGCTTTTATAGCTTCAGTGTTCATGTGAAAGAAATAAACAACTCTCAGTGTTCTGCATGGAGGTGGTACAAAGTCATTGGGCTTTTTATTTTTTAAATTCCTCTTGAGATATTCAGAGGCAGTGCAGCACATTCAAACAGTTTCATAAAGAACATTATTTTCATAAATAAGAGGACTTATTGATAATCATTTTTCAATTATTTTTATTTAACTTTGCATGTTGGCAATATATTCCTCTTGCCTTTCAGACAGCAGCATATTACAGCTTTTATTTTTTGGTCTTTTTTTTTCAAGAAAAAAACCAAAAAAAACCCAAATGTTCCATCCACCCCAACAGGAGACTGAGGAATGTCTGTTTGTTTTTAGGTCTGGAAGTGATTGATGTCACAGTGAAGTGGTGGATTTTCTCCTTTCTGTAATCAACAGCAATTTAAATTGCTTAAATATTGTCTGAAGTATTTAATGCTACACACTATTGCCTGGATGTGATCCAGGTTACTGTTTATTATGACATGACAGTGTTGCAATTTTTTTGCAGTACAAAGCTAGAGTTTTAGTCTCCATTTATCGCAAAACATAGTATAGTTCAATATTCATTTAAAAGCAGTATCTCTGCATTCATGCTAAACAGTTAATCTAAAAGGTGAGACAAATACAGGCTTGGAGTTGCCTTGCTAAGCAAAGCCTAGTGAAGTTAGGCTACCGTATATGCAAGAACAAGATGCTTTTGACTATATAAGCATTCTGAAATGCTTTTGTTTTCAATTATATTGAACAGAAATGTTTGATTTGTGGGTACATGTGTTGTCCCAGATCTGGCCTTTTTTTTTTTTTCCCTTGAATGAGTGTTCAGTGAAAAGGAGGGTTATCGGATGTGTGGTTCAGCAGTATTGAAAATACCTCAAATTGCCAGAAGTGTATTTTTCAGGCAAGTGAACGGTCAATGTTATGTCAAATCAGGGTACATTGTTTTGGGTAATCCAGATCAGGTGTGAAAGTGACGTTTGATGGCGTATTGGAGTCAACATTTTATAAACCGGGACCTGTTAACATTATATATCTCATAATAATAATAATAATAATAATAAGATGAGTGAGATGGAGGAATTTGTTAAATGCATGATCACTTAAGAGCTCACAATGGTGGATAGCTATTGTTGGCAGGTTCTGATTTGTAAAGCTTGTTGTATTCTTGTTTTGTATTGAATACATGACAGTACCTACCTCCATGGTAAAAGGCAGTGATGAATAATTAGTGTTGTATTGTTGAAAGGCTTTGAGGAGTTGCAGATAATCTCAGTGCAATGTAAAATTAGTTTATAAAATGTGTATTATCCCACATTATTCAATTTTATAAATTATTTTGGGAATGATATTAAGGCTATATGGTCATATTGACTTAACTGGCAAGTGAACTTTTCTATGTAAGTGCTATGTGAGCTCCTTTCTTTCTCTGTAATCTTGAGTTCTTAAATCACCACACTGCAGCTGTTGTCTGCAGAGGCTGAAAAGAATAACTTGTTCACAACTTGTTCTTTTGTAGTGCTTGATGAAAGACATTTGTACTTTTGATACTGTGTACAACAAGGACTCGTGTAGGAAAGTAACCTGTGTACATACAGTAGCCAATGAACCCTGGATTCACAGCATTTCTTAAGCCATTACATCTATTCAGCATGCAGTGGCCCATGTGCCTTGCTGTTATGTTTACTTTAAGTACTTACAAATAAATTGGTGCATTTAATTATATTTCTGCTTTGTCTTTTTGTCTTTTTTTCCCCTCCCCTAAAGTATTTACTTGTGCGTGGTAATTAGTGGTTCTGCATTGAGATCACGTACATCACAATCGTCACAGCAAGTCAGATGTGGCACAAGACACCCTAATGTGCATCATGCGTCCAATAAGAAACCAACTACAGATGGATGACTTCATCCCATTGGAATATTAAGCCCGTCCTTTCTCAGTATAACTGCTTGTCCCCCAAAGTGGAAGAACAGCAAACAGATTTTAATTAACTGGAATTAAATTGCATCAAACACGTTTGAGGAATGAGAGGCACGTTGACAAAGATCTGCAGAGCAGGATTCCTGTCTTTTATCCTTATCTCATACATTGCAATTACATCTTCAATGACTCTTGATTTAACTGAGCTGAGAAATAAAGTTTCAAAGATCAAGGTGAATCCAAGAGGGAATCTGTGGGCAACAGGTAAGAACAATTATGGTATTATTTCATGATTTTGCAGCTTTTGGGAAATATTTTTAATAGTTTCCTTTTTATTTTGCGCTTATTTAGGACATTTTATGGGCAAGAAAAGTGTGGTGGACAGTTCCTATATGGAGTCTGCCTTTGAAGATGCTCCCACTGAAGTCAGAGCTGTTAGTCCTGTGTATAGAGTGAAGGACCTGCAGACGCTGCTCATTCAGATGCTGAAAACTACCCAACAAGCACAACGGAAACAGGCACTGGACAAGTCAGTTTATTAATTTTATTATTATTACTATTATTGTTATCATTGCTTAATCAACTGATTATATGTTTTCTATTCATTCAGAGAAGTGGATCCTGCTTGAGGAGCATTTCAACCACCTTGTTACATCATTACTGTGACAGTATGAACTCCCACAGATGAAGAGGCGTGTTATAAATAAAGCTCCTGTAAAAAATATATTTACATATATTTCAGTGTGATATGTTACATTGTTTATGAAAGTGTGAAGTCAAGCTGCAGTTCTTTGTTCTTGGGTAAAATGATTTGAACCTAATATTTATGATATGCCATCTGTTAATAAATTAATGCTGAAAGCTAGATCTGTGTCAGCCTTTTCTGCTGATTTTCTCTTTGAAATATTCATTCATACATCAACTTGACCAAAGCATTTATTTCTATGATTTAAAACGATGTTCACATAATTAAAATATTGTCTGACATGAGGGGAAATCAAATAAGTAACTTTTTGGCGCCTCCTGTTGGTCTTTAAAAATGTTTTTAATAATATCTATGAGGAAAGTTGCAACATAATAGAAATTAAATCCATGTGTGGGTGGAATTGAGCTGGCAGATAAATATGAAAAAGGAGGAACAAGAAAGACAAATAAGTAGTGGTTGTTAAGTATAATCAAATCAGAGCTGAAAAAGAAATGGAAGGAAGAGTGGGAAAGGAAATAACACTACTACAGCTTTCAAAGAAAAGTAGGAGAAATGAGAGGATCTTTTGGGTTTCACTTTATTTGTATTTGCATTTTATTTGATAGAAATGATGCACTTCAACATAGTTCCAATACAGAGCATGAAGCTGGTGTACTGCACAGAGAGTTTATAGCTATTGCTAATTTTCATCTCTTGTCCCTAGTTGGGCTTTACATATACAGTATAATTAAAATATACATCTTTCATCATCATAAAAACTACAGTGTAGTACAGATATGGAGTACAATAAAATACACATACTGAAATACATTAATTGTGATCTGGCAAGTTGGGGACAAAATTTGTCTTAGTAATAAAGTTAAAGAGGTTTCCTTTAAAATGTTGTATTGAATATATAAAGCAAAAAAGACATTAAAGAGGAGTAGAAGAATAAATAATCTGTCATTTGTTTTATCAGTGTATGCATACAAGGATATTTTGGAATGAATGTTCAGCATCATATAAGAAGGAAAACTGGGCAAACAATCCAGCTTCAGGATAAAGACATTTTTATATGGTTTGAAGGTAATGGGAAGGAAAAGGGCACCACAGTAAGAGGCCTCGAAAATAAGAATGCAATTAAAACTAAATGTGTTTTTGACACATTTCTTATAGACTAATGATACATTATTTTTAATTTGTATTACTTAATTATATTTTTTCTTCTTGTACCTTTGTATATATTCCCCTAGTATGGGCAGTTTTGTGTGTACATACTGTTGATGTACATGTGTTTTCTAAAATAAAGAATTTAAAGACAAAAAATGAGAAATAGCTGGAAATAGAAGAAGCAATTGAGATAGAAATGAGGAGATGATATCAATGATGAAGTTTGGTCACACTGGTCTGAACAGTACATTAAACATCATGAATAAGCTGTAGGTAGATGTGAACATTGCAGATTACAGGAAACGGCAGAGCATGTATTATTAAACTATCCTAGATTTCAACAAGAGCGACAGACACTTAAAATTGGAAGAATCATATGACGAAGAGATGTTAGGGAGGAGTTCAGGCGATGTGCGGTACGCCATCTTTTTTTCCTAGGATGGAAAAGTTATGACCCGCCCTCCTCTACCTCTGAATGGCTAGTACTCGTTGCCTTCCTTAGTTGGGTTGGTCAGTCTTAGGCATGAGGCGGAGTTATGGTTAGGATAAGCCAATCAGAGGTAGAATAGGGCAAGTCATGACTTCGCCGTCCTAGGGGAAAAAAATCGCATTAGTAATACATCCAATCCAGAAGGAGGCGGTAATACACCTAAAAGTTGTTTACCAACCGCTATTAAGCAACAAAACAAGAAGAAGAAGAAAGAGAGAACAGCTACAGCATGCTTTTCATTACATCTTAGGCTAGAATGTGTGGTAATAGACAGTAGCTATGCCTCTAATAGTGATGTGTGGTTACCCCTGTAGTGGTAAAACACGGAGGACAGAAGAGCTGAAGGGGTATTTTGAACAGAATACAGACCGAAAGGTTCATATTGTGGGAGATGGAGCTCTGGGCGTTGAGAAAAACTCAGTGTATGCAGGCAAGTTAAGCTAGCTATGTTTAACTACATTCAGATATTAACTGTATATAACGCTGGGTACCGTGTTTTATTATGTTTTTCTGGTAAACCAGAGTCCCACGTACATGCTAGCTCTCTCCCAGTTGAACCAGTTGGCTGAAAAGATACTTTATTGAATTAAGACTGGTTTCCTGTACTGTTTTGAAGTTTGTGACAAGTGAAAAACTGTCTGATGAAGACTCACAGGACTGTTTCTCTCGTGTACAACGAAACGTGTGTTTATGTGTGCTTTTAGATTATTTGGACAGTATTGATTTATATAATATGTATAGTATTTTGAATGGACTTTGTTGTGCTAGTACAACGCCACTTAATCTTTTCTTTACCCAGGAAATTTAGCAACATAATCATACACAGATTGTGTCTGCAACATCTAATTAATTGATTTAAACAGGTGCTGAAATTGAAGCTTTTGAATAAACTAGTTGAGTATTCAATCAGTTGAAAGTTAACAATTTTGATAATTTTCCAAGCAAAAATGAACTGGATATTGGTGTTTTTTCTTTCTCTTCTCTTTACTGTAAACTCAATTTTCACTGTTTTCTGACATTTCCTAATCAATTAATCAAGAAAATAACCTGTAAATTAATTAATAACTGAAATACTTGCTGGTTGCAGCACTACTGGCCAAAATAGCACATCTTCTGTTGTTTAATATCACAAATGATTAGTCAGTATCACTAAGATGACTGTTTTGAAACAGAGTCTCTAGAAAGCAAGCTACATTTGTAGTAATGTATGCAAATATTGTTGGATATGTTGCAGATTCCCAAAAGGAAAAAAATACCAGAGCGGCTCTGAAAGCTGAAGTAGAGAGGTGAGTTTCATCAGTTTCAGGACTAGACTCTAATCTGTTGTACAGCCTTTCTGTTCTTCAGCTTTTTTAATGTTCATCTATTTGTTTTAGGAAAGTCAACAAGGATGACATCGTCATTTTTGATTCGTTAAATTACATTAAAGGTAAATTATAGTTATAATAGTGTGCAGATTTTTGATCATGTCATTGATTGTTTTGTGTACGCTTTTACCTTTTTTAAAAGTTGAAATACCTTACAGGCTACCGCTATGAACTGTTCTGTCTCATTAAACACGCACAGACGCCACACTGCCTGGTAAGTACACAAGATAAATTACTATTTAATTTGTAATATCTGAAAAAAGAAAAAGCCTCCAACAACACAACTCAAAATTTTTCATATTTTTGTGAAGGTATACTGTTTGACATCAGATGAAGTGAGCTCAACATGGAATACCAACAGAGATGCAGTTGAGCAGTACACCCAGGAGATGTGAGTGACATGTCTTAGCTGTAAGAGAGGGTTTAAAATTATATTGATGTATGCTTGTCATTGTCAAAAATGATCATCATCCAATGTATTTGTTTTGTGTGCCTGATATCTGTTTTGTCTTTTGTAGCTTTGATGCTTTAGTACTGAGATTTGAAGCTCCAGACTCCAGAAACCGATGGGACAGTCCTCTTTTCACCATCCTCAAAGACGACACGCTTCCATTTGAAGACATCTCTGATGCGCTTTTCAAGAGAAAAGCACCCCCTCCAAACCAGTCTACACAAAGTGTAAGAGACATACAAACATGCACAGTCCTTTTTTTTTTCTTTTTTTTTTTACACATAATATTCAGTACATACAGATGTACGTGCTGCCATGCTGTCTTTTTGATAGTATATGTTCTCATGTTTCTCTGCAGCAACCATTATCGTCTACAAACTTCTTGTACGAGCTGGACAAGATCACACAAGACGTGTTGATGGTATGTTTTTATCTGTTCTTTAAGATTTTGTGTTCACCTGTTAGTCTCAGTTTTATGTTGTTTTTTTGTGGAACTATCATTTTATTATTTTATAGCAAATTTTAAGATAAAAGTGGGACCTAAATATTCAGAATTTTCAACAGTGAAAAGATTTCACTCACAGCAGACCTTCTGCAAAGAAAGTTAATGAACCACCGAAACAGTCGGCCACTAACAGGTGCATTAAATGAGAAATGGGAACAGAGTGAAACTTACTGGCTAAAAGCAACTGGAAGACAAAAAGATAAAATAGAGTCACTAGGCAAATAATTACAGTACAAGAGCTGTTTTCAAAAACACACAATCATATACTAATGCTGAAGTAACCTTGACATCACCCATTTAAAGAGGGAGGACACATTGGTGCATGGTTTAGACTAGAAGGATGTTATATACAGATGGGTGATAAATTAAAGGAAAAATCAACATAAAGTGTCTTAGTAAGTATGTTGGGCCATGATGTGCCACCAGAACACCAGAACTTTGTATTGATTTGCAGTGACCCTTCCCTCTAAGGGGACAAGTGGACCCAAACTATGACAGGGAAATGTCCCCCACAACATAACAGAGCCATCGGATCCCCTCAATGTAGGGGTCAAGCATTCAGACCTGTACTGGTTTTTCCTTTTATTTGTCACCAATAGTTGTGCACTTCCTTGCAGCTGAGGATAATGGGCTTTTTTCACAGAAGACATTTTAACATCACAATAGTGTTATTAGGTGGAACTAATAACATGTTGGGTCCAGGTATTGAGCTTGCTCACTGGCCTGGATAACTGGGATGCTTCAATGGAACCGAGTCATCAGCGTTATTAATTACACCTGCGCTTTTCCTTTGCTGTGAAAAGTCGGAATGACTTGGTGTCGCTCTGCAAATGTATAGCAACACATCACCTGAGATCAACCCTGCAGTCTACTCTTACATGAATTCAATCTGAGACTGAGTTGTCCACTTATTTCATCAATATATTGCAGACCACATAAGAAGGTAAATGATGAGTTTATTGATGACCTTTCAAGTGACGCAGCTGGTATATAATGTCATCCAGTCATCAGAGGATTGACGTCAGAATCTCCTAATGCGTCAGCACATAGCAGTAAATGCTCTTCTGTCACATAGAGACCAGAGGAAGAATGTTAAAGATCTCCTTGTCAGTATTATCACAGGCAACATGTTCCAGTGCGTTACACTGTATTTATCCACCCAAATGAGGAATTGAATTCTTTGTTAAACTGCTACACTAGGTGACATCAATGTCCGCATGTGGTTGTATGTCCAATTTTTGTAAATACCTTCTATCCTATAATACCTTTCTATTACTGTGTTTATGTGATTGGTTGTGTCTGCTAATTGCTGTTAGCCAGTAAAGAAAAGTCACCTGGCTTGCTCCCTTGATTTGCTATTGAGTGCACGTCTTTGCTAGCATGTTCTATACCGCTTTTCCTACGAACATTACTTGTTGAATGAAATGTGTTATCAAAGAGGTTTTTTTTTTTGTTTTGTTTTGTTTTTTTCCAGGCCATTTTTAACGCACAGAAGACAAGTGTTCCTGGGGATCTCATCTCAGTTCCAGGAGCTACAGAAAAGATATCCTTTTTACACATGTTCACATAAAAAAAAAAAAAACAATTTTGACTTCACACATTAACATATGTTGTTTTTATGTTTGTAAGCCTTGCAATCTGTTAAGTCAGGTAGCAGTTATCTTTCAGAGTTAATGATTGTCTAAATTTTGTATTCCCTGTAGTAATTTGTTCAGACTCAGTTTTGTATTTTACCTCCCGTGGAAAGTCATATTCCTATTCCGGGGGGGGGGGGGGGGGGGGGGGGCGGCTAAATGCTCTGTATTAAACGATCACGCTTGTTAGAAAGGGAAAGTGAATGAATGCATGTCCATCAAAGAACTTAAATGAAAGGCATGGCAACTGATCACCCTCAAAGGTCTTGCCAGTAATGACATACTGTGGGATGTGTAAGGAGAGGAGAGAAACCAAATTACTTAGATTAGTGGAGTTAGTTTTATTGGCAGCTGCACTGTGTCAGACCTTCCCAGAAGCAAACACTTTGATTTTCTCCTTTGAACGTGTTGATCCAGGCAGAAACTAACTTAAAAGTACGTTAGGTTCTGCACTGGTCACAGCCAGGTGCAGGGTTTGAATTTAAAATGATGTCAATAACATTCAGCATTTTGACTTCTTCCATTTCATTGTTCAGCTTAAAGGTCGAGATGTGATACTGTGACCTTCAGTAGTACAGTTAGTTATTGCTTCTTCAGTGTAGAAAAATACCTCTTCTTGAAACATTCCCTATCTTCATGTGAGAGCAGCTTACATATACACACACACACACACACACATACACACATAAGCAAAACTTCTAATGTCCTTAACCTGATGTTGAACATAGAGCTCACCAGGAACATCAACATGGCAGAGCTGCGGAAATTAAGGCGCCAGTTCATCAGCTACACCAAGATGCACCCCACAGAGAACATAGGACAAATTGCCAATATGTTTGTGCAGTATTTAAATAAAAGTCTTCACTGAAGTTTAATAGCATTGGTTTCTTTTATACTTTCTGTGACAAATATATTTAAATATTTGCTGTACCTTTGTGTTGTTGGCCATTGTAGAAAGATTCAGTACTATGATGAAATATAATTTCTCAACATGTAGTTATGAAATTTACCATATTGTTCAGGGATAGATATTACCAAGTGTTGCTCTCAATAGTATTCCTGGTCTCCAAGTGTATTTTCTGTAGTATTTGCATCATTTTTGCTGATATCTCTTTTTTTGCTGTGTCATTTTTTGTTGCAAATATCATAAGTCAGTCTTGAACATTTTGTCCAGTCAAAGCTTAGCACAGGTTAGCCTTAATACCCCTTGAACTGTGCTTGACCTGCAAGGGGCAAGCCTGAAACGGTACTTAGTTCTCTTATTCAAAAGCTCCTTATTCCTTTGTGGAATTTGTAAGCAAAATACTGCTGAGTAATGCTTCTTCTTTAGATTTTGTATTATGTAAGAGGATTGTGAGAAAAGCAAGGGCAGGAAATTCACAGGATTTTATACTTTGCAAGTGTAACTAATGACTATTAATTCTTCCCCTCTGGATTGACTCAAATGATGTGTGATAATGCACACGACATGGTAGGGAGGGTAATGTACTGAATGCGTTACCTTGCATAACGTTTATGCTGTATTATAGAACAAGAAAAAATCACAAGTTGATCTTCATGCTTTTACTTAGTGAAGAACCATTAAAATACATTTTTTTTCAAAAGTTATATTTTATTGCAACTTGATTTACCAAGTGAAAATCTGCTTGCAAAGGAAAACTTGTTGGAGCAGAAAGGCAGCAACAAGCACTATAAAATTACAGACAAGGTCATTAAAAATAGAAAAATATAGCATTTAACAAAGGTGAGTAATGTGCTAAAATAATTGATACCTCAAAGATATAACACTAAAGATGCAGTATTTACATTACATTCACTCGTCTCAATATCTTCTCATAGTTTTTTTCTTCAGAGGGACAGCAGTGCCAAAGATTCTGTCCCAGTGACTGAAAAAAGGTGCAAAGTTACTGCTAGGCAACTGGTGGTGCATGTCATGAGCCGGTGCGCCACCCAGCAGACCAAATGGCACCAGATGATTGAGGGTCCAGGGTAGGTCATAGCCTATGTGGTCTTCTACCGACATCCAGATACTGAAAACTGTGACACACCATGTGGTCATTGGGTGGCACTTTAAAAGAATCGGGTCCTGGTTGCTCCAGAGTCCAACAGTCATCAGTTCTGGGATGCTGAGCATCTCAGTAGACCAAGAGAAAGGTGCCATGTATTCATGGTGGATTGCATGGATCCACCGGTAAAGATGTTGATGCTTGTGATGAATGTAGTGCCAAATATAGTACTGAGTGTCAAAGAGGAGAAGCATAGCCAGTCCATCAATGAACACCTCATAGAGAGTGGGAGCATCCTGTGGCAGTGTTGGTGCAGGCAGTATGAACATGCCCATTATTACAGTTGGTAAAACAAAGAAAATGTGGTTATAAAAGGCTGTCAGGAAGCTGTTTGCCATCATTCCCAGCGTTGGCTTTCTGTCCGGTTGGATCTTGTACTGGTAGAATAAAGGCACCTTTTCTCCCAAGATGTCCAGTACAGCAAAAGGCAGACTGAAGAATACGTAGCTGGAAAAAGCAAGAATGACTGGGAAAAAAGGAGACGAGATGAGAGACAAGTGATGAAAAAGGAAATAATCCCACAAAGGCTGCAGCAGACGGTCCGAGGCCCTGGAGGGCAGGAATTGCAGAGGCAGCTCACTGATGTTCAACATTTTTGTGTGGTACCACTGCAGGTGGCTGCTTCTAGTCTCACAATCTAGACAAATTTCCCCCTTTATATAGTGCAGTTCAACAGAGAGGGCTTTGCTCCCGATCAGAACAGTCCAGTTTTTTTTTTCTTTTTCCAGCAGCTCAATGGCGACAAACAGACCTTCACAAGAAGATTAACCATTCAAAAACATGAGTTAGACACAACACATCGATAAGCTCTAGACTTAACATATCAACCAGTACAAAGTTTAATATTTTCAGTACAAGGAGGTGAAGAGTATCCATGCATTTCTGTAAAAGTGAAATATGCCCCCAATCTGCCCAAGTTTCAGTTTTTTAAATTACAATTGAGGACCAGACTCTCATTTTCAAAAGTAAACCACAAACCATTTATTTTATTGTTAATGCTATTGTTCACATGCACTATGTCAGCATACCCCAATTATGATAATTAGAACAATTATCACACTGCTTTTAGTAAAGTATATCTCACCATTTTTCATGCATCATAAAAAAATCAGAAGCAAGCTATATTTTTTATAGTCTATTCTTTTGTATAGTCCAAACTGCTAGACTCAAGATGTCTCCTACTTCACTGAAAAGTCAGTTTTCAGTGTTTGTGTACTGGAGGCTTCTAGTTTCCAAATCACTCTTGTGTAAGTTGCATACTGGACCACGATTGGCTTCCAAACTAGTTGTGATGTCACCAATCCTGCTCATAGGTACACACTTCAAACTTTTCCCCTTCAGCAGGTTAAATTCAAAACATCCCTCTACTGTCAAACTCTCATAACAATGACATAATCATAATATAACATAATCATAACAACATGATTTATTGGGGAAAATAGATAAAATTTCACTGAAATCATGGTTACATAATGTCAATAACTTTCTTCTTCATCAACTACTTCTTGTCACCACCTGCCTTCCTTGAGACCGTCTTGCTGGTGTTGGCATATTTTTTTCGATCATTTCTGAAGAGAAGAAATTTTTCCAATAAGTCAAATGTTTTTACAACAACTATTGTTTTCGTCACTCATAATAGCAGTCAATTTCTAATATGATGACTCTAATGTCTTTAGGTGGATATATACCTGCTCATTTTGACTTTATTTCTGCATCCTAGTCCTCCTTCCCAGTGGCTGGTGCGTGTGCCTCTCGTCATCATGCTTCCACAGCTGATGCAAGGCTTCCCATTTCCATACGGCTGCAGAAATAAACAGTGCGGGGATTCAGTTAAATTCAGGAAATGCTCACATTCAGAGTGAAAGTATAACATCAGCCTTGTGTTCACCTGTTCTTTGGCACAGTAGCCACAGATCATCCTGGTAGCGAGTTCCATGGGGTGGTCCTGGTCCTCATCATGGCACATGTCACAGGGGTATGCGCGGCCACAGCAGGGAAACCTGAGGACATGGGCACAGAGTTTTCACTAACTTCTATATGCACTTTTCAGAGGTCCAACATGCATCAGACATGTGAAATGAGACGGGACACAGTGATGATGATACCTTAGCCAGCGATGGCTCTGTTTATAATGTTTGCAAGTTCCTTTTTCTGGCAGTGGCTTCCCCTTCTGCACAGCAGGGTCTCTTATCGACTTATAATTAACAGCAGAAGCACTTGGACCTTTACACACACACACAAAAATCACATTATATTGATTTTTCTGGTTTGCTTCAGTAAATAAATATATATAAATATACATTTGTATATGTATGAATACTCATATTTAAAGGTTTTCATCCATTGTGTAACTTGTGTGTGAGGAAACAAAGGCCAGGGAGCCAACTGTGGCAGTTTCTTTATGTAACATCTTAAGCCTTTGCTGATCCCTTGGATAGCAAATGTAGGTGAGTTCTAACCTGTTTTGTTGGCACGTGGCTGAATATACTGGAATCTTGTGCTCTCAGCCAAGATGCTGAGTTTGCCGTGGCAGTGTTCACAATTAAACTCTTTTGTTTGACCATAGGCAATGTTCTGAGGAAAAATAGAAGACAAACAAAGAGCTTGTTGATTCTTACTTCATGCTATTGATTTTCAAACAAAAACAGAAATGCAGTGACAAGCAGGACATGTTTAATCACCTGCACAGGGCCATCCTGGGAGCAGCTGAGGCATCCTACGGTCAGCTCACAGTCCTGAAGCACAAGGTCAGTGGGTGCTACGTTGTGGAGGTCCAGGTATCCCAGAACATCACTGTAATGGTGCAGCATGCAGGGCCTGAAAGCAGCATTGATGCTTGCACTGCACTTTTCACACTGAGCTGCGCAAGGTGTCCTTCCAGTCAACGTCAGGTCTGCAGTTATCTTACACCTGCAGACAGCACACATATAGCACAGAGTCAAATTAAACAAACTCTAATTTGTGATACAGATGTGATGTTTTGCTCTCTTTCCTTACCTGTTACACTGAAGACAAACTGTGATCTGTTGGGCTACTACAGTGGCTGTGTTCTCTCCGAGCCTCAGTCCCTGCAGCTTCACCTCTGTGCCTCTGCGGGGATCACTGATCTTAATGTTTTCCACCAGATGACTGGCTTCTTCCTCCTTCTCGTCCTTCTCCTCCTGCTGCTGCCCGTCATCACAACCTGGACTTTCCTGCCCTCCCTCCACTGTCCCCTCGCCTTCTGTCCTTTCAACTTTTCCTTCATCACTGGCATCCTGTTCAGCATCCTCAGATTTTTCACACACTGTTGCCTTGAGCTCCTGGTATGGTATGAATTGTAATCCAGCTTTTTCTATATCAATGTCTTTTTTCAACTGCAAAAAAAGAGAAAAGAGACAAGAAAACAATGCTATAATTTGAAAGGAAAATGTTATCATAAGCACAGCTAAAAGCAAGGTGCAGTCTCTCTCACCTGCCTGGCTCCTTCAGTGAACAGTCTCTCCAAACTACGATCTAGCCAGCGAAGAAAAGGCCGGAAGAGCAGCTCTACTTTTCCCATCAGCTGATTGGTTGCATGCTTGGCCTGAAGCCACTCGCACGATGCTTCCTGTACATGTCTACATAGCCAAAATGTATAGAAATGATTGTCAATAATTCAAAATATTACATGTTAAAATAAACTGGAAATGCTTTTACCTCGCCATTACTGACGGCAGAACCTGGTCCAATGGTATGTCCAATGTGAAAATCTACAGAAAATTATCAACATAAGTAACTGTTTAAGAGTATTTTACAGAACATTCATTGTGAATGAGCATTTTAGTCTTTAGTTACCTCCTGAGGGTAATTGTCCGGAAAGCTCACCATGATGTCGATTTCTTTCAGATCAAAAGGCTGTGAGTTAGAATGCAGAGTCAGAATAATTCCAAACAATAGTATATTTATTTACAGGAAAAAAACATGGATTCTGGCCATATTTAGCTTTCGAAATCACTTGTTTTCAAATGAGCCAAAATTGCGATGTTTAATCACTGCTTTACCCAATTTCCCCTTCAGTATTTGGGTTGAATTTTCCCTCTAATCTCTTATCAAGAGCAGAGAGAAGATTGGTTGAGGAAAATGTTTACCCAGTCTGGATCAGTGGCCTCGACAGTCACTCTGTAATAAGTAATCATGCCATCGCTCCGTTCTTGAATAATGAGCTGGTCTTTGGGAAAACGCTTCTTCAGCTGCTTGATCTCTGTATCTCGTAGCTGCTTGGTGATGTCCTCTGTGAGGTCGCACAGCTTGACCTCCTGGAGAATGTTGGGGCAGGGCACAGGTGGCATCCTCTGCGAGGGTCTTGCATGATTTCTAGGAACAGGCTGGTCATCCAGAGGGGGGAACTGTTGTGGATGCCAGAAGCGACATCTGTCCTCCATGGTGCAGTGCCCTGCGATAAAGTAATGGCATGGGCGGCGGCCAGCTGCTGGAGCAGCCCTGGAGTTGTTAGCGGGTGGAGGCCTGTGCCCCACATCTCCTCCAGGGACCTCTGAGTGGGGTGGCATGACATCAGACTGGTTTGGTGTCCTAATTGTTTTCTCCTCATGTGCTTTGGCATCATCTCTTACATGCAAAAATCTGCATCTCTTCCCAAAATTGCAGTGTCTTCCTTGAGAGAAGAAGCGGCACAGCTGCTGTGTCTGATGGACCAGCTTTGATTCACCCGTCTGCTCTCCCTCACTGTTCTCCATTATTTTAACACCTGAATGGATGAATATAACACTGATTATACATGTTATGGAGAAGTATCTACTTTTTTGTACTATTATATATACACCACATGGTCAAAATCATGCAAACACCTGAACAGTACACCTGTGCATGATTAAAATGAATATTAGTATAGAGTTGGGTCCCCTCTTTGCCTTCACTCTTCAGATTAGGCTCTCCATAGGATTTTAAAAGTTGGCTACAGGGATTTCCTGCCATTCAGCCACAGTAAGTGAGTAAGGTCAGGTGCTGTTGTTGGGCAGTAAGGCGTGGCTCAAAGGTGTGGAACTGTGCAGGGCTCTGTAAACCTCTATGGACCTGCTTTCTGCACAGAAATATTGTCACGTTCAAGCAGGAAAGGGTCTCTTCTCACAAAGTTGGAAGCAAACAACTACAACTACAACATTTTTTTTTGTACATAAATTTAGTGTTTAGTGTTTGAAGAGAAGTCCAAAGACTCTCTGTGGACTTTAAACAGTTTTATTGCTCAGTGTGTAAACGATCTACCCATAGACTGGTTATATTTCATCTAAAAAGGGGATCAAGATCATCCGTAACATCTGTAATTTTATTTAAAACCATTCACAACAACAGCATGGCGTTTGGATATTTAAACATCTCATGTTAACCAGCCGATAATGGTAATAAAGACAAAAACACCAACGTTTAGTAATTTCGCGTTATCTACATAGCTAGCTAAGTTAGCTAAACTTTATGCAGTCATTGCAGGAGAAGTATCTTATGTTAGCCACATTACCTAAAATACACACAGATGGTCCACGTGAAGGTTAACTTCCTGTAATGATAATATCGTAACTGTTAAAAAGCTTTAAGTTTCATTTTAAAGTAGTCTTAACTGCCACCTGTCAAATGACTACACCGCTACTTGCTTCAAGCATGGATGGCTAGATTTCATGGATCCGTGAAAACAAAGACGCAGTAAGTTTACGTCATCAAGGGCGACGACAGGTTCCGAAACTTTATGGGGCAACAGTTGGGTTCGTAACTTTAATTCATAGAGAATGTAATGTGTAAACGTAATGGAGTTTTCAGTTACTGACTGTGTGTAGTACGCTGAATAGACTTTTGTTTGTTGCCCTCTACAGTTTGGGAGTGTGAAGTGGAGGTTCAAGTTCACGCTTGAACTTTGAAACAGCAACAGAAAACAAATATTACAACAAAGTCCATATCGTAGTTTGTTGTGGAGTTTTTCAATTATGTCACATGATCTTCATCACCAGATGGAGTTTGCCAAATTTTCATGAAAACGGTAGATGTTCAAATTTCCCTTTTTTTCTGAGTATTTTACTGACATCTCCTTCGGCTTAATGATCATGCAATCAGAAGGTCTAGATCTACTAAATGGACCTTGAGGTGATATTGAACCTTGGCCTTTTAGCCAACATGGATGAGAAGTCCTATAATTTCTGTTTGCTGATGAAGATCATGTGGTAGGAGTGAGAGCCCGAAATAGCTACCGAATGAACCTTGTGAAGTTGCTTTTCTCAACACTTTTTTTTCACAATAAACTCACACCAACCCTCACACCCTGGGCCTATTAATGTGCTGAAAAGTTTCAGCCACTGTAATTTTCTGACATTACACATCCAAATTGTGTATTTGGTTATGGTTAGTAGCCAAGAAATTTATTTTAATTTATTATTTCAAGTGTGACTTGCATGTTCTGTGTCTCTCCTTTGTGTGTGTATAATATAAAAGCTCTCTTCTCCTGCTTGTGGTCTTTCCCTCTTTAAATGATGATGAGAAAACTGTGTAGCCAGTGTGATTGCACTCGTGTATCTGTGCCAGTGGCAAATTAAGTCAATTTGAACAGAGATACTGTAGAGCACCAACAGAGATACAGTATATATGTTACCAGTTCCCATTCACCTATATGAATAATTTGTTGCACTCGGCTGTCACTTGATACCACACAGTGAACACAGCAGGCAGTCATGGGATGAAGTCTTTACCATAGCTGTTGTTTCTGGCTGGAACATCTACATTCCTCAGACATTTATAAGATATTTAACTTGTGATTTTTATTTCAGGATGGATCTTGCAGATAGAAGCTTAGATCTTTGGATAAAATGCTTAGGAAACGAATCTTTGCTACAGCCTCTGTGGGACAGCCTGAGGCTCAACTACAGAGACTATTTGAGGTCTCCACTCTTTCCCGTCCTTCTGACCGTGTCCTCATACTTTGTCTTGTGCCTTCCTTATCTTGTTTGTGACATCATAGGAGACAGGTGGGCATGGGTCCAACAATTCAAGATCCAACCCGGTCGTCGCCCAACAGCCTCCACACTGCTGCACTGTGCAGGCGTCACCCTGTACAACCATGTGTTTCTTGTGCTCCCAGCATCAGTGGCTCAGTGGGTATGGAGGCCACCTGTGGACCTGCCTGACCAGGCTCCATCTCTGCTGGAGCTGACAGCCGGAGTAATAGGCAACCTCCTCCTCTTTGACTTCCAATACTTCATCTGGCACCTACTCCATCACAGGATCCGCTGGCTGTATGTTACCTTCCATGCCATCCATCATAATTACTCATCTCCTTTTGCTCTGGCCACTCAGTGTCTTGGCAGTTGGGAGCTGGTCACGGTTGGCTTTTGGACCACCCTGAACCCTGTGATCCTGAGATGCCATCTACTCACCACATGGACCTTCATGGTGTTGCATGTCTATGTTTCCATAGAAGATCACTGTGGCTATGATTTCCCCTGGTCCACATCTCGTCTGATACCATTTGGCATCTACGGAGGGCCCAGCAAACACGATGTACACCATCAGAAACCCAACACCAACTTTGCACCACATTTCAGCCACTGGGACAAAATATTTGGCACACATGCTGATTTCAGTTTTATTACTGCTGTGAAGTAGAAGGGTGTTACATTATTGTTAGTATAGTTAGAGATTTGTGTTTCATTTCATACGTGGATGTAAAAAGATTAAAAGTGCGAAGGAGTGGAAGTTGAAAATAAATGTTTAAAATGATTACTTTATTCTGAACGATTTCTCTTACAAACTGAAGTATATGACAGTATGACATTTGAAAAAAAACAAACATTTAGTATTAAGAATGAGATGTGTGTCTTATTCACTTATTTCTGGCTTTCCACTCTTCTTATCTTGGTGTATATGATTTCTTGATATATGTAATAAATGTTTGCACACAAAAATGTGATGTGATATTTTTTGTGGCTTTAAACAACAAAATCTGTTCATCTTATCTACAGTATGTGCGCCACATAAATAATGCCTAAATGCATCTGTCTCCTGTGAGCCTGGTTTCTCTACTTTGAAAGTGATCCTGACCTTTGGACATGGCTTACATTTCGTTCTTCCTCATATAAATAATACATCCTCTGAGATACTTTTCCACAGTGTCATTTAATCTATTTTTCTTCTGAAATAGTTTCATTTAATTGTGTTTGCAGGCTCAGAGACAACAATGTTTGAACATATTTCACTTTAAATTCTCATTGCAGGGATGTCATTGATTGTGCACAAACAATCTATATGTATAAATCATAACAAAGTGCACATATTGATGCATTTTCCTTCTTATTTTTCAACTATAAGCTACCTTATCTCTTAACTGCATTAATGTTTTGATACCAGTATTGTGTTTTTGAGGTCATGTAGCCTGAGTGATGATCCCAGACTAGCACTGCTACCCAGTTTTATGAATAAGGAGGAAAAAGCAGGTTAAAGTTAAATAATATATTCTGCCACTAGATGTCAGAAAAACGCTCTAATTGCCGTTTTCGTTTGAATTCAACCTACTTTTTATTTTCAATGTTTATCTTTAATATTTCACTGTATATATCAACAACAATGTCTAGTATTTAACTAAATAAAAATGTTACACCCTAGTCTACTGCCGACTAATGCCCTCTGTGTTTGGGGGGTTGTTTCTACAGGGTTTGTTGATGTTATTGTGGCGGTGGTGGCGCTGCGCCGCCGGTGCAGCCAACACAGTGTGACTGACAGGCAGGCAGAGTTGGGTTATGGAGTGCGACTGGTGGAGCTGGCCGGGACATGTCTGATTAGAAACTTGTACGGTTTTCCCAATACGTATAGCATTAAATTCACGTATTGATGATGGGGCAGTGCGGTATCACATCGTCGAAGACGGTGCTGGTCTTCCTGAACCTGATATTTTGGGTAAGTTTGGAGGTTTCTGCCCGAGTTGAACGTGCGTCACAGCGCACCGGCTAGCTAGCTGAGTGTCAGTCAGCTGCTAGGCTAAGTTAGCAGCTGCAGCCGACCTTTGTTTAACCAGGGAGGGATTAGTTTGAGAAAGCAGCAGGGAAGACATTATTTAGGAGATATTATGTCTTTGGTTAAATGAGTAGACTAGCTGCGTACAACCTCGCATTTAATGAAGCACCTTTTATCGCATTTGCAGTAAAAAAAAAACAAAAACAAAAAACAACCTTGTCTTCTCAGAAATGTGCAGTGTTGCTGACTGGAGTCAAAACTATCACTTTTTTAACGTTACCCTGTGTGGAACTTTGCCCTCATCCACCAGTCCAAAAATGAGCAATGCATGCTGATAATTACTTAAAACAAAATGTCTGAAGATAAATGAGCTATTTCAGAAACAAAAAACATAAAACATTTGAAGATGTGTCACTTGTCTTGGTTTGAAAGCCCTCAGGTCATTGTGCTGAGCTGCAGATCCAGATCTGCTGTCACTGTAATAACAGTGCAGGTATTTTAATGAGGATAAGCAGTAGTTTACCTATGTAAAAGTACCAATACAACAATGTGGAGTACTACTTTTATAAGTGAAAGACCTGCATTCAAAAAGTAAAACAAAATTCACATGTATCTGCAAGATGTACTTCATTGAAATCTATATTATATAAATATAAATGAAAATGTTTACTTGCTTGACACCAGTGGTACCTACTTTTTTGTCTGACAGTTCTTCCACAACTCTATCATATCTCTTCATCTTACCTATTTAACAGGCAGGATGGCCTGGAATTGTTGGATAGTAATTCACCACAGAAGAAACCTGAAGTACATGCACCTTTTCAAAAATGTTATTTAGATTTGTGGCACTTTGAGTGATACTGAAATCTTGTCTGGCCCATGGAATATATTTTATAAGAATAAGAAAGGCTAGGACAGCACACCAGGTTTACTTTTTTATTGCCATATTAATTGTGACAATAAAAAAATAACTAGGTGTGCTGTCCTAACCTTTATTATTCAATTTCACTATTCTAAGGATTCTGCACCCTTCTTTTTATTGTGAGTTAGATACATTGTATCATGTTTTATAAGACCATCCTATGTGTTGGTGTGAATTTTACTTCATCTAGTAACAAGAGTTATCAAATGAAGTGAAGTAAAATAAATTACAATATTTTCCTTTTATTTTTTTCCCACACTGGTTATAACTGGTACTGTAATTGAAGATATATTATATGCTGTGGCATGTATATACTGACTAGTAACCATCCTAAAAGCACCACAGAGGATTGTTGGGTCTGGGGGTCTCTCACAGTGTGGTATCACTTGCTTTCCGTTTGTGGACAGGCTTGAATGAATTGTGGATGGTTTTCTTACCCACAGGCTGCTGCTGGCATCCTGTGCTATGTTGGAGCCTATGTCTTCATTACGTATGATGACTACGATCACTTCTTTGAAGACATGTACACTCTCGTCCCAGCAGTCATCATCATCGCAGTTGGAGCCCTCCTGTTTATTATCGGGCTCATTGGATGCTGCGCTACAGTGAGAGAGAGCTACTGTGGACTGACAACGGTCAGTAAACCAGTTCAAGTTTAATGTGACAAATAAGAGTAGAACTTTGTTACTGATGGCTTTTTTTTAGTAAGTGATTAATAAAAGATGAACAGTTTGAAAATGTTAAAGAGTATATTGATCATATTGAAGATTTGAAGACAAGGTTGGACTTCAGGATGTGTTAGAACAGGTCATTTCAAACATGTCTTGACTGATTAGTCACAGCAGAAACACAAAACTGCATAAGGTATGAATCAATAGATATGAAAAAGAGATTAAAGATGTGAAATGACTAACTCCACATATATATTCATCCATGAAACAGAAATTGCACAAAAAGCCTAACTTTTCTCTCAAAGCCCTTATTTATAAAACCAGTAAGTTGTAGTAATCTGCCTTGAACTTGAACACACCACAGTGGCAGACAAATCCACTTTTTACTTGTACGTGTCTTTGCTGTGTTTTTCCTAAATCCTGAAATTCAATCCACAGTTTGTCGTCATTCTCTTGCTGGTTTTCTTGACGGAAGTGGCTGTGGTGGTTCTTGGATACATTTACAGAGCAAAGGTGAGAAGGTCAAATAGAAGCTGGTACACGTTTGTTTTTCTTGGCCTTGTTCGATACTTAACTTTTAACCCAGTAGATATTCCTGATAACACCCACCCATAAGAGCTGGAGCAGTCTGTCAGCGATAGATTACCTAATCTAATCTGCTTGTGTTTGCCATCCTGCTGATTTGCACCATTCAAAGATATGTTGTCAAATGCTGAGTCACCTTTCTTTATCACTGCCAGGTTGAAGATGAAGTTAATAATTCAATCAAGAAAGTATATGATGAGTACAACGGCACCAACAGCAACGCCCCTAGCCGCGCCATCGACTACGTTCAGAGACAGGTGAGGACAGAAAGTCTTCTCTGTCTTCCTTGTAAACCCTTGTCTCCCAGATAAAGTGATATGATGGAGCATCTTTATTTCTCTCTCAAATGTTATAACAGAGCAAACAGATGACAGTAATGTTGAGTTTTTATTGTTTTCATTTATTGTTTTCAGCTTCAGTGTTGCGGAATCCACAATTACTCAGACTGGAAGAATACACACTGGTTTGAAGAATCAAAAAACAACAGCGTACCTATCAGCTGTTGCAAATCCAACATTGGAAGCTGCACAGGGTCCCTCACTCGTCCTGAAGATCTCTATCAAGAAGTAAAACAACCTCTAAATTTCTCAAGTTTTCAAACCACAGACAGGTCATTTTTTAAAACGAGTAGATTGTCATAGTTTCATATATGTTAAAATATATTCACTGTGTGTGTAAATGTAGGGTTGTGAAGCTCTGGTTGTGAAGAAGTTGAAGGAGATCATGATGTATGTCATCTGGACTGCACTGACGTTTGCTGCCATCCAGGTATGCAACTTCCATTAAGATGTCTTTATTTCATAGAGAATCAGCAGTTTTTAATAAAAAAGAGAGATTTATCTAGGCCTTATAAAATTTGAGTTGTGACTTTATCATAACATATTATGTTATGATAAAGCAAGGAAAGTTCAGCATAATCAAAAAAAAATGAATGAATCATATATCTATTATTGTACCAATTTACCACTGAAACCACTGATTTACATTTTTGTTTTCACAGACTAAAGAAAATATTTTTCAGACCTAAAAAAAATATAGCCCTTTTAATTTTAGACCATCTTTGGTCACATTTTTTTTTTAAAATTGCTGTTGTGTAACACAGATAGAATGTTGCCATTTAACTACCTTAAAATAAGCCATCAGTACACCTTGTGACAGCATTTGCTTGGTTTCACTTCTCATTTCTGTGACATTTATTTGAATATACAGTAGAGTTTCCTAAAATGGTCTCTCTGGTTTTGGTTTTAAAAGGTGCGATATATGACATTCAGCCACATTAGATGTTGCACTAGAGCATCTCAGACAGAAACATATTTGTGTGTTGTTCATTCAATAAGAAGGAAAGAGGAAGGAAATCTGAACACACAGCTCATGAAACTCAGATCAAACTGTCAGACTAGGCAGAAATGATCAAATATTGATCAAGATTCTGGTACTGCTTTGCCTATTTCTCACCTCAGATATTTTCAGGAACATATTTTTGTGTACTGTTTAGCTGTAATATGTAAAAAGATGGATGGGTGCAGGGAGGGACTCACATGCACTAACATGCAAACATTACCATTACTCCACTATAATTTTAAATAGCAAACAGTTGTTTGCTGACATCTAGTGGGGCTGAATGTTGTATATTGCGCTTGTCATATACGTTCCTTGGCCATCAGCAGCTGTTTGCATTCATGCTTTGCTAATTTGAGTTATCATTTTTAATGATTTTGGTTTTCACACCCACTTTCCACAACCAAAACTGATTAGGCTTAAGGGTTTAACCACAATCAAAACCACGAGTAAAACTTATGTGTCTCTCTTCCTGCTAGATGCTGGGGATGCTGTGTGCATGTGTGGTGCTGTGCCGCAGAAGCAGAGATCCTGCCTACGAGCTTCTTATCACAGGAGGCACCTATGCATAGATGGTGTAGGTGCACTTCCATGTGTCACTGGTGAGAGCATGGAAATAATGTATTACCACACTAACCTTAACTCACTGATCACACTAAGTTATATACTTTACCTGATTTTTTTTTGTTTGTTTTTTTCCCCCCCAAAAGCTGTTGGCCAAATTCTTAAACGGTCAATGAGAATGACATGTTGAAAGCATTCTGTTGCTCAGAGGATGACATGAGGGTGACATTTTTTACCAAACTCAAACCTTGTTAGTCATGTACTGTACGGCGTTAAACGTGGACAGGGTAATTTCCTCATATTATTTTGCACTATGTGTATGGCTTTGAATATTTCATATTTAAATCTGTCATGTACTTGAATGAAAGACTTGTATCTGTGTATAATTTTACCCTGTACCTCCACTATCACTACTACTGCTACTACTACTACTACTACTACTCTACTACCCTACTACTACTGCTCAGTTTGGGTTGACACCTTGCAGTATTCTGTAAAGAAATAGTGGACACCATAGCTCAAGTTGATGTCACAGCAGGTTTTTGTGTGTAAAACTATGTTACTCAACTGGCTTTTGCTCATCTGATCTTTCCTTTAAGAATCAGACCTAGTAATCTCAATATAGACTTGTCCTATAGGGGTTTTGTTTGTTTCTGTCTACTGAATGTAGTTTTAGAATTTGATTTGTTGATATGTAGCAACGGCAATACTCAAGAATGTAAATAAAATGTGAGGGGAAAGTTTGAAATTAAATGAGTGCATAATCTGATTTATTGTTTTAATTTCTCTGACAGATATTCAATGAGATTGCAGCGCCAATTTTTTAAAATCCCTCCAGACAAAGCCCATATTCATGGGCTGTTGTCAGTGGAAGAACAAGTCAACTTGGTCCTTGTAAAGAAAGGTCAAAGGTCGGGTATTTCCCATGAGGGAGGGGTGTAAGGGATTCACACATTTGGTCAAATGGATTGGTTTGTGTCTAATCTTTTATGCTTTGTCTAGCTTTAGCTTTGTCTTCTAGACCTTTAAGTAGGTTACCATCAGATGTTCATTTTAACTTACTTGACTCACCAGGTCTAGTTATATCTGCTTCTATGACATCTTGTGACCATTGTGGACTCTCATACACACTTAAAATGTTGGTAACAGGACTCAGCTTCGGCTACTCTTTTTTTTTTTTTTTTTTCAGCCTCAGTAACCTGATAGAGTTAGCAATGCATCACCCGCTGCAGAGTAACTGGATACCTCTGGACCAAAGAGCTCAGACCACTCAGCCATATGACCCAAGAATAGTTGGATTGTTTTAGTCTGGTCTTATTCTAAGAATAACCTTTACTACAATAAATGAGTCATAAGGTAGATCAAATAAATGTGATGTGGTTTCATCATATGCCAAATAGTTTTATTAATTAGCTTTGTTTCAAGGTCAAATGACTCCTGCCTTTAGCAAAGCCACTGAGGAAAATAAGAACAATGTTGACTGTGCTTAAAAATACAAATAAAAACCTGAGTATTTGTCTTTCATATTGAATAAATACAATTATGCTCATGCGCAAACAAATAATCTGTATCAGAATACAAACAAGATTACTCATAGAAATAATATATACAGGCCAATAATAGAAATCAGACATTCTGCCTAACATTTAGGACCTCAAATAAGGAAGAATACCAGAGTATATGAATACATTTAGTGCAGTGACCTTCTGTGACAGATGAGTAAATCCACCAGCTGTCACTGGAATGAGGAGCACTCACCACACCAGCAGTAAGGGCAAAGTAATATGAATATGTATGCCATTTTAGCCAGCACAATAAATGATGTCTCATGCTACTGTATGTTAAAGCCCCTATGTGTAGATTTGTTTATGTGATAATATCATCTTTGAAATTAGTTTGAGTGTAGGAATTTTTGTTTGTTGTCCCTGTGAAAGTGGGTGAAGGCTTTGTGCTTTCAATCCTTCATTCTCATTGTCACATCCTTCACATAGGGGCTTCAATTATGCATGTAACAGAATTATAAGCAGCATATAATAGTTATCTATAGAAGGCAACTTCAAATGACTGAATATTTACAATACAATATTACACAAGGAAACTTAGTATTCATACAGTCCCGTATATGGAAAGGTGAACTCATTCTTTGGCAAGGTACGAGCCTGGAACCAATCCAGTAAGGCCATTCCTCTGCACCATCCACCAGCCGTCTTCACCTTGCTCCATGACAACCACAACATCCCCAGCAGATACAGAGAGCTCATCTTCCCCCTAAACAAGGAAAGAAACAATCAATCAACAGACTTCTCTTGAATTAAATATGATTTAATTGAACATATGAAATATTTGAATGTGTTGAACAAAAGTCTTGTGAGGAGGTCAAGAACCTGACCTGGGCCACATAGTCATACACGGCCTTGTACTCCTCCGTGTTCAGCTGGGTCCCCTGAAATCCAGGAATGGAAGCATAAACTCCTTCTGATGGTTCACCTGGAGAGTTTCACAGATGTAATCAGCATAGGTTCAGTTACTCTATGTATGCATGTAAGGCAGCAGTCTTTTTTTCTTGTACTCTCAATCACAAACACTTGACGTTGAGGTTTTATAACTGATTCCGGTTGGTGGGAGATGTGTCTATTGTAGCTGGTAACTTGTTGGCTATTGCAGCAATAAGTATTTATTTGAAATTTAATTTGAGGAAAAGCCTCTTGAGATGAAAAAAGGCAAAAATAAAAAAATGAAAATGAACAGACAAATAAATACTGATACAGACAAACTGATAAAATGAATTAATTAAATAATCAAGACGACACAGAAAATCCCAAACCTTGACATTTCTGTGTATTATGTGCACAGGAAGAAAGTAACAACTGCCAGTCCAAATAAAACTGCCAAAGTCTACCTATAAATAAACTAAGTCAAAAACAAGAAACTGCAAAAATACCCTCCCCCCCAGAGTCAACCACCCCTGGTGTAAAGAATAACAACTACACTCTGTAACTTGATAACTCCACGTCTTGTGTTGTAAGGATCAAGGGGCTTTCACAATCATTTTTATGATCCTGTTGGAAATTGCGGTTTTACACCATTGTCTTTTTTTATATACTATACCAGTAGGTTGTGCAACTGCCTCATTGATGCTTGTTTTGGAGCCACTCGAACAGTTCCCCTGCAGGAGATTTGAAAACCTACAAATGGGGAAAAGAAACAATTATTCAAAGACAGTGAAAAACATCACATAATCCATCATGTTTCATCATCTTCATCATCATTTATTTGATGCTTCCCATTTGTAATTCCGACCTTTTCATGACTCCTCCGACAAATCCAGCACTTCCATTTCTATCAGCTCTTGCATCCCTCTCGTAGTAATTTTGGTATTCAATGGGAGCTGTGGAGGTACAAATGAAATTCAGTAAATAAAAAATAAAACAAATGCTTCAGTTGTACATCCCTGCTACACACAATGCCTCACGGATTTCCAAAGGTGCCATAATAACTGCCAAAAACTCTGTTGAGTTTTTGGCAGTTATTATGTTTTAGTAGCAGCTGAGAGATAATATTAAAATTTTCACTTTGGAACATATTCAAATCCAAATGAGGAAGGCTGCAGGGCGGGGACCTACCTGAGGGGGTTGAGCCAGTGCGTTTCATCTCCACAAAGCCGTTGTTGTCTGTGATGATGTCACATTTTTCCAGTGTTTTCCTCACGTCGTCATAGCACTGAAAGAGCAGTTTTGTCCAGAATGAATTTCAAGTGGACCAAACATTTGAAGGGCTTCCTGAGGGTTTGTCCTATACAGTTTCATGACAACAGCTGATCTCACCTCATCATCTTTCACACACTGCATTGATAAATGGTTACAATGCACCCACAAAGCATTCCTTAGTACACTAAGACGGTCCTCTTCCTGCTGCTGAAACATCTGCAAAACAACAGAGTGGGAAAAATTGTAAATAACCAAGAAAACATTGAAGAGCATTTTTACAACACTTTTTTTTTTTTAACTGTAAGTAGACTTATGAAATGCAGTGATGCAACATGCAAATTGTGTAAAAATAACTTGCACAAAAAAAGTGCTCAAATGGCCTTTAACCTCTTTGCAATCCTAGAAAACAACTACAACAACAAAAACCCATCAATAGCTGTCATTTGACTGCTTTTTTAATGCTTCCTAGCTTTTTGATATTTATTAATGTATGGCTCACTGGAACTCTACATGCAGCTTTCAACTGTCTTGTCTTTCCTGTTTTGCTTTGTTTTGTTTCCTGGTTTATTGTGTGTGCAAGCTGCCACTTACAATTGACCTTACAAGGATGAATAAAGTTGTTCAATGGTTGCCTCCGTTTTGTTGATGTTATCACATGTAGGAAGAATTTGTTGCCCGGAAACGTTTTTGCAGATTAGTGACTCACTTTATACCCTGCTTATAGGAAGTATTACACATCCTCATTGACAAAACAGGCCTTGGGTATTGCCACTCTTGGTCTAAGTCTGTGCAATTCAGAATGTATCAAGTCATGGCGTGTATTCCTCGCATGATAAAGACAGTGAGTGGAAAAATACAGCTGGTATACTTTACCTCACATGTACTGGTGTGTGTTGATTCCCATTCTTGACGGATCTTGTCCAACTGTTCAATGTTTGATATGTACTGTTTCTCTAAAAACATATGAAACAGTTCATTGTAAAGTAAATCAAAATCTTCCATGACACAGATCTGAAATTTTTTGTACCATTTATAGGTATCATACTCATACCATACGTATTCATATATTCTATTTTTGGAATCCTCATTAAAAGGGAAGTAAATGTGACCACCATCCTCAAAAAAAAAAAAAGTTCCTAATGTATAGTACTTTAAGTGATTCATGATCTGCCCTTACCAGCCTCTTCTGCAGCTTCTCTGCACTGTCTAGATTTGTTGTTCATCTAAAAAAAGGAAAGAGGTTTCAAAATGAAACATTGCTTCTATATCTTAAACCTGTAGTTTAACCAGTAAAAGGAAATGCAGTTGATTGTATGAAAAGATAAGTAAACTTCTTAAAAGTATGTAAATAAGAACACATTGTGAAACATTAATATTTTATGCCTTATAACTGACTACATCTCATAAATAAAGCTAAGGACAAAGAGAATTGCATTTCTCAATCTCTGTCAGTGTTGTGGAGTAACTGTTGAATAACCGTCAGTGCTGTTTGAGAAACTGTTCCTCTGGTTACCAACAAAAGCGATCCATATTAGATATATAGTCATGATAAATTATGATAAGTTATGATAAATATATCTAAATTTGAATGTTAACATTTGTTCATATCATGCATACTTAGTGAAATGCTCATTTGACTCAAGGACTCCTGGTGACAGTTATGATACAGAGACAGAGAGGGGAAGTGACAGAGAAATGGCTGGCTGGTCATAACAGTATAGACTGGTGTGCAATGTCCATAATATGGTTGCTATGGTTCCTCAGTTCTCTTGTGTTGTGTTGAAAAGATTATTTTGATTCAAGGGGTTAAATGAGCGCTCTGGCCTATATGTGAAATATACAAAGAAAGGAACAGGAAAATAGATTGAATTTGAGGTGTGGCATTGAAAATATTGTGAGTTCCTATCCACTCAAAAATAACTTTTGCTTAGTGTTACTACACGTGAAGGTTTCAGTGTCTCTGTGCTCACCGGAAATCTGAGTGTACAGACATGTACCAGCAGGATTTTGTGACATCATAAAATAGTTAAGAAGCCAATCATGGTCCAGCATGAAACTTATACAAATGTGAGAATGGACCTTTCAGTAGCAGGAGACATCTTTGTGTTCACCAGATAGTAAAAGTAAATTAAAAAGTAGTTAATGGAACTTTTTTTGAGGTAAACCATATCAGTCCCAAATTATTAAAATTATTAAAATATGTTAAGGCTTTCACAGTTGGTCCTATTTTTAAAAGAAAAAAAGAAAAAATGTAAAATAAATTAGATTAACAATAAAAAAAAAACTGGAAGACTGTTAATAAGTCAAGTCAAGTTTTTCATTACTGAAATCATGTCATGAATCACGCTTAGTCACAAATTTACCTTCTCAATCTGTTTGGGAGTGGCTGTAGTGGCGTTGCCCATCTTTTCAGCAGTTTGCTCTGCCTCATCAGCCTCCCTGCAGCGCTGCTCATAGGATCTTTTAGACTAGAGGGGAAACAGAACAGAAACCACACAAAACCATAACACCCATGTATTTTCAACAGCATTTTGCTCTATAAAAACTTAACAGGAAAGAGGACGTGGGTGAGGGGTCGTGGGGGGGAAGACTTCCTTTTAAAGCGAGAGAAGTATGGCCTCAGATTTCTGAACGTGTCCATTACACCAGTCTTCGACACTCTTTCAGAATGAGACACCTCATGCACTCTTACTTGCATGCAGTACAGTAGACTTGTGCAGGATGTGCTAAAACTGCCTCTAACATAGTTCACACTTGTTTACCACTGCTACATTGACATAAAGACTAAAATAAACACACAACTGAAACTGAAATGTAACAACAATCTGTAACAACTCTAGATAAAGATGATGATAATTTAAAGTGAACTTACTTCTACTGTTTTCTTATAGAGTGAGACTTTTGTCTTCTGGACCTTCTCCATGATGACTTCAAACTGAGAACAAGAAAATATTACAGAAAAAAATTATCAGAAAACCACAGCAGCATGGACATCTCTTTTTTAGATTTCCTCTGTATGCAAATGAGGGGGGAAAAACTGAGCTTCTTAAGAGTACCTTTTTTCTCTGTTCTTTCTGTCGCTCTCTGAACTGCTCCATTCTCTTAACCTCGTCCTTTAGCAGGCCAGAAAGCTGAATGTGCAAGTTTCCTATGTTTTCAATTTCTGAAGAACACAAAACATGTTTTAAGAAACCTACTGAAATCCACTGAAAATGCGCAAACACAATAATGCCCATATATATATATTCTGTGCTTACGTGTTTTCATTTCATCGAAGGATGTTCTCAAAGTGCTGTAAAAACAAAACCACAGAACATTATTAGGCAATTTCTTGCAAAATCTCATGCATTTTATTTTAGTGCATTTCATTGACTGCAGAATAAATGTAGTCAGGCTCATAAGTATAAATAAAAATATTAATGCTCAAATGCACTCATACCTACCAGATCTCATATAAACCACCAGCCTTGCGTGCAATTGTGATCAGTTCCTTGCCATATTTCTCCTCTGCTGATGCCCTAAATGGACAAAACGACAATACAGCCAAACCACATGATAATGAGGTCGCTTTGTTGTTTCTTGTATAGTCTAAAAAACAGTCTAAAAAACATCAGTGAGCCCACCTCATTTTCAAGAGCTCCTCCATGTCTTTGCATGTTCGTCGACCATCATTTAGTCTCTGAATGATAGTTTCATACCCAATATTACTGATGAAGTCCACTCCCTGGAACCATAAAATAACAAACATACATCAATAAGTACACAGAAAAGCTCCATCCTTAACAAAACCAAACAAAAAAAACAAACTGTTCTTTTTTTGCCAAAGTTCACTTAAATGTGAATATTTTCTGGTTCCTTTAGTCCTCTATGATAGTAAACTGTAGATCTTTGGGTTGTGTACTGTTGGGCAGGAAAACACAAAACATTTTTGGTCACATCTTGGGCTTTGAGAAACACTGATCGATAATTTCTGACATTTTACACACCCAACAACTAATCCATTAATCAAGAAAGTAATTGAAAGACTAATCAATTATGAAAATAATCCTTAGTTGCAGCCATTGTAAGGAAGTCAAGATGAATGTGTTGTTTTCTTTATCGGCCCATATTTAAAAAAGTCAAATGACCTGTTGGCAATAGCTGATCATTTAAATAAATAATACTCAAAAGCAAGTTTTACTTTGATTAAAGTGCCTTTTGTAAGACTGTTCCCCCCCCCACACACACAGTGGGTTTGTAGGGGCATCTCATGGAAAGTGTGGTCTGAAGTCTGAATGGAAAAGCAAGTGAGTGGGAAAAGTACCTAAAGATCCTACTCATGTCAGAGTATTTGTATTCAGATGAAATTCAGCCTATGTGGCGGTAAAATCTCTGATATTCATTCATATTGTTACTGACTTACATTTTACATATGAATGCTGATAACAGGATGATAATACAGAGGAAAAAGGAAGCACACTACTTCACAATGTGAACTTAGAGTACCATTTATTGTTGTTTCTGACTAACCAGTTCCTGATGTTTTGCCTATAGTTATGGTATAACATTTGCATTCTGTTGGTAACTGGTTAGATGAACATTAAGTTTTGGTCAAATGATGTTGGACTGTTACACACAGATGACGCTTCTGAAAAGAAGTTCAAAAGCACTCATGAGAACTGAAATAAGTCTGATTAACAGGAAAGTCTCAATAATAATAGGCAGTGACCACAACAACGTCACTGTGCCACAGCATTATTTCAGCCTTCACATGCTATTAAAAAAAGTTGCACTTCGATTGAGCTGGACAGTTTGTGATAAAGGTCTAGTTTTAGAATGTTTTAGACAGCAATTGGAAAACACGTTCACAATCCAGACATGGAAACAAACAATGTTTTTACTCATTGAGACTGAATACATAAAAAAACAATAGTTCATGTTTGAATCAAAGGAACAATTCAATACATATTCAATGAGTTTTAAAGTGAGAAAAATCCAATTCAATTCAGTTTTATTTATATAGTGCCAAATCACAACAAAAGTCATCTCAGGGCACTTTTCTCATAGAGCAGGTCTAGACCATACTCTTTAAAAAGCAAAGTGAAGTGACAGGAAAGACTTGCATCATGAAGAAAAAGTATATAGCTCACTGTAGTCAACTACATACATCACTAGTGTATGTTAATTATTTCCAAACAAAAAGAAAAACATGTGGGAAGGTACACATCACATCTTCCTTCAAAACTCCAGTGAGTATACTAAAAACAACACTGAATGCACAGCTCAATCGTCAGCTTCGGCTCTCAACATGAACATTGTACAAAAATAAAGTTTAGGAATTAGTAGCATAACACTAACTCACCCAAAAGGCATCTTTAAATTGTAATGTCATCTTGGCGGCGCTTAAAAAATAGTCCCTGTTAGAGAGTCCACTCGACTTAAAGTCACTTTCTGACAGTCAGCAGTGTGCGAGGCTGTTGCTTGATGTAAGTGAAACGGATCATGACACATTCAGGAAGCCAGCCTTCAAACAGCAACGCTCACTTACTTACTCATTTGATTTAAATAAGGAAGAGCTGCAACATGTCAGCAGTTATCACAACCTGAACTGACACTCATGTCAGTTCACTCATGACACAATGTGTCGGGACAAGTAACACTGAGATAAAGCTATTAAACGTAGTCATAACAAATTTACAATTACATGACTGTTGGTTTGAGCATGTTTTTTTATGTTAAAATGTCTATAAAAAGTGGTTATTAGCTCCCTGCTTCTCAAGAGTATATGGACAAAACAAAACAACAGGAACAAATCACAATTTATAATATAATGCAGTTATGCTGCATACTATTTTGTGAAGCTGATGGTGTCAGATTTTGACACTGTGCTGAAACAACCCTATGGTAAATTCAGAGAATGAAGCTTGTGCTAGTGATGCATAATGCACATGTTGCAAAATTTGTGTTCCTGTTATTTTGTACTGTGTCATTCTCTATTGCAACATTATTGTCGTCAGATAAAGTCAATAATATTTAGAGAGTGTCCTATGACTAATAACTAAGTGCAACAGAGGAAAACCATTTCATTACATAATCATGAAGACAAATAAGAAAATTCTAAGATAAACTGGAGCATATAGTTATAATTCATCGTGTGATATATGGAGCTGTCTGCCGTAGTCTGTGACTTCACTGTTCATAAATGTGTCTTGATTTTTCAAAACTTCAGCCTCTGATATGTGCCCGTCGCTATCATAGTCCATTTCCTTGATGAGGTGAAGAGCCTGTTGATGACATAAAAGCAATATGAGCAAAAGAAGTCTGCAAATGTGCTACTTTAGCATCATGGGCAGAAATTATATATAAAATCCTACCAGCCAATAGCTAAAGCAGCATCCAAATACACAATTAGCCATGTATTAAAACCAAGAATTTTGCACCAATTTGAAGTATATTGCCAATAAAATTGGAGGTACACAGTTAGCCTTACCTCTTCCCTTGCTGTACCATAGCTGTTAGGCGCAACCCAACGGAGCTGCTCTTCTCGATTCAACTTGCCATCCTTATCATGATCGTAGAGGTCTTTAAAGCGCACTGTTTCTTCAATCTCCCACTGTGAAGGGGTGTCCTCTTCAAAAAGTAAAAAGCAAAACAAAATGGGTATACCAGAGGAAACTAACAACAAACAGATCCTTCTGTATTTTAAAATAACATCTGTGATCTTACCATCACCACGAACGTCTCCGATAAATTCACTCAGACTGATGAATCCATCTTTATCTGAGTCATATTCACTCAACACATCTTCAATGGCAAAATCCTTTTAGGGAAAAAAAGTGATTCAATTTTAATATGAAATGGGAAGGGGACTATTATAATGGAAAGAAAAGTGTGTTATCATATCAGGTTTTGCAGAAGGATGAGCGGAACTCGTCTTACAGCCATGTGATCCACTTCAGATGGGTGGGTGAAGGCGAGAAACTCTGTTACATTGAGGCCAGGTGTGCCATCCATATCAGCAACATCAAAGCGCCTCCTCTCCTTCAGGTGGAGCTAATGGGAATATGAGCATACAGTAGGTTATGGTGTTGCAGATAAATTAGGCTGTGTCATAATGTGAACTTTCATAAGGACAGTGAAAGTATGCCTACATGTCTGAGAGACTCTTGCTCTGGATCATCCAGAATGGTACTTTCATCAAAACTAATGAGCTGGTCATGAGTGACCATGTTGTATTCCTCCCATGTTACAACACCGTCTTTGTCAGTGTCGAACTCAGGAAACCGCTCCTCCGCATCATCCAGAGCATATCTTCTGTAGACTTGTTGAATCCATAGCGTGATCTCCTCTGTGGATAAAACAAAGATCAGACCAAGTATGATCTTTAATCATTTATTTCCAAATCGTGAGAGATACATAAAGCTACCTGCACTTAGCAGATTGTCGGCATTTGTATCTATCTTCTTTACAATTTCCATCATCTTTTTCCTCTGTTCTGCTGGACTAAGTTTCTTTAACTCCCCAGTGTCCTACAAGTGCAGAAAATAAGAGCAAAGAGTCAGAAAGTGATGAATAAAGAGTAGGAATTGGGCAGAAAGATGTAAAAATATATATTTAAAGAATGGAAATATGGTTGTTGTTTTTGTCATAATCATTTCTCCTATTCATACTGACCAAGAGAAAGCTTTTCTGCAACTCATATGAAGCTTCAGTTGTACAAATGTCAAATAAATTAGATATCTTTCAACATTACAGTCATTTTAGTGCCAAAGTCCCTCTTTTTGTTGCTATACTTCTACTACTGCAGCTCAGAGAAACATTGTACCAGGAAACACAAAGTGTGAATTTTATGCTAAAAGACTGTAAATGTGGAAGATATCCATTTGTTACAACTAACTCAGACTGCTGAAGCCTCAGATAAACTTCAGAAGAGCATTTTTGCACAAAATGACTGTGTGGATTTTGGCCCCCATCGCTTATAGTGAAAAAACATTTGAAGGGGATCTTTTAATAGCCAGTATGAACATGAGGAATAATTACAGCAAGGAAAACCTTTTTCAGTGATCATATGGGAACTTGACAGTTGTTTCCAGACAGACTTGAAAAATTGTGAACCTATCCTTAAATTAGCAAACCTGATCTCCCAGCAGGACATGCATGTCATGTTCAGCGTTGTGCTGTTGGCCAACATAATGATCTTCATGAAGATGTTTGTGAGAGTTTTCTCCCAAGCCAAACTGAAGGAGCAGCAGCACCAAGGTCATCAATGTAGAGGATGCCATCTGTGGAGTGCCACAACAAACTGATGAAGAGTAGAAAATAATGGGTAAAGGAACTAAAAACACTATAAAGGGCTATTAATTAGCTACAGTTTGCTAAAGCTGCCAAAACGCAAGTGTGCGACCTTGTGGTCAGCTGATGGAAGTTCAACATCTTATGTGAGCTGTGAGTGATAAAACGTACTAATAAAAGAGTTAGGACTCTTCTCATTTGAAGAGAGAGGAAAGAGAAAATGCCCAATAGAGTAATGGTTTTTGTCAAGTTTTAATCCAATTCTGTGTAACCAAGTTATAACATTTGTGTTTGTCAGACAGAATGAGAAATAGGGACATTCAGACAGAGTCGAGAAACCAAAACGTTAGCTAAAATAAAGAGATATAGTTAAATGTGACGCTAAAACGTCAACAGTCAAATAACTGCAACAAATTTGTCAAACAATGTAAATAGAGGATATTGTTGTTACCGTGAAAGTTCTCCGCAGCTGGGTTTGTACTAATGTCAATTAGCATGGGAAACCAAAGTACTTCCGGTCTGAAATTTCAACATGTGCTATTTCTTCTTCTTTTCTTCTTCTTCTTTTCATCTTCTTCTTTTCTCCAAGTAGGTCTATCTGTGAACTGTTATGGTGACATAATCATGTCCTTACTTTCTAAGGTATAGTTAACAAGTACATCTTCTACGGTTTCTGGTACCTGACAAAGTTCACGAAGTCCAGTAGGATGCTTCCCTATAATGTGGAAAGTCCTGTTCAGGTTACTGTGTCCTAGTCTTAATCTGGTTATTAGGGTACTACCTCCTCTCATACTCTATTTTGAATTGCATGTAGCTGTCTTCCTCTTATCTCCTGATCTCAGTGCTGCTGCCACTCTTTATTGATTTTCTTCCATGCAACATCCATTCCTTCTGATTTTGAAAGTTTAATTGTGGTGTCTATGTCTTCTTTTGCTTGTTTGGCTAGTTTGTCCACTCTCTCATTACCCATAATGCCCATGCACACAGGAACCCAAATGAGTGTGACCATAGTGCCTTGTTTTATCAATCGACAGTGCAAATAAACCACCACCCAAAAGTGATATTTATAGGCTACTGGATTCAAATGTGGAGATAACTGTCTCTGTCATCCTGGTCTTCCCAGTGTATGTTTCAGCTTAATGTGTTTCAGTGCCATTCTTCAGATGAAAGAAGCAGTAGAGTGCAACTGACCAATATAGTTAAATTTAATAAAATGTTCAGGAGACCAAATGGGCTTTAAGGTGATGAAGGCCTACGTTTTGTGAGTTTGTGTGTAGATAGGACAAGTTAAAATAACATCTTGACAGAACATGTAATTGTGAAACTCTTGCCTACTCTAACCTAACCCTAACCCTAACATTAAGCCTAATCTTGACCGCACTCAAGGGTTCACCTCTCTGGCTGATCCTATCATTTACCAAAAATAATTGGCAACTAGCTTTCTAATCAAATTTTGTTTTATTTATATTTTAAAGCAAAAATGCCAAAAATAAATAAATTGCTGACTGCAGCTTATCAAATGTGAGGTTTCTAAAATTTTCCTTATTGCATGGAATAGTTAACTGAATATCTTTGGGGTGTGGACTGTTGACTAGACAAAACAAGACATTTGAAGACATCACCTTGGGGTCTGAGAAATTACAACATGCATTTTTTCACTATTTTCTGACATTTTACAGACAAAGAGATTAATCAATTAATCAAAAAAATATTTGGCAGATTAATCATTAATGAAAATAATCGGTAGTTTCAAATACTTTAATTTTGAAGACAGATTCATTTGTCCTTTTCTTGTTCCTGCTGTCTCTCGGTCACTTGACACTTACTGAGAAATCAACCAAACGTCCCGCCCGATCTTCATGGTTGCTATGGTAGACAGCTTTAAGTCCCGCCCTATAGAATCTATCCCACCCCTTGACCCAAATTAGGCTGTACATGATTGGCTGGCGCGTATGTCATTTCCTTACTACAGTGAACTTATTGGATGAGCCTAACGCCTGTCAAAAAATGTAAACTCAACGGACTTCCTGCTTTTGTTAGTTAGGTTGTCGTCACTGTCATGCACCTAACTGACATGTTTTTCCATCAACTCTGACAACAAGACAACTTCGTCCGTGCGCTTGTATTTCTCACCGAGAAATTGAGCGTTGAACATACCGGCGGGGTCGATGTCCAAAGACAGCCGTCACGATGGACGGAGGCGCGGCGCTGGGCAGCACCGTCTCGGCCCGAGAGTCAGCCAAGGCGGGGACGGGAGGGAGAGGTCCGGTAGCAACAGCTCCGGCTCCTCGCATGGAGGAGGCAAAAGCAAGAATGCATCCATAAGCGCTTTAAAGGTACGTGACGACTTAGTAGCTCGTTGCTAATATCTGAAATACAGCACACAATGGGGGTAACCACATTGAAATCCCGATATACTCCCAGCTAGCTAAGTGACTGGAGTATTAAGGCTGTTTCTAGCTCATAGCTACAACAGTAAAGCAGTATTTTTGGTCAGCTTACCTTTGGTGGGTGTGATGTTTCAGCTCAGCAGGCCTCCTCAGTCCCTGAAGTGTGTCAACCTCCTGGAGAACCTTTTGTTTAATTCATCCACTCATGCACTTTTACCAAGTGATGATAAAAGGCCTTAGTTGTTAGAAGATGCTGATGGCTCGTGGGGTTTGTATCAATATAGATATATCTTGTCATTTTATCAATAAATTGAGAATGTCACAGCAAGAGGAATGTTTCTAAAGTAAAATCCTATTTGTCCCAACTTCTTGGAAGTTTGTTCCATTTGTAGGCAGTCTAGCCATGTGGGCTTGTGTGTGTGTTTTGTCCTCCAGCAGCATATGAATCATCCAATGCCCAGTCCAATCAGATCCAGAGCATCACTTCGCTGTGTGGCTAATGCATAGCCGGGCATGCGTTAGTTAGTTAGCACACACTGTCCCTGAGCCTGCAGCTACACTCTCATCACTTCCAGCACCAGGATAGGGGGGCAGAGCGGCAGGCCTGCAGTGTGCACATGACTGCACAGTGTTGTGGCAGAAGGAGAGTAAGAGATGAGAAACAGAGAGAGAAAGAGAGAGAGAGGGGGCTCTGATGCAGAGCAGGGAGAGAAGCTGTAAATATAGGAAGCTGCATGCAGTTCAGAGCAGAGCAGTGTGGCAGGCAGATAGATAGGCAGCAGCAGGCAGCGAGTCGGGCCCGAGAAGTGGCTGCTAACTCAGCAGAGTGCTGAGGGCTCAGGCTAGATTACAGACAGAGTTACAGACAGAATAGTCAATGTGAAAAGCAGGACTGGCAGGCTACTATGCACTTGTCTCTCAATCGGGGAGCCACTGGGAGAGGAGTTGACACAGCTGGGGAAGTTGCTATGACAGTGTGGACTACACAGTAGGAGTCTATTTTGGTCCTGCTGTCAGATGACGATGTCACCTTGTACAACTGGCACTGCTGGTGAGGGGGAACAGGTTTCCTGAAGTGGGCTGCAAAAGTATGTCAGGGGTGGATAAGGACGAGGAACCTGCTTACAGACTGTACTTCTATTCTGTATGTATCCTCGAATCTTTTGCTTTTTCTCTGTGTCTCTCCTAATGAGCTAGATCTCACCCGCTGTGTTGTCACTTGCATCTGTTTGTAGACCTCGCCAAAGGAAAACCTTACTGTGCACTTGTCCCTTACTCAGCACAGTCGAGGAAGTAAGGTCTCTTTCTGGTGCATGGGGAAGGTTTGCCTGCCCAGAGAACATAGGGAAAGTTGTGCTCCACAATGTGTTGTTTTTTTCCAGTTCAGCAGGGGAGACAGGTTGCTTGCAGCTGATTATGTGGATC
This sequence comes from Euthynnus affinis, assembly GCA_029490765.1. Lineage (NCBI taxonomy): Eukaryota > Metazoa > Chordata > Actinopteri > Scombriformes > Scombridae > Euthynnus > Euthynnus affinis. The sequence goes on along the minus strand of CM055844.1, from coordinate 17,873,984 downwards.
AAGGGAATGTTGCTGTAAGCCTTTTTTTTTTTTTTTTTTTTTTTTTTTTGCCTCAGGCTGCTATACACAATTAGCCATCAGTTGTGAGTAGGTAAGGTATTCTCACAGCAGTCATCTGTCATCTGCTGGTTTCCAAACCCAGGAAACACAGAGTAAATATTTACAGCGATGGGAGATGGTGCATTGATGTTGACCTAACTTGCTAGCTCTTGCTAGTTCTTGCTCATGTTTGCAGGGTCTGATATTTTTTTTTTTGTTCTTTTTTTCTCTTTGTAGTTCTTTTCTACTTGGGAGCATAAGGCGCAGACCACTCGACATGTAAAAAAATTTTGCTCACCAAAAGTAGGTCAGCTGGGTATCACCCTTAGGGACATTAAATAGTATCAGACCAATACACTGACTGCATGCTGTTTCTGCATATGTGACGCCCAGTGAGCCATGTTAATATTATTCTATTAGCCTTGAAGAACAGTCCAAATAAAATCATCACATGATACGTGTACACAAACCTAGGCCTAATTACTGTTCCTGCATTGCTTCGGATAAAACACAAAATGTGTTCCTCTTGTTTTTGCTTGCAAATGCGGTAGAGACATAAATTGGCTGTAGCTTTCTTGTCTGAATAGTGGTACTAGCGAGACAGCCAGGAAAAGAGAGAACGGTTTGTTCCATGACTCATTTGCTATTAAGAGGAGAACTGGCTCTCGATTTTTGTGTTGGTTTCAGGTAACCATGTATTTTTAAGTCTGAAACCACATCTTATAGTTGTCTGATCAAAATAGCCAAGTTTGGTTTGGATTTTCGTCAACAGTAGATTAATGTTTATGAATAGCAGAGAAGTGGTACAAGCTCTTCTGCAAGGAGAGGGAACACAGTGAGTAGAAGAACCAGTATGATAAGCCTCCAGGTATTCTATCAACTTCTGTGTTTTGTAACCGTGATGCCAGAAGTCACAATATTTAGTCAATTTTTGTCAGTGCTCTGTAAAATTTAGTTGCTATTCCTTACAGGATGTTAAGCAGATTTGTGATTTCCATTAATGCACAAGCCCTTGCTAACCTAACTGTGATGTGACAGAGCGTTCGTGTGGAGAGATTTTTTGATGGCGTGTTTCATTACAGGGTTTCTTAATGTCCCATAGGTAAAAGATGACTGATGAATGACTTCCTACTGCATTTGTTTTGGTTCACAGTATCTGCTTCACTCGAGGTTACAGTCAAGTTCACTGATGCATATTCAATGTGTAGGTCAACCATGATGCATGCTGGGCACAAAGCGGGTTAGAGCTTCTGCCTCTAGCTGTTTTCTTGTCAGAGTCTGTGCCAGTAGACCTCTTACATACACTTAACGCTAAATATTGTGGCTTCAACCACAGCTTACAACTGCACACCAGGGATGGAACAAATAATTTAAACAGTTTTTTGGTTTTTTGTGATTAGCGTTGTGTTATGATGCGCTGTCACCAAGTGTTTCTATTTTTCATGGAATGGAAAGGGTCATTTTTAATGGCAGTTAGTACTTTTGGGTCATTTTGAGTTTTTTGTTGAACCTGTTCTGCACAGAAAAGGTTTGAGTTACTGTGAAGCATAAGATAGATGTATCCTTCTTTTATTACAGTCTGTGGACAGTCCTGATATACATTTGAATAATGCATGTCAAAGGTACTACAGCTGTGTTACATTGTTTGTTCTGATGTCAAGTGCTGTTTAAAATTTCTTGAATTAAATTAAGATTCACGATGGCAATAATATGATATTTTAAGGCTTTAAAAGCACACTGCACTACTGTTCACTGGTCTTTACTACTGTACTAGATTACTCTACAGGCTATATTGAAATTGAGGTAACCATAGCAACAGTACTTGCACTTCAGACTGTTACCAGTTATCTCACCAGCAAAACTATCATAATAATGTGTTGAAAGACAAAGCTATCCATGTCCTATATTTTTGTTACTGTCAACAAATGAAAAGACAAAACTAACAATGTCTTAAAGTATATATTTAATATGTACTTTGATTTTTTTTTTAAAAAAAAAGTAAAAGCCCAGTACCAGTCAAGAGTTTGGACACACTTTCACTTTCACTTGGTACTGTAAGTAATTTCCTAGAAGAAGTTAAGGAACTTAATTTTTCAGAAACTGGTGCTCAAACAGGAGTAGATTGAGAATTGTGGACTGTTTTCATCTTTGCATTTGGTGTGTTAGTGAGTACTTACTGCAACAAGACTGTGTATGTGGGATTGGTTCAAAAATGAACTACAGCTCATTGATATGGAGGTCTGTGACACAGAGAAATAAGCTACTGTATATAAGGCTTTAGCTACACAAACTTATTTGAAGGATTAGTTCATTGTTGGTTTTTAATATTTTCATTGGATTTGGACAATAAAAATAATATAAAATAGCATCAGACTTACCAAGTTTGAAAATGAATAAATTAATTTTAAATACCCTCCTTTATTTCTTTATATACGGTCATGGAATGACCCCATAACATATTCAAAGGTGTTACAACACAGGAAGTAATGAACTTGGTGGAGTAAATGCCCCTCAGCTTTGTGTCCATTAGTTACCCCCACTGATGTGAAGACACCTCTCAGCAAATGTAGAGACACTTTGTATTTGTTTAGCAAGATATCAAGTTCCTCTGACTGGCCTAACTTGATACAATCCTTGTTTTGGTTTGCATATCAGATTTTAAAGTCTCCTCGTGAATCAACATCTGCAGTATTTGTAACACATATAATGCCATACTACTTTACACCATCTTGAATTGTGTTGAAATCTCTCATCTCTCCTGCAGGCATCTTTTCAGCGCTCTAACAGCCATGACAAAGTACGGAAGATAGTTGCTGAAGAGGGCCGTGCTGCTCGAAATCTGATTGCCTGGAGTGTCCCTCTAGAGAACAAAGAGGAGGAAGGTTGGTGGCTTGCTCTCTGGACAGAAACATTCTGGGCATGCTAATGTGCTATTACTCTGCTGTGCAGCATGTACATTTCATTGTTATTGCCTCGCATATCAATATTAATCAAGTCAAATTTATTTACATTAAAAACAACAGGAGTTGACCAAAATGCTTTACAGAAAACTGTAAAAATATACTTGAAGAATTCAAACAAAAACAAAATAAGTAAATTGCAATATAACAGTTTTAATATGCTATAAAAATTAGGGGGACTCAAAAGTATTACATGATAATTAAATATTTATTGTTGTACAGTGGCAGAAGTTGCTGTTGCGTGTTTCTCATAAATTTGGGCCATGGGAAGATGCTTATCTGGAGCATTACAGAGACCATCTTTGGCAGTGTTATGTAATACACAGTCTGTGATCATGCCCAAAGTAGACTGTGCTGTCATCTGTAATACAATCTGGAGCACAATGATAATCTTTCATCTCACGGCTAGTCTGATAAGTCTCTAATGCGAACTGAGGATTGCTTAAAGAGGTTTAAGCATGATACCTGGTCATCCTTTATGGGATATTAATATTAAAGTTTTAGTTGTAGAATCCACTCAGCTTATGTGATGTAGGTGTTTAGTCAGATCGATATTATGATTGGAAAGTCCTTGTAGTCTAATTTTTCAAATCTCATGTTATAATAAGTTGTTTACATTCAGTTTTCTGTTGTTTCTTCATATTATTTAGGCTTTATAGTGTAGATGGCTTCTCGCAGGTCAGCCTACACCCACCAACATCACCATAGCCTCCCACACTCTCTCACTTCCACTTTGCCCCTCCCTTCTTTTTGGGTCATTTCAGTAGTTTTATTTTAAGGCTTCTTTGCTGCTTTTAAGTTTATAGCATGAATGTCAGAAATCTTCCAATTGCCATATTCCAGTTAAAGGTTGATTGCTCTATTTACATGCATCTTCTGCAACTGGATAGTCAATCATTTACCGTTTTCTATACTTTAGTTGTTATGTTGTCTGTCTCTCTGTTATTGCACATTTCTGACATTTGGATTCATCAGCAATAGATGTAATAATTGTCAAAGATTATCAGAAGAATGTTGATTGTTAACTTGAAGCCCACCTTATTAACCTTGTTTATTTCGTCAAGTACTGTATATAAGGTTCCCCCCCCCCTCCCTCCTTTCCACATAGCAAAGTCCAAAAGCAACACCAGTGGCAGTTCCAGGGCTCAGAGGATCAATTCTGGGCAACAAAGGCATAAGAAACAGGTTAGTATATCATCTGCTTCCACTAGAGGGCACCATACACCAAGCTAAGACGTCTTTATCCTTTTGCCTCACAGTTCATTTAGATCCTCTAAAGCAAAACGACCCCAATTAGATCTGTGATTTTTAATGCAATTCACTCTTTTTTGCATTGTGTGAGTTAGTCTTCACATGCAAAAGAACAATACTGCAATTGCAGTGCGTGCAGTGCCTCAGTATTCCTTTGCTGTACAGAACCAGATACAGTCCTAAGTCAGATTGCTGAACTTTTCACATTTTCAGTCCATAGTTTTATGTCCATTACCTTGTTTTGTAGCTGCATGAGGTTGCAACATTGGTATAAAGATTTGTTTACTGCAACAAGCTACACAGAATGTGATGAGGTGGGCAATCATGACTGTGACAGCATCGACTGGGCTACTAAATGATTGAGTTTGTTACTTTCTGCAATTCCCCATACATATTGATATTTTTTATTTTAATATTTGATACTTTGTGACACATTCTGGTTGAAAACCACTGCAGTAATGCTTGGCATCAATATTGCAATAAAGGGTTGTTCCCCCCATGTTATCTATACATGCATGCTTGGTAATATAAGGCATTGGATAGCTGCAATCCCCCCTGTTCCTGTGCACAGCAAAAAGTGCAGTTGCTGCTATATATAAACAACTAGAGACTTACACAACACTGTAATATGCTTGTCATTGTCAAACTTGGTCCATGCTCTGTCTCCACAGAATGCTGGCGTGGAAAGTAAAGGCGCAGCTAGTGCCTTGTTGGACAAGGCGGCTGAGAAGAGCCCCACCAAAGCAAGACAGCCTCGCAAGGTGGACCTGCGAGCACGCTACTGGGCGTTCCTCTTCGACAACCTGCGTCGGGCGGTGGACGAGATTTATGTCACCTGCGAATCTGATCAGAGTGTTGTAGAATGCAAGGTTAGTCTGGTTTTAAAAGAGAGAGAGAGAGACAAAATTAATTCAATAATTCAATAATTCAATAAACAACCCCAGCAGAAGTGCAAAGTCCAGTTTCAATGGGCTCATAATCTGAACTGAGAAACAGGATTTTTTTCTTCTTAGGGGAGACTGAAGGTGTTAGGATTTATGAACACTAGAGGGAGACATTGAGATCCTAACAAAATTTCTCCCTCACAGCTCACATTCCTTTTGATTTCTGCTTTATGTCAGAGGGGCTCTCTGAAGGCTTGCTGGTGAGAGAATTATCACAGGACTCTCTCATGGGCCTGGCAGACTGGACTGAATATTGATGACAGAGTGTCAACAATATTGTGTGTGTGTGTTGTGTTGGTCATCAGACATTTGCTGAAATGGGGTTTGGCAATTTCTTTCCCCTCTTTCTACATCTTTAATGGTGTTTTTTTTCAAAGGGCATAACATTAACAGCATGGTTCTGTGTTTTGTGGAATTGTGTGTTTTTTGTTTGTTTTGGTGCAGCCTTTGCCTCTGTGATGTTACCCCAGGGCATACTGGCATGTCCTGTGTTGTATTGATTCTTCTGCCATGCTGCATTATGCTTTGCTTGGTTCTGGTGATGCTCTGCGGTCAGTACCGTAGCCCAGTTCCCTGTGGTGTGGTCGGCTTGCTGTCAGTGCCACAGACCAGTTCCCTGTGGTGTGATCATGATGTTGTCAGCTGGCCTATGTCAGACATCTGGCTGCTAGGTGTCCCCCCCCCCCCCCCCCCCCCCCCCCCCCCCTTCCACCCCCTTTTCATACCACTGTATCTCTCTACACTCTAATGCTGTCTAATGGCCATGGAGCTGGTTGCTGTTCATAATCCCCATCCCACCCAGTTTGGGCTTAATGGACACTGATAGATGATGGAGTAATCTGGTAGGGGAAGCAGAGTGCTCTGATAGCCCCCAGCCACAATCCCCCAGTGTAGCTGTTGGCAATCTGCATTGTGCGCTCTCACACAAACGGCTTACTATTTCTCCACATAAAAACTTATGGACATAAACACAACCATTATCAGGAAGTGATTTCACTGCTAAAGCTATGCTACTGTAATGCTTTATGTAATTTTGAAAGATAACCTTATTGCTGCCCCTAATAGAACAAGTTTTCCCCGCTCAAAGGGAAATTGTTCACCCATCAGAATGATTCATGTATGCTTATTGATAACACCCCAACCTCTTTAACCCACAGCCCCCAGATCTAATTAGTTCCTATCAACTGTTAATTTATACCCATCCCTGATTTATTAGACATATCACCCAGAGCAGGAAAGAAAGGCCCGGGATTGTTACTGTTTGCTTGGAGGCGGTTGAGGTTTGATTATACTTTTTAAATATATATCAAACAGGCTATTCTGGTCTTAAATGATTTAAATAAAAATCAAAACAGAATAATTAACTTGAGGTCAGTAACTCCAACAAAGGCTGTACCTGTGCATCCTTGTTTCTATGTATGGACCACAAGCTTTTACTGCCCATTCTACTTTACGGCAGTGCCTCTGGAAGGTTAAACATTTTGTCATTCCTCATGAAATGTTATGTGAGGGTTGTATTTAGGTAAGTGTGCCTGTTAACATGCTGAAAGCCACTTTATGGTGCCTTCACTCACTGTTGGTTTATCTGTCAGAGGAGCAGCAAACCTCTCTCCATCTCGGCCTTCATTACCAAATGAATGCTGGGCCATAGTGGTGGTCCTTGCCTGTTAACCAGCTCTAATCAGCAGACCTGCTGCTGGACACATCTTTCACTGGCCTGACTTGTCTATTAACTAAAAGCACTGTGAAGCTTTACTCTCAATTACCACTCCCTTCACGCTCCCCATCAATCAGTTGTGTCCGTTTCATTAGAGCTCTGGGAAAAAGCTCCACACAGCCCCACTGCCTCTGGATAACCAACACTTTGAGTCAGTCCAACTGTAGATAATAGACACTTGCTTTTAGGAACTTGCCCTCGCTGTTCTTTGTCAAACTTTTCAATCCAGTGTTTCTCTTTGCGTATGAACATGCGTGGGCTTAAGGTCTCTCCTTTCACTTTTGTTTTTAAAAAGACTTGAATGGCAGTTTTGGGCTCCCGACTAGCTTTTAAAATTGGAGTTATTGGTTTCAGTTGAAAAAATACGCATGTCTGTCGTCTAATGATCCCAGAAAGATTTGATATCATGAACAGACCCAAAGTAGAAAAGACTATAATGCAACACTCTATGTTTACATTATCTGACAGATATAAAATTATCAATATAAAGTCTTTGAAAACATTGTTTCATGGAGGCCAAGTTTTCTTAAATATTTTGTTATGGAAATAGTCTGTTTATATATTTTTGCATTTTTGTTGTGGAACAAATATTAAGTGACATGCATGCAACAGATTTAGCTTCTTTTTTTTTTCTTTCTTTGACTCTGTCCCTATCCTGTCTTTTTTTTTTTTTGTAATTGCTTTCTTTAGGAGGTGTTGATGATGTTGGACAACTATGTACGAGATTTCAAAGCTCTCATAGATTGGATCCAGCTTCAGGAAAAGTTGGAGAAAACAGATGCCCAGAACAGGTGATCCTCAGTTTCTCTTCCTCACTCCCTCTCTTTGTCTCTCACTCTTTCACTCCCGCATTTTCAATTGCTCCCCGAGGTGAAATGGAAGTGCTGGTGTCTGGTCCCTGGCTTTGAGTCACAAACAGAACGGATCAATAGCCTTGGCTTTAATTCAAAGAGATCCCTGAGTTTATTGGCTTCTCTTTAACACAGTGACCATGGCAACCGTAAATTGACTAAGAAATGAAATTCCCAGTTTTGCCTCCTAATTTGTTCATTTAAAGCGTACTGTTAATCAATAAGACAACCTGAAACTTTCACATGCCTCATTTATTGCATGAATCGCTGCAAGTAAATCAGCTATTCAACTGATTTGCCAAAGAATGCGCCAAGTCTGTGTGTGGTTGGCAACCAGAAACTGCATTTAGTGTTTAGTTAAAAAAACGTTCACTACTTTCACATTATTTTTCAGGCCTACCTCTTTAGCCTGGGAGGTGCGTAAGATGTCTCCAGGACGTCATGTGATGCCCAGCCCCTCGGCGGACAGAATGGTTCCTTCTCCAGGTGCACGTCGCACCCTCAATTTTGGGTAAGCTCTGTCTCGCTGTCATTGTTTCTAGCTCTGTCAGCTACATCAAGCTCCATTTTGTTTTTCTATCACCATGATTCAGTTTTAAAGATCAACACAAACTTTTATTTCATTAAAGTAGTATCATAAGGCATCTTGTTGTTAACCAGTCAATATTTGAAATGATGCCTATTTTTGAAAGGGTTAGAAAATGCAGACTGTTATCTAGCAATAGAGCCATTGATTGCTGATGGTGAAGCATTTGTTTAATGCAATTTGTTGAGTCTCTCACTCTTACCATACAATCAGTGGAAGGTGTAGATGAAAGTGTCAGTTAAAGACTGCTGAAGCATTGGTTCAATATGGGCAGCGCTCTGTAATCGGATGCTGCAGGAAATGGATATTGATCATGATGGAGGCCTGTTGCCCAATACAGTCTCCCTGCTATCTCTGAGTGGAGAGTGCTTGGCTTTAGATAGGCACTGTCTTCAGACGGCTGAAGCGTCTTGGACAGGCAGCACAATAGGAACCTGCTCAGAGACGACATGTAATAGCGTAATAAAACTAAACATCCTACTGTACCTGCTGACGATAAAGGAGTCGCTGCACAAGTGCTCCTTCGTTTGTTCTCATGCATGATGTGTATGTCTTATCCAGTGGTCCTCCACCTACACTGGCTGCAGCCCGGCTCTCCCATACAGGCCCGAGTTGGGCAGACCGAGTGAAGTGCACTCAGTCGGCCCCTAGCTCCAGTCAACTGACCACTTCTCCAGTAGAAAAACCAAGTAAGAAACCCCCCCCCCCCCCCCCCCCCCCAGACTGCATTCTTAAGAGAATTCGTGTCCTTTCAGACATTTCGAGCACAGCAGGACATCATCTTTTCCTTGATTGAACCTCATGTGTTTTCCAGGTAAAAAGGATGCTGAGGGTTGGGAGACTGTCCAGCGAGGACGTACTGCCAAGCCTCGCTCTGCTGCCATAGTTGCCAAGGTCAGTCCTGTCTTGGCTCACGTCACGCCAAAACAGGACCGCGCCAAGGATAACCAGTCACAGCTGCCACCACAGGAAGAGCAACAGCTCCGTCCTCAGTGTCCCCCGGACAAGGACACAACCCAGATGGACACTGAGCAGCAAGTCCCTGTGGAGCCTCAGCCCCTGGAGGAAGATGGACAACCAGACAGCGGGCACATGATGGAGGTACTGAGGTTCAGTACCTTGTGACGTCTTTCTCCCAGAGCAATCCCTGGATATCAATTATTCACAAAGAGCAGAGTAACACTAGACCGTTTCATCAGCCGCATTGTTTTTGTTTTGGGCTCCATGATATTCATAGACAGACTAGCCAGACAGGCATATCAGCTTTAAGGCGATTGATTGTAACTCTGACATTTCAGAGGCAGAAAACCCATTTTCACTTTCATGAAATAAATACTCTGTCAATGCCTCTGGACACACATGGTAAGAGTGTGTTATAGCCATCAGTTACTTTGAAATACAAATCTGTATTTCCAATATATATGCTTATTTTGATCATAATTGGATGTTTAGGGCATGTCAGTACCAGCTTCCCTGCATGATTTGTGTTTTCAGCTGTGTGTTGAGTTTTTTGACTGGTTTGAATTTTTTGTTATTGCTCTCATGAATTGCTTGAAATATGCATGTCTTTAATTGCATTTGCGTGTGTCTGTGTGTGACTGTCGGTGCAGCCCCCAGCAGAGAGTGTACAAGACTCGGGGCAGTGTGTCGACGCACCCTGCGAAGACGCGCCTCCCCCCATAGCAGCTATTACCCCTTCCCCAACCCCAGAGCCCACCCTGTCCCCAGCCACAATCCCACCAACAGACATTACCTTATCAGTCCCAGTGCCTGCTCTGGCCCTCTCCACATCCCCAGATCTACCCCAGACGGATGGGCTCGGTGCACTGTTGGCCTTGGGGGACAGTGGGGCTGTGGGGGGCGCGTCGCAGGGCATGGCCACATCTGCTCCAGGACAGGCTGAGACTCCCATGGCAGCGGTGAAACTGGAGAGTGTGCTGGACCCCACAGAGCTTTCTACTGTGAGTGCTGAGAGATGGAGGATTGGAAGGAGGGGAGGGCTGGAGGGGGGGTCTAGGATCCCCAAGGGTGCTTCACCGCCTAAACAAAGTCAATCTTAAGAAACCTCCAGACCAAATGTGCCGGCAAGGCTGCATAGCTCTGTGTAGTGTTGTTATAGCACCATTCACTGTGAAGAATAGCTGTGAGTAGATGGCTTTTATACCTCAGCAAGTGCTCTCAGGGTGTTACCCAAAAATAATCTCCCACTGTAGTTATTTTGGATTCTTTTTAAAATTTTCAATTTTGTATTCAACCCAGTATCAAATCTTTGTCTGTCCTACCTCAGGTGTTGTCATTATTATTATTATTATTATTATTATTATTATTATTATTATTATTATTATTATTAACACTATGGAGTATGTGTAGTATACACCACAGTGTTTCATACACTTAATCAAAAGAGATACTGATTTTGAAAGAAGGTAAACCAAATCATTTCGAGAAAATTCTAATCTGCAAGGTTATTTAGTCTAAAATGTATCACCAGTCTAGTCTTTGTTCTTGGCCGGACTACATTCAGACCCACAATTCTTTAGCCTTCCTTTACATCCCTCATGTAAGAGTCATCTACTATAACTACACTGTTCACCCATATAAGGTGATGTGAGTAATCTGTGACATGTTGCCATATTATTGCCATGTTAGTGACACATATAAAATATAAACTACTAAAATACTTAAAATGTTGAAGTAAGCTGCCAACTGGAAGTTGCCTCTTTCCACCATCTCTTCATCCTCACAGTAAATGTGCCCTGCATGACTCTTGAATGCTTCCTCACTTGTGATTATTGTGATGATTGTGTGGTACAAACTGTGATTAGGTTGGTATGGTGTTCCCCTCAATCTTTGAATCACACACCCATGAACAAATCAGACCCATGTAATATCATCTTTTATAGCTATATTCTCACAGGTGCTATACATTGATTGCTTTTAATTCAATTAGAAATATTTTCCACATTTCCTCTCTATGAAGTATTTACACTCAGTGGCCAGAAAAATGGAAACAGCTGCACTGTTCTAGTGGTGGTGCTTCAAATATACTGTCAACCCAATTTATATTACGGAGGGATAAAATATTAGAAATGCCTCTTTGACACTGTATCATCAACTATAAGTTTCACAATGATTTTATTATTATTATTATTATAACAGGACTATTGTATTGGGTTTCTGTTTTTCTGGTCACTTGATTTATTTGAACAACACAACATTTATTTTACATTTAACATATGTGAAATGCTGTGGGTGTGAGGTGATATCTGTGCCATGTGTTCAGCCCCAGTCCATGGCAGAGGTCTTGGCCAAGAAAGAGGAGCTGGCTGACCGACTGGAGAAGGCCAATGAGGAGGCGATTGCTAGTGCCATCGCAGAAGAAGAGCAACTTACCAGAGAGATTCAAGCTGAGAACAATGACCTGGAAACTGACAATGAAAGTGACTTCTCTGTAAGATAAATCATGCTCATTTTTTACTGTTAAATGTTTGGCACCTTTTCTCTGGCAGCAAGTTACAGTTTGTATTTAGATGTTTATTGTAAATTCATAAAGAAACACAACTCTTTACTACAGGCTAGCATGGGCAACGGAGGATGTGGAGTCAATATGGATTGGAGTGACATGCTGGCAGATTATGACGGTATGGAGGCCAACATCTGAATGAAAACTGAAGTCTCATTATTTTTCATAGATTAAAAATGTATTGAAGTCCATATCTTGTCTTTGCCTGTCTTTCCTGTAGCTCGGGAGCCATGGCGTCAGAGTACCTCATGGGGGGACATGGTAGAAGAGGAACCTGCCAGACCTCCTGGACATGGGATCCACATGCATGAAAAATTGTCCTCACCATCACGCAAAAGGTGCAACTATTTTTTTTTATTTTTTTTTATGCAGTAGTTGATTGAATCTATGCAGAATTGTATCCATTCAGCACAACCAGCTTCTCTATGTGTTAAGTGCCTTGATGAACAACACCTCAATCTACTCATTTGCAGCCCCTTAACCTATTATGACAAGGATTTAACCCGGCAGCCTGAGAGTCAAAGGCCCACTTATTGTATCTGACCTTCTCTTAGCTTAGCTTACCACCCAGATTGTCTAAACAGGCCCTAGAGCCTATCGGAGTTCCCGGCTGCCTTGCGCATTGTTGATAAGGAAATGGAGAGATGAATGATTTGTTTCCATATTTTTGACAGAACCATTGCAGAGTCAAAGAAGAAACATGAGGAGAAACAGCTGAAGGCACAGCAGCTGAGGGACAAACTCCGGGAGGAAAAGACACTCAAACTGCAGAAGCTTTTGGAGAGGGTGAGTAAGCCATGCTGAGCTGACAGAAAGCACCCTAAAGAAACTCAATGCAAGCAAAGCCCAGACTGGCTCACAACGATAGGTTCTGTCAGCACACTGCCTGATAGAATCACCAAATATTATAACCTCCCTCCAGGCCAGCTGGCTGCAGACAGTCGTGAGAGAGACCCCTGGCCAAAATCAGCAGCCTTTTATGAAGTTTGTTTTTGTTCTCCAGACCATGGCAAGATGAGTGAGTCCTAGAATAAATCAGGATTAACCACATAAATACATGAAGTGGTGTATATTCACGTTAATCCCCACATGGACACACTGGAGGACTGATAGATCAAGAATCCATTGTCTTTGCTGTTTTGAATAATATCCTACTACTACTACTACTACTACTACTACTACTACTACTACTAATATATGTTTTTCTTTTTTTCCTCACTCCTGCTGCTCCCTCTTCACTGTCTGCAGGAGAAGGAGGTGAGGAAATGGAAGGAGGAGTTGTTGGAGCAACGTCGGAGGATGATGGAAGAAAAACTGTTACATGCAGAGTTAAAGCGAGAACTGCAGCTCCAGGCGATTGTGAAGAAGGCCCAAGAAGAGGAGGCCAAGGTAGGGGAGGAACTCTCTTTTAAAGGATGTAACCATATGCTTGTGACAGCTGAGGAATTTTCCGAATTAAGTGGCATTTGGAGCCAAAGGGTTTTTTTTTTTTATTAAAGTGTTACATGATGTTCATACATAAACAGTGTCTCTAAAAAAACGACTGTTGAGATCTGTTCCAATGTTTATTTTAAACACATCTCAAAGGTTACAATATTTAGGCTAGAGACGGCCAAACCAAAATGCCCCCAAACCTTTGTGTATGTATATGCATCAATATTTATATACATAATATGCTTGTTTGTATATATGGTATAAATATATGTCTTAATGTATAATTATATGTCTATACAGGTGAATGAAATCGCATTTATCAATACTCTGGAAGCCCAAAACAAGAGGCACGATGCCCTGGCCAAGTTAAATGAGTACGAGCAACGCCTCAACGAGCTGCAGGAAGACAGACAGAGAAGACAGGAAGAGAAGCAGGCCAGAGATGAGGCTGTGCAGGTGCTACAAAAAACAACACTTAATCATTTCCTGTCTCTATGCTTCACATTTAATTTGTCTATAAGTTACTGTCACTTATAAGCGCCTGTCTAACCCTTTTTTTTTCCTCCTCTCAAAGGAACGTAAGCGTGTCCTGGAAGCAGAGCGGCAGGCGCGGGTGGAGGAGTTGCTCATGCGAAGGAAGGAACAGGAGGCTCGCATTGAACAGCAGAGGCAAGAAAAAGAGAAGGCCAGGGAGGATGCAGCACGGGAAAGAGCCAGGTTTGAGAGTGTATATATATACACACACACTGAATAAAAGGAGGGCAAGTGCAGCCTCCAAACAGTCACTTTGATAAATGAGAGACTTGTATTTAGATGTACACTTATTTTACTGCCTTTTTTAAAAAAAAATGTCCTATCTAAAGAGACCGAGAGGAGCGTCTGGCTGCTCTTAGTGCTGCTCAACAGGAGGCCATGGAGGAGCTGCAGAAGAAAATCCAAATGAAAGTAAGTTTATACTGTGCCACCTTTCTCCTCTAACAAGCACCACATAGGAATCCTTGTTTCCAATATGACCCCTGGTATCTGTTTTTTTTTTTTTTTTGACCCCCCCCCCCAATAGCATGATGAGAGCAGCCGTAGGCATATGGAGCAAATCGAGCAGAGGAAGGAGAAGGCTGCTGAGCTCAGCAGTGGCCGACACGCTAACACAGACTACGCCCCCAAACTGACACCATATGAACGCAAGAAACAGTGCTCTCTGTGTGGTGTTGTGGTATGTACATTTCATTCTAAGACTCTCTGTGCTTATTTAAAAGATAAGACACTATCCATTCTGGTCATTTTCCAATAAGCTTGAATTGATCCCTTACTAGAAGTTTACTCTTTATTTAATTATTTTACTCTGCTGAGTTAATGTGTGTGTCTTTGGTACACATGGACATAAGGAAATGAAAAAGCCACACTTTCGGCAACCTAGCTTTGTCATTTGGCAGACTGCATGCATAAGAATGCTGATAGCAAGGTCATTCAGAGGATTTTTGGAAGAGGGCACATTTTTAAATGAGGATTTAACAACACTGATTTAAACATGGACTCTTAAACAGAGATTCATGACCGGGCGTGATTATGCTTTTTCAAGTGTCAGGCAACAAATCCACAGGCAGACATATTTATCTGTGACAGACCGGCTCCCACGGCAACAAGGGTGAGACGCCTTGTGGATTGAAACCAGCATCAGATAAAGAGAGGGTTGAGGTTGAAAAGAGGGAATCTTGTTAAAATGTTTGATGACCTTGGCCAGCATCTGACACCAGGGATCATGAATGGGTCAGCAGCAGCAAGCACTTAATTTAATGACATTAAACACAAACCATCCTGAATGGGCTTGTTTCCAGAGATCTGAGAACAGCATTGTCTGATGTATACCTGCCTCTTGTTGTGGCTATTTCTCAGACTTGCACTTCATTTAGAGACCTATAATGAGTACAGTGTTATCCCCAACTGGCAATACTTGACCTAATTGCATTATAGGGAAAGCAAATTAAGTAGACTGAAAGCACATAGTCATTGGCATTGTGAGAAATAATAAAATAACATTAACGAATATTAAAAGTAAAGTATTAAAATCCCAGGAGAAAATTATTGTCAATCGGCTCCATTACTCTGTTTATATTTAAAAAAGAATATACAATGAAATACAACCAATACAATGTATGTTATCTGTATAGCCAAAGTATAAACAATGTGACATATGTAACAAATCACATTTTCTTTTCTCAGCTTTTGCTCTTAACAGAGGTTCAGGGGGAAGCATGTAATTTTCTACTGAAAAACTTGTGTGGTATATTATTTCACCAGTGTCCCATGGGGCTCTGTTGACCCTTCCCTGCCTCTGTCTCCATTGTGTCCTCAGCAGTGACCTCTGACCACTGTGTTTGTGTTTGTAGATCACCTCAGAGGTGCACCTGTTCAGCCACACCAAGGGCAAGAGGCACCAACAGGCGGTTCGAGACAGTAGCAGCATCCAGGGACGGGAGCTCTCCGATGAGGAAGTGGTGCGTATCACACACACACCAACTGCCAAGAACAAACATTCACTCATCCTGTTAAAGAATACTGCCCAGGCGCTGCTTGTGTCATGTAAAAAGACAAAAGGGGACACTGCGGTTGTCTTTTATGACGTGGTCATTATTATTGTTTATTCATCCCTGGCTTTGTGAGATTACAAATGGGCCTTGAAATGTACACAGTTAGGGTTCAGCGCTTCAGTGACATCAGTGACATCACCCCCTTGTCTCCAGGCTATTTTTTTGTCATGGAGCGCTTTCCATGGGAAGCCAGATCGTTAATGCAAGGTAACCTCTCAGGCTGCAATATGAGATTGGCTTTTCAGCAGTGCTCATTGTGAAGCTGACAACTGTTGGTGCTATACGCAGCACCTTTGGCCCCAGCAGCTACTTCATTCAAAGCCTTTTTCAGTGGGGAATAATTGATACCCCCTCCGTCTCTTCCTCTAAATGATTTCCTTTTTAAATGCAGGTCTTTTTTTCCCTGTTTGACAGTATGACAAACAAGGCAACAGAGAGAAGCACTTCAACAATATAGCACATACTATATGGACACTACTTCATATACATTGTTGTGCCCCTGTCTCTATGATATACTAAAGCTTTACTGTCCCACTTTGCATCATGTGGTCAATACTAATCAGTCAAAGTTGCTGAACTCCACATAATGCTTCTTGTACTAACTTGTGTCTGGCTAATTGTAAATGTTGTACTTGACAGGTTATGTTATTATTGGATTAAGCTTATTAGTTACTGTAGTATCTGTGATAGATAATATATAGATGTCCAGAAATAGTTTTTCTAATAAAATGTGGAAGCTAATGAAGGTATCTAGGAAGGAAATGTCTGAAGAGTTTGTTTAGATAGATTTTAGATGCCCCCTCATTATTTATATCAAAGCTCATTTTGGTGTTCACTATTTCATTCATACCCCTGCCAACTATTTTCCAGACTGCAGCTCCATAATTCTTCCTGCATTGAAAGGATTTTTAATTAAAATGAAGATGGTTGGCTCAACTGTACAGAGGTCACACCATAGTTTTTCAGTGGAAGCGGGAAGCAAATGCTCTGTACCTTCATATTTAGTCATTTTCTCTCATTCTGAGGAAAACTCATGAATTAAATTGAAAATACAATGATTATCAACAGGGCAGGATCAATGAGAAAGTATGAGATTGTAATCACTCTTTTTACCCACCATCTGTCCAGGTTTAATATGATAATGACTATTTATTGATCACCTTTAGATACAGCAGCTCAAAAACACTGGTAGCTTCTCAGTGGGAAGACTCTCTCCGCTGCCTCTCTGCTTGGCAGGCACAGCCAGTAGAGGGATCATTGGACTGCAAAGGGGTATCAGAGCTGACCTCCCAAAGGCACTGAATAGTCCTAAAAGTCTTATTGTTGACGCTGCTCTGATAGCCACAAATTTAGAACCTTGATGAAATATCCAGAGTGCCAGCTGAAGGGAGCCTCTCCCTCCCCTCGCTGTTTTGAAATCTAGTTATAGCAAAGAAGTTTCTGTTCAAAGAGAGATCCAAAGAATAGTTTCAGTTAAACTTTGGTATCAGATTTTTTTTTGTTTGTCTTTGTATGACTTGATCCTCCTGAAATGTCACTGATAGGATGTAGTTCAATACAAAAATGTCATATGAACCATTGTAGTAATGGTAACTCCATCCAGTGTAGTATCATATCTCATCTAGTAGCCAACATGAAATACAGCTGTTTGTTTCACACCAAATGGAAAGCCAACCTCTCTGGCCTTTTTGTATGTGACAAAAGAGGCACAGGGTGAACATGTCCCATAGAATCTGTATTTGTGTAGGCTGCCTTTTAGATCTGTGATAGGTGTGTGTCTGAGAAAGGGAGCGATGTTTAGAGCAGTATCATATTACTCTCACCAGAGGCAATCTGTGGCATTGTGCGGTAGCAATGCCCTTAGGCCAGCGGCTTTGTTACAATGGTTCAGTGGTAGACACCTGTCTGTCATCAAGTCTGATTGTCTCTAGCACTGAAAGTCTATAAAACTGCCTCTGAGTTTAGCCTCTTAGCAACTGGAAATGGAATATAATCATAGTGTGTGTGTGTGTGTGTGTGTGTGTGTATATTTGTCAAAGGAGCTATGTCTGTGTCAGCATTTTACTGTATTTGACAGCTTAATGTTTCACCTACCTTTTTATGTTACCAGTGTGATTTTACAAAGGATGTTTTGGATGTGTTACTGAAACACTTCCATTAAAGTGAGTGGCTAGCGCATACTGAATAGCCTCTCAGAGAGATTACTGAACAGCTGCTTTCTAAGCGAGGAACAGCTAAGGTCATGAGTCATGGCTGACCTGTGGTATCAGGGAGTAGAGGACGGAGGTGTGTGTATACAAATACAGACACACACCCTCTTTCTAGGAAACATAATACCCTTTTCATTTCCAGTTAGTTATCATTATCCATCTATCCCATTTTACTTTATTCTTAAAGGATAGGTCCACTGTTTTTCCAAGTTCTGTCTTAAAACAACAGAAAAATTGTGAACCCAGCCTTTAAATGATTCTTAATCTTTATAATATAATAATAATAATAATAATAATAATCTTTATTTATATAGCACCTTTTAAAAACAAAGTTTACAAAGTGCTTTGACAGCAACAGCAGAAAAGCAAAACTAAGACATAAAACAAAAAACAATCAAAAGGTCAATCAAGAAATTATAAAAGTTTTAAAATACAGATGGCAGTCATAAAAGGTTTAAAACACAGATGATTAAAAGATGATTAAAAGACAACATCACTATGCACATTATGCACCTTATTCATAAATTAACTGATTTCACATATCGGTCACCAATTTATTCTTGCACACTTTAGCCCTAGCCCTAGTGTCCTAGTGACACCTGTATTTTCTGCAACTCTCAGTAAAAAAACCTATTCAGACAGCAGGTGCACTGACATCACTTGTGACCAAAGGGTATGGCGTCCCACACGCAGGTTTAGTTCGACTGCTGAATGGAAACCCTTTATCTGTGAGGCTATCCTATCCTCTGGGGTGCTGGATGACAGCATAATTGGGTAATTGGTTTCTTGCACATGCATCATGTTGTTCAAATTGGGTTACATTCCCCTGTCTCCTAGTGGAAATATCAGAATCATCTGACAGGGCCAGACAGGAAGCAACACCTCCAGCCCTTTAGCACATCTGTGGCCTAGTGGCTTCAAAAGACTATAGCTTACAGGAGGTAATTACAGGATACAATAGTGTCATTGAGAGGTGTAGATCTACATGTCACACTATATATTCAGTGCCACGTCTTAAGTGTATAACTTCTACTTACAGACATTTAACTAGGATTATATTTGCTGCTCTATTTTTGTAGTATTTCACTGCTTTGTAACCCATCCCAGAGTGTTAATTCTCCCTGAGAAGAAAGCAACACCTCTTAATGAGATTAATTATTAATAATGTTGTACAATAGACACTGCTCTTCTTTGTAGTATAGTCTCAGTTTTGATGTTTGCCATCCTCCTGTTTTTCGTGCTGTATTTGTATTGGTGGTGGAAGAATTATTCTGATTTCTATTTAGGTAAATACCTGAATGTAAAAACACTACATCACAAGTACAAGTTCCCCATTTAAAATTTTACTTAAGCAAAGGTACAAAACTATCATCAGCAAAATTCTGAGCATCCCAAGTAGTTTCATCCATAACAAAACATATTTTGTTACATATGTAACAACCAACATGTAATCAGCTTATTTTATAAGCTGATTACATGTTGGTTGGAGAAAATGGAAAAACTCTGTACTTATAGTGCTTGACTAAATGCACTGTATGTATTAACTCTCCACCACTGATGTGTGTGTCTATTTTGGCACCAAAAAACAGACACACAGTTGTTTCCATAGCTTGTTATACCCGATTTTTGTCAACAAAAATTTCTTTTTGTTTTTGATGTGTCGATTGTGTCTACTTTAGGAGCATCTTTCCTTGAAGAAATACATTGTGGATATTGTGACAGACAGCTCTGTTTCTTCTGAGAGCGTGAAGGATGGGGAAGAGAGGCAGAAGGCACGGAAGAAGGCAAAGAAGCTCCGCGCCAGGATGAACTCCAGGTCACTTGTCCATTTTCTCCTTCTTTCTTTCAGTCAGTCTGCCTCTTTCCATTTCTCCCTCTCCATCCTCTCAGAGGCAGAGGCAGAGATGACAAAACTACGGCCACACTTTTTTTTCCTTTTTTTTTTTTTATGAGCGACAAGGAGATGGAAAGCAGATGTTATGTGCATCCTGACTGTCCACAAGCTAACACTGATGAGCTTAATTTATGACCACTTTCTGTGATTGGGGAGCAAAACTGCAAATCGATCTTTAGGGTCCCGGCTTCCACCTGTAAAGAGCTTTCCTCCAAATTGCTGCCATGGCACTGCCAAATCTGAAGCCTCTCTCTGTGTACAGGATGTATGTTAAAGTATGTATGAACCATGCCTATTTTTCTTCTTCGGAGCTATTGATTTTTAAATGAAGTATCAAAGAAAATCAATAGTAATCAACAAATAGGAGGCAGCACTTCTGTGTGTCAGAACCTGGACCTGAGCTCAATCAATTTAACTGGCTGTCACAACAGGGAGGGAGGGGAGTGAAAAGAGACAGGAATTTGACAATACCTTTTATGGAAGAAAAAAAAAGTATTCCAACATTTATTGTCAGCTACCATGATGCTTTATCTGTGTAAATTAGTCAAATCAAGTAGATATCTTTCAAAGTTGCAGAAAAAATAGTACAGAGAAAATTAACACTCTCAAATGCTAGCTAAACTTTAAAAGAGGCAGAGTTTGTTCTCTGCTTTTGTCTCCAGATATCAAATCTTATATGGGCTATTGAAGTTTTAATAAGTTATTAGTGGTCAAAAATAATACTTACTATGATAAGTTAATTAGTTTGTGTTTTTAAAAGACCTATAAAGTGATTTTAAGTAAAATTTGTGAAGCTTATATGACTGTAGGATGCTTTAATGATCCTAAAATAGCCCCCAAGCTCTTATCATCAACATGAGGTTGTGAGTATGAGTGAGAGTTCACTCCTCTCTCAGTTTATTAGATCGCTTTATGAACACTGCATTTTCTTGAATCTCAATCAGCAATCTTATTGTGTTGTTCCGAAGGGGAATAAGAGGCAGCTACAAGCTGAAACACATGAACCATTCTGCTACAGTGCTTTACTCTCCTCTGTGCTGCTGTTTTTGGCTTCGTGAGGCTCAGCGGTACTGAGAAAGTGACAACATGATCTGTCTCTGTTCACTGTCACTCCATCACCAGCCCTGCTGAGAGTAGCACTCAAAGGCAGCAGGCTTTCAAAGGTCATAAATAACGCAGAGCCCCAGTAAACATAAAGGTGAGCCGCTTCACCAACGGGTGGAAATGAACCGTTTTATTGGAGCACCGTATGGTGTCCGTAAAACGTGAGTGCTTCTCACTAGACTTTTTGCTAGGCCAACATGCAGCACACACACATTTTAACCCACATGTTATTTTTGTGGCTTGGCTAACTTCTCTAATAACAAGTGTATTGGGAAGAAAAATATGCTATTAACATTTCATGTAAGTAGGCTGTCAGTTAGTGTCAGGATGGGTTCTGAACTCTGAAACTAAAGACTTCGCTCATGCTCTTGTACGAGTCGCTTGAATGTGGCTGGTTGCTTGAGGTTTGCTCAGCAAGGAACAGAGTAGCCTGTGTGTGTATGTGTGTGTGTGTGTGTACCTAAGATGGTGGTGCATACACAAAGACACTCCTGTATAGGGTATAGAGTACACGTACAAGCTAAATGGGCTTTGAGATCATTGGTGTGTTGATATATAATAAACAGAATCTGTTGTGCTTCGAACTGCTAATAGATTTGCACTATAGATTTGTGCTTTCTACATTATTGCCAATCACTGATATGAGGCCAGTTTAACTTGGGCTGCAGCCTGATTCTGACAGTAATAAATTGCTCAGCAATTGCTCCCTGTTTAACCTGGATATGTATAAACCTGTCAGAGATTAATATTGTAATATCACAAATGACAACGGGGCAGGTATAGATCAAGAAAGTCTGTGTCACCCAGTTCTTCTGCTCACAGGACATGGAAAATTACTATGTCTATCTCACAACTTGCCCAGTTGATGTTTAATGCTGCAAGTACACTCTTATGGCATTTTTGTGGAATGTTTTTCTCTGAACAGGTGTTATTCCAGATAGTAGTATGGCTTATCTCATGAAACTTTTGTTTTACTTTTACCTTTTTATATTCTTTTAAATGCTTTTCTCAAAATGATGTATTTTCAGTGCTTGCAGTATTTGATGAGACAAGGCTGTATTTTTCATAGTCTTTAAAATAAATTCACTCTAGTTACAGGTATGCAGAAAGTGAGTTAACAATTAAAACTGGAAATTATACAGTAGTACAGTATCTTTTGAATGCTATAATATATACTCTGGGTAGGCAGTTGGAAGGTTTTTTGTACTCCACTGTCCTTCAGGCCTGCCAGCAAGTTATCCATCACTGTCAGATGACTTCCCTCCTGTACAAGAAATTGTGAATGCTCAATTTGGGTTTTGGTTGGTCCAGGTCTGGTCAGCTGATCAAGTCCACCTGTCGTCTTCCAGGAAGTGTTTGATCCTATTAACGTAGAGATGGGTAACCGGAAGACACGCTGTCCAACTCTGATCAATAGTTACTTATCATGTCTGGGAATGACTGATTTACAGATAGTATCTCTCTGTGACACACACACACGGACAGTTTGGCTGTTGGATTAATGCCACATAGATACCACTCCCCTAATGACAGTGACCTTCTGGGAGGTCACACTTTCACAACACTGGTTGTGTTGCTGGTAACCCACATTTATTGTTTATTTGACAATCCTTGAAATACAGAATTTGTGCCTCCCATGTTAAATTTGATTTGAAGGGATTTAAAGGTGCAGTGTGTAGAATTTAGTGGCATCTAGTGGAATAGATTTGGCAGAAATGGAATATAATATTCATAAGTATGTTTTCATCAGTGTATTATCACCTGAAAACAAGAATTGTTGTGTTTTTGTTACCTTAGAATAAGCTCTTTTATATGTATATAGGGAGCAGGTCCTCTTCCACGGAGCTCGCTATTTTGCACTGCTATGTTACACTAGCCCAGAACAGACGAACAAACCTCTTGCTCTAGAGAGGGTGTTTTGCGACCACCTATACGCTTGGAAGGGGACAGTGAGAGGATGTATTTTCATTTGGTTGCAATGTGCAACCTTACCACTAGATGCTGATAAAACCTACACACCGCACCTTTAAAGGTAAAATTAAGACTTGGTGAGTCAATGGCAGCAAAACAATTGTCCTTACAGAGTGAGTGTCTGATTATTTTAAGCCAAGTTACTTGGTGAATGGCTGACAGGCCAAATAAACAGACTCAGCTTGAACTTTTTCTTTCTCTTCACACTTCCTTCTGTTATGTTCTTTACTGACAGGCCAAACACTATTTTTTTTTTGCCAGGGATTCAAAGACTTTTTTTTTTTCTTCTCCTCCCTCTGCAGGGCAAAGGAATATGAGACGTCCATTGAAGCAAAGACCCAGGTCCCCGACTCTCCATACAAGGCCAAGTAAGTGTTTTCCTTTTTTTTATAAGTAAGAATTTTAATTTTTTCTTCATTTTTAATGTTTTAAAAATGCTCATCACAATTTCCCAAGACGCAAGTTGATATACAAGTTTTAGAGATGCAACTAACGCTGTTCTCAGAATTCAGAATGATGCCAATCACATTTTGCTAGAGCTCAAGGTGACATCTTTAAATTACTTGTTTTGTCCAAACAACAGTCCAAAACCCAATGATAATCCATATGTTATCATCAAAGACTAAAAACTAATCCATATTTACAGTTAGTGGGGTTTTTTTTTCTTTTGGCAGTTTTCCTTTAAAAAAAATTGCTTGAATGAAGAATCAATTAATTTAATGTTTCTGCTCAAATCATATTGTTAGTTTTGTCCGACCAGCAGAACAAAACCCAAATATATTTTTACTATAATATTAAAAAAAATAGGATCAACAAGTTTAAAAACTGACTTAAAAATGAATAAAAACTATTAAAAAAAACTTTTTTCTTTGAATTAACGAACTGGTGTTTAAACAGATTTATAATAACTGTTGACTCCTGTATGTTCAGGTTACAGCGCCTTGTGAAGGACCTGTTGAAGCAGCTGCAAGGCCAAGACAGCGGCCAGTGGGCCAACAACAAAGTGTCCGGTCTGGACAGAACCTTGGGAGAGATCTCTCGCATTTTAGAGAAACAGGTAGATAAAACAAACAGTATGATTGAATGAAAAATATCTATTCATGGTGTAGTGATATGTATTTTAATATTTTGTCTGTATATTAAGGACCAAATGGTTTTTATGCACTTCTACCCATACTATTTTTTTTTAACATAGAAAGCATGATGGTTGGAAGTTGCCTGTTGCAACATCAGATCTCGGCTGCTCTGCTGTGTGTGTCCTGCATTGCTTGGCTGTCTACTGAACAGTCTGCTGCAGCTCACAGGTCATGCCAGCCCTTTGGCGTGTCTCGTCAGTGATGAGTTGTGTTTGGCTGAAGCTCCCTCTGTCTCACCCATCCAATGTAGAGTATCGCTTACTCCAAAGCCACTTGCCTGTGGTTATTGGTTAATGAAGACCAGATTAACTGTGTTTTTATTGTGCACATGGTACCAATAGAGGAGTTTCCTAGCACGAGAGCAGGCATTGTTTCACACAACTCAGATGTCACTGGTTTAGACAATGGTAAATTGGATTTCCAGTTGAAATGCCATTAATGCACAAGACTTTACTGAACAAAGACATTTTTTTCATTGTTAGCTTTTTTCTTGCACTTCTTTGCAGTTGTGTAAATATATATAATTGTCAGATATACAGGCATTTATAACTTTAGTTGATTTGAAACATCTGTTCCAGAGGTTTTGTTGCATGGCGTGTTTTTTTTTTTTTTTTTTTTTTTTTTCTTTACACCGTAAAACTCACATCAATTTGAGACTGAGAGGAGCAATTAAAACACCTGCCACCATGTTTATGATAAGGAGAATATACAGCCCACTTCCTGTAATGAGGCATAAATTTCCTGCCAAGTTGTGGTTCGCACCATCATAATATCCCACTGTGCGTGTCTGTGGGCGTGAGGATAGAGAGATTATGGTGTCCCATCAGTGACAAGGGGGGCGGCTGGAGAGGCTATTAACGAATTTCCCCAGAGAGGCAAAGAAAGAGGTGGCTGCGGTGGGTGGCACGGCGTCCTGTAAAGAGAGAGGAGGAGACCAGTGTGATTTGAGTAGCTCACAAGCTGTCACTACATGAGGGCTCCTCCCCTCAGCTCCACATACTCCCAATAGGAGGTCAGAGGTCAGTAGGCCACAAGAGATGTGCTTCATTCAACGGCAGTGTCACTGGCAAGGAGGCAAATCAAGGATCTGCTGGGGTGCTTTGGCTTTGTCTTTCACCTCAGTTTAAACACACATTTTTAAAGTGTTTTGTCAAGTCCTACTCCACCAGCTTCTTACAGAGACATCCACCCCAAAACTGTGTAGAAGCGTGATTGGCAAATGAGGCAGCCTGGGGAACACTTTCTTCTCTAATCCCTGGACAAAGTCAAATAAATAGAGTCTCCGTCAGCATGGCTGTCTGGCCCCTGAGTCACTTCAAGTCGGGACCGTTTAGATTATTTGACCTAACAAGCATCTCTCATGTCATTGACTCACCTAGAGATTTGTTTTTCTCTCCCATATCTGATTCAGTCTCCACTTTCTCTGCTAATTCCTTAGACAACACCCGACACTCCCCTCCTACACTACCCCCCCCCCACCTTCCCCCCTCACTCCTCCCCTGCTCTTGAGGCTGCGTATAGTCTCTGACCCCAGTCTGTTTCTCCCTCTGTGGCCTCTAATTGTTTATTCTGTGTCAAACCTGATTTTTTTTTTTTCTATGTGATTGAGAAGAGTAATTTTACCAATGTGCAGCTCTTTTCTTTTTGTTGTAGACTTTGCTTTATTATTAAGCACTCATATTTATATATTGCCCAAAGTGTTTACTACTGCTTTCAATTAAAGCCTGTCTAGAAAAGGGCAACGTGTATGACAGGTAAGGAACTGTCAGGAGCATGGAGCTCTGAGAACCAAAAACTGCAGACTGTATTTACATTTTCATTGTCAGCTGTCAGAGTTGACCAGTGGGAGTGGTTGGAGTTGTATCTGGGGACATGGGGGTAGGAGAGGGGCAGTGTGGCAGGGTAACAAGGTTTCTTGCTTGAGCCTCCAGCAGACTGACAGATACAGCCCACATCAGCAGTGTCAGAACTTTGTCAAGCAAAGACAGCAAAAGTGAGCAGCGTGATATTTAGTTCTGTGAAGAAATTTTCAATCTTTTTATGCGCAAAATAATACATTACTTCTTAGTTTTAAATATTTGTTTACGGTGTAAAGGGTGAAGAAAACTGATGTAGTGGATGTGCATCAATAATATGTCCATTTTCGTTTGTGTCATTTTGTGTGTGTTTGACCATTAACAAAGTTTTTCAAACACATTTGGTTGTAATATTATTTTAAAGCTGCAGTATGCAGAGTAATGTGTAAATCATTTCAGTTTCAGTATTTTTTTTAAAATTATGTAAACTGACGTGATTAAACTATCAATCAATTTTCATAAATGATCAGTCATTGAAGTCCTTCATCAGGCAAAACTACCAAACATTTGACAGTTATGGCTAGTAGATTAGTTAAGACATTGACATTGACTTTTGACATTCATATTGACATTTTGTTGATTTGTAAATTGGTTGATTTAATTTAAAAAAAAAAAAGATTTATTAATGGAAAACAACAGTCATTAGTTACAAAACTGGTGTTATTGTATTCTCTCATTTTAGACTAATTTGTTTCCAAACAACCTCATTTTCATTTCCTCACCACAAGTCCAATAGGGAGTGAAATGGTTTTAAGCTACTTTGTGTATTAGTTACAACAAGAGGCTGTTTGTGGTTTCTGCGGCAGGTTTGATTTTTGCGCCACACTGGCCTTTGATTAATCTTAGCCCATTTTATAGAATAAACACAGTTTGTAAAATTCTCCATTTCCATGTTGGCCCTGCGCTCTGACAGTCTACTAACTCATATGCTATTATCTCTTGTAAACACACAAGTTTATACTCGGCCTCACAATGTTTACTCCAGCAACCTTGTTGTGGTTTACAGTCGACTCGGGCCACAGAGTTTTGTTTACCACTCCCTGGCTTTTCTATAAGGCTGTATAATGAAGAAATTCATGTGAAGAGAGGGTGATCTGTCACACTCCTCTCACTGTTAGGTTTTTATGTGTGACGGAGTGAACTTATGACTTGAAGGTGCAGATCAAAGTTGAAGCCAGTCCGTAATGAACTGCCAGTTGTTGTCCATCTGTTGATGGAGCAGAACAACTGAGGCTGTGCCCTCCTCTCCTGCTGTAATTAAAGCATCTGGTGGGAGGAGACTGCAAAGTGCAATCTGGCTGGTCTGCTGGTCTGCGGACACTGTTGCAGGAATTACCAGCTGCTGGGGCCTTCCCCATCAGCTGGTGTAACAATGGTCACCCCAGACAATAATTGGATAAGATTCCCCTTCTTGTATAATTCAGGAGCCATCCTTCTCACTTGTGTCTTATTGTTCGACCTTTGGTGGTGCCTCTTTTCCGAAAAGATAAACGAGGTACTCACCCTGTTACTGTTTTATTGTTGTAGCTTCTGTTGGTGTGTAACCAGCAACACTGGATTGTGTGTTATTGTTGTGGTTGCTTTTGTTGGTGTGTAACCAGCCACCAGCAGATTAAAACTTGAAGGGACTACTTACATTTTGCGAAGTATATTTAGTTGTTGTCTTACCCATAACCATGGAGGACAGACCAATCGAGTAATAGCCACACCAAAACAATGGCTAAAAATATAAATTATTTTAATAAAAATATGCTAACAACTCCAAAACTATATTACTTACATATATGATATTAAGTAGAGTCTCATGAGTTTTGTTCATAACAGCGTACAAATGTATCCCTTTAAGTACACTTGGTGGAGGATCTTTACTGTAACTGTCTCTCAGAACATAATTGGCAAATCCCTGCTGACCTTTGAAACAAAAGCATTGTTTTCTTCCCTTTTAAGGTTGTATGCAAATGTAGCTTATTGTGTACATTCACTGTAAGTACATACAAACATGACTTCTGTTGCCCTTACGTTGTTAGGCTTGTAGAAAAGATTTATCATCACCAGATGCTTGTTCCATTTGCTAATAAAGGCAACTGCACAAAGAACAACATTTACTGACTGTTATCAGGCAAGACAAGACTTAATTTTCTATCAGTTTGTTTTCTGTGTAATTGAATCTTCACAGCAATACTCTGGTGCCTTTTTGTTTTCTGTTGGCCATTGCATGCATAGACCACCTAAAGATAGTATCTCAGGTAGTTTGAACTTAATCCTCTTCACCAGCATTGTTCGATCATCACAACAGATAAATCTGTCAGCAAAGCAGAAAAAGCACTGACTAGCCAAGCAACTCCTGTCTGGTTTTCACAGGAGACAGCCAGGACTGGGCAGGTCCCAGTTACCCCCTTTAATACCATTTGATAAGCTGCTATGAAAGAGCTGCCTTTTCCCATTTAGCCTAGAAGCTTTTAGGTAGGTGTGTTGATGGGAGGGTTAAGAGAAGGGTTAAGCGAAGCTCAGTGACTGAGACCCAATTGATTAGGCATGGAAACGGCAAGCAACTTACAGAAACAAAGTCACAAGGAGGTATTTTTAAAAAAAAAAAAACATTTCTCATCATCTTGTATCCAGAGTCATTGCTGTGTTAATGTTTTTGTTACAAACCCTAAACGATTGTTCAGTGTGTCTTCCTCGGAATCGAGGAGCAGTTACCTCAGCAGCAGGCATGAATGACAGATGAAGAGCTTATCTGTAATTTGGTAAAGCGCTTCTCCCTCTCAATGTGTTCAGGCTTGTTGGCAACTTCCCATCTGCAGAACAAAAGCGCTGTGAAGTGGCTGGATTTTAGTGCTGTCACAGCAATGAGGAGCCTGTAACCTCATTAGGTGGAGGAGTGACCTGCAGTGTAACACGGCCCTCTGCAATCGTGTGAAGACTGCCCTTCATCAGCAGCTCCCCT
Source organism: Euthynnus affinis (assembly GCA_029490765.1). NCBI lineage: Eukaryota > Metazoa > Chordata > Actinopteri > Scombriformes > Scombridae > Euthynnus > Euthynnus affinis. The sequence continues at coordinate 17,844,970 of CM055844.1, read as the reverse complement.
CCAGCTCCTTTCCTCCCTGTCGGCCCAGGCACAAACATGCCTGATAGCAGCGCTCGCTTTTGGCTTTGTACTTGTTGATTTATAAGATACTGTAGCAACAGCATCTGACCCACTGCCAATTACTCTAACTCTTCTCTCTTGTCATCACCGGAGGGCAGGACCTAACTGTTTATATGTGTTTATAACTCTAATGCACCGGATTGATGTATTTAGTTAGTTTATCTGTATCTACTTTTTATGTTGTAAGTTTAGGGGGGAAAATAAACAACAAAAACACAACTTAAGAAGAATTACAAGTAAAAAAAAAAAAAAAAATTAAATTCTGTATACAGAAAATTATTTAAGATAATGTTTTGTTTTGTTTTTTTTAAAAGTAGTATAAATTAGGTGATTTTTTCGTTTTATATTACCTCAAAGGAGTCCTGCCAGTATCCTCAGTGACCCACATTTGCACACCCTCGCTTACTGCTGACTGGATATCGTTTAGATTACATCATTGTACGGAAACGTTTGGCAGTTTAGTCCATTTAAGTTCTTACTGACTAGAGGAAGTCTAAACCATCTTTGCCGAATGTCATCTGAGTGAGTTGTACTTCTTTTATTGGGTATTTCCAGCTGGCTTTCATTCATGTATACTAATAAATGAAAAATACTTGTATGTTCAGTTGTCAACAGTCCTGGGCATTTATAATTGTCCACTGATTAATATTTGTGAATTACAGTGTGGTTTGTAACCTTTTAAGATTATTATTTGAATGTTATTTGCGTGCGAGGTTGTGTAGAGAAAAGAAAACAACATGTATACTAGAAAGAAAATACTAAGTTCAGTTGTCAAACTGTCCTGATTGTATAATGTCACTGATTAATATTAAGACAACAATTAGTAATGATATATGGCTAGCGAGATGTGCAGAGAAGAAGGAATTTTACTGAAGAAAGCACAATGAAGACGATAGTAAATAGTATAAAGTTGCTATCAGAAAGATTATGTATACAGTAACTATAATATTAGAGCGAGCTTGTACTGAGGTTAGATAGTCGTTAAGGTAAAAATATCTAACGGGATTACATGATCTCTGAAGCTCTTAAATGCTGACACAACAGGTGAAGTAATGTAAGTGCATCACCTTTCTTACTTCAATAGATTTGATGCAGTGGTGCTCAGTTTGAGTCAGATTATGGGTTTTATTTATCATTATCCTATTAGAATAATTGTCCTCATTTGAAAGTTATTTCATTGTCTTGTTCTTTGTTTATAGTGGCATTTTTCTCAGTTTTCTCCTAGACCTGGTCAATCCTTGAGACCAACACTCTGGTGCTAACTGGAGCCTGCAGAGCATTTGCCTTCTACTGAAATTTGACTGTTGTAGAGCGGGTTGTGCACTTTTGAGATTAACAGGAATACTTTAGGGATCACTTTGTTTCAGATTTCAATCCCTCGCCTCTGTAGGAGAAAAGAGAAGTTCACTCTCTGGTGAGAGCCATGTAATCCTCCTGTCCAGCTCATTGTGTGTGGCTCATTGTCCCCTGACTGTAACCTCTCTCTCACTCTCTCTCTCTCTACATACTCTATCTCTTCATACTCTCTACTCTCTTCTCTTATCTCCTCTCTACACTCTCTCTCTCTCACTCTCTCTCTCTCTCTCTCTCTCACTCTCTCTCTCTCCTCTCTCTCTCTCTCTCTCCTTGCCTCAACAGAACAATGCAGACCAAGTGGCCTTCCAGTGGGCGGCGGCCTGTCGGCTCTGGAACAAATTCTGCAGGTCGTCGCTGCTGCCTCCACACCCACCGCAGTTCCCTCGTATTCCTCTCAAGTGAGTGGCGTCACCAAATTGAAATGTTACATATTTCTGATATTAACATGTGATAAAACACAAATAATCAGTTGCTATGATCCTCAGTTTTACGGTCATGACTCAATTCAAGTTTCTGTTTCAAACCAGCAGGGTGAGCTGTCTCTTTAGCTCATGATTGGTAGAATTGGATTTCTGAAATGATGAACAGACAGTTTGAAACTACAAAGGATCAGATCTCCATAAACCTGTTGTTGTTGTTGTTGTTGGCACCAGTGAGTGATCTTGTTGACTAGGTGGTTCAGTGACAGGGTGGGAACAGGTGTGGAGTGATTTATTACATCGGTGGAAAATCCCTCTGAGCTGGAGTCTATGAACAGTTACATTTTCTATTTTGGTAAAAATCTTACCCACAGTGTTTATCTAATGTTATGTTTATTATGTTTAATGTTTATCTGTTTCTTTGTTACTAGCAAGGCCATACTCATATACAGTTTATGAAAACTCATATGGACAGTTTTAAGTGGTATATTTACTGGAAGAAAGAAAAGTAGACTCCGTACTGTATTTCACATGTTTCTATGAATAGTATATAAAATCAAAGACAGAAAGCGACTACAGCATTTATATAACTTGTAGTATACTTTAATACCCTGTGAAAATGTAAGCAGTTTTTCATGCTCCCCATAAATCTCACTTAGGATGAGAGCTGAATTCCTTGTCAGTCCGAATACAACTACTCGGGAAGCATTTTTTTATAGGTATAAATGTTAGACGGAGTGTTGAAATAGTAGAAATAATGTTAACAGTGCTCATTTTTGCATTTCTGGTTCTCACAAAACAGCATTTCTTTTGCAAACCTGAAAGACAGAAATAACTGTGTGATCCATATTGTTTAATCTAGACTCTGCTCTATATTCGCAAGACCTCAAACAGCTGTTACATTTTGTCTTACCAATGACTTCTCTTTGACTGTATCCTTTCACTGACCTCACTGACAACACACTACTTTATTTCCTATTTGTGATTTCTTGCAATTGCATAAAGTGAGTGAGCTAATCTCAACTAACCTACTTTATCACTGTTTATAGTTGCTTCATCTCAATAAATACTCTCAAAATGTATTAATGAGTAACAGTGCTGTCACTTCTAGGAACAGAAAGCATTTCCATTTCAGTAATCAGTTTGTGTTCATTCTTTTCGCTCGAAACACAAAAAGCACATGTGCTCCATCTATCATTTAGAGTGCAGAGTATTTTTGAGTTGTGAGTCTGGCGTTCGCCTTGCCTGCCAGTAGATAACCTCAGAGAGGCTGCCGTACTCACTAGTGGGACTCTGTAATGGACTAGAATGGCCTTGCTCTCCCATTCATTAGCATTTACTGGTCTCTGAATCTCGGCTAATGGACAAATGCTTCTTATATTTATAAGGCTTTTAAAGGGCATCACATGTATATTGATTTTTTTTTTTTTTGGTACTCTCTCTTCCTCAATCATTGTAATCTGTGGGAATTTCAAGCAGACTTCTGAATTGAATGAAATGTTATTAACTTAAATGGAGACACTGTCTTCTTGTACACAGCGTTTGTTTACTGAGTTTTTTTTTTCTTTTCTTTTTTTTTCTTTTTTTTTGCACTGGCGTGCATGACGATGTGGTAACTTCTAAACACAATACCTCCTCGCTTTTAAGACATCTTCTTGATATAACTGTAGTACAGAAACAACAGGTGAAGACTAGGCCTATGTGTTTTTATCTTCTGTGTATCAGTCCAGTCAAACCGTGTAGTGAGTTATGAATTATGATAAAGGAATGGTCTTGAATTAGCTCTTCTTTCATAACTAAACCTTTCCCCAAGGCTAAACATGTTTCTTTGCAGTAGAGTTTTAACACCAGCATGAGATTAACAACAGTCACACAGACAGGCTTCAGTATGTCCGAGGCCTTATAGGATATTTTCCGAATCGAGCTTGTTTCCTGAGTTCTTCAGCTTGCCTGTCAGTTAGTCCTGTGCTGCTATCACTGCTGGACCCTTGAGAGCTTTGCCAGCTGTTAGCAGAGAGGCTGAACCGGAGATAAGCCCTGATGAATACAATCAATCCAGTCCAATGGAGACATTCACTCTGACTACATATATACAATATGTTCTGTGGTATATGATTGAAATGGCTTGATTTGTAGCTTGTAAATGTACCTTAACAAACGTATTACAAAGGAACAAAGTGTGTATGCAGACAAAACGTTTTTATAAATCCGCAGACGGGCACAATTGTATTCAGACAAATCCTTTGTTTCTTTTTTGAAAACCATATTAAATGCAGGTCACTCTTCGACCTTGTGATTTAGCTCAGTCAGGTCAGTGCAGTCAGAAGCTTGTGAAGAGACGCAACACAAGGGCGCAGCCCGGCAGTCTACTTATCACTATCCGTCATCTGGATGGCTGTGTGGCCTAATGGGCTGCTATACAGACGCTAGGCCCAGAGTGCGCTACATTATCTGTTTACAGTGATGCTGCTGTATTGATCACCTCCTCCTACCAGATAAGCAGAGTGATTTACAAAAAAAAGGCAGCTGCAGAGATTGTCCTGCCATATCTCTCCCCAGGGAGGCTGATTCCATCTTGTTACCGTTACATTAATGAGCTAATTCCTCTACGAGGCTCTGCTAATGTCCTGGTGTAACCCTGTGGTCACTGGAATGTCTAGATCAGGGCTTATGGAGCCTCTGACATTAACTTCAGCCAGAGAGATGATATCTCACAAACACAACATCCCAAATGTTAGCATGTAGTTTTTCAACATTATTTTTTTTTTAGAATATTAATTTTACTATACCATGTGCATCTTACTGTTTAGTACAGCAATTAAGTATTTTGACTATTGATTAATGTGCCGATTATTTTTCTCAAATCTATAAGATGTTTTGATTTCTCATAACCCAAACTGACATCTTCATGTTGTTATTTTGTCTAAATTAACAGTCCATAACAAAAAGATATTCTGGTTACTGTCATAGAAGACTAAGAAAATCTGTAAATATTCCCATGTGGGAGTGGCTTCAGCATTATCAAAATAGTGGCAGGTTCATTTTGATCAATTAATCAACTAATTGTTTCAGCTTTATTATTAAAGTGGCTTTAATATATGTGTTGTACTGTGTGAAGCACCAGTGGTGCTTTGTGGACATTAGGTAAGTGAACATTAAATAGAATCTCATACCTGTAGCATATATCATCACTATTATGTAGCTGTATTCACTTATAACTGTTTCACTAGTAAGGGAGAAATAAAGATCGTGACCAACTATTGTTTTTGCTTCAATTGTGCGGGCGCATGCCTGTTTTTGTACCTGCTTTCCTGTTTTGTTTTGGAAAACTGCAAATGATCAGTACAACCCAAAACCAAGGTCAAAGATGACAAGAATTATTTTAATACAATAATGGATAGATACACAGTGCAGGTATTAAATGAATTTGTCCTCCTGTCTTCCAATAGGGGTCACTGGAGAGAGGAGGGGAAGAAAGACTTGACTTACTGACTATACTGTTTGTAATTGTCTCAGCACTACAGGCTCCATCTGTCTAAACACAACTTGTGCTTTGAAAAACCAAATGATGAAAAGAACAGAGACGCTGGTCTATAATATTTGCTCAGCAAAAAAATATTTTAAAAGTTTATATTTTAATGTGTTTGTCATACACTAGGTTGACCATTTTAATTACTTTTTTTAAAAAGACGAATAGAGCTGGAACAGGTAATCTCCAGAGAGGGGTTTAGGAGTCCTTGGACATGCGTGTTAACCCAATTTGTCTTTCTACCTCTCACATGACCTGACCTGGTGTATCCTGTGAAATCAGACCCTGCTACTTGTGGTTTTATTTCAGGATGTTTTCTACCATTTGTGTGTGTATATGTGTGTGTGCATGCACTCATGCTCATGAGCGTGATGCTGTGTGACGGCTCATCAGATTTCGCCCCCCCCTCCCTCTCCCGCTTTATACCTGGCCAGTGTGGCACAACAGCCAGAGTAGATATCTTGGAAGCACTCAGGGTATCGGAGAGATCAACAGCAGAATCAAATTAAATGTCATTTAGATAGCAGTGAATGAAGGGATTGTTTGACAGCACAAGGAAATGGATTTGCTCCTCACCTTTTATTTTGGCTTAGGATTCTTTTTCTTCCCCTGAACACAAATTTACCCTGTTTAAGAGGCAAGGACTCAACCTGATCTGGAAGTTGGTCAGATTTCTGCAGCGTTGCTCCATTCAAGCTTGACTGCGCACATAGGAAACGCAGAGAGGGCGAGAAATGTGAGACTCAGGTTGAGGAGCACAGATCTCAGGGTAGATAACGCCAGGCAGTGACAAAAAGCATAAAGAGCCTTTTAAATGCTTGTTGTCCTGTTGTTAGCTGTTTTTTTTTTTTCATGTTGAAAAATAGAGAAAATCTATACCCAGACATCTCCCTGCTAGAGAAACTGTTTTTTTTTTTTGCATCTCATTTATGCTAGAAAGACAGTGAAATCTGGATTCTTTTAAAGCCATATACTCACTTCCAGGAATAGTTGGTTGCCTTTTTCTATCAGCTTTTGGGATATACATTGAGCCTGGTGTTTTAATATATTAGTTTAAATGCAAAGGTCAATCACCCCTGCCCCCCCCCAAGCCTCCACCTTATCATGTATAGGCCTGTTGGCCACCCAGGCTGAGCCCCAGAGAGCTACAGGGGGGTGAGACGGGATCAGGTGTGCTCCATCCCTCTACCTCTTGGCCTCATTTCTCTATAGATGTGAATAGCTCCACAGGTAAAATGCCATTCCCTGTCTGTGTGAGGTTAAGCTGTTTAGTGTAGGTGTGCAGATTACACCCCTCATTATTTGCATCCCACTTTCCGTCTCCATCTCCGGTTTTTATCAGAGTCAGATTCCACGGGTTAGTTTACCAGTTAAAACTAGCAACAATAGTTGCTCCTATTTTCAGAGCAGAATTGTTGTAGGACTGATAATGGCTTGAAGGTGAAGATGGATAGTGGCTGTGGTCATTTTGGGAAAATGTGAAGAACAATCAGAACCCCATACTGGTGTAGGTGGAGGAATGTTGTCTGCTTAGATATACTGGCACACATCAAGTTTTTGTGCAACATGAGACGGGGTGATATGGCACTTCACCAAATTGTTCCTCAGAATCTTTGGCTGGAGCTGTCATGGAGGGGTATTGAGATAGTGAGATTCCCAAAGAGGGCGGACTATCAGGTGTCATGCTCATCAAGCTCAATTAGGTGGGAGGAAACCAAAGACAGATCACTGTGATGGTTCATTGTACAAGCTGGTGTAAGGGCATAACTCAACCATGTCTTTGACAGGCTCCTCATTTGTTCAGAGATGACCAAAGACAAGCCTGATTAGCTGTGTTACAAAGCAATTGCATGCTCATTACATGAGCAGTTGAGTGAGTCGATTGTTAAGCCAGAAGGCCAGATCTGTATCGCCAGAAGTGAAGTGATTTTAATTAGAATATGCTAGTCAGGTCAGAGGAGAGAGAATACAGCCATGCCTCAAATTAATTAAAAACAGTTTCACAGTTGTGTATTCTACTTTTTAAATATTTCTTCTTTTTTTTTTAAATAACATTTTCTTTTAATAAATATTGTATTCCAGCTTGTTTATACTGTTACACTGCATATATGTATTATACTTTGCACAGTACAAAAGAAAAAAGGAGAACTATTTTGTCAGGGCAAAAATGGAAAAACATTTTAAAATAACCCCTAAACTTAATATATAGTCAAATTACCAAATATTTTGTGAGATGGGGAGCAATTTAAAGAATTGCAGTTGTTAAAGACTGGAAAACAAACAGCTGTTTACGGCTTAACTGTCATGTGAAACCAGCCTTTAACCAAGGCCAGCAAACAAGACAACAGTCTACAGCCATGCTAACGTCTCTGTGAGGCACACTTCAGTCCAGTGGTGCAGATATAGCACTCCAAGGAGGACTGAAGTTTTTCAACAATAGATGCAATGGTGAAATAATATATAAATAATAAATGCAACTGCTTCCCAGGTATACTTTGTTGTATAAAATTCACACAAGAAGGAAGCAAAAAGTTCAGTTCTCAGTTGTCATAGTTGTAACGTGAATGCTACCATTGACCAAGATGAACTTGATGTCCTGTAACTCTTTGACAGTAATCAAGTCAGTCCTGCTTAGTCAGTTTATCTCAGATAGGTCATATGATATCCATACTACTATGCACTACTTAACAGGGACACAATCTTAAACACCATGATGGTGACTTATGCACCTAAAGTAACTCTTGTCCTTTGGGGGAATGTGCGTTGCAGCTACCACAGTTTGAATTTCCAAAGCTGTGAGAAACATGTAATTATACAATAGTTTTTGAGAGAAAAAATATTTGAGTTGTCATTTTGGTATTTCTGTTGTAAATAGCGGTGGCACAGAAGCAGATATTTGTCCCATGTTCACTTGGGAATCGTAGTCATGAAGCTGTTTGGCTGCACGCAGAGCATAGTTTGGTTGGGTTCTCATGTTACCTCACCTCTTGCTCCACACAGGCTGCTCAATCAGTGCACTTAACCATTATGGCTTAATGTTTTCCACTGTCTTTATGCTTTAATAAAATTACTGTCAATGTAGCTGCCATACAAGACAGTAGCCATTTTTCTGGAGGCTTTTTTTTTAAGTGGTCTATTATTGTTTTCAGGTGCACAGAAGTAACTTTTGATGTCAGATTTGGGCACTGTCCGATCGCTGAAAATATAATGTTTCTCACATTATCACTACATTCCATGTTTGACAGCTTTACGCTGCACTGTCAATAATGATACAGCAAAACGACTGATCTGCCCACTAGCGAATGCAGAGCAAAGAATAGAGGAAGTTATTGACAGACTTGGGGTCTGCCTCAGCCTAATCTATTTTCCTTTACTATGCCAACGTAGTTTGACCGAAAACGCACAGCAGATGTGAAGGTTTCGGTAGATATCAAAATGTTTACCAGTTGAAATAAACATGGCCTACTTTAGGCAATGGAGAGGCAGATTCCATTCTTCCAGCAAGCAGATAGGACACGCCATTCCGCCAATGGCTAAAATATACAGTTGTCAGAAAATATTAACTGATGAAACGGAGGAGAGGGGGAGTAGCAGTCACAGCAGAACGATTGGTCAGTTATCTGAGGCATTAATCTTCTCTGGGGCTTGTTTTAGAGCAGACATAATACAGCGCTGGCCGCTGCCTGGGGCTGCCTGGCGGCTGTGAGGAGCTGCTGAGAAGAATAGTTTTATCTCTCCAGCGGAAATGCTGCAGCATCTCAGCCAAGATGGGACTGAGATTGCACCCAGCTCCTCTGAAGGTGGCTCTAGTGAGGGGAGTCTCCACATAAGTAGCTGATATGAGTGTTTTATTCCTCAAATCGGCTTCCTTTCTCGCGCTGTCAGTGAGATATGCTTTTGACTTGTGAAGACAAACTGCACCCTTAAGGAACCACAAATACAGGAGAGTGTGTTTGGTTTCCTGATGACTGTAGATAGTCTTGTCAGTGCCCAGGGCTACTCATTTACATCCCACTAGTGGTGTTTCTTTAACAAATCACGAGGGGAGTAGCAGCCTGCCTTGAGGTGTTTTTTTTCCCGTTTTTTTCTTAATTTGTGATTAATAATAGTTTCTTATTTGTTTGTGCTAGATCTCTCTGTGCTGCTGTAAATACCTACTACCTGGCATGTTCCTGCTGCCCCCTCAACTGCTCCTATGTGCTGTTTAGCAACAAGATTGCACTCCTCATGGACCTGCTGCTCCACCAGCTAACAGTAAGTCTATGCACCCCAGCAAATAACTGAGACCTAATTTGCCATTAAAAAAAAAACAGAATGTTTCATAAATGATGCAAAAAGATTGAATGTGTTTTAATTAGTTTGTGCCAAAGGCATTATCTCAATTTGTATGAAGTAGAGTAAAAGAAAAGTAGATGCTGATTATGTTTGGATGCGAGGTGTTCAAGGCATGATAAAATTAACTTTCCTATGTGGACACATATAAACTTTGCCTTTTTTTTCTCCCTTGTTTTACTTTAAATTCATCTGTTGACATACAGTGCTGTTAAAAAGGGGACAGCTCTGCCTTTTAGCTGGTGTCTGCTTCTGCCACAGTGTTAATGAAAGACAGAGCAAGACACCAGCCAGCAAGTAACAAACCATTGCCCAACCGCTCCGCAGATGCCTGCCTGACTGAGGGAATGTGAGAGCTCAGTCAGGCAGGCAGGCAGGCAGGCTGCATTGCGGCGACATGTCAGCCCCATATCCTTCAGCACTCTGTAAGAAGGGCTGTAAACATCAGCCCACTCCAAACATCTAACGGTGGCGGCTAGCTGGGGCCGCCTACACTCACAACACAGACAGGACAAGGCACAGGCACCGGGTTGTGGTACATGCATGAACTCTACTGGGGCTTCCTTCTCCAGTGCCGAGTTCCAATCCAAAGCAGTCATATTTCCTCAGGGCACACAGGGAGAGGTTAGCCTGTATGCTTCAGTTTATATAAAACATATCCCAGCAGCTGCTCTGCTGACTGACATATCCAACAGCACTGCAGGAGACAATCTGACTTTTCTCCATGTGTACACCAAGATTATTGGCCTGAACAATTATTCATGCTCCTTCTCACTCCTCTTTAATGAGTTATGATTTAATTTACAACTCAGAAAATGTATTCATATTTTCACTTACACGTTGCGTTTATTATTGTGTTTAGTTTTTTTTTTCTTTTTTTTTTTGGACTGTGCATACGCATGTGCACATCTACGTGCTGGTATGCGTGTGTGTGAGCAATAGAGTAAGGCCGTGGGGGTTGTGCTGCCATATGAGCATGTCCCCTTTTAATTAGATTTGTGGAGAATGTCGGTGGATTTACCTATGCTGTCAGCATTCACCCCAACCATTAGACCAAATGAGAAGGTTTTACCTTTGCAAGGTTCTGCAAGTTGAACAGCAGCACTATATTTTAAACCCAGAGCTCTGCCTCTATTTTCTTTTTTTAGTTTATCTAGAAATACAGATGAGGGAAAATCTCTATGCTGTCGAATTTCATTTTTTTTTATCTGGGCCTCCATCTTGACAGGATGTAGCTGGTTCATAGTACATCTTAACCTGTTTACACCAGCTTTTTTATCACTTGTGTGGCTGAGGATATGCCACAAACCCATTATTGTAGCTATTACAAATCACAGGAAGTGTCATCTAATTTGTGGTCTTAAGATGATGAATAATAACTCACTAAAGTGCACATTGTCAACAATCTGAGAAAAGCCTTTTGCTAAACTAAAACAGGGCATGTATAGTTTGCTGTCCATTCATTCATAGTGTGTGCTGAGGCTAAATTGACCTTTTTGTTTGTCTGTTTGATATTGTGTAATTTAATTTGGATGCTGGCAGATTTCTCCTGCAGTCTCAGTGTCAATATTTATTGAAGGATCATGGAAAGGAGTATATGAAACTAATTTATCAATATACGTTTAGGGTTTGTACATTGTGATAACAGTTTTTTTTTTTTCCCCAAATTCTTTCAGCTTTATGTCCCAGATGAGGACAAGTCCATTTTTGGGCGCAGTGTGAACAAACAGGTCTTTGAAGGTTTGACCACAGGCCTGTTGCAGACTATAGCTACCATCCTGGGGTCCCTGTGGCCACATATCTCTGAGTCTGGACAAGGCGAAAACACATGGATTTCCTCCCCAGATGCCAAGGTCAAGAGCTCTGCCACAGACTCCTTCAACACTCGTACACAAGACCTAATCAGGTATTTTCTTTGAACTCTCTTTTTTTTTTCTTCCTTGTATTATCACATTGTTCTCCTCCTCCTCCTTCATGGCACCCCTTTTTTTCATTTCATGACCTTTTTACCTTCTTTAGTACATCCCTCCTCTGCTCCCCTTCACTGGATTGAGGGTTGGTCAACCTCTGATTTCCTCAACAGCGTGCCTCATGTAAAGAATAGGCTGACGAAATGTCAGATCTCTTGGAAATGGTCCAACTGGTGTCTTGTTAGAATGGGAGTAGTGTGAGAATGAGCGTGTATTCTGGCATCTTTCCAGCTTGTACTTTTTCCACACATTCAGCGCCACATTTCAAGTAAGATCAGTTTCTAGGGGGGCCACAAAGTAGCATAAACAAAGAGCACTTCCAAAGCTTTGAAAGGTCCCCTTGAACCTGGCGTTCGAGTTAGCCGTGTGGGTCTGGACTGTAGGAGTCGGGCTGTGTTGGAGAAATGTGGGCTATGAGGAAAGGCAGGCCCGGCCTGATGAAGCCGTATGGAAGAGTGCAGTCTTTCCACCATCCCTCCCACAAGCCATGATTCATCTGGACGGAGCAGCTGCACAGGCCCACCACTCTCATCCACTGACCTAGTCGTAACCCTGGAGACAGGGGAGGGCCTGAGAAAAATGGTGTCGTCAGACTGGTAATCCCATGTACGAGCAGAAGATTTACCTCAACTGCCTTGTATAATGTATATGCTGGTGAGGAAGGACAAAAGATCAAAACATTTTTAGCTTTTGCAACACTCTCCCATTATGCCAACCTATATATCACATAGAAAGGAGATCACCATTTCCTTTCCTCTCATTACCAGTTCCATGGTTTTCCTTTCAGTGCTTTTAGCCCCCTATCATTGTCATAAATGTTTTCAATTAATGTTCATATGATAAGACGTAAAGTGGCAAGTGTGACCACCAAGCAGGTTGTTAAACAGAGAGCAGGCACTGAACAAAGCAGTCAGTGTGAGGATAGATCCTTTCAACCCACATAAAGCTGTGGAAGAGGATCAAGTCAAAACAATGGAACTTGGTTCAAGTGTCAAATGACCTGCAGTGGAGTTTGAAAAACGGCATAATCACCTGTTTTGAGAGGCCTCCACTGAGTGACAGTTCTAACAAAAAAGGTATGCAAAAGAAGTGACGAGTCAAGGCATTGATAAGATGAAGAACAGAGGCTTCACAGTGACCTCGTCAGCCACTTGGAGGTCTTGATTGGCGGCTGCAGTGCTCCCTAGATTTTATTTTGTAAGCTTTTGGTGCCTGAGCTGAGCCCGAAGGTTTCAGGCATACCAGAGCTGTAAGAAGATGGCCCCAGGTCAGCAGACTGTCTAGGGCCCAGAGCTGGGCTGGCACAGGGGCCACAGCAGCCTTCTAATGACACTATTAGCAGTGATTTGTGGCTGAAAGACTACAGGGAACATGATCATGAGACCTGTCATTGGCAAAGACAAATTGGAGATATCACAGTAATAGCAGTGGGTGAAGGGCTTAGGTGAGGTATCGGCTTTCAACTGCAGGGCCATTGGAAGTATGCACAGTAAAGGCTTTTGTTTGCCTGGGTGAGATTAGTTTTTTTTTTCTTTTGCTTTTTTTTTTTACAAAGAAAGTCTCCCAAGGTAAATTTGTCTTAACATTTAGGGAAAATACTATTAACCACTGTATGTATTTGTCTCTTCTTCTGTTTCTTCCAGTTACGTAGTAAACATGGGTTTGATTGACAAGCTTTACGGGTGCTTCCTGTCGGTCCAAGCCCCTGTAGACGAGCACCCCAAGATGTCTTCTTTCCTCCAGCAAGCGTCGGCTCTCTTGCACAGCATGTGCAAGCTGTGCTTTGTCGTAACCGGACGGTGAGCATGTCTGTTACTCTGTTATACACATAAAACACCCCTGCTATCTTTTTATCTTCCTCTGACACACACACACACACCTCTAATGACAGAGAGTGAGTCACTGTCAGTTCTTTAATGTCACAAGGATCCATAAAGACTGGGCCCATGGTTACTCAAACAAAGACTGCAGTTCCTCTGCAATCAGCCAGCAGGTCGTTTACTCCAGCCAGCTAGCTGGCTAAGCTGTCGTTACTGCAGATAGAGATAGGCATCTACTTGACCTGGCGCTCTGTCACTCACCATAAACCTTAGCCTACAGCGTGGGGGGAGCCCACCCACGTGTGCTACGGTGACCTCAACTCAGAGAGGTTCAGTGGCGCCGCTGACAGAGGCTAAGCACACAGTCACACCGAGGGACATCAGCACCAACTCCTCACTTGAAAGGAAAAGAAATGCTGACCATAGTAGCAAGGCCGGCTTTGATGTCATTACACTAGAACAAGCTTTATGTATTTTAATTGTTATGCTCAGTCTATATCAATTTTAGTCTTTTTTCCTATGCCAACCTCACCTCTTTGCACTTTGACAGTTCATCACTCACAGAACTTGTCATTGTGTCTTCACTGTCACCCAGTGTGCTGCTGTAGCTTGCCAGCTGCAAGGTGCTGCTACAACACTGAACAGCTGCCTCACACTGGCATGGTAGAGGACAGCTCACTCTATGTTTGCCACTGAATATCTGTGAGAAAACTTGTCATCAGATATTGCAGGTATAATGAGACCAATGTCAAGATCAATACAACAGCCAATGAGCTCTGTTCTGCCAAGATTCTCTGTGTGTCATATAGAAGAATGCTCAGTGGGCTTGTAGAATATTTTGGCCATGCCAGTTGCTGTGTCAGGGGATTATTATGGCATTTGGAGGCTGTGTTCTTGCCTAGCAACATATTTCACACAGAGCCTGTTGGCTAACATCAAGTATCAGCATGCACTGTAGGTTCCATCCAGAGGTCACACACCCTCCATTCTACATGGCTGCAAATCATAGCTGGTGCTGCTGCAGTAGTCTTAAATTGTCCCTCTGTACTAGCTGTGAGTTTTCCATAGTGCCTTCTGCATTGCGACTCTAAAGATGCCATTATTGCATTAATTAATTACAATTAATTTTTTTCTTGCTTTTTCAGTTTTTTTTTTAAATATCAAATCAATTGCTAATTGTGTGGTCCAGTTAATCCTGCAGGCATTGATGATTTAAAATTTTTTGAATTGTATTGTTTTTAAAATGTTTTTTATTTTTTCTGATGTGATTTTTCCACCCAAATTCTGGTCTTTTAAAGCGTCTAGTATGAGAAATTCTCTTCACAAATCTGAAAACTCTTTGGCACTAATTCCAAAGGGGAATTAAATCACTGGTGAGGTTTTTGGCTTATTGAATGGAGCCTTTTCTCTGTACTGTCAAGCTTGTATTGAAAGAAAGTTGGTACCTCCTCTTTCTAACCACCATTATACCTGGTTTTGTTGTTAAATATAGCTTTATCCAACAGGGTGGCATCTTGTTGAAGCCAAACAAACATAACACTTTGAATAAAATGTGCTGGAGAACTAAGCACCTTGTCAGGCAGCTCAATGCAATCTGCCAGCTAGGAAGTCGCTGCCATGAGCTTCACATCATGGCATTACTATGTTTACTGTAGCTGGAGTGGGAGCGGAAGGACAGTCTTGAATCTTGAAGGTCCCACTCTTCAACTGCAACCAAACTGGCCGACAGTATATTTTACTAATTGAGTCACTAATTGAAACAGAGGCAGCTGTGACCCAACATGCAACACGTTTTGAACTCGGTGCTCTTTTCTCAAGCAGGTAATACAGCGCTAACAGGGGTAATATCTTTTATCTAAAGGGAAAGTCATCTCTAAGCCCTTGTCTGCTGAGTAAATCTTGAGCAACTGAGGTCTAGAATTTTTTTTTTTCCTTTTGGTGTTGCTTGACCATATATTTCCTCTCTCATCCTTCTCAGTGCTCCCACTATATTCGACAATAAGCGGCAGGATCCGACTGGATTGACGGCCCTACTTCAATCCACAGACCTGGTGGGAGTGGTGCACACCCTGTATTGTATCCTGTTGCACAGTTTCTCACCAGAGTCTGCATCCCAGAGTCAGGAACCCTACGGCCCTGGGGTCATCCAGGTGGCTTTGCAAGGCATCCGCTTCCTCAACAGTTTTGCCCTGCTTGACCTATCCGCCTTCCAGGTATCCACATTAATAGTATATTGTTTTCACTTTTTGCAAATAAAAAAAATATACAGATCCAGCACAACTTGCACGTTAGATAAAGGTCTTTATTTCTTTTTCAGCTCTGCATCTGATGCAGCATGTTTTCTGTACTGTAAATGCATTATTCTATACATACTCATACTCATAATATATGGTTTGCTGGAGGAATAGTTCTTGACTTGGTATTAATTTATTAGTATTAGAGTAATTTAAGGACTTGTACCTAATCACTAACAGCAGGATATCATAAAGATGCCCACAAATATTTAATTATTGTTCCTGGATTTAATAAATCTGTATACATAATCAGATTGATGCTAGTTACTTTGTTAAGAGCTATTAGAAGAGGAGTTACTCTCCTCGGGACAAAGCTGACCTGTGGACATAAACATAGTTGCCCTTTGATCCCAGGTCAGTTTTTGGGGTCAAACAAAGCCTGATGGGTCAGCAGTAAGGATGGAGCACGAGTGATTAGCACTGTATGCAGGGCCGTACATTACCCACCCAGAGGAGGAGAGGGCGACAGCTTCACTGTGCCAAGTCACCACGTAGACGGAAAGGCACAAGAGCAAGCGAGAATGCTGTTAATTATTTTAATGTCTTGTGGTAATTACTTTGAAGCAGCTTCCTCTCACTGGCCAGCCACATTTGGGCAACTCAAAACAGCTGGAATGAAAGCATTTCACTGCCAGAGTTTTATGAACATTTTAAATAATGTTTCTTTTTTTGGGGGGAGGCTGGTGAGTTGTAATCACCTTGTGTTTCGCATTACCTCACAGCACAGGCTAATACGTATCACAGTGGATGGATGATGAGAATCCGGGCAGTTAACTCACTCTGCTGCCGCATCAGCTTCCAGTACTATGTTTAGAAAAGCTTTTCAAAAGGGGCAAACACAGTATAAATAATTGGGTTTTACAGTGGTCATATTTTGGCAGAATATTCTGCAATAAGTCTGTAGTCATCAAAAATAAATATGAAAAGAGGATTCACACCAGTAATGCCAAGGTTTTCCTCTCTGCTTTGTGGTTGCCACGTTTGGCGTTTCAAATTTGATTTATTTAGTTAAATGAACTGGCCTTTGTTCCATGTGAAAGCTGCTAACATGATGCAATAATTGTGATGGGTATGTTTCGTGCATTCAAAGGTTATGAGGCCTGAAAATATAAATTAGCTTTTCAGGTATTGTGTTTATGGATGTTACAATGCTAACATGCTCAAACTTCCAGTGGGATTGTGATGATCTTATGGTGCTTTGTCACACTGACATGTTTAATAAATACTGTCTGTGAAGTGCTCCTAGCATCTCATTTGTGAGCGAGTTTGGGGTGTTTTATGGTGGGACCCCATCTGAGTTGCTTATACTGTTACACCATGTATGTTTCCACCAGCAAAACATATATAATGTTTTATTACTTTGCATTGTTATTGCTTTGAGGTCTTTGTTATCACAATCACAGCAATTTATGTTTAATTTACTGCGATACACACTGACACGCTTCGTCTGTGATCTTTCAGTCTGTTTTAGGAGCTGAGGGCCTGTCTCTCGCTTTCCGACATGTTGTCAGCTCCCTGCTCTGGTACTGTACCCAGCATTCCTCTGAGGAGTTGCTCCATGAAGTCATCATCTGTGTGGGATATTTCACCGTCAACCACCCAGACAACCAGGTAACGTAGCTTGAACTTACACTGCACGCCAATGACTTAATAATTTTCATTCCAACAAAATTAAACCTCTCCAAACCTAATGTATTTTTAGTTTCACTTAAGGCCGAACAATTGTTTTTCTTATTGATTCTGATGAGATTTTTTTTTAATATAATTAATATAGTTGATTTATAAATAAGTATATTTCTTCAACAGCAATCAGTTTCAACCATTGGCCAAATTTTTTTTGTTTGCTTGTTTTCCCCCCAGTATTAGATGGGGGGATGCAAGCTTATGTTTTCAATATATTTTGTATTTCAGTATGTTGGGTATTATTTTATTTAATTTAAGAATGACATTGATTCATAAAGATGTTTGTTTTAGGATAGCATATGAGGGCAGATGTCATTATCCACATTTCTAAGTGAGGGCTAACAAACTTTGCAATACATTTTATGTTGATGAAAATTTGTATACCACAGGAAATAAACAGGAAACAAAAGTTATGATAGATTCATCATTTTATTTAACAAATGTGGTGGTATCTTTATTTTTCTATATTTAATTTTGTCAGACCAACAGTTAATTTTTTTTTTTAAATTACTATTATTTTTTTAATATTTGATATTTGAAAAGGTGCTTTCACATCACATATTATCATGGATTCATTTTCTGTCAATCAACTAATTGTTTAATTGTTTCAGCAGAAGTTACATTTAATGCTTTTAGTTGTCTGTTGAGACAGCACACTTTAGTAATTACTATTTTTCCTCTTGTGTATTATTTGTCTGAAAAAGGGTGTAGTTTTGTAATTGTAACAAAAAGCACCTATTTAAAGATTCATGCCCTGGCACCTTCCTGCCTGTGGTCTGTATGTCGTCTATTGTCCCACAGAGTGACCCATTGTTTCCTCCTGGTAAAGCAGGGCAGCGTGCTGGCCTCGGTGATACAACTACTTAGGGGCTTCTATGGAAGTGAGCAGGATGTCATGGAGCAGACCTGGCTGCTGTGTAATTGGCTGTCATGCATGGCCCGTCTACCGGGCCCCTGATTAGCCATGCTACAGTTGGCTGGGCTCTGATTGTGTTAAGCCTGACCCACACGCAGGCAGCAGCCACAGCTTCAGTCTCAAACCTCTGATATGTCATTTATCTCCTCACAGTCACAGTCAACCCCCATCGCAGCAATTTATAGGCTGATTACTGATTCTAATTTGCCAGATTTTTCACTTCTAATTAAAAGGATCCACCTCAACTATATGGCACTTAAGCTCTCCTCTGTGTACTTATCCAATTTAATTATTCTGATGTATAGAATTAGCATTCTGTTGGTCATTGTTGAGTCAATTAGCATATTAAATTGAATAATTCAATGAGGACTGATTAAATTAAGCAGGTGACAGATTTGTCTTTGTCCACAGAAACGTTGACAGAGCAGCCATGTCTGACTGTATTTGGCAAAAAAAATATTTGCATGTAGCTAATTTGGTGAAACATGGGAACTGCTGGTAAGAAGGTTTTAAGAAACAACAAGAAAAACTATGCTTACCTTACTTCAGGGTTTAAGAATTTAGTTTAAAAAATATATGTTTGACTCTAGATTGTCAGGAAACAAGATCCCACACAACCCACTCACAGAGTTGATCTTTACCAGTGGTCCAGTTCCTGGAATGCGTCCATTCAGTTCCGCACCAAGATGGATGCGTTAAGAAGAATATTTAGAGCAGCTTGAGCTTTTCTCAAGCTAATGTAAGCATTGGCAGAACACAAAAGCGGCCCGACCCCAGGCTTGTGCGGTCGCCGAGACTGCTGATTCACTGTCGGCACACCAGCTTTTGTTTATATAGTATATACGCTTTAGAAATAAGGCTGCTCATAAAAAGCAGAACTTTGAAGCGGCACGATACGTAGTGATGTATTCCCTCTGCTCCGGGGGCATGAATAATTCACCTTGTCACACAAAAAGCCATTGCGAGAGTGACATATGTAGGCTTGTGTGTTTCAAGTGTGTTCCTGCTCATGGGGGCCACCGAGCCATGTAGCCATATGTTTCATTGTCTGTTCAGTAGGTCCATGGAGACCTTTTTCAACAAAAAAAAAAAAAAAAGCAGGACAAATAAGAACCTATTTTGTAACTGACATGTAATTACACTTCCTTTTTCCCTGTAGAGATATGTACCGGTAATCTCCTTGTCTTTTTAAATACAGTGATTCATTTGTGAATCACCCACGGTGATGATCTGTTGAATCTTTGAGCTGACGGAACTGTAATTGTAAACTGTTGACATGTTAACCCACCTGATTCCCGCTTGCTTTTTAGAAAGACACGAGCAATTTGAGAGTGTGGAAATCTTAAAAAAAACTTTGGAGGGGGGTTTTCAGTACATGGAAAATGGCCACACACAAGCAAGTAGTGAACTACACAGGCAAACACACAAATGCTGTTGCCCCCATAACACAGACACACACACAAGCGGGTCTAATTTTAGGTATCGTATGGATCTTTTATAAATGTAATGCGATAGTTCTCCCTGCACTGGCTCCTGAGATTACCCGACTCCTCTTTGCTTATATTTCATAAACTGTTTTCTTTATACCACTAAGCATCTCATGAGCTATATATCGTCTCTAGAGCGAACATCCCACACACATCTCCAGAGCTGAGCCTTATCTGTGGGGTCATTCCTCTTCTTCCCATTCTCTCGGAGGGCGTTTCCTCTGCCCTGCAGGCCCAAGCCAAGCTTTAGGCCTGTAATTCCTGTTAACCTGATGTTGAAACGCTCCCTTCAGCAGTCCATTACTGCCAAGACAACCAAGCCCTCACTGCCTGCAGGGTAAGTGCAGCTCGTGCAGACCATAGGGAGCCAGTGCCGGGGAATGCACTCTCTGTATCATCCAGCAGAGTAAACAGAGGCAGAGAAACGCAGACAGACACACTCTCTGCTGACTGGCAGGAGAGGGCCTGATTGTTAGTTCGGTAGATGATTTACACTTTGCTTCAAGGGTGAACGCATGTCCAACGGGCTTAAGTGAAGCTGAGGACATTTTTATCCTTGTGAACCTTTCAGTGAGGAGTTTCCATTTGTCTGTAATACTGTCGTCAGAATGTTTTCAGAAGAAGAAGCAGAATTATCAGCAGTAGGATCTGTGACAGGGTGACAGCATCAGCACATAGAGATAAATAAAGAGTTATTAAACTTTATTGTGTAAACGGCAGGATTTATGGGATTTTAAGACAACTGACAATTATCCTAAAAGTCAAGTTGGAGTGTCTATGTCAATGTCTGCAACGCTAGAATTCAATTGTCCAAATGCAATTTGCATGGCGTCCTGTGCTCGTCTCTATAAGCCATTGTAAGTGTTGTAAAGAGGCACTAAACGGTTATTTGACTAATTTTGCTTTGTGGTGTCTGCTGTGCTGCTTGTCTTATCAGTAGGGCAGTACCACTGTGATGGATCAGGTTTATGTTGTGGATTCAAGTGTCAGATATATGGCCCTGCTCTGACACTGGTTCTTCCTGAGGTGTTTGGGCTGTCTAGACACAACGATGAATGAAGATGCCTCCGAACATTTGAGATTGTCACTTTTCCTCTGGGTGACATTCCAAATTCCAAATTAGATTTGTGCTACGACTGCAGTGATCACTTTATTAGTCGATCGACAAAAAATTAATTGGCAGCTGTTTTGATAATCATATAATTGTTTTAGTCATTTATGCCTTTCTTTTTTCTTTTTTCTTTTTTTTTTTTAAAGCAAAAATGCCAAACATTAGCTGGTTTCAGCTTCTCAAATGTAACAATTTGTAAATGCTTGTCTTTGTCAATGGTAATCTCAATATTTTTCAACTCTAGGAAATTACGAGCATTCTTGACTATTTTCCAATATTTTACAGACAAAACAATTCAAGAAAATAATCAATAATGAGAAATAGTCATTAGGTGCAGTCCTAATATCTGTATAAAATTAATAAAATGACTTAGTAGTGAAATCTAAAATTTGTCTCATCCAGAAGTGCTGCAACTTCATGCACTCAGGCTAATTTTGCTATTTGAAATTTATGCTGTATTGCACAGCTGGATGGCGACCGTCCCTTCCCCCCCCCCCCCCCCGTTCTTAAATCTGCTTTAGCTCGGTTTCCGCTTCAACACTGGTTTTTCCCGGGAATTTGTATGCGTTTCAGAACATTAACTTTACACACTCTTTGTTGTCATTGTGGACAGTGAGGAAGTTATGTAATGGAAGCGTCATAAAACTCAGCACTGTTTGAAAATGCCAGGTCTCTGAACTTAAGAACAGAGCAGCCAAGACACTTGAGTTTTTACAGGGGTCTGCGTTATACGCGGGCCAGATGCATGGGTTCAGATGCTTGTTGTTAGTTTTATGATGTCAGGATTTAAGCTGCAGATACTTGGGCTGTGCTGGAAGAAATAATGTTGCGGTTTAATCTCTAGTTGGAAACCATTTCGGGCTCTGGTGTTGCTCTTCACCAGGTAGAGGCGTGGAAAGTTGGTAGGGGACTCGGTTTCTTTGTTACCTCAAGACTCTTGCTGCCACTAGGCTTTGTTTTATGTCTTTCTGCGTCAGGCACTTGAGGGTGGACAATTTGTTTAGGCAGCTGAAGATGGAACTGTGCGTAGCAGAGGATTATGAGATCGGTGGTTGATTTGTGGGTTGGATATCCTCAGAGCCCCAGCTCAAACATCCAACATTTGCTATTGTGTTAAATTATGACTCCTAAACTATAAATTCTCTGGATAAGAACCTAAAAACAAATAGATTAATTGAGCTTCATGCTGAGTCTTGCTCATGGTTTTCTAATGAATTTCAGCTGCATACACTTATTTACAACAATTTGTCTTTAAATAGTGTTGCAATACAGAAGATAAATATGAAGATGTAGGATTTAGTGAAAAGTACTGTAGCATGAAAATACAAAACTACATGGACTGAAAATAAGCAGCGCTGCTGTTGAAAACAACCAGAGCTTTCCTTTTCTTTTTTTTTCTTCCTTCCTTTAGTGGATGAATTTGTCCAGCAAGTCCCACATTCCTTTGTGAGAAACACTTATTAAGTCAGAGAAACGGGGGATTTTGTTCTTCCACTGTTACGCACACATATTCACAGCAAAAAAAAAAAAAAAATTCCTTAGTTTACTGCTTATACACCAGAGCAAAAATGATTTCACATGTTCTCTTGGCTTCAAAAGTTCACACTTACATTTCAGGTTGACAAATTTATTGGTCTTCACGTTATAAGTATTTGTAATGCATTGAAGCTGAGATTGTTTGACCTGTCCAGTGTGGATTCTTTAAACAAATGATGAGAGGAAAATGGCACTGTTCTGTGTCCCTTTTGAACGTCGCTGTAGAGGGCAGCTCTGAGAAGCTTCACCTTGAACTGATAAAAGCCATGAATTATCGCTTTGTTTATCCTGCTGCTAAAACTTGGAGTGCATTATCAAAGGAGAAGCCAGTGGGAAGAGTATTAGAGTGTGTATTTTTAAAATCTTGTAAATCTTGTGAATTTATGTCACTGTGACTTGGGGACCTCACCTTGCCCCTCTGGTTTCCATTGCCTTTGAGCCCCTCAAGTCCTGTAGTCTGTACCTGTAAAGCAGTGCAGCTTTTTTTTCCCCTTTTTTTTTCTTCTTCTTCTCTCCAGCCAGGATTTACCACGCTGACCCCCTGGCTCTCAGAGGGACTGCTGATGGTCTTCCCAGACTCAAGGGAGATGCCCAGAGCATTAGGCCAGGACCCCCTTCCTTTGCAGCAGCCCCCTTTTTCTAATCAAATGTGGCTGGGAGTGATTTGGTTTTAATACTGGTGGCCCGGATGTGATGGTGTGTGATTGACGGGGCTGTGATGGAGAGCAGGATGTCGGTGGGGTGAAAATTCCATTAATGGTATTGCTCATTTCTTAAAGTGGGGGGATGGCCACGCTCTCGGTGGAGGTTCGCTCACCCTGCCTCTCACCCACCACCCCACCCTTTCATACTCCCGCTGCACTGTGGATGCCCTCTCAACCTGAGCTTCACTCCTACAGGGCGGTAACAGGCAGCTACAGTGTTGCTCAAAGAGCTTAACACAAAACTTGAAAGTGAAGTTTTCACCACTAATGATGCCATCAGTTCACGTTTCTCATTTCCCTCTTATGTTGCGGCAACTCTGCTATTGCTGTTTGGTAGAAAGGAAGAACAAAACATCCCATCATTGTGTTTTATAGCCTGTAATTGTGTGGTGGGAGGCTGTGCCCCCCAGGTCTCCTCCTAATGGCTGTTTGTGTGTTGTTTTAGTGGCAGATTTACATGTGGGAGGGGCGCAGGGCGGTGATTTACAACCAGCAGTGCCACTGACTGGCTTAGTGACTGACTGGCCCTGCTCCCTGTGTGTTCCAGGTGATAGTGCAGTCTGGCCGCCAGCCCAGCGTGCTGCAGAAACTGTGTCAGCTGCCCTTCCAGTATTTCAGCCACCCGCGCCTCATCAGAGTGCTCTTCCCCTCCCTCATCTCGGCCTGTTACAACAACTCTCAGAACAAGGTCATCCTGCAGCAGGAGATGAGCTGCGTGCTGCTGGCTACATTCATTCAGGTGAGCACTGTCACACACACACACAGTATATGAATTCACAAAAACAGATCATTAGTTACACACTTGTGTACCATAACTGAAGGGTTCAGCAGCACAGTCCCCAAAAATTGATCTGATTTAAAAAGAAGCCAATGTGAAAAATGCATTCAAAAACATGCTGATATTTAAAAAAAAATAACCTGTTTGCCCTTGAGAGTTTCATCCTATTAAGTAAAAAAAAAAAAAAAAACCCAAACATAAATTTCTTTGACATCAGAAGGAAACAATCTCTACTGACGGCTGATTAATGATTGTTCATATTAGCCCCGGTGAATCTGTAACCGGCGGGCTTTTACAAAGATAAATGGCTTCCTTCAGTGGATTTACCTGCCACTGGTTCAACTCCCAGTAAACAGCTTGTCTCCTTCATCTTCCCCCTGACAACACGGCCCTCACCACTCTGCAGCCACCACTGTTTAGACACCGATTAACTTCCATTCAAAGGGAGACAAGCTATTGTCATTTCTTTCAAACAAAGCAGTAATGCATGGCGTCTTGCCCCACTGCCCTCATTGTTAGGTTAACCTCAAGAACATTCCTCAGAGTCAAACAATTTGATCCGAGATGATTCTCTATCAGCCGTTACACTGAAAGTATTTAGTTTATTTAAGAGATTAAAATGGGATGACGCTGTAGTTGAAGCTCTAAATTTCTTTTCTAAAGATCATGTTTTTTCACTGGAACGTTTTGCCATTTAATTAACTGTAGATGGAGCAAATGAAATTGTATACACAGCCTCCGTTACACTGTTATTGAGGTCACTAACGCCTTTTATTAAATTCTATAGGATTGTGCTGCAAATGAGAAGGAGTCTGACAATAAAACAAAGCAAGCAGGTAAGTTATAAGTTTATCAAATGTTTAACAAAAAAATGTTATGTATTGTAAATTTTATCATTTTAATTCTGTAAAAATCTTTGAATTGTTAAAATGTTGTTTTTTTTCTTCCGAAATACAGAAATTAAAATAATAATAATAAAAATAAATAAATAACTCTGTTTAAGACAAAAGAATATTCCGCTGCAAGGAATTTTTTCTCGACACACACTGAATTGGAAACTGAAACTGAAACTGAACATTTTGTCGGTTTTTAAAAAGGGTCAAGGATTTATGTGTAATGTAGTTGTTCTTTTGTGTCTTATACAAAGTTTTCCAGCTGCTGGATTTCTGCGAGTTGTCCAACCGTTTTCCTCGAGACCAGTGGGATTCAGCGCTGCAATTTTTTCTCAAGAAGCAGGAGGAATGATGGACACACACACACTGTCACACAGGAGGGATAAGCACAGTTTAAACACTACAAAAGAGACTGAGATGTGGCGTTATTTTTAGATTTTTTGTTTTGTTTTTGTTTTCCCTTTCCTGACTTGAAGTCTGCACATTGGTAAATAACATGTTCATCAAACTGTCAAATGTAAAACTTGTGAAGCGTTGTCCTTTGTCGGTGGATCTGTTTTGATTTCATGGAAATCAAATTGATGTTTGTGAGGAATTTGCACAAAACATTTTGTTTGTACATTACAGTTAGAACACATGCACAACTATTCCATGTAATGTGTAAACAAGCCATTTGTTTCTGTATGTAGATAGAAATAGATTCGTTTTCACAGCAGCAACGATTTAAACCTGAAACATTTACTGATACTGTAATTAATAACTTGCCAAACATTTTTATTGATACTGTGTTTGTGTTAATTTATTGCATTTGTCTCATTTTTGAATGTGAATGACCAGAATGTTTTCTCTGGTCTGCATAATGCCAGTTATAAGTTACATGACCTGCCTTGAATATGTGTTAAGATTTATATTTTTCAAGTTCACATCTTTTCCTTTTCTTTCTCTCTCTGTTAGGAGGCACTTAACAAATTAATATAATTTATTGAGTTATTTACCTTTTATCATATAAAATAAAAATTATTATGGTTATGTATCATTGTTCTTTGGTTTTATTCTGTATACAATGTATAAATTTAAAATGATTTCTTGTATTTGACTTAACCAACATCTACACTACTGTTCTCGTTGGTTCTCTTGTTGCCTTCCTGTGAGTTAGGCCCTCATGAACGTATAAAATGAAGATTCGTCAATTTCATTCTTAATTTGAGGAGAAAAAATGCTAATTGCAGAAAACAAATCCCTTATTGAATTTTCCAAAAACATGAATAGGAAGTGGTGTACACACACTGACACTGTTTTCAAGAACTTTTGAATCTACTTTAAAAGAATCAATCTCCTACTTATATACTTGCTTTACACTGATTATTGGAAGAGTATTGATTGGTGGTGCATCTCTATATTCAAAATATAGTGATAACGTTTGTTATGGTAATATTCCATCACTGCAACATCAATGCTGCCTCCTATTTCTGCACTTCTGACCATCAAAGTGGATGTTTTAGGCAGCATTTATAAACTGCTTTAACACATTTGGCAGTGTGAAAAGGGAAAAATAATCTCAAATTAAAAATCTTTCCTTTTCGAGCTTATTGAGTTTCTGTTTTAAAGGCAGTTTTTAATGTTGAAAAATTTGTGAGTTATTGAATATTTCAAGGTTTGGTGGAAACTCATGCCTATTCAAATTCAAACAGCGTGTTCTTATATTAAACTATTTTACACAAATGTAATTTTGGGGGTTTAATGCTTATCATTAGAAAGCCTTGTCTAATATTTTTCTAATTAACATTTCCTTCTTAAATTCACTGTCGCATCTCTTACAGACAGTTGAAGGAATTAGCGGCTGTATCAGCATGTCTAAAAGACTTAACAGGATTTTGAATTTCAATGAGACTCCGTTTCCTTCACTGATAAAAGCCGATCCTCCCAAACAAATTGTTGAGGTGTAGTGTGTCAGTACCGGCTTGACCTGCATGCTTTCTTGTCCGGCGGCTATTTGCCGATCAGGATCCCTATTGGAACGAAAATAAACTCAAGGCACGCCAGGATGCGTCCGCAGGCTGGGAGTCCCCTCAGCGCTGCGCGGCTGCAGGTTTTGTTGTGGGTCCATTCAGTGTATCCTTTGCAGGTGATGCCAGATGCAGATAAGGGGCCGCCGCTGCCTGGCCTCTGTCTAGACTTGTAACCACGGGCCTCAGGTTGGTATGGCTGACTATGACAGTTGTCCAAATAAGATCATTTTTATCATTCCGTCACTATAATAGGAACAAAACATTATGCTAAATGTGTTTAGGCCCAGGCAACTTGGAAGCCATACATTTAAAAAATAAAATCATGTGAGAGAACATCAATCTGGTCTCAGCCTATTGTGTCTGATTCAGTGACCTGTGACACAGAGGCCGCACGGTTAATAGTATCTTCCCAGGCATCAGAAACTGAACAACTCTAAATATTAGCAGGTTTCCTCAGATTTAGTACCTGAGGGTTTTTGTGATCTCAAACTTGCAGCTCACTGAGTCTGCAGGACATCCAAAAAATCTGAGCAACATGCCCAAAGATGTCTTTTTTTCTTTTTTTTTTAATAATGGGTGTTTACTGAATTAGTCTTAATAAAAGTCTGAATACAGTCTAAACCTCTTGCCTCCACTCAAAAAACAGTCTCAAGCATTTATAAGCAGCAGATGCGTTTCCATAATATGCTCTGAATGTTTTGGGAACAAATGTTTGCATGCAATAATCAATTAGAACTATTGTTTTATTGATAAGATCGGCTATGTCTGTCCTCATAATAAATAGTAATAATAACTTATTTTCCAGAGAAAACGCCAACAACGCGCATCTCATCTGTTTCATTAATTTACAAGAGTCGATACTGAAACTTACAAATCATGCACATCTACACAGCTTGTACTCCGGGCTCCAGATAAACACACTGTAAGCTTTAACGTTCAGAGGTCTAAAATACAGGCTCACATGTTTGAATCCCACAACACATTATGTCCAGTCCAGGCAATGGCATCACTGTATACACAGCAAAGGTGTCCCATATCTAGCAGCCCCGCCAGCAAAATGTCCATCAACAGCTGCCGTAGTGTCCTTGAGCAAGGCAGTGAGCTAAAATGCCTAACAGTAAAGGGAATAGTCAGACATCAAATCCTCGAGTCTGGACATGTATCCTGGAACATAATCCATCCTCCTGGTCCTTTATTCGTTTTTGTTTTTCTTGATTGAATGTCTTTGTTATATTCTGATGTCTCTGCGCGTGCCTGCAGAGGACGCGGGAGCGCGTTCGGGAGGGTCTGAGGGGGGAGTAAGAGGGGTGGGGTGGTCCAGCTGACCTCAGTGAGGGATGGAGGGGAGGGGGCCTCCTCACGTGTCCACTGGACTCGGCACCATACTGTTCGGTGTGTCCGGTAACTGCGATGACAAGGAGGTCACGTCACTGCCCGAGGAGTTGCCCAGCGAGCCCGACTCAGAGAAAGACACCTGCGAGAGGAGGCGGAAGGAGTCAAATCAGCAGAGGGATATGATTTTAAATAAAGGTGATTTATGCTTTGTTGCAGCATATGTCAGCCTCTGTATAAACTTCTCATGAACCCACAGTAAAAGAGATGTCAGCAAGTTATGTGAATGTGCTCATTGTATTCTCAAGAGTATGAGAGGGATCTTCAAATTGATGTAGAAATAATTATCATGTTTTTTATTTATCCAAATTGTTATCTATCAAAAAAAATTATACGATGGGGATTTCTTTGCATGACTGTTTCATACTTGTAAATCTCCCCAGACTTCATCAGTATATCAAGTGACTCCACGTGGGGGCCTACAAGGCTGAGAAAACGTTTGACACAAGAAACAGCTTGTTTGCACTTGAATCTTGTGAAATAAAGGCGTCAATATAGTAAGTATAGTATAATATAGTAAGCTGAATCAAATTCTAAGCTTTAACGCTATGATACATTTTCAAATCAATTAAGTTGTTGTTGTTTTCTTACAGAATGAAGGTCATCATCCATCATCATCATCGTTACAAAACGTCTAGATTAGAGTGACATCTTAATTCTTTATTATAAATTCATCTTATCAATAGTATAGTATCTTAACATCATGTATCATATTTTTATTAGGGTGTATTTGATGTGATCTTACCAGCTGTTGGAAGGCGGGCTGGTCCAGGTCGCTCTGCAGGGCGAAGTCGCTGAGGGTTTTCCACGGTGGCTGGTAGGTTTGCACCTCCACAGGATTCCCTTGCACGGTGTTGTCGTGGCGGATCGGGCTGCCTGCCACCAGAGGTGTGCCTGTCAAGCCCTGCAGATTCTGCAGGAGAAACACTCAGTTAGCACAAATACCGTCCAGTGAGCGAGTTGAGTCACTTCATGATAAAGAATACAGTCACATGAGAGGATAATATATGGATGGAGGATATATGTCGGTTAAATGCGTTGACATTTTCTGTCATTATGAAGGAAGCAATTGAGTTAACTTTGTTAGACAACAAACGAAAATTGTCAGAAAAATATTGAAATGTATGACCACAAAGTAGCTACTGTAACAATCTGTATGGATATGATAGGCTATATTTACATGAGTCTATAAAATAGCTCAAATTTAATTCTATAGAAGTTGGATAACATGGCTGTTACTCACCCGAAATACAAAATGTGTTTCTCTGATTTATTTAATAAGAATCAGTATATATTTCAAATGAAACTGAAAATATAACAAAGACGAAGAAGCAGCGTTGGAGACTGTCAGAAATACTGATGTTATCACTCGTTATTGTGTAAAGAATTATTTAATTTCCTAGCTTTTTATTCACAATTATCAATCCAAATGGCATTGATTTGATCAGCCCTAAATATCAGAAATATAAATCAGAATATATTTATCAGAAACATAATAATAGACATCGGATTATTCTTCGTCCTGCTGTGGTTTTTCCAAACACTGTTCCGTTTTCCAATTTTTTTTTTTTTTGTAAATCAGTGAAGTGGCAATTAATCACATGTTTTGTGGGACAAGAGTGACAGCAAATATAAGTACTATGCAATTATGAAATAGGCCTAAACTATGCAAGAGTTGCCCAAAATGCATCGGTCCTGTACTGCATCAGTCACTTTCGCAACAGTAAAATGCCTTACTGCAAACTCACTGCACTACACTCATGTTTACCTTTGCTGCTATTTGAGGGCGTTTACACTTCTTGCGCACTTGTGCATATTCATATAAATCTTTGGCTTAATGTTTCTGAAGATTTCTTAATACATTTGCTAAATGTATGTTGAGTAATCGTATACTTTTAGTAGTTATGTTTGTTTAAATCGTTTATTCTGCAAGTACACTGTTTCTGGCCATTTCATTTCAACGCATGTGAGTACTGAGAAATTACAATAATTGAATGCATTAGTTTTACAGTGCTGCCATGACCGGATAAACTAAATAAACTTACGGTTTTGTCGCTGTGCTGCTGCTGGAGCTGCTTCACCAGGATGGACTTCTTCTTATCTTTGCAACGTTTGTTCTGAAACCAGACGCGGATGACCCTGGGGCTCAGGCCGGTCATCTCCACCAGCTGCTCCTTCATCAGAGCGTCCGGCCTCGGGTTGGCGTTGTAACAGGTCCTCAGGGTGTGGAGCTGCTTCTCGTTCAGCACCGTCCGGATCCGGGTGGTCTTCTCGGACTGCTTGTGGACGTGGTTCCGGTGATGAGGAGGATGCCTGACTGAAACCGATTCTGAGGAAAATGAAACAATTCAATAACTAGATGAATAAATAAATGTTGTAGGCCTTTAAGAATTTCTGGCCCCAAAGTATAAAAAGTAACAAACGGCCTACAGATTTAAAATGATCACAGTCTGCAGTTTATGGGAATATTAGGCAATAGAAATGCATAATAACATTGTGCTACTGTATAGTCACTACTGCCATAGAGAGATTAGATTTTAATCTTTACAGACTGTATGTGTTGCCCAGGACTATTCTAGGAATAGTCTGTGATTTGTATCTTCAAGTCTAACACAATATCTACTTTCCCCCAAAATACATACACAATACACACAAAAGATGCTATTTCTATTATTATTCAGCTGACTTTGTTCAAATTTAGCCTAAAAATGACTGAAACGTTTGATAAGATATAAGATAAGATAACCAGGCTTATTAGTAAAGGTCTAATACTACTACTACTACTACTACTACTACTACTACTACTACTACTACTACTGCTAATAATAATAATAATAATAATAATAATAATAATAATAATAATATCACGATTCAGGCCTATCCACATAATTTTCTAATAGGATGATGTAAGGATAAAAACCTGAAATGTGCAGCGGTCTGGAGTGAATGTTCCCGGGGCTTAGCGGGCTCCCAGCAGAGGCCCGATCCACCAGCAAGCCGTGATCCGCCCGACACAGCAGCTCGTCATCCCGCAGGGAGAACTCGTCCCCCGGCAGGAGGTGTCGGCTGCACACCGAGCACCGAAAACACTCCATGTGATACACATTGTCCCGGGCTCTCATCACCAGGTCACTGCTGCAGAAGCCCATGTTACACTTTGCACATTTGATGCCAAATAGCCTGAAATGGGAGCACGGAGGAGTGTTGGTCTCATGTAGTAGTAGCCCCCCAAGAAAAAAAGTTGTTGAATGATGTGGATTTTAGTTCAAGATCCAAAGAAAAGAATCACAAAGGAGCCTGGGCGTATATAATGATTCACTATAAGATAATGAAAAACTGAATGCATGAAACACAAAATTGATTAATGTCTATGATGCATGCACATTTTACGCACGTTTATTTGTGATTGAATAAGAATTTGTGATTATTATTACATTTCATACCATCTCAGTTGTACGTAACCTCCACTTTCTTTTCACCAACCCAATACAAGGCCTCTTAAAATGAAAATAAAATAAAAAATAATACATTCTGTTGAACTCCTACCTTACATAATCTCTTTTACAGTAAGTCTTCCCGTCTCGGACGAAACAAGTGCAGGTCTCGTCCAGGTACTGGCTGCACTCTGCACACTTGAGGCAGGCTGCATGCCACTCCAGGTCCGGGGAGACTCTCAGGATGTACTGGTCGTGTATCTGACTTCCACAGCCCACACACATTGCGATTCCCGACTTCTCTGTGTGAGGGGGGGGGGGGAATGCATTAATGCAACCCTGTGTGCGCTCTTTTAATCCCCATGACATCCCTGTTAAACCCTTTTCACCCCTTCACCTTAAGGAGAGAAAATGTTGTGCAGGTATCACAACAAACATGTAGGGTCCTTCCAAGAATATTGCTGAATTATTAGAGTGGGGCCACATGAGCTAAAAATACCAGCAAGTAATCATATTGCATAGAAGCATGAACACCGTATATGACAGTGAAGTTATGATAAGAATATTACATGAATATTAAACTAACTTTTAGTTGGGGCAAGATTGTGATCATGCCTTAGTTGCAGCTTTCGACATTAATCTGCAAAAATCGAAACAAATCGAGCGACTAATCATCTAATTCAAGACTACACGCCGGGTATGATATAAAAGTGAAATGTAAAGCTCACAATAAAGCGCCTGAATGACAATACAAGAGCAGAAAGAGAAATATCTTACTTTTTGAATGATCCCCCATATCATCCAAGAAAGAAGTATTAAGCAGGATATCCACCATACAGGAGAAAAAGCTCAGTGCAAGCCGATAGATGGAGGAGAGGAGCGGGAGAGGAGACCGTCCCGTCCCTGGCTGGATGATAAACTTGTATTCCTCCACCGAGAGGTGGAGAGAAAACAAAGATCCTCGACCAGTGACGTCTGCAAACCTGGACTTCTGTGGGTCCAGAGAGAGGGTGCCATGCAAATCTCCTCCTGGACCCCTGCTCTGTTTTTTTCTCCTTCCTTTGGCTTCTTGAACTGGCTGTGAGAGTATTTTTTTTAATCTTTTGATGATAGAGGACTGCCTGCATCTGTGTTTCTCTACTGAGAGCAACTGTCCCTGTTGACTCGCAGTATAATCATAGACACTCTGTGTTATACTCAAGTGTGATTTTAGATCGTATTCTTGTTATTTCCTTTATTTCCCTCAACATGTAAGAACTCAAAATATTTGCGTGTATACTTCAATGTAAGTTTATGGTAAACTTACCATCATCTTATTAGTTTTTCTTTTTTTTTTTCATTTTTTCCATCATTTTGCATTTTCTCCAAAATGCACTTGTGAATGTTTAAAATGTAAAGAAAATGTATCACTGATCATTTTTATTACAATTGTGACAAATACATTATTAGTATTATTATTCTTGTTCTTTTTCTTCTTCTTAGTAGTAGTAGTACCACAAGTATTATTATTATTGCTATTATTAATAACTGTTGTCAAGTGTCTGTTTGTAAAAAAAACAAAACAAAAAAACTAGTTAAATTAGTTTTTGCTTTCTTTGAAATATTGTAATAGTTCACTAATATTCTCGCTCTAGGGAGCCCTCTACTGGATGAAGTATCAATATAGAGATTAGTGACCCCCACAACGGTCAATGAGCTGCACGATTCGGATACAGATCTTCTTCTTTTGTGAATGGATTATTCACTAATTCGTGGAAACTTGCACTTGAAATTCATATGTTTGGTAGTTGATATCCCTGACATGAATAAGAAAATGAAGGATCAAATAGTTGTCTTTCCATAATTTCTGAAAGGAGAAAAAGGGAAGGGTAGAGAGAGAGAAAGGGAAATCAAAGCATATGTACAAAATGTTTTTTAGAACCTTTTCACTGTTTATATTTTGAAGTAAGGCAGATCTATATTGCTAAACATTAAATAGTTATCTAATCAGTTAAAAGCGAACTTCAGACAAACCTTATTAATCAGTCAATAAGAGAACATAGACGTTTAAACACGTGATTTATATCGAATTTATGAAAGAAAGACAGAACAAATGGCAGGCACAGTAAGGTTTACATTTGTCTTTCTTTATCATCTCTTCTCTGTCTCTTATTCCTTCTCACAAACATGAAAACAGAAAATACCATATGCTTAATTGACTGTAATATAAAAGCATTTCAAACAAGTTTATAAATAACCAACAATCCAGAAAATATTTTGCACATATGTCCTCAAATATACACTCATATCTCATCTTGTTCTGATTTTAGTTATGTAGTTATAAGAAATTAAAACTCTAAAGCACACACTGAGGGGTGGATCTATTAATAAGTGTGACATCCAAAAAAGTATAGGCTATCACCCTTACAGACACTTTCACATCTAGTTCATTTTTCACTTATTCGTAATTATATGTGTATTAGTAGTATTTATAAAAAGGCTTGACTAGTTGTTGGCTTGTGTTGTTACTGGGTTACTGTTTTTAAAAAGACAAACACAGCAGCTGTAACTCAGTATAAATAGATTAGTCCGAAGAACTTAAATACGCTGAAAAACAGCGAGATGTTTGTCTTTCCATCCAGAACGTCTCTGAAGGAGCAACTGAACATAATTTCACATCCGTGTGTTTGATTTATTATTATAAAGCATCAAGCTACTGTTTGTTAATAAATATATCTTTGCAATTATTAGATATATATACATGAGAGAGAGAGAGAGAGAGAGAGAGAGAGAGAGAGAGAGAGAGAGTGTTACCTTATTGATTGTTTTTTTTTTTTTTTTTTTGAAACTTTATTTATCAGAACAGATTCCACTTCATCACAATACAGATGTTAACCATTGTGAATTGAAATTACAATCAGGTCTTGTGCAAGGAAATATAAAATATACATAAAGTAATGTTTTAAAAATAATAAAAGTACAGCAAAATATATCAAATTATTCTAATGTAATTATAATAATCAATTATGCGTATACTCTTTCTGTTTTGACGATATTTTACAGTTCAAAAAATATGTGAAATCATGAGGGAACAGAGAAAGTAATAGTAATTTCTTTTTTTCTTTTTTTTTTTTTTTAAAGACATTTGAGAATAAAAACTTACTTAACATTATCATCATCACATTAGCAATACAATCAAATTCAGGGTATTTACATTCAAAATATATTATAATATATTTAACAGAAAGTTTAAAATGAAATGTTTATGAAAGAAAAGAGAACTAAGATCTGACCACATTTTATTGGTCGCTTCAATCTCGCGATAACTCAGCTGAAACGTCAGATGACCTTTGGCACAGTTCTGTCTCTGCATCTGTGAAGAACAAGCAGCTACAAGAGTCCAAGATGAACAGAGCTCTGAGCAAAACAAACTTGAGACATTTGGTGAGTGTATGACAGTTACAACTTAACAACTTGCACAGACATTGTGTCGATATGTAATAGCATAGTGACATGAAAAACATCAGTTATTCTGACTTGTTTCTTGTAGCAGCTGCTAGCTGGCCAGTTGGCCAGCTAACTCATCCACATAAGTCATGCATTTCTTGCAAAGCCTGATGATATCTTCAATTAACAGCAGCGTGGCAGCGTTAGTTGCTTTATTCTGACATTAACTTTACACATATTTATCGTTCAAAGACACTCGATATAGCCACAAGGTGTTTTTGTTTTTGAGCTAATGCTAGCTGGTGTTAGCATAGCCAGCGCAATGGTTATGAAACCTCGTAAACAGAAGTTATGAAACTGTTCAATTGTCATTGACGCTGAAAGTGTTTACAAAGTTTTTACCAAAAGTATGTAACGTCCCGTGAGATATGTTCCAGTATTAAATGAGATAACAGGTCGATATTTTATGTGTTTTTTTCTATTTTCTTGACACTGAATGACCTGTAATTACTGATAATGTTCAGTCATGTCCAGATGAAGCTGGTATCATCCTGTCTGGTTGTGACTGAACCCGACTCTGCTGTTTCAGAGGTTGCAGTGTAGATTGTTTGCCAACTGACCCACGTGTACAATTCACTTTTTATCTTTAGTTACTGCCCCCTGTGTTGTGTCCTTGTCAGATCAAAGCTGAATAAATATAGAAATATATTCGAAATGTAATGTACAGCCTAATATACATTAAGATCTACATTGAATGCAACTTTATTGTGTTAACTTATAGACAATATTCTCCACTCCAACTCACTCTCTATCACTGCTGCTGTGTTTTTTTTCTGAAGATTTTGTGCACAGTAGGCATACACACGCATTAATGTTTCCACCTCCTCTAGATTAAAATGGAGGCTCTGCCTTTTATTTACCTGTTGCCATGGTGAATCGTAGTATAAGAGCTCCATTGATGGTGGCTTTTTTCATTCACCAGTCACGTGATTGTGAACATACTCAGAGTTGATTGAGCAAACTCTGATCAGCTGTTCTGGAACTGAAAACTCAGCGTTTTCTGTACTCAGAGTTCAGGGTTAGGTTGTGCATTTGTTAAATCTGCTTTCTGGAATAGACCCCTGGACATCCTCACACAAACATGCTAATTTGATCATGGATCTCAGTAGGGCTGCAACTAGTGATTATTATTATTATTGATTCATCTGTCGATTATTTTTTGGATCAATTAGTTAGTTGTTTGATCTATAAAATGTCAGACAATGGTGAAAATTGTCGATCACTGTTTCCCAGAGTCTGAGGTGACATCCTCAGATGTTTTTTTTTTTTTTGTCCAAACAACAGATACAACAAATATTCATTTGTGTTATATTGCAGAATTTTTTCCTTTTTCTTCTTAAAAAAAAAAGGACTAAAAACAATGATTCGAACAAGTGCTGGATAATTATCTGCTGATTGAT
This sequence comes from Euthynnus affinis, assembly GCA_029490765.1. Classification (NCBI taxonomy): domain Eukaryota; kingdom Metazoa; phylum Chordata; class Actinopteri; order Scombriformes; family Scombridae; genus Euthynnus; species Euthynnus affinis. The sequence continues at coordinate 17,808,361 of CM055844.1, read as the reverse complement.
AAATCGATTAACTGACTAATCATCGCAGCTTGGTAAGTTTAAGGTAGAAATTGATTGTTTTGATAATTTAGACAACAATATGTCTCAAGATTATGTTATCTGTGTTAAATGTTTGATACATAGCCCAACTTCAGTCTGAGAATGTTGTGAACAATGTCTTCATAACCTGTCTCGACTACAACAGCTGATCGAACAGGCAAACACCACCAAACAGATCTGTTTTGTATACTGACTGAGATGTTGACATTTTCTCCCACAGACTGGTCTCCTCAAAAGGTTTCAGAGCACCTTGGTGGTTGCAGAGCACAACAATGAAAAACTGACCCCTATTACCCTCAATACCATCACTGCCGCTAACAAGCTGGGTGGAGAAGTGTCTTGTCTGGTTGCAGGAACAAACTGTGCAAAGGTAGGAAAAGCTTTTGAGACTGATCTGCTCGAGCACTTGCCAGACATGTGATATTATTTCGAAGTTATTTTGGCTGTTAAGAGTAATAAGTTTGCTGGTCCTTTCATCAACTTTCATGTGACCAGATGAATACCACTGTACTATATATGATCAATTAAAACACTGAATAGCAGTTGTTTTAGCATAGTGAACATGTACATGAAGATGTTAGAATGGCAGCATGTGGGTTTCTGTCTTCTCAGGTTGTGGCAGAAATCAGCAAAGTACAGGGTGTGAAGAAGATTCTGGTGGTTCAAAATGATTGTTATAAAGGTGCTCTTCCAGGTATGTAACACAAATGCAACCTGATTAAGCTTGTAGTCACTCAGCAAAGATATATCAAGCATGTTTTTAATAGTATTAATGAAATTAATAGTATATTTAGCAATAACCTGCTTCAAATTTAAGATTTTGGGTATATTTACACCTGACCATGTAGGGGATGTGTCTTGCTGAAGGGCATCTATTTGAGTTTGATTTGAGTTTACATGTTTAAGGTGGCTTGAACCATTGGGAATGAGCTGAGTTTTTGACCTTCAGGCCCCCTGAAATTTTTTATTTTTTTTTGCCTCGGCTTACTTACCTGCTGCTCTCTTGTTCCACAGAGGAGTTGACTCCACTCATCTTGGCAACGCAAAAGCAATTCAACTTCACCCACATCTGTGCTGGTGCATCTGCCTTTGGAAAGGTGAGGCACAGACAAGAGTGGTGTCTGTGTAGTTGGCATTGATATATCTTGAAATATACATTATATTCTAATAGTTTAATGTATTTTTCTCACATGAGTTTCTGTCCGACCGCATGCTTAGAATTATTCTGAAATGTCAAAATCAATGTAAGTGTTGATTTTGACTTCATTTTTGCTAAATTTCCAACAATCCACCAAACTCTTGTTACCCACTATCTGTCAGCTGACAATATTTTATCAGCCATCGACAACAACCTTTATTTTTTCTTTTTATTCTTTTAATCCTCATGTATGATCTGTGCATATTTTCATGTTTATTCATCATTTTCTTCTGCAGAACCTACTTCCCAGAGTGGCTGCCAAGTTAGATGTTGCCCCAATTTCAGATATTATTGAGATCAAGTCTCCAGATACTTTTGTCAGAACCATCTATGCTGGTAAGCCTTGCTATGATATTATGATATAGACGCAATTGAGTTTTTTTTTATTTTCTTATAATTTTTGACTATTATTGACACTCTTCAGTAGAAATGTTACAGAATCATTTTAATTGCATTTGGGACAGACTTCAATGATACAGACACAGCTGTAGCTTAACACACTGCTCAGTTTTTGCAACAGGGTTGTGCTCAGGTTTGTCAGGTTTGCATTGCTACTTTTTTTTTTTTTAATCCTTTTAAAACATCCCATGTTAATAATATTTGAATTATATAGGAAACGCTCTCAGCACAGTGAAATGTAACGAGGCCGTCAAGGTCTTCACCGTCAGAGGGACGTCCTTCGAGGCAGCTTCAACAGAGGGAGGAAGTGCTGCATCAGAAGATGGTAAAGTAGCTTACAGATTCATGCAGAGAGCACTGTTACAGTACATGTTAAGAAATGACTTCATGTTAAAGCCACTTTTGACATTGTTTTATGGTTTAAAAAAGATACAGTACTACAAATGTTATTTGTTCATCATCACTAATACATGTTTTTGATACAATGATCTTACTTGTTATTGGTGATCCTCTGATCTGCAGTGGCTGCTGCTCCTGCCGTTGGAATTTCTGAGTGGCTGGAACAAAGTCTGACAAAGAGTGACCGTCCAGAGTTGACCAGCGCCAAGGTTGTGGTGTCAGGAGGTGTGAAATCTCTCTTTGTGTTGAATAACAAGTTATGGCCAAAGCAACGTCACAGTGTCAATGTCAAGATTTGCTGAAAAAATCATTTGTTTGCACTTCCACTTTCTTTGTTTTTGTGCATTGTTCTACTAAAGGTTTGACTGTATGTGTTATATTAGAACAATAATTTAATCTTAATTGGCTAGTTATCCTTGTTTGTTGTGTGTTTCTACATGTGTGCTTGTTGTTTTCCTTTCCCAGGAAGGGGTTTGAAGAGTGGAGATAACTTCAAGCTGCTCTATGACCTTGCTGACAAGATGAATGCTGCAGGTTAGACCCAAGTACTATAGGAACATCATTTTATGTTATTGATTGCCTGTGTGCTTTTTTTTTTTTTTTGATTTTAACTTGTATGGTTATATATTTTTTTACAGTTGGTGCATCCAGAGCTGCAGTGGATGCTGGGTATGTCCCAAATGATTTGCAGGTTGGACAGACAGGCAAGATTGTAGCACCGGTGAGTCACTCTTTATGTAAATGTAGCAAATCAAAAAAATTCAAATTGAACATTTTCAAACAGAAACATGTAAATAGTTGCATTGAAAAACATGTTTAAAGACAGGCAACACTCAAGCTCAATTACAATGTCAGAGTGCTCATATCAGTTGATTTTGATAAATACCAGTTTGTCTTTACACAGCAAGCTTGCAATTCAGTATGATCAGCTCTGCCCTGTAAAAAGGTTAACTTCCCATTATGTGAGTCAGCGAGGTTATCCCAGCTATGATTATCCACACATTAGGCCCTGCAAAATGTACTTGATGGCGCATTTAGGGACCTAAATGATTTAGCTCATCCATTAAAGCAGAGTGCATGGGATGTCTGGTCAAAGGCTCAGACCAGGCCAGACTGTCCAAATTGGATTTTCCAAATGTTATGACAAGCTTGTTGAATTTGGCTAAGTTAATTAAACATAATTAAAATTCAGCTTATCGTTTTCACCTACCAATCTAAAAATGTTTATTGCATTCAATCAAATGAAGGATTCACATATTCAAAACATGTATGCTTGTCAAATAATACATTTTCTATGCTGATTAAAGTATAATTTATCACTAAATTTAGTGGAAATCACAGTTTAAAGACATCTGACTGTAATGTTTACAGATGTTTATTCTGTTCACTAATCAAAGCTTTTGCAGCTGAGCAGATGTGTCAGGTTTAAGAAACAGTTTGGCAGCATTGAATCATACTTATAAAATGATCATAAAAACAATCTTCTCCCTGTTAAATGATTATTAGAGATTAAAGATGCTGCTAGACTAGAATTTAAACAAGACACTAGACAACCCACACAAATATTAAGTGTTTTAAGGTATTTTAGTGAAAGATTTACCAGTTGGAATGACAAAAAGCACTTTGGACTGCCCTGTATGAGGGGGATACTTAATGCTCTCTAAATTGTTAATATTAATGCCAAATAGAAGATTTTGTGGTTATTGTCTGGTTTTTTTATGGATATAGAGTGCTTTATACATTTTCTGAGACACCATTGTGCTTATGCTCTACTCCTCCGACACTTCAGCTGCAACATTAAATGAACACTGAAATATTCATATGGCAGTGCATTAAACTGAGAGCTAGAGATGGGTTTTCCCAGCGGGTTTGTGGAGATGCGAGGACGACTGACCCTTTGTGCACTCACCCCAGAACCCTCTAATAGATTACACAGCCGTGGTCATTATACCATCAGTCAGCTCTGCTCTACCGCAGTTCTGAGGTGTACTTTTACAAGGGCCTGACTTTAAACTTCATGTTTACAAGCAAGTAATACTTGTCTGATTGTTCTGTTCATGTCCACAGGAGTTGTACATTGCTGTTGGTATCTCTGGAGCTATTCAGCACCTGGCTGGAATGAAAGACAGCAAGGTAAGCAAGATTGGTCACAGATATTTGCGTAAACTTTGTAAAAACAGATGTTACCTTGCTACAAAGGTCATTGGTGCTACATGAAGTTAAATTTTGAAGTTGTATGCTCTGCCTGCATGTGCACACAAAGTGCAAACAGCACCCACAAATCCACTAAATATGGTCACCATACCCTCTGCCATGCTGAGATGTAGTTGTATTGTTTACCATTAAGCACCAAATGTTTTGCTGTTCCTGCAGAATGTTTCAAACAATGAAACTTCACATTTCTGTGACATTGTGCATTTAGGTCTTACTAACTAGGTCTAACAATATGTGGTTTTTGATAAGTAGAATACAAAAAGAGCAGTTAAGCTAACATTTGAGGCAGCTTGTTTATTATTTTATTGTGTACGAGGTACTAAACATGTTCCTCTTTTGATTCAGACTATTGTTGCTATCAACAAGGACCCAGAGGCTCCGATTTTCCAGGTGGCTGACTACGGCTTGGTAGCTGATCTTTTCAAGGTGAGCATCTGGGATTGATATAGCACACTTATGTCACTGTGATCCTACAAGAGGAAACGATAACAAAGCATCGAGAACACCACACAAGCACTTATTTTATGGACTTATACTGTATGTTTTGACAGCGAAGAGTCCAGAGTGACAGTCAGAAGATAACATTTGCTTTCTCGCTGATAAATTTTGCACGATGCCTTATTCCACCTAATGGAAATGTGCAACTGTTGAATTATTAAGGTCTTGAATTAATCAGAGGATAGTTGTGGCCGGAGCTTGCTGCTACAAGAGAAACACATTAGCATCTCAGACTATATAAGAAACGATCAAATAGTTACTTAAAAGGCGGCTGCAGTTGTGTACTCAGCTTCCACTTGCCAAGGCCTTTTACACGCTTAGTTGCTTTCTTGTGTTTAGCTGGTACTTGGGGATAGTGAGCCTGCCATGTTGGCATGACTAACACTTGAGACCAGTGCTGCTTGTGAAAGGCTAGTAGGTTATATTTTCACATGTGTCCTGTTAGTTATGTTTTATTTAGCCCCTCAGTAGTGCCTGAGCAGCCCAAGTGTCCTAACAAACTCTATAGAAGTGATCAGTAATAATAGCTAGTGGCAGCAGAGTTGTGACCTACGGGGTGAGATCATCTTACATGTGATCACTCCTCAGATAGCTGATTAAAATGGATGGGCTTTCTACTTTTCCCCCCAAATGGACAAGTGATACCTTAGACTAACTCAGGCAGTGACTGATGACTTAGTTCTGAAGTTGCTTGACTCCGAAAGAAAACCATTTGAATAATTTTCATATTTACCACTAAAGCTTTTGGAATTTGTCTTTTTTAAAACTACACAGCCAGCATTATCAGTGTGTTTGTTTACAAGCCAGATGCCTCCTGCGTAGAGTCTTGCGCCGCATTCATCAACCTTGCAAACACTGTGATAAATGTCTGTTTGCTCACAGCCAGCTGCGGCCTTGATAAATCTCAGATGAAAGACTGTGTGCTCATTTATACCTTAAGCACCAGCATGCATGATATTTGTGTAATAAACTCATCAATCTTTATTTTTATGGAATATGCTGGGGATGAAAATGTCAGGCGCTGGCAAAACATTAATCCCCACATGTAAAGCCTGGAAATATTTGAAGTGGTTGCAGCACTTATTAATGCAGAAAAGAAATGGCTTCAACTTCAATTTTGTGCTTAAATGATTTCCACAGTGTTTCTAGGTTTAGTTAAGCAGTGATCCATTTAAAAGTGCACTGGAGCATTTACAATCTTGTAGTTTGGAGTTTTAAGCTCTGCAGCAAATACACTTAACAGAAAATATCTTATTATTTTAAGACTGGTATAAAATTTTAGCAAAATTTTATATTCAAGTCTGTTCTGTTTTCTCTGCAGGCTGTTCCTGAGATGACTGAAGCACTGAGCAAGTGAGGAGGAACAAAGCATCACTAAGCTTCTATCGTACATCTGTAGCCTACAGTAAGAAGAATTCAGAGAGTGACCATGGGAACCCACAGCCTTGCCTTAAAAGATTTCCTGAAGCTGCGAAAACCTGTGTGCATAAATAATCTCACTGTCAAAATCTCCTGTCTGGATGGCATCAGAATGTTTTCAATCTAGAAATAAATGCCAGTTTTTATATACACAAGTGTTAAATGTCAACAAATAGGGTTGTACTTACCATTTGGGAGGAGGTTATTTATATTCCTCCAGTAGTAGAGGTGTTGTAATTTACATTTTACTTTCAGGTACAGTAAAGGCCATGTTTGGGAACACTCAATTTGTCTCAGGAACTCTTTCTGTGAGACCGTGATGTAATTGTTCATGCTAAGCTAGAGGATGTGTACTTTTCTGAAATGCTCTTGGAAAATAATGTATTAAATTGACAACTCTCATTCTCATTTTGCCATGTTTTCCCTTTATTGGATTTCCTCTGCAATGCCCTCTTTCCATGATCAAGATAGAAAATACCTGTTGACAATACAATAAACAGGGTTAGTTTGCAATATTTAAGAGGCAAATCTTGAAGGTTCATGCTATGATAATTTTCTTTCCGAGTTACGTTTTTTATAATAGCCCCACTTACGAGTCCCTCATTATTTTTGGCTGTGATATAATGATCATACCCATCCTGATATATTTACACAGCTACCAAACCCCAAAAATCATCAAAATATAATACTTAAGACCTGAATGACATGAAATCCATCATATGCAGGCAGATTTTCAATTAATTTGGTGTGTGGGGAGGACATTCTGTGGTATTCAAATCTCAGTAAACACTGACTCAGCTGGGCTTTGTCAGATTCCAGTCATGGCACCTGGATTAAAAACTCTTGAATCATCCACCAGTTGAAGGTTTGTCACACTCATTACACCCATAGAATTTAGATAAAAATGTTAACATTGCTAAAATAGAAAGACAAAGATTAGAAATAAGTTGAGATCATAACATAGCATCTCAACACTGATCCAATGTACCCTGCAGCAGTCCCGTGAAAGAGGACTGTTTTTTGTGAGTCTGGAGGCTGATTAACAAAATAGTTGATACACCTGCAATGTGGTAAATCCATGCCTTATAGCTTCAGGGGGGACTGGTATACAGTTTGTGGCTCTCCTATAAATGATCTCATCAGTCCAACATCTAATTCCTACAAAGTGTATCAGAGGAACTAAGCCCTCAGCACCAACCTCTTCCTGGATTCACATCCTAGAAATCAAACCACAACATAATGTATCAAGAGCCAGATTTTCTGCACAGACCAGTTGTCTCAGGATTTTGGGCGTGAGCCCTGTTGCTGGTTTCTTTTGGTAAAATTTTTCATAAAACTCAAAAAGTGTCTTTGTGAGTGTCAATTCCTGATAAGTGGTGCCTGATTCTGTCCTCCATGCCCTCTGTGTGTGTACTGCTCCAGCAAGTTCATCAGTACAAAGAGGATGACAGACTTGACAGTTCATGTGCCAGTGACTCCCAGCAACTTGGGAGTTTAGTAGAGTGTTAATTTTTGCGGTTGATCTGAAGAGCATGTTCTGCAAATTCCCTGGTGTCAGGCACTGTCTTATGTCTCTGACAGACGGTTGACTGGAGTGTCTACTGGCTCCATCATTCTGTACTTCTCCTCTAGAAGAGGCTCATTGCCCTGCAGATGGATGAGGGGTTTAGCGTGCAACCCAACTCGGCTCTCCTGGTTCCTTTTGTTGTAGATGTTTAGCCTGTGCTCCAGCTCAGGACTGGTTTTAGTGGAACCAGTCGGGCTGGGAGGTTTGAGGTTAACAGGGTCCAGGCCCTTCTGGGTGAGACAAGAGTCCTCGGTCAGAGAGGAGAGCAGCTCCTGCACCACAGCGCTGGGACTCCCTCTTGGCTGAGTGCCCAAGGCCAGGGGGCTGCTGTAGGGTGGAGGGTAGCAGCGCTGGTCACTGTAGTCTGTGGAGGTGGAGGCCTCACGCACCGTGGAGCTGCAGTCCGTGGTGGAGCCCAGCGTGTGGCTGCTGATGCTGTGCTGGCGGGCACTGAAGCTGGTGCGGGACACCGTGGTCGTGGAGGCTTCGCTGACCGAGCTGCCGGTGCGCTGCAGGCGGCTAGATGATACTGCGTCAGCACTTACCAGAGAAGAGGGAAGCTGGCTGGGGTTGTTAGGCAGGTGTACGTCTATGGCTGCTGTGGTGATGACACGTGCAGCAGGGTCTGGGATCCCCATGTCTACAAGAAAACCACACATAATATACAGTATATGGCCTTGAAATATTGTGGCGCTGGTTATGCTGTGAGAAAAAAATCGAAGCAGGATGTTGATGATGCTCACCACTGCTTGGCTCACTGTAGTACTGGCTGATGTAATTGTTCATATCATCTTGGCCATGATGATCTGAAGAGAGTAAAAATTGCAACATAATGTACTTTGTCTCAGACCCAATAAAAGTGAATTATGGTGCTCTTTTAGACCACTGGGTTTATATTCCTACTGTATGTGTAGCTTTTTGAGTTATTTAGAGTCCATTAAGCTTAGGTACAGTAAGATAATAGAAAGGTCAAACTACTATTGTCATTTCAATTAATCATTTAATCTGTAAAATGCAAAAAGAAAATAGTTCAAAATGCTTAGTACATGTTCCCAGAGCCTAAGGTCTTCAAATTATGATTTTTTGCCAAATGTAGTCAATTAATATCATATAAAAACAAAAATGTATATTTAAGAAGGTAGAAAGATTTGCTTGATAAATTATTTAAAAGAAATTATTATTATTGTTATTATTATTATTATTATTATTATTATTATTATTATTATTATATTTCTCACTTAAATTGTGATGAACATCTATTAACATTAACAAATATTACATGAGTTTCTTTGTATTGACTGTTTATATTAAGTCATGTATGGACTTCACATATTAATTTCATGACAGTCCCAAGGTGAGGCCACTCATTGCTCAGCCTAAAATGTGACATGGACCATCTCCAGATAATCAATAACACATGAGTGTATGAGGAGCAGGTCCAGTTAAAAGGATGTCTGACTAGAAACACCACAGCTCAGACGTATTGCAGGTCGCACTATGATTTATAGCTTTGATAAAGGAAAAGCCTTAATGTTTTGAGCCCTGACATCACCTGCTCTGACAGCGCTTTGTTGCTTTAAGTCCCATAAGTTATGACCTGTCACTGTGTGAGAGGTTTATAGTCCATCTAGGTGTCGTGCCAGAATTTTGATGTGGACTCAAAGACAAATGTTTTTGAGAAGAGGATGCCAACACCGTGCCTGTGTTTGATGTCCACCATTAATAAAGTGTCCCATCCTCCAGCAGGAAGCATGAGATAAGTGACAGGTTTTTAACTATTTGCAGTGGTTTGGGTGTTTGCTGTAAGATTTTCTGCTTATTTCTACTTTTTACTGCTTTTAAAAACCATAAAGGTCTTTAACTTTTGTATAACCAGCATCCATGTACCAGTTGTTGTGTTACTTCTATCAGATCAGTGTTGCTGTGAAAGAAGGCAAAGGATTTCTAATTCTTGCCAGCCCGAAGGATTTAAAGCAGCAAACCTACTTCTCTGAAATCTAGACCACTTTCCTGGCAACTCTCAAGGCACTGAGCACATCTCTACATTCGACCTTCCACTTAGTATGGAGACAATTTACCATAGAAAGCATAGCCTGAATTCCCCCTTGTGCACAGAGGTCCTTGATAGCCTGTTATACAAAGGAGCTGGGTGTTCCAGACGGTTACCTGCAGGCCCCCCGGGCTCTCTAGCTTTAGCCGGCCCGTGATGCTCAGAGGCCCCAGGGGCCAGTCCATCCACCTCATGGAAACTGCTGCTCTGTTTACCCCACATATGGTGGATCTGCATGGCTGCTTCACGTTCTGCTACCAGATCCAGGTCCTGCTGGGCCAGGTGGGCCCTCAGCTGCCTGATTTCAAACTGAAAGGAGAGAGGGAGAAGTGGGACAAGTTGGAGAACTGGTCATTCATACTAACAACACTAACAACATATTATATTCTCTATACTAATATCCCATCGCCTTTTGTGCAAGCATCTTACTTGCATATTAGCTTAGATGACCTTTGATTGTACAGCACAGTGTGCATATACCAAACTGCACATTTCAACCTCAGTGTTTGCACTGTATGACTCTCAGACATACTGTAGACATTTTTCTCCTCTTCTGGGTTGACATCTGAAAAATAGAGAGCACTGAGTGGGTGGGCTCTCAGTTACACTTATAAACTTATTCTTTAGCTGAGTAATGTGACTTCTAAACAGTAATTGAACTATGATTATTAAATTATAAATGAGTCAATAGATTTCTTTGAGTTGATGCACAGTGCTGGCTATCTGATATCCACAGGACTGCTGTAAAAAGTATTATCTAGTGATGAATGGGATCAGTTTTGCAGGCATCTCTTATACCTTTTTGAATACAGCCTTAGTTATTTTTTCTTGCATAGCATGTTGCTGCCCTCTGCTGGTTACATGCAGCTATAAATTGTAGGAAGTATGAGGTATGAAACAGATAAGCGGACATACTGCTTGTTCCTGGCAGATCTGAGTGAGACGGTCAAGCTGTTCCTCTCTCACTGCCTTGGCCTTCTCATACTGCTGGATCTCCAGCTCCATCTCCACCTTCACTTGCAGCACGTAGGCTGGAACAAGAGAGCATAAAACAGTCAGTTCTCCTACAAATCTTGTGCATGCTGGTTTTAATTCTAACTAAATGCTACATTGATTTTACAACTCCCCACAGAGTTTTTAAAAAAATGGATATTGTAATAGTGTATTTTTGTACATACTGTTTTGTTGAAATAAAAGCATGCATATTCTTCACATTCATGGGCACATGACTGCTACCAACAAACAATACAAAAGGTGGATACAATAACAGTACAACATCCCTGCAAACAATGCTACTTTTCTGAGGCTTACAGTGTTCAGTAATCTGTTTTCGTTGGCTGTTTTTGGCCATGGTTTGTGGTGGTGTTGTATTATATTGTATTACATTGCAATATGTTAATGCCTCATCTGTAGGGTAATTAGAACAAAAGGTGACAACACACTTCAAACTGTTTACAGTCTACCGATTCAGATTAAAATGGTTATCTGGGTGACATAAAACCATTGTAAATGACTCAATCTATTTTTAGTTTTTTATTTCCATGGAAACTATTGAAATAAGGAGAATGTTTTCGCACACTGAGCAATTTGTGTAGTTCATGTCGGACCCTTAACAGGATAAGTAGGTATAAACAATGGATGGAGTGATAATCCATTTTGCTCACACTCATAAATCATTGTTTTCAACATGTACTGTACAGTATATTAACAAACCACAAGGGGGAGCAACATTGTTAAAAAAAGGGATTATTTCCAACAATTGCAAACACATATTGTTCAAATAGTTTTTTTTACAGCTGCTGTGAGAACATTAAAGCCACATGTTCACCAGGGCAGATGCTGTCCTATCATCAATCCTCATGAAAAAAGAGAAAAAAAAACAAGGGAAAAGATAATTGAGCAAACAACCTCGAGATTGAATGTAGCTGATGCTGCAGAGAGCACACTGCAGTATCTATCTGTGTGACCTGACAGTAAAGGACATGACGCAGGGGACATCAGCCCCCAGCCCCTCCCAGCCTCACCATCGATGATCCTCTTGACCCTCCAGATGCGCAGTGTGATGATAAGACCAATAGCATCCCAGGGGCTGCTGGGGCCGTTGGCCACTGTGGAGGCCACCATGGGGGCCAGGGAGAGTACGATGACAGCTCCATCAAACACCTGAGAAAATACATGCGCATACACGCACATACACACACACACGCAAGTGCACACACGCACATCAGGTTACTGTTGTGTCTGAAGCTTCCACTGTGGCCACACTGAGGTATGACATTGAGGGAATGACACTGCGGTGAAAGGGGCCCCCGAGGGACTAATAGTGACTAATAGGACCTTTGGGAGCTTACCTCTACTTTGTTCTCTATGTAATCCCATATCCCCAACACCACGATCCTGAACACCGTCTGAGACAGACAGAGGGACAGAGATGGAGACAGAGAGTAGGTTACACACCAGATAAATTGGAAGAAAACAAGGACAGCTAAACTGAAGCACTGAGGGAGACGGGATGATGGAGGCAGAGCACACTGGGTAATAACTCCCAATAAAAAACCTGGAAGTCTCAGTAAATGGTGTTTGCTGTTGCGATTAACATTTCTTTCATTCCTCCACTGGTAATTCATCAATGACATCATATTCATACACATCAGAGCCTGCACGATAGTATTTCATCCAAACAATCACAGACACCGCATTTAGCTCATTCTGCTGACACAGCGGGGGCTACAGAGGGCAAACATACTCCCTTTCTCTCTGTTCCTCTTCTGCCATCCCCTAACCTCCCCATCCTCATTTCAGATATTCAAGATTGCACTGGAGCAGAAACCAGTCATCCGACTGTTTTCACTGCTTCAATGTATCACTTGAAGGGGGGTTGCTTTTACTGATATAAGTAAATCTCCAGCTACACAATGTTAGCAATGTCCCCTGTAAAGAACTAAGACAAATGTGGCTGGCTGTAAAGAAAATAATAATCGCTACATCACACCTGAGACACTGAAATTATTATTTAAAACTAGCAGCACAGAAAAGCACCATCTACATTTTAAAGTAATTGTGCAGCAGATCATTCAAATAACCTAAGAGGGACTAACATTTAGGCCCATTTTTCTTGTATGATTTTTAGTCCTTCAGTTATCAGTGGCTCACCTCTACTGAGTAGAGCAGGTGGGGGGGGGGGGGGGGGGGGGGGGGGCTCACCTCAGTGAAGAACACAGAGAGGATAGCCAGGCTGATCCAGTGGATAATGCTGGCAAACTGGAATGCATTATTAACTGTAGGGATAAAACAGAATAAGTGGTTACATTTCTTAAAGAAAGGACAGCCAGTGTGACATGAAGTAGTGAAAGATGGATTTGTTTGTTTTGTTATTGTTTCTAACAGTTGTTAGGTGCTGTGCAACACAGACAAGGTGCAGTAAAGTGATAAAAATGGGTGCATTCATGCACACACATACATAAACGCACAGACAGAAGCATTAAGCAACATCATAAATATGAATCCACCAGATAAAGTGCATGCATGTGTCTGCATCCCCCTGTCTATTCATCAGACTAATTGTGGACAGCCTCAAACAGTATTCGGCTGTCAGCTGAAGCATTTCTCTTCATGCGCCACCTCTTCTCCCATCTGTCTTTGTTTGCCATGTTCAGTGATCTGTCCATCAGTCCATTCATCTTTCTTCAGTCCACCCCCCACCCCCCTCCCCCCCTCCACACACACACACACACACACACACACACACACACACACACACACACACACACACACACACACACACACTTATCCACCAGTCAGTACTGTTGTATTGTCTGATTTCTTTGTCCACTAATCTTCCTTCATGCATTTGTCTTACTTTGTCTGCCCCGTCCTGTCAGTCAGTCAATCAGTCCCAGATTCAGATTCAGATACTGCTGAAGCAAACGTTGCGGCCTTGCATGTTCTTCACTCTGATCTCTGACATCTAACAGGTCACAAACCCCTGACCTTCTACTTATGATAGATGAGGATGTGTCCACCGTGCCAGATGATGCAGATGAAGGTGACATTGGGGTGACATCGGTCACACTGGTATTTCGGCCACCTGACATTCTGTGTTAACTGTGGAATACTAATGGGAGGGTTATATTCCCAAGACCATGACTGATCAGAGCCTGAGGTCACAGGTCACATAGATCATTAGTGACACAAACTCACTATACAGTAGATGCCTAAGACCAGGTAAGAAGTTAATATTTACTCACATAAAAACATGTTATACATCTATTTTTCTAAAAACTATTCTGAATTATGTTACAATGAAATATTATTAATTGCAGTAGATTATAGTATAGTGTAGTATTACCTTTTAACACCCACTGTTGTATTAAAGTTGGGAGAAATATTATGTATTTTGGGAAATAATGTTCAGTCATAAAAATAATAAAGGTAAAATACATGGTAGAGTATACAACTGAAATCTTGAAAACATGTTTTCACACCAAATTCAAAGCAATCTGGCTGTCCAATAATATAATAATTAATGGCAAAAGGTTAATGGTTAAAGATACAGTAAAAATTTTCAAAAATGTCTGATAATGATATATTAGCTGATTACACAAACTCGTCACAAACATTTTTGATGAGGATGAATTTTTTTTTTTTTTTTTTAATTTTGACCATGATGTGACATTTTGCTGCTGATAAATAAACTTGTCAGTTCTCTAGGTAGACAAACTATGTAACTGAGAAATCTTATTGAAAATAACCTCAAACATACCTTGGCATTTCTTTACTGTAATTTATTATAATTTACTGGCCAATATATATGTCATATGTGGATTTCTATATGACTATTATTTGCACTTATTTAAACCAACACTATTAAATGTATTACTGGCTATAAGGAAATAAGGGTGGCTTCCCAGAAAAGTTATGTTTCTGCTTGTTTACAGCTTTTGCCTACTGCATAATATTGCCAGGTGCATGTAAAGGCTGCCTGTCATTAATTAAAGGAATAGCTCTTTGAGAAAACATTATTTTGTTTTTCTTTCTTGCTAATCTTTATCACCACTTCTCTCCCTTACCTTAAGCAGATATGGCAGGTATCCTTCCCTCCAATCTCAGTCTAACAAGATGATGAATACCCACAGCTTAGCTTTTGTGCTAATTAAGTTCTTTTCTGAGGTTGTCTGTTGAATCTATGCATTGACAGACTGGCTTTATATAAATAGTAAACAATTGTGCTGAGAAGAATCAAAACCACAGCCGTATTATATTCTTAATCTCAGGTGATGTGACATAGTCTTTGTTTCCAGCACTCACACTGCAACAGCTTGGTGTCTACGAGCAGCTCCAGCGTCAGCAGCAGCACCACCAGAATGACACAGGCCACCAGGAAACAGTTGAAGCCCGCCGACAACAGACAGACCTGCCACAGCGCTGCCCTTCGCCCACAGCACGGCTTCAGCCAGTTCGACCTGAGCGGGGGGAAAGAGAGAGAGAGAGAGAGAGAGAGAGAGAGAGAGAGAGAGAGAGAGGGTGAGAGAATGTGGTTAGAAGATCTATAGGGACAAAGATAAATGGTTCTTGTTGTGGTGTTATTTTAAAATGTAATACTGGTAGACAGCATGAATCTGACAGGCAGCAGGCAAGGTCAAATCAATAAAACCAAAGAAACGTCAAGATACACAAATCATGAGGTGTGTTCAACCTTGACTTTGCTCAGTTTTCCATCAGTTAATGCTCTTCTAAATATTTTTCAGCAGAGGGCACTATTCTGCATAAAAATCATTGGAAATGCAGAGCATGCTTGCTGAAATTAATTTACACTCTTGAATTTAATGTGAAGCATAAATACATGTTCTGCTGGCACTGAGAAGATGTATTAGCATGAAGTAATTCTGTGCACAAATTTATGGCGTCTTTGCTTCTTTGACCCTTTTCTCATCTCCTCATATCATTCTTGCCTTTTGGCAAACCTCCCTCTTCCCATTGGAAAGCCTTCCTTTTGTGCTATCATAAGCACTGTAGTGTACAGCCATTAGTTTGTTTGTACCTATTTTTGGAAACAGATTACATGACATCTGTTGTTCTCCACATTCATGCATTAAATAATTTGTTTTTGTCTCATCAGAACATGCTTGTATATGTAGCACTATTAGATTTAACGTCTAAAATAATGTTCATAAAGATGGTCCATATTCTCTACATTACACATCTATAGTCTATAGTAAAGCATTACAGTCAAATAATAAATTGGAATACATTTTTGCACAAAATGAGGACCCCAGCGCTTACATTGGAAGTACAATAGGAACGACCATTATGGACACGAGGAATGAGTAAGAGTAAGCAAAACCTCATTCAATATTCTTAAGGGCACCTGAAGTGATGTTCTGGAGAGATTAGAGCCTCATGTGGTTAATTTCCCACCTTGCTGCTTCACTGGGTGACAAGACAGGTCTCTGGGTAAAACTGGCTAGCTGAAGGGCTGGCTGAATACCCATCTGGGTGACTATCTGGTGTGCCAACAACCTGGCTAGTTGTTAGCTCACTGGATCTCCTGTTAGAGGCCTGGATGACTGCTAGCTAACTGACTGGCTGGCTGACTGCATGATGCAGTTCTCTTGGCATGATAGTGGGACTGCATGTGCACCATCTGCAGGGTGCAGCCATACACAGCCAAAAAGATGTTCACTTAACTGAATGACAATGCCTTCATCTAGTTTTCCTCTTCCACCTTGCTATATACTTTCCATTAGCTTGGAGTGTGCCAGTGTCCTCGGTGTGCATACTCCTTGTCTATAGATACATTGAGCCCGAAGATGCGAGCATCAGACCTGCCTTAAATCCATCGCTTCTCTCCTCTTCAAGTTCTTCCAATCAGAGATTCTGACTGACTGAGACTCCTGGGTTTTTATAGTCAATAAATAATGACAAATCTCGAGGAGGCACACAGGGCTTTTCCCTTCCTGTCACAGCTCTTCCCCCCACACACACAATACTCAGAAGCACTCTTAGAAAGCCAGACGCAAAAAGTAAAATGTGTGTGTGCACACGCGTGAGGGGTGGCTGTCCTTTCTTGGAGGCAACACTGAGAAAGGCAGTATGTTCCTTTGAAAATAGCAGCTATCCGTTGTCACCTGTCCCCCACAGGAGGAAAGCTACGGGCAATGTCTGTCAGAGGACAAGAGAGGATGCAATTTATTCTACTCTCCTCTTGGTTCAGCTCAGAACGAAGGAAGCAAACACTGAGAGGAAGCGAGTGCAGGCAGTTCAAAGGCATTGGGACTCATCCAAAAGTGAACTGGAGAGAGAGCCAGACAGGAAGGAGGGGGAGTTGGAGGAGGAAGAATGAGAAAGAGAGAACAGAGAAAGATGCAGATTGGGTTAAAGGATAATTCTAGCCTATTATAACTTGGGACTTATTTTTGTAGTTTTGGCCATCATTTCGATTGTTGATAATAGCATAGCCTACTCACCAACTTAATTACTAGAATTTGGACACATTATGAAGTCCAATGGGGAATGAAACAGATTATAAAGGTTAAAACAAACCTTAAGTTAATGTCAAGACATAGGGCTGCAACTTGCAGTTACCTTTTATCATTTAGTCTATAAAATGTCAAAAAACAGTTTCTCATTACAATTTCATAAACCGTAATAATACGTGTTCAGATGTTTTTTTGTCAAACTCGCAGTCTAAAAATCCAAAGATATTCGGATTACGATCACATAAGACGAAGAACAGCAGCAAATCACCATATTCAAGAAGCTGTAAATAGTAAATGCTTGATATTTTTGCTTGAAAAATTATTTCTAGGATTACTCAGTTATCAAAAGAGTGCCAATTAATTTTCTGTCAATCAACTAACCAACTATTCAACTGATCATTTTGCCTCTATTTGGAGTAGAAAACAAAGGCAAATGTTAAATTATCAATCAAACTATCCATTATAAAAATTCCTCAGCTTACAAATGGACTTACTGGTTCAGCTGTGTCCCACTGTATATACTGTAGAGTTTTCCTGTACAATGAGGGGATATTTATTGCTGACATTTTGGGAATGCTCCCTTGTGGTTTTACGGTCTATATAATAAACTGACGGCTTCTTTACAACTTCTTTGTTCAGCTGACTGTTTTTTGCCCCATCGGTCTTTGTTGCAGCAATGCCCCAATGTTTCCAGATCTCAGCATTGACTTTGGCGAGCATAATGTTATCATAACTAATAGGAATGATGGCCAAAACTTTCAGGTGAAAAGAGAGAGAGGATCCTAGAGAGTGGAATCATTTTGCAGCTGAACCTCCGGTGTAGCACATATTCACATCCTCTCCATCCTCCACCAAGGTCAGCAGAGGGGCTGGAGCTTGGCCATGCTGTGTCAGTGCTCTCCAAGAGTCTAACCGGCGCACTCAGCCCTCTGCAGCAACCTTCTGTACCAGTTGATGCCAACAGATTAGGAGCTCAACACCTGGGGTGACAAAGAGGTGGTGGAGGGTAATGGTATCATTAGCAGATACTATGGAGACTTTACTCAGCACCGATCTGTTCCCAAGGAACAATGTCAAACTCCATCTGCCAGTGGAGGAGAGCCAAGAAAAAGAAACATTTACCTAATGATACGCCTAACACACAGTCAACGGACATTTGTGGACCATTAGTTAAGAGATGGAATGAGCAGCACACAGAATACTCCACAAGACACCACACTTACCTTCAGGATTGAAAAGCATGATTTAACTCACACTGTGTGGAATAATAATTCATTCAGACCTCTCCCACAAGCCAGGCAGAAAAGGTATTAATTTAATAAACCTGTAAAGAAAAACCCTGTCTGGAAGCAGAGTAAATGGCAGTGATGGATTACTCCAAGCTCAGAAACTTAATTTTAGGGAAATCACTTTAAACCTTGAACGCTGAGGACCTGAAGTATTTATGAGGAAATGGGGCTGCTTCAGTGGTAAAGCAAGCGAAGGAAGAAAATCATCTCGCTCTCTCAGGGTCACGGCAGGTTCAGATCGAATGGGCAATACCTCAAGGTTTGGTCATGCATCACACACACAGACACACAGACACACAGACACACACACACACACACAGACACACACACACACACACACACACACACACAGAGTTAAGGGCTTTGTGTGTGGAGGAAATGAGAGATGTGGGGTGGCGTGTGCTGTGGACAGGTTCATAAAGACATCAACGGGCCAGCGGCTGTAGTGGTAACACACTGAGGGAAGATCGAAGCTCGCCCGACAGCAGCGCAGAGCGAGGGGATTAGATCATGAGTCTGATCAATAGTGGCGTGAGATGGAAGTGGTGGCATGCTGTACATGATGCTGGCTGCAGCAGCTCTTGCAGCAGAATGGTCAGACAGGACAGAGCGGACAAAGACATCAGGCAGAGTGACTGGCACAGAGGAAAGTGTCTGGTTGCTCTGTTGGGGTCCATTCACACAGGCTGGACAGAGCTTTGGCTCCAGCCTCAGCTAAGTAACTCTCACTGAGGTGGTGAAAGCTGTCACAAGGAGAATCTCTTTCATTATACTGTCTCCTGTAATTGAAACAGGGTAAAATACAATGTAAACTCATTAAGTACAAGTTAAATGGAAATTAAATCAGAGAGGTGGTGCTCTGTTTGTGTGTGTTTGTGAGTTAAAAGATGGAGCGGAGGAGAGGTGGAAAATTCATTCAGAAGTAATGAGTGTGAAAGACTCTATAAAACTTGTCTGAAGTATTGATCGTAACACATATACCTGTACACAAACAGACAGGAACACACACACACACCCGCAAAAACAACAAACAACTGCAGACATGAACCACTCTCCTTTGAAATGTTTGCAAAGGAAGGTCTAAAATGGTGTCACTCTGCACTGCTGTGCCAGGACTCTAAATAATTGATCGCAACTCTTGATTGATGTCTTGATTGCACATTTACAATAGAACAACTTTGCTCGGTGAAAAACTCCAGACCTATGGCAATGGCAACTGCTACACAATTACATTTCCTCACAAAATGATTAATCATTCTAAAAAAATGAGTCTAAAAAATGAAGGCAGAGATTCAATCTCTACATGGTCAAGGCTTAGATCACTGTGCCTGGCAGCCATTCATCTATTCGAGAACACTTACAAATTATAGTTTTGTTCAAATTTGTTACATTGGTACACTTGTCCCAAACCTTTTGGTCTTTTTCTATTAAGATCAATCAGTGTCTACTTGTGGGCCGGAATCACACTATTGAATGAGTTGTAAACTGCTCAACCAAAGACTGATATTCCCTTCTCAGTGATTTTTTGAAGGATTTTTAGAAGCTCGAATAAGTATAATGATCCAGAAAAGTAAAGAAAAAAAAATCTGTCCATTTTGTTATTTAAAAAATTATAACTCAAATATTACTTTTATGTTTGTGATTATTTTGATGGACTCTAAGTGGCAAACATCTCAGCAGTCAGTGAGAAACGTGAACGCTGGAGAAGAGCTTTTGAACTCTACATATCTTATTTGAAGGTGTAAGGGGTAATGTCAGATACTAATCTGCAAGCATTTTAAAATTATACTACTTGACTCAGGTTTTCTGTCTTCTCTCAGTTTCTCTCTCTGTACTGATAACTATACAAACCCTGTGATTCCTCCAGTATGAAATTCAACCAATTCACACCAATCTGCTGAACTCAGCAGGCTCGGGCAGGGGAAAATGGACCACAACTGTGTGCCTGCAGGCTACTGAACAGCTAGAGGTTGGAGGGACTTCATCCCATTCAGGCTATTCAAGCTCTCTGTGTTACACTTACTCCTTAACTTACTTTACACACTTGAAAAGGCATTTCATTTAATCCCTGATAAATGCATTTTTTTGCTTCTGTTTCATGAGAGTGCACAGGTGGGGCATCTGCCTAGATTGCTTGAAAATCAAGACAAATGGCAAAATCTTTTCCTGTGTAACCACTGCTGAGTCATCTGTGTTATCCCAGCCTAAAGAAGCAAAGATGCTCTGAGAGTGGAAAACCATCTAAGCAATAAATATTCTGAATAAAATGATGTTATAATAGGTAATCAATGGTACATTTTAGAGCTTCCATGTCTCCTCACTAATATCTCACAGTCTCATGCCTGGGGAATTAGCTTTTGCAGTGAATGAACAAATCAAATGAAAAGGGGTAATCAATTACAAATGCCAATTAATAAAGTTCAGGCTTTAGCCAGGCACTTGCATCCCATCTGCTCCATAATTAAACTTATGAATCCAGCTTTACCTTTCCTCTAGTTCCAACATTAAATATTGCCTTCTCTTCCCTTGCATCATACAATGTGGCACAATCTAGCAGAGGGTACTGAAAGCTGGTCTTTGCCAGAGAAATGGGCCACAGATACTAAGTAAATGGAGATGGATGGGGCTCCATGTGCAGAGCAGTGGAGAAGCTGTCCCTGATAAATGGGTTTTCACCGGGACACTTGATCTCTCTTGCTCTCAGCCTAAAAAGCAATTTCACACTTTGCATGTCTGTGAATATTAACAAACCCTCAAACCCTGCACTCAAATGTCATCTATTGTGTCGCACATGGTGCCAGGCAAGAGAGCCAATTTGATGGAGAGGACTGTTCCTCTGTGTGTTTGAAATAGAGTCAGAGGAGGAAAAAAAAGAAAAATTTTGCTCTCTTTTCAGACATCCATCAACACAGAACAGGTATAGTATGGCTCTGGTTCCAAAGCCCTGTGAAATATTGCTGATGTCAAGATTCATACTGGAAACTGGCAAGGTCCTTCAATGCTTATTCTCAAGTCCAGAGTTTTGTAATTATTCCATCTTCTAACTTGAGCATTGTCAATCAGTTTGATAATGTGCAAGTCGACATTCTGCTATATTGAGGTGTTGTAGTGAAAGAAAAGTGGCAAGAGAATTTAATTTCACCTGACATTGTATCAGTTCGGTATTTTGCTTGTCACTGCCCAGCACTATGCAGGGTTAATCCCACACGACTGTCCAACATGGACAGATATGACATTCATCAAATGGAGCCATTTCGTTGTGATCTGCAGCCAGCAGCTTTGTGAATGAAAGTGTGGAGGAGGGTCGTTTGCTCCCTACATCCTTCTCTTTATCCCCTCCGCCTCCTCTCTTCTCCAGTCAAAGCGGCAGGTTGACCCATATGAACCATCTGTCATTGCTGCAGTGCCTCACACCTCTCAGTCTGGCCCCTAGAGATCAATGGCATATGCTGCTGCTGCTGCTGCTGCTGCTGCGGGCTGATCTTGGGATGATAACCCAGGAAAAGTGCAGGCTGTGTAGCCCGGGGTCCAGAGACTGAGGCCATGCAGAAGCCTGGGCTCCACCCAGTCTGGAGGTCACAATAACTGGTCTTGATTAAGGTAGAAGAAAACACGCCACCTTGCTTTTTAACCTTTGTAAAAACTAGTAAAAATTTAATTGGTTTTTATCAAAGTGTCTCATAAAAAAACTGCACAACTTTATCAGTTTATAACTGTCCTCCGTCTGTGGCATATTCTGAATGACTGCAGAGGAAAGGTGATGGTGACATACTTCTAAAACAAATTTTGGCAAATGAAAAGTACAAGCAAATGAAAATAACCGATTAAACAATATGATGAAACAGGTGAAGGAGAAGCACAGTCCTTTATGTTGCTATGATTACACCATCCAAATTTTAACAGTCATTCTGTGTGTGGATTTGCACATGCCCAAACAGCAGTTCTGAATTAAACTGCTTAAACTGCTACAATTCTCTTATTGTAACCCTTATTTAAGGCAATGCTAAGGTGGTACTGTTAAAAGAATAGAGGCATGACAGAATATGCAACTTCTTAGTTTTTTAAAACAATTCTGAAATATACAAAAAAATGTACCCACCATGAAAAAAGCTGAATTTTAAAATAAAACATTAATACAAATGACACAATAATTAAGTGACCAAAGGTGGGTGTGAAATCACACCACCCTCATCTTGGACCTTCAAGCAAATTCTGGAGGAGATGGTGCAGCTAAAATCTATTAATAATTCCAGCTCACCACTGCACAGAATCTGCAAGTCCTGCGTGTGCCCCTTGTAGTCCGCAAGAACATCCACCTCCTACATAATCGCCCACGTCTCCTGATAAAGAGCCATGAGCAGCTGCCATGCTTGACTAAATGCCCTCCTCTCCTCTGGTGTATATTCTTCTGCTCTTTTTTAAAAAAAAAACAAAACAAAACCATATGGAACAAAAAAAAAACCCCAAGGATGCATCATCAAAGATTTAAGCTCAGTTCACAAGTAATGAGCCTTTTCTTATCCCATTTCTGACCGTAAAGCTGTTCTTTTAACCTGAACTTTTCTTTCATGTGTGTCCAACATGAAATCAAATCCTCACCAGAGATCAATACAAACCAAACAGCTATTTTTCGATTTAAAACAGAAAGCACCTGCTCCTGCACAGGATATAGTCACATCCTGAAAAGGGTATGACTAATTGAAAGAACATCTCAGGAATGTAGGTCATTGTAGAAAACAAACTGTCCTGATAATCAGCAAAATCACAGCTCAGGACCACTGTAAAACCAGTATCCAAGGTAATGACACTGGGTTTACATTCTTGTACAAAATAATTCACAGAAGGCTAATATTTCCCCATGTAGAGTAGTCCCCTTGCCTATGCATTCTAGTAAACACAAATCAAATAGTTTATAGAGTGGACAGAACAATGCAGATCATTCATTCGGTTCATTGCTCTGCTATCAGGGCCTTTAATAGTCTTAATTAATTTAAAAACTCTTGAGCATACAACACATCCCATCTTTGTGTCATTCCTCTGAAGTTACACATATGAGTCACACAGGCAGCCAGAACCTGTGACAAGCTGCCTATGTTGTTTTTTCTAAGAGCGCGTCCAAATAACAGATGTGAGTATGAAACAGCAATGACAGGTGTGTCTTGGAATGCCTTTGACCTGAAACTCAGGAATTACGATCTAAAAAAACTCATTGAACATACCGTAACACTCACGTGGATGACAGACGAGCTTTCTGGACTCCAGAGATTAAAGCATGAAAAGATTTGTGAGCCTGAAAAGTTATCCAGGAGGAAATGTGTACAATGTATTATATGAATTTAAAACTTCCTTGTGCCTGAAGTGAGGAAGTTTAAACCCTAGGACGCAGAATGAAGAGAATGAATAACCCTTCTGAAAATAAAGAATATTCAAATTGTGTGTTTGATAACTCCTTAGAGACATGTCTTGGTGCTGCATGACTTTTCCACTGTACTGTGCCAAATCCCAAGGGGACCAGGGTGTCATATGGTGCCATATGAGAGTGCCCACTGTGATGATAATTTTGCTGGGCTGCCAGATCCTACCCTCTGCTGCAGCATTGCTATGTGTGTGTGTTTTTTGTCCCTTTTGTGAGTGAGAGAGACTGAGAAAGACATGAGGTAGGATGAGAGAGTGTGTGTTTGGGACAAGACCCATCTGTCCCTGCCCTCCGTCCCACAGAGCCATCGGCCCGGACAGGCCAGACCAGGCGAGGTCCAGCCGGACATGCTCAGCTGACACACCAGGGCTTGGATGGCGAAATGCCGGATGCTCTAATTAAGCTTATGCTGTTTGTCGACTTTCTCTGCATGGATGCCAGTGTCGCTGCATGCCAGAGGGTTGTGAGTCACGCTTCCTGAATGTAGCGCCATGGACACTTGCTATAGGGGTGCTCTAGGAGGGGTGTGTCCTGTCCTGAGAGTACTGGGCCTGCAGCATGGCGATATGGTGATAAGAAAACAACACAAACCCAGGACAAGCTGGCCTCATGGACAGAAACAGCACCGCCACAGGGCTCTGACATTTCAGGAAAGCTACGGCGCTAACAACACTCTTTGTTTTCTGCCAGAAATCAACATTATGAAGAGAAGCCCGTCTGTTACAGAGAAAATTGCTGTGTCACTGAGCTGAAATGGAATGAACACATCATTGGAGACATTGTCCATTTAACATGGTGACACTAATAAATTCATCGCCAAATATCCTTGATTCCCGGACTCTAATATAAAATGAGGGGTGATTCAATACGCCAGGTGTAATTACCATGTGCAATAACGAGCAATGGAGAGAGTGACGGCAGAGCTTTTCTCTGCCAGGGTAGATTATAGATTGTAGTAATTGCAATTCTGCCTTAATTATGGATATAGCACTTTCACGCAACAACCAGAGACAATGTCTCAGACGCGATATCTCTAGTATCTCCTTAACAGTGGTGGCAACATCAATCAATATGTAATTACATTTTGGGCTTTTTAGTATACAAATTAATTACAGAAAGATTTCATTGATAATTAAACTGCTAATTTGTTATACTTCAAATGATAAAAATGAAAATGAACTAAATCATGTGCCGCACATTCCTTGAATACATGCCCTCATTCACCACCAGACCACATTCAAGTATCTGTTTCAGGCTAGTTATAGCAGTTACAAGTGTTTATCAATTACAGAATCATCTCAAAAGATTCTTTTACTGGCTGTGGTCAGACAGTAAAGCAAAACCAGAAAACGAAAAGAGGTCTTAGAGTGAATACATGGGACATACCCCTCTCTGTTGTCCTCTTCATCCGGGTTCGAGATGAGTTGAGATCCAGCGAGGGATATATCCAGTGCGGCCAAAGGCAAGTCTCTGTAGGCGAAGCTGACCAGCTGGACAGGGGCCACGCACTGGTTGTCCTCCTCTACCTGCTGGGAGATCACCTCCAGCTCTGAGGCCCCAGTTTGGGGAGGGGCACTATGGCACACAAACACAAACACCACAACCGGAGCAACATTAGAGTCAGAGAACTGGATGTGTATGCTATCTTAAAGGGTCTTAAAGGACCATATCTGTTGGTGGTTTGTCATGTTTTAGCTCATTATAGCTGAAATTTACATCTAAATGTTGTCCCTCTGTGCAGTCAAGTCTACAGCAAAGACGACAGAGTTTGGAAGGTTGTATGGAAGTGTTCTGAGAAAACCTCAAAACTTAGAAAATGTTCCAGGTAGTAAAGTGTGATAATAACTGCAGAGACTATGCCTAATTTTGATAAATGAAAGTCCCTGTTTCCAGTCTGTATTGGCACCTCCTCCTGTATACCCTCAACAAGGACACATTTACCTGGCAAGCCATGAAAAGGTGGTATATGTATGTTTCATATTAGCATGCAGTGAAGTCTCAAACCACAGTAAATATTTGCATTCCACACAATATTAACATCAAAGATACCACAAATTGTGCATTTTTCGTTGTTTCTGACTACTTACTACTATAGCCATTAGTTTATATTCATCAAAAGAGACAGAAAATCTCAAAAATCACTTAAAACTTTCCTGAGATGTGTGGCCTGTTTAAATGACAACTTGGGGTTTTTATTTTATGTATGTTTTTGACCAGTCATTACCATTTCTTTGGTACAATCTGCTGGTAACCAGCAACCTTTTAATGGCAAGAAATGGTCAAAATGTACACTATTCTTTTTACAAAAGTTAATGTTCCTCTTCAGCATTTGATTTTGTGAAAACATGAACATTATGAATGCAATATTTATCTGCAATCTACGCTAAAATTAAACATGCAAGAGTAGCCATAAAATGCTCAAAACTGCATTATCACTATAAGTTGCAAAAAAGTGTTTACTGAAACTTTCCCTTTTTTATGTTTTATGTTTGACTGAATACTAAAATTAATGGAAACCGATGTCTGCTTTCTGGAAACCAATATAAAATACCTCTAAAATGGTTTATATTGGCCAAAATGTCCAGACCCTGTAATAACACAATATTTTTCAAATTGGTCAAATGACATTGGAGGGCACAAAAGAGTTCAGATGTGTTTTTTTTTCCATTTTGATTTTTCCAGTATGTTCTCTGTAGAGTTATATTTGGCAGGACCAGACAAAGTGTAATTTTATCTGCCATTGAGGTCCTAAAACTTAAATGCGCAGGGAGGGCTGTGAGCCCAGGAGCTCAGCCAATAGCAGACAAGGAGAATTTACCCTGGAACAGGAGTCTCACATGGCTTGGCAGCTGTCCCAGTGCAGCCAGTGTAGAGACATCAATAACTCCAGTGCTTAGCGGTGGAGGAAGGCATTGATTACAAGACACAGGGAACAAAAGCCATTGGGTTGGTGAATTCTACAACCTCTGCACTGGAGGTGAAACAGAGTGGGAGGAAACAGTTAGTAGAAGATCACTGAGCAGACCCACCTTCCTGTTAAATGTTAATGTAGGCAGGCCTGGAGAGGAAAATAGGCCTTTCTTTTTCCTGACTTACTTCTTGAGTAATAGCGGTTTAATGGACTCTCTTGAAAGGTTATTTTGTTATTCTCATCGGAAACCGCGAATCACTTGAGCTATTTTGTCTTAACATGAGACAATATGGTTATCCAGTCTATATAAAAGGTCTTGCACTTCCTCCCTTTGAATATATGATCCTTTCATTATGCAAACCTTGCTAGATGTGTTGTTTAGCTTGAGGGTCAAACGCCCATATACTAACATGCTCGCCACAAAACACGCCTGCGCAGTCCAACGTTATCTGTGTACTTGGCACCTCTGTCCAACCGCAACAAGGCCACTAATCAGTCATGACAGACACAAACTGTTTAGTGCATCAAAATCACATTTCTAGACAATCACAGAGCAGGCCAGGAGCCATTATTTGCAAAGCCCAGTAGAGTGGCTGGTTGCCATCCTGAGGAGGGAGTGGAGGCTTCACATCTGAACACTCTGCTCCCTTCAACGATGCAGGCAAGGACAGCCAGTGGCATGCTAAAGGGCTGGGATCTTTTCCGAGGCATGTGATATTAGCCAAACGCCACAAGGAAGCAGAAAGGTTAACATAGAGCGTGTATGGCTAGGGGGGAAATCTCGCACCCATACAGAGTAAGAACTAAGGCTAACCATGAACCCAGCTTCTTCACCGGCTGCAGTTACATGAACTTGCAATAAAATAGTGAAATACAAAACAACTAAATGAAACCGGTTATGCCTTAGCTTTTCCTCATTCTTTACTTAACCATGATACACAAACCTACACAAACAAATAACTGGTGCTGCTTAATTAAACTCAATGCATTAGTCATATATATATATATATATATATATATATATATATATATATATATATATATAATATGTTCTTTGGCATTTGTAATACATGTGTAAAAGTAAATTTGTTTTGACCTTGGGTTTCAGAGAGTGCTGTAGTTTTAAAACTTGATTTGTGTTATAAGGTCTGGTTCCTCCTTGTGTGTAATCATTGCCAACTATTGGCTCCTCCCGTGTAAATGTAATCCATAATTCCCCCAGCATTTGTACATCACATCATAATAAATCACCATGCAGAGATCAATAGATATACAGAAAATATAAGAGCCAGCTGAGACCCCTCCTCTCCAGTTCTAACTCATTTCTCAAAAAATGTTGTGTTGTTTGTCACAACATGACAGGCATAATAGTATATTTTTCATTTTCTTTATTTTAACTTTAAATGAGTTTAGATAATTTTATTACTAACAATTTTAACTTAGCATTTTCAGCTAGAGCAAGGTGTAATTGAATATCAGGATCCTTACAGAGACATTCCTCAGAAAGACATTTTTTTGGAAACACATACAAAAAAAGTATCTTTTCACTAAGACATTTTCAACAGGAACATCTTGGCAATACTCAGTGACTCCATAGACCTGGAGTTTAAATGAATCTCATCTGTAATCTATTCTAGCCTAAGTTTTTTTCCCACAGCCCTTTGTGAGAAAGGCACTCAAACACCCCTGAAGTCCAGTATTTCTGAACTCTACAGAAAGGAAAACTAGTTTGTATCTTTTTTTACTCTGAATGCTAACACCTGTGCACATAAAGCAGGTTCAAATTCTGACATAAGATACATCAGGAGGGAATACATTAACTTCTCCGGCTGTAGCTGGGGCCATGTTAAATGACAGTGAAGAGGGAGTCTGCATGTAAAGTTAGACATAAAACTAAGAATATTTTATGTTTTATTTTATTTCATACATTTTTTTTGGCTAAATACACTAAGGTCAGCTGCACTCAACTTTTTCCTGTACAGTATTGGAAGATAACAGCCTTTTGGTTAGAGAGACTGTTGTGGCTCAATGGTTTTTATTTCTATTCTGCACACTTGCTGTGAAACTGTAGCTGACATGTCCTATAGTTCAGCACTCTCTCAGCAGCCAGGTGTGACTGTACAGCGAGGCAGTGCTTAAAAAAGGGGGTATGTGTGCAAGAGTCAGCACAGGCCACAGCTTAGATCGTTATACTGCTATGAGAATCCAACAAAGGACCACAACAATGGTCAAGCAGAGAATAATACGGCTGCTTTACAAATAGCAAGAAGACAAGGGATAAGATTGATGGCTTTTTTAAATGTTTTAAATCACCTATCCAGAGCAATAAGTTCTCTGCCTCCGTCACTTCAGTGGATTTTAAAGTGCTGCCTCAGCATGAACTGCTTTCCAGAGGGCATCGGTATCATTGTCATTCTGAGTGCTCACTGCCACGGTATTTCTAGCCAGCTGTCTACAACCCAGCCGCTCTGTCTTACCCAATAAGTTTGTATATGGACACTTGGCTGCTCCTCGGGGAACGGCAATTCACTGTCCTGATATCATCAGGAAACCGAGGCAAAATGTGCCAAATCACTAATATGGGCACTGGCCAGATTTCCCAGCAGCAGAGGCAGCTCCTGACACAAGCTCCTGATACAAGGGAACATTTGTAAGATCAGATCTTTTAGGCAAGTCCTGCTCTTTCGATGTCCAAGGGGAAATTACAGCAGTTGACAATTCTATTGTAGCAATGTGGAATGATGGTGTTTTGTTGGTCTTTGGATTCTTTTCTTTATTGTTAATAGAGCAAAGACTTCAGCTTTTAATTCATCGTAGAATATTCACATCACCTCATTTAGCAGTAACAGAAAATGACAAGAAATTTACTCCGTAGACATCCCAACAGCAGCTGCTTGATCTCCAAAAGCAGATGCCAGACACAAGCATTTTGTTAGGGAATAGAGACACACACACACACAAAAAAAAACAATCTTATTTAGTGGTTGAATCTATCATCTTGAAGAGTTTGGACTTAAGTGTTTTAGTGAGGAAAATCAATAAATTAGGGAAGAACTGATGTTTTAGCAACTTGTATTCACTCAATAATATCATTAACACTGTGACACATTATAGCCTTAATATTCAATGATAAACTACTTCCTGGAAATAAGAGCACAGCACTCAGAAACTCTCTATTTAAGCAAAATTATTGTATTACAAAAGGCTTATCAATAGATTTCATTAACCAAATTTACCATGTAAGTACATAAAACTGAAGCAATTGAAATTCAAAATTCAAATCTGAATGATGAAAACACAAATACAATAGTTGCTTAAGCTGTGACCTGCTAATCAGCAGACCATATTCTGGTGATTGGAGAAAGACTTCATTATGCTAAGAAATTAAGAGCAGCATGACGCCAAGTCACATGACAGGTTAGTTACAGTAATGTTAGCTGACCTGTTTCAAAGCCACTGCGCTCCTGTGGGAGGGGGTGGTCGTTCTTTGTTTGCTGAATGAGGAAAAAATGCACAAACTTCCAGCAAAAACTGGCAAGCACTGCCTCATCAGTGTAAATGTAGCTTTTGTGTTTATGCTTGAAACGCAGTGTTCTTTTTTCTTTTTTCAAATTTCTCTAGTTTTTTTCAAATATAAACTACATGGAGACATGAAAAGATTTTACATTTTGTATTAAATTATTGTGTGAAATATGTAAGTAAAATACATTTGAATTTGTTGTATTTGAGCATCTAATGTGTCTCCTACCCTGCCTCCCACTGTTTCCAGATCAGAGATACTACGCTGCTACAGACAGAGCAGTGAGAGAGAGAGAGAGAGAGAGAGAGAGAGAGAGAGAGAGAGAGAGAGAGAGAGAGAGAGAGAGAGAGTGAGAGAGAGAGAGGATTTACAGCAGCATCAAGTCTAAGAGAGCAGGGGTGAAAATAACTCCAAAGACCTTTCTCTGCATGAGTTTCCCATCTGTCACTTCAGAGAGAGTCACCGGCATTCAGCTACATTAAATCATGCCTTTGTACTACTAACCAGTTGACACATTCTCTGTATTGTCTAGTTTTGGATGTTTTGCCACAACGTTCTCCTTCAAATTGATTTGTAATCAACCATTAACTGTCCTTATCTGCAGGTCTGAGGGCCATACACAGATCTTTGTTGGTTGGAAGTAGCATCCTGTGCCTTTAACCAGATGATGCAGCTGACTGAACCCATTTTGCATTCACCCCTCACTCAACTCCACTCCACCTCCTTCCACTCCACTCCATTCCCCTGCTTCCTCCCTTTTCCCTTCTCTTAGCCCCAACCACCACGGCTGTCATCAGAATGCAGGGCCTGTCTGGGGGACCACACACAGAGTAATTATTAATAAGAGAAGATGACAAGTGAGCATCCCTCCTGAATGCTAAGAGATGCCAGCGAGGACTGGAGATTGCTGGCCACTCTCGCCTCAGAGATGCTGGACAAGGCTGAGCTCTGCTTTCCCGCTGATCCCCGTTCAAAGTCGTTAACAGGAGGGGCACAAGAATATAAAGGTCCCATTCTGCTATCGTAGCACGCTGAGATGCCTTGTGCTTGAGACTACGTGTTCATAAATAGAGATTTAAGATTTCACACTCTCTCAGACATGATTTCAAACAAGAATCTGGTGGGTGTACTTACTGGGGGTTGCTCATGTTGAAGTCTTGTTGCTTCAAATAGATGTCCACACTAAATTATCCTGAGTGTGAAATGGTATTTCACCACCGCAGAGACCTGGCTCCTACCACACCTATGGAAAAATAGAAAAGAACAATTTATTTACCACAGGAAGAGAAAATTATGACGCATATGTTGAGGAAGATTGTGTGATATAACTGAAAACTCAAGAACAGCTACTCATGGACTAATGGCGAGATCGCTGTTGTTTCCAAGGTCAAGAATGAACTTTCAGTCTCAAAATCATGCAGCTCAGTGGTGTAACACAACTGTATGCACAATTATCAGTATCAGAGCTTCTGTGTATGCTTTTCCTGATGGGGTCATGTCCTAACTTCAGCTTCGGCTATGCTCCGTTCAGCTATTTTCCTGGGGAGCACTAAACTGTAATGGATTTTAAATCTCCTCCAATATACACTCCACTCTGTGAATCAGGAGCTGGGGAACATCACACCTCTTGCATAGCAAGTACAGCAGGATGCTAGCTCTTTGTGCCACAGGATAGAGAACCATTCATGTCCAAGTCTGTTCAAGTGAAAGCCCACTCCAGCTGCTTTGCATGAAACAGACATGACATGGTCACACAGGAAAGTCACAAACAAAAAACAAGTTCAATGCTCAGTGTTGCAAGGTAAATGTTCTAAGAGATAAATTATAACTACACTCATTTCACATTTGCATTGTTGTGCACAAGAAACACACCCTCCTCCCTGACTTACACAGTATTGCACAGATTCAGGATAGTGTGTGACACACAGTGAAAACCCTCAGACGTGGAGAGGTGAAGAGTCAGCATTCATAGCCACAGCAGACCACAGCAGAGTAATGTAGTGAAGCACAGCAGATTAAATGCTACTCAGGATAAATCAGTCCAGGTCATTCAAGGGCTGAGAGTGATATTGTTCCACTGCAGCAGCCCCCCCAAAATGTGGTCTTTAGCATAATTCTGGGGGCGGGGGGAAAACAATTGATCACTATAGGATGTGCAGAAAGTCAAAGAGGTCAAAACCTTGCAAAATACTTTACAAGGAATCAATGCATAGGTGAGCAGAAAGGCAAGTGGGATCAGAGGTGCAGTGTAAGCCCTCCTGGAGGTAATTTACTAGACAGCAAAGTATTTTCTGTACTTGAGTAAATCACAATATCACAATCAGCATCTCAAGTTAAGCCACTTATTACTGTTAGTACAGTCTAATCATCAGCGGAGGTGGGGCAGCAATTCTTACTATTGCATTGCATGAAACAAGCACTGTGGACTATTTCTGCCAAGGCTTTTTGCGTTTAACCTAATCAAGATGCATTTGCAATCATTTCCCACCAAGTCGTAGGCAACATAAACAGTTATGGTGCTGTTAACATTTCCCCACTGTGCTCAGAGGCCACACAGTCTGATTCTTGTTCACGATCAAACCGACACAAATACATCAACAACCCAATTGAACACCAGCCCGAAAAGAAACACAAAGACACACTAACCTCTTGTGTTTTCTTGCTCTACATTGTGTAAAGTGTGGTCGTGACTCCTTTGCCCTCGCAGTGATGATGGTAATATCTCCCTCCTCGCCGATGATGATGATGATGGTGATGATGATGATCAGTGTGAAGGAAGCTCGGATCTTGCTGTGAGTAGGCTGCGATTCCTCTCAAATTTGCGTTGGCCAAGCACCCGTATCGCCTCTCTGAAGACAGCGCACGACGAAAACACCTACTCCGGAGTGAAAGCACCATCCTTCAGCGGAGACGACGAGGCTGTCACTGAATCAGGGAGATAATGACATATTCGGAGGGAGGCACAATGTGCTTGCAGGGCTTCCCCCACAATCACACCAGGGACTCCATGTGCCCGATAATAAAAAGAAGAGGTTCACGACCGGGAGCTGTCCAGGTGCTGAAAACGAGATTCCAGCGGCTACAGATGTGTGAAAAGCGGCGCCGTCAACGCGCAGGACAACATAAAAAAATACACACGCGCAGAAATGTCAAATCAATAATATATACATAGTCTACATCACTATTCTAAGCTACAAGAGCCCGCAGACGTCACTCTTTCTATGCCACCCTGGAAGCGTCGACGTAGAAAAACACTCTCGCTTCACTTCACCTCTTGAGCTTCAGAGTTCCTCGCGATAACAACTCACCCGCACGAAAAAAAAAATCCTAATACTCTTACAGTGACTTCAAGTGTTTCTGTGGGGCTCAATAGGGAGTTCATGTCGAGTCTTCATGTTGAGTCTTTTCTTTCTTTAAAATAAAAAAATAAAAATTAAATGCAGTTCATTAGTCTGCAGCATAATATCCCCAGAGAAGATCTGCTGTGATATTTGAGAAGTATCCCAAAAATGTAGCACAGGAATTAGGCCCCGGAAACACCTAAGGGTAGTGAAGAAAAGTCATTGGTATTAGGAAAAAAATGGTAACACTCTTTAATAAGGTACCCTTCATAAAGGGCTTATGATTTGTAACTGGTGGCTTTAATAATATTTTACTTATGCTTTATAGATCAGTTATACTTGAATTCTGGGTTGCCAGGTTGTGAAAAGGCCCTTTGACACGTATTTATCATTGCTATTTGGTAATAATGCAGTGTTAGTAATAGTAAAAAAAAAAGGTTTTCTCACTTTCTAATGAGCCATCAAGTCTGCAGTTATATCTTTTTAATAAAGGCTTTTACTGCCTGAATGATAACGCCGGTGTCATACTGGAGGAGGATAAACAAATAAATGCAAATGGAATTTCATAAACTGGAAACCTAAGATCTAAGTGTGTGGAAATCTCTTTTATCAATGTTTGGGCACAATCTGAAAACCCAAAAGTTGTTCTTATAACTGATAAAAATGGATATGAGTGACACTAAAAAGGGAATCAGGGAATGATTTATTACCATTAATAAAGGTAAATAATTACAGCTTATAAAGGCCTTATAATGGGTGCCTTATTACAAAGTGGCATTGAAATGATTAGCCAAGTGAAATTTAACTAGGTCTATGTGGTAAGGCCATTAGTCTCATAACTATCAAATGTCAGAAATCAGAAACGGAACAGGAATGTAATTTATATCCATTTAGCATCTCTACAGTGTTGCCTGATTGTGGCTTGTATAACCTGAGAAGAGCCAAGCCCTGATTGCATCACCACATTGCTCAAAAACAATGCAATTACTTATTAAGAAAGTTATAAACAATAAAAAGAACTGCCAGTTGGTGAGTCAACTAACGGTTCTGAGCAAAAAGCAGTAATTATTTCTTTGAAGGAAAAGGTGTCTGATGTATTCTTAGACTACAAAAAAGTTCTCACGATTCCAGTCATGCCTTCTTTTCATACCATTCATTCAGTTGTTGTCTTACCAAACCCAAACACGCTGATCTCACATGCACAACAGGTGATTTCCTCATCCATCTGTGCCTGATCTCATGATGTAACTAAACGTGTCAAAGAACAAAAACAAAACGTTATTTACTCATCTCATACATCAACATCACAGTGATTTCTGGGAGACTTTTTAAACCACATAAATGGTGTCATTTGACACTATGTATGTGTCATTTGACACCATTTATGACACCATTTATTATGTAAATTACCTACAGTAGGCAGTATCCTGACATTTAGCTTGCCATTTACAATGTGGACAAACTGCAATCACAACATTTTTTAGGCCATGGGAGGTACACACCCTCATGACAGTTTCTTTGTAGGTCCAACAAAAAGCAGCCGAGTTATTCTGAAGCATCACTATGACTCACCTTAGGAACCTGCACTAACTACCAAAAGCTGGGATTTCACAGGCAGGTAAGGCACATTTTTGTTTTGTTTAAAGCAGAGTGAGGAGATATGCCTCAAAATTCACCAAAATTAGTTAGTGAGCTTTAATTTTTAAGAAATTGCCATTACATGTTGGTTTGTTTTTATCATTTGCATCTGAAACTTCTAGTTATGACATGCTTCTCTTGGTGGTGAGAGATCATTTCCTTTTCTGTGACAAAAAAGTTTGAGCAAAATGTGTTGTTGTGTTTTCAGGTAACAGAAAGAAAAACATTCCAAATGATGGCAGGTAATAATAAAACATTACCAGAAAGAACAACACATGCTTTTAAAAAGTGTAAAAGCCCTGTTAGAGCAACCTTTTATGAAATGTTATTATGTCTGTATAGATCACGGAGACCCCTGTGATGGGCAGGAAGCCACCTATTGCATGAATGGAGGGACATGCTATAAAATACCTTCTATGGATACACTCTCTTGTGTGTAAGTTACACAAAAAAAATCCTTTTCAAGCGTCTTCAATGTAAGAATGATTCTTCAGAAACTTCAACTTTGATGGAGGAATATATAAATATTTCACACCATGACAATATTAGCAACCAGTTTCCTCTTTGCTGACAAACTGCATCATATCTTACTTTAGGTGCAATGAAAATTACAAAGGCAGCAGATGTGAACAGTTCCAGCTCTTCAGCAGCTCCACCAATGGAGGGGAGGCCGGGTTAATTGCAGCCATGGTCATTGTTGCCCTCCTCATCTTAATGGTGCTGGTAGCTGTTATCTACTACATACGCAAGTAAGTACATTGTGGGTTCAGGAAGGCATCTAAAAATAGCATTCGAATGTGAAAGTGTTTTATGTGTTGTGAAGTCTTAGTGTGATTGTTCTTCAGCCAGAATATATTCTTTTGAAGCTAATAATTATTACTTGTATCCACACACAGGGCGATGAAAGCCAAGCAGC
Source organism: Euthynnus affinis (assembly GCA_029490765.1). Lineage (NCBI taxonomy): Eukaryota > Metazoa > Chordata > Actinopteri > Scombriformes > Scombridae > Euthynnus > Euthynnus affinis. Next base: position 17,772,069 of record CM055844.1, on the reverse strand, counting down.
AGAGCCAACAGAGCAGTCAGCAACAGTATTGGAGAGTAAAACCCAGAGTATGATCTTTTTTTCCCCCATGTACTGTATATTTATCTTCTCTTGTGGTTCTGAGCTGGATGGGATTGTGAAATAATTCTCAGATATGAGTGTGGTCCTTACTGTTTTGGTTATGAATGTGGAGAATTTACAGAAACAGTAAAAGAGCTGCACTGACCTTAACTAGCCAAACGTCAAGGCAAACAAAGAGCTGATGGCTGAATTATCTCATGAGATTTCTGTATTCAATGCAGTTTTTTATAGATAGGTGTAATTTATTAACAGACACACAAAAACAGGGTGTGAGTAGGTGGGAATTGAATCACATCTAGCTCAGCAGCCTTTTTTTTTTACCACAGCTATGAAGTTGGCACTGGTGTTACTCCTGTTAAATCACATTTCAATCTATGTGCTTCGTCTGAATTGCATTTACAAAGCAGAGGTGGACTATGTAAAACATAATTTGTGAAATTTAATTCATGATATTAAACTTGTAATATGGAATTATGAAATAACCCTTTGTATCAGTTAATGAGTAGATTCAATTTTGTAATTGCATTAATATTGATCCCTGCTGAATGATTTGAAAGTGTGATTTCTGGTGGGAGACAGCATACAAACACACATTTGCATTTGTATACTCATTAGGATCCCGGTTGACTTGTCATGACCTCAACCTTTAGCCTATTCTTATCTTAATCCTAAATTTGACCATAATTGACCCTTGAATTAGTCAGGACTGGCCAGGATGACCTCACTTTTTAAAACTAAAACTGGCTCTCACAAAACTGGACATAACAGAAGCACACACACTTCAAACTGAGTGATACACCATGTGTGTCTAAGTCTTTATAATTAGCTTATCCCAAGCCATTCATCAGTCTCTTTAAATCTAAAAACAGGGGCACAGGAGATCCCAGGAGTTTTATGAGAATGGTGGCAAGAAATCTGATTCAATTCAGAGACTTTAAGAGGGGAATTAAAACTGCTTGGAGTGTATTTCCAAGGTTTTAGGTTTGTCTTCCTATTTTGATGGACAACTGGTAACAACTAACAACGGTTGAAAAATCTTAAATTGGACTGCTGACAGCTTAGTTACTCCCTAAAATTCTTGTCACTATTAATACAACACAGTTGTTCTTGCACACCTACTCAAGCATTAAAATCTGAAATTGTTCTTGTTCAATGCAAAGACAGAGTCTTAACATTGGCATTTGGTACAGAAGTGATGAAATGTCACCCTATGCTTTTGTTTTCAATTACTGATGCAGTGACAATAGTTAGAAGGAAATATCTGGGCAGGGTGGGCCCTAAAAGGCCACTACACGTGATATAGAAACTTTGGAGCCATACATGCTGCCACACTGCTTTGTTTTATTAAACAACTGGGTTCCTTCCATTGTGTATTTAAGGCTTTTATTTCTCTCAAATGCAGGTCTTCATATATTAAAAAAAATACTGGATTGTTGGCATAGCTTTTAAAAGAGAAAACGCATAAAATTCTGTTTGAAACCAAGAAACTGATACCATTGGACAATGGCCTTTTTTGTCAGAAATACAGTGACTTGGTTCCACCTAGTGGCAAATGTTGTAATGGCAAATAATTTCTTTGCAGAATTCATAAAATGTATATAAAATACATGTTAAAAGATTTATTTGATTTTCTAAAACATCCTGCAGACATATTTAAAAACTGTATCAAACAACACAAGTTTTACCTAAAAGTTTTTTGTGTGACTCACATATTTTGGTAAACAACTTACTCTTAGAGGCCTTTGGCTTTGTCAAACTCATGTGCAATTTTCAGCGCTGTGCTGTTGAGTCCCACAGACTGCATGTTAGTGATGATGGTGACCACTACCCCCTGTGGGAGGAGGGGGGTCTGTCCATGGCGCTGGACTGTCTCTTCACTGGGTAACACCAGAAGGACACTGCTTGCCCCCACAGCACCTCCTGTGTGCGACACGTAGTGCCTGCGCTTCCTGCACTGGCCATATTTCTGCAGTTCCTCCACTACCAGCCAGCCTTGGGCATACAGTCCATCCTTATCCCAGCTGGCCTCTGTCCTGTCAACTGCTGCCCACAGATCCAGGGCGGTTTTCGGTTTAAGGAAGCCTGGCAGCAACCCTTTAGTGTCCTTCAGGTGGGCCACCTGGTAGCTGTAGAGTAGAGCGTTACCGAACAGCAGCAGGTCTCCCACAGTGGAAAGGAAGCCACCTCCCGCCCACTTGTAAGAGTTGTCTACGTATGGGCAGTTCACAACACGTCCTCTTTTGTTGAGATGATAAAATCTGTGGAAGAGAATCATCTGTAAACTCAGACTCACCATCAGATTTTTAACATACCATGCACACTTGAAAAACAATCACTATCTGTATGATAATCATAACAACCACCAAGAAATAAGAACTCTCCACAAATCTCGACTCTAACACCCCTCATACCCCTCCTTTCTATGCACTTTGACTTGTCTTGGTGCTTTGGACATAACTGGACTATCTAGGTTTTAGATTACCTGGAGCGGTGGTAAATAATAGGTTCATTCTCATCAGGCACAGTATTGAGCATTCCCACTTCCCGGAACATGTTCATCATAAGATCCAGGAAGCGCTGGCCGGCAGCCTGCTCCATAACTGCACTAAGTAGGGTGAAGGCATGGGTGGAGTAGAGAAAAGTGGTGCCTGCATGTAACAAAACATTAATCTTACTCATTAAAACACAAAGTTTGAAAATGTATTGTATTTGAACGGTTCAATAAGCAAACATGTGCTCTACCAGGTTTGAAAATGAGTGGATCATCCTTGAAGAGGTCCAAGGCCTGAGTGACACTTTCAAAGTTGTCCTTTAAGTAGTATTCTTCGTGCTCAAACTCTTTTTTCTTCTGAGCTTGGGTGGCTTCTTTGCCTTTGGTGTTCTGTTCTTTTGCGAGTTTCCCTTTGTTTTCAGATGAGCTCTTTTCTTCATCTTTCTCTTTCACAGGTGGCTTCAAAAGTCGCTTGGCTTTCTCCTTGTCCTCCCTCACTTTCTTTACATCTTTCTCATAATGCCGTATACCGCTTAGGTGGGACAGAATCATACGAGGGGTTATCGTGACCTGAAAAAAACAGAGCATGTGAGTGGAGCATGAAAATGAACAACCGCACTGAATTGCTGAAAATGAAATTACAATTTGTGTCAGTTTGGGTTCCTTACATCCTGTCCATCAAACTGTTTTTGGGGAAACTCAGGGACATATTTCTGGACTGGGACGTCAAGATCTAGTTTTCCCTCCTCACACAGTCGTGCAGCAGCTGCAGATGTGAGGGGCTTACTGATGCTGGCGATTCGCATCACAGTGTCTGGTCTGCATGGCACACGATTCTCCAAATCAGCATAACCGAACCCTGAATTACATGAGGAATTTCAATGCATCATATAAGAATGTGAATGTGTTTTCAGATGAATATGTTAATGACTGCATGTGTTCCCTTTTACCATAATGAATTGTTATAAATCAAAATCATACTGTATAATGTTTGGGACCTTTCAGTAAATGAAATAGGACCTTAGCAGAGGATGAAGCTTAATTTCACATTGCACACAGTGTTTGAAATGTGCACATTGGACACTCCAAAAAATTGCATTAAGATTATTTTGTCACACATGTTAATCCAAAGCTAAGAACTTCCATGCTGAAGTGGACTTAATGTGATTGACAAAACTCCAAACAACTGTCCTCAACAGTGAGAATCAGTAAGAATGGCTCTAATACTAATATAAAACATATGTCAGTGTTGGCATGATGTTAACAAAATTGGCAACTTTTAGGGCAATTCAGCAATTTGAGAACATTGGCATACAGTTGGTGTTGCTGCAAATTTAGTTAAGGTGGCAAATGTGAAGCGACCTTAGCAGCAGAGGGTGTAGACCATTGTTAATTTGTCTCATGGGCCAATGTTGCCAGCCATGCCGATGCATCAGCCAAACCAGTTAGGCCCACGATATAAATTGTGTTAGGAAAAACAATCCAGATAGATGGGCATTTTAAAGATTACTTTCAGACATATAAAAATACTTTGCATAGTATTTGTGTATGATAAGGGTTTTCCACAAAAAAAGTTAAATTACATATTTATAAATTACATCTCTCTCATTAAATAATCCAGAATGATAGATATGCCAATATTTTTCTTTTAAAAGTTTAACTATTGGACACAAGATGTCTCCTACTCCAAACTATTTGTGATGTCAATCCTGCTCGTTTGTATACTTGTTAGACTCAGATTTCAGGTGAACACAAAGAATATTTCTTCTTTCATCAGATGAATGTGAAAACAGCCTTCTAACGTCAAACTCTGAACATATATCATTTTGCACAGTGAAGCTCATCATATGGAGTAACAAGAAGAAAAAAACATCTTTGAGGTTTAATGTTTAAATACATTGCATGTAGCACCTTTAAAGGGGACATATTATGTTTTTTGTGGTTTACTGTTATTTATGTACTGGACACTGGATGTCTGTTAAACCTAGTCAAAGTTCCAAAACTTGAGGTTAATGTATGTAGAAATGCTCCCTGCGAGCCAAAACCTCAGGCTTCAACCTGCCCTGAACACTTTGTTTTTGTGACATTTTTTGCCCATAAACAGATGTCTGTTCTGTAGCCTTGGTTGCTGTGGTTGTTGCTTTGTTCTTTCTCATATTTCAGATCAGATTCCAGCTCAAACATATATGGATATGTTTAAGAAGTTGACATTTAAAGTAAAGAACGAGAGAGAAAAAGTGAAATCCTTCCAACCTACAGAGCTGGTGGATGTCTGCCAGGACGCAACTTCTGGAAGCTAACCAGTCAGAACAGAGTGGGCTCTTTTATAGATAAAACGCCTATTTCAGGCAGAGGCTGAACTGAGGGGCTGCATAAAGGCTCAGTATAAGTTAAATAATGAGGTTTTTTAAAACTGTAAATCATGCGAAGATATTCCAGTATAGCCACAGATTAAAAACATAGGCCTGGAAATGTGCATGATATGTCCCCTTTAAAGTGGACCTGGCAGGCACCAACCTTCACACCAGATCTGAGCACCATCCACAGAGACCCCAACCACCAGCCCTGGAGCCCCGACCTCAGCCTGACAACAGGGAGACACAAACACTGATACAGGTGCCACTGGAAGTAGGGAAGGGAAAAGAGAGCTATGGTGGAAACTAATCAGTCAGAATACAAAACTTTCACAGGCCTACCTCTATGCCTACCTGTATCCGCTCCACAAGGTCTCTGCTCACTTTAATGGCAGCGCTGTACCGATCAGTCACCTGTGAAACTATCACTTTATCATCACAGGAACTATTCGCTGTGTCTGCGTGGTATTTCAATCCGACAGCGAAAGCAATCCCCACGCCGACCCCACACAACCAAATCCTGGACTTTGACCGGTATTTAGAAAAGGCTGTGTTTGACCCTCCGACATAATGTCTTTGTTGTTGGATAAAAACACGCCGCTTATCTGCCTGCTGCTGTTTGACTCGCGCTCCGGCTCGCAGTGTCAACAAAGCCGGCTCGCGCACTGGCAGCAGGGTACATTTGGCACAGACACGATATGGCATAAACAACCGTGACATTGTTGGAAATATTGCTCCTTTTGCTGGCGATAACAGTCCCTTGTCTGGTTGTTGAGCTTAACAACAACTCTCTTCCTGTTTGCACCGTCGAACCAGACCTAAATAATCAAATGACGATTCAGAAAACATCGAGCGACGGAGGCGTGCACCAGATGGAGGTGGGTGAGTGTGAAAGAAGCAGCTGGAATAAATCAGGGAGAGAAAAAAAAAAGACAGAGAGAGAGAGAAGAAATGTCAAGTTATAGTTATGATAGTAAGGACGAAACAGAAATCCACTTGGCTGGAATAAAATCTACTGGGAGCAAGAATAGATTTGGAGTTCTGCTGGACAAACATGTTGTTGCAAATTGGATTAGGATAAACTTGGAAATGTCAGTTTAGGAAATGTTAAAAGAAGTGGATTGATCATTATTGGTTGTGTGTCACAGAAACAACTGAAGAAAGCCTTTGAAATATTACATGGTTACCAAGCATTATGTTTCCCACTTCATAGTTCCAGTAAAGGGTGTTGTTGACAGTCATAGAATGATGAAGAGAAAGGTATGAAACAAGATTTTTATGTTGCATTTTAAATAAGAAATCCCTCCTGACAAAGTATTCATAGATCATATCAGTTACCCAGTAAGAGCTTTTGTTCCCAAACCCATTCAATGGAGTTGTTGTTGGAGATTTGGACACAGCTCGTGTGTGTAGACATGATTTGGGGATATGTGGTAAGAAACTGTGGAAAAGAACCCAAATGTAATCAGTGTGATGGCAAACTGTCCAAAGAGAAAGAAAGAGATGGAAGTCATGAAAATCAGGCCCAAGCGAAGGCTAACTCAAGAGGAAGCAACTAGGAATGAAAAGATTCATGAAGTAAGGGAGAAAAAAATCAGGTCAAAAGCATATGAATATTGTTTTTGCAAGGATGGTGATTAGCTGCGCCACTGAGTCAAAAAGGAAATCCAAGAGAACAGAGGTAGTTGATTTGGTGAGAACGTTTTTGGATATCATGGAAATTACTGGAGAGGAAATCCAGGGGCTGTTGAGAGAGGCTTTCAGGCCCTCTGAGAGCCTACGTTGCAAAGTTATATGAGGAAGAACTTTATGTATTATTATTATTATTATTATTATTTATACATATATAGGAGAATGTAGTCTTATTTTCAATCCAGTGGGAGATGGTAATGCAACATTTTGGATGCACACCATCTCTAAAAACCAAAGAAGAAGAATTGAGTGAGAGAGAGTTCAGTGAGGCTGTGGTAGATTAAAGTCTACCAGTAACTTTTAGTCACATAAGTGTGAGAGTATCTGCATGCTAACACAAACGTGGATAAAAGTGGATATTTTCTAAAATCTGCTCAGGTAAGTATAAAGTCACATATTTTGGGCATCATTTTAAAGATGATTTAGGTATAGAATGTCTTTAATTAAAATGCTTAGGGTGAAGTTCACATGTTCAACCCATGATGTAGGTAAGAAAAACAATGTAACGCTTACAATGAGAAAGTTACCAAGATTTAATGGTTGACGTAGGCCTACTGTGTTTTTTGCAGCATAAATATACCCACAAGTCAGGCTGTGAAAACTTCACTTTATGTATAAATGTATTCATTATTGGATAATTGCTGCAACCAACCATTAATTTCATTAATGATGAATCATTTAGCCTGTAAAGTTTAAAGGAATGGTGAAAAATCACTTTGGACATTGTGTATCTACTCATAATAGAGGAAATTACACATGGCAACTTTATTCTTTACCCAGAGATAAACCGTAGTGGTTTATACTGAAATAATATTAAGTTCTCTGTGTCAGTTAGTTTGAACCCATTTGATTAAACACAACTTTGTTTAGGAAGTCGGACCATGTCAGCACAAGAGTAACCAAAATAAAATAAAATTGAATTTTTGTGTTTTAGAATAGGGCCCCTTTACAAGACAGGGCGTCTTGCATCTTAGTGTTGTAAATTCAAAACAAATTTACATTTTTGATCATGATAAAAATTGATCAAATTAAAATCAGATGACATGCTGTGAATATGGGAATTTTGGGGACCTGGGATAGTTGCCTGCTTTGTCTGATTGGTAATCCAATCCAGAGTTGATTTAGAAATTGGGTAATTGATAATTTCATATATTATGGACTGTTGATTTCAAAGGTTTTTTATTATATATTTGATATTTAGAGTCTGACATAAAGTGAACTGATTGATTGGTTTTTAAGAACACATTGATGTTAGACTAATTCTCAGGACATTGATTAAATTCTTAACTATAATACATATACAAGCTTTGTCCTAGAGTTCACAAACCTCTTACACACACAGTAAGATTGCATGCAACATACAAAGGCTGTGATAAAGCTATACCAACACTAATGCACTAAGTTAATGCAAGAATAATTTCACATAGTTAAAAGGCACCTTAGTTCAGGATTAGGCGTTATCTTGATACATAAAATGAGAACAAATATTAGTATTTTTCTCTAACATTTGGTCAGAACTTTCACTTAAAGGAGTTTAGAATATTTTCCACCATTGCTTCTTGGTTTGATTATTTTGAAACTGAAATGATATGGTCCCGTGGTGGTTAGTGAGCTCCAGTGAACCAAAGAAACATGTGACATGATGTTTTCCCCCAGCTGGAAGTCAAGTTGAGGGTCAAACAAAAACGGGTAAAGGTGTAACAGATCTTCATTTGTTCTGCATACTTCACACATTCTTCATTTCTATGGGGAGAAAAGTCTAAGTTGTTTGCATTGCATCAGGTTTTATTCATCACCCCCAAATCTATTAAACCCTGTACTTAAGTTAACCTATACGATGGACAGAACGGCTATGTATTCACCACAAACAAAGTTAGAAACTTTCAAAACATGCATTTATTTATATTGAATCATTTTTACATTTCAGTGATAAAACACTCCAAACATCTACATTGAAACAATGCTAAAACAATGCATAGCCAGATGATTGAAATCATACTTTATAGACAAGAGGAAAAAAATTTGAACCATAGTTTTAAAAAAAAAAGTTTTTAAAGACTTACTCGCTGTAATGCGATAAAATTTTGGTCATTGCTTAACAATACAGTAGCACCAGTATACATACTGACAGGCATAGCCAAAGTATACTTACACTTGTGAGGAAATAGTTGCAAAATGTGCCTAATGTTGAGGTTAAATTATGTGCAAAATTGCTCCAATTTGTCCTTTGGTATGTGCATAATCAAGTGGAATGCAAAGTATCAGATCATCTTAAATGCAGATGTAGAAAATATTCTTTGTAAGCAGTGGCACATATAATTTCACCAGATGACAGATTGCACAGGGCATCATAACAAGATTAAAACTGGCAATTTTGTTTATCAATTTAGGCTTCATCAAAGGCAATGGTTAAGCTTTACTTCCCCATAGCTTTGCTCCTTGGTCGAGTTCCACTGAAGGCAGGACGGTGCGATAGGAATAGCATCTGGCTGTTTGTTCTCCACCATGGGCAAGGTACGAGAAGGGGGGTTTATGGTAAGCAAGGTGCAAGTACAAAAAAGCCAAAACCACAGTGTTTGTGGGGTCAGAAAGTGCTTTCACAGATTATTCAATTCCATTAGAGTCTGGTCCAGCATCTGGTGCATATCGAGGTTCTCTTCTTTAGCATGTGACAGTTTCTCTGTTAGAACATCAAATGAAGAGGTTTTAATCTCACACAAGCGAGCATAAGGGAGTCAGCTGGTTAGCTTGCATTAATGATCAAGCTACATAACAAACTACATTATTCAGACCAGTCATTAAATGTGAGAGCTTTTTAACTAGACCTACACAGAAACAAGCACTTATTATGGATATGCAAACATCCATACAAGCAGTTGACAATGTTCTTATACACAAACACAAAAACAATCCATAAAAATGGATTATTGTTTAATGTTATAATACTAATACTAGAAAATGATATATTTGAGGTAATCCCTGATTGTCACTATATTTTTTCATACACTTGCACCAACAGCAACACAGATCTCAAGCAGTGCAGGCATCGTACACGGACAATGCAAACTGGAAGTGCTTTAGATCGTATACTAGATCAGATTGTCAAACACACATTAAAAACAAAACAGATAAAACATTCGGACTATTTAGTCCTCATTCAAGGCCACATGTAGTTCATTAGTGAGAAGGCTAGTTGCTAGTAGAGGCGATCAATGCAGTCAGACAGCGAGTAGAAAAACAGAAAGAGGACAGGCAATCAGGAAAAAAAGAGTGCAATGCTAGTTGACACCTACCTTTTTTTTTTTTTTTTTTTAAAGAAATCATCTTTGTAAAAGTTATTGCAAATATGTGAATAGCTATTAAATAATACAATCGAATGTGTGTGTTTTTTGAGAGTGAGTTTTGGCAATCTACTCCTCATATTTTTGTCTGCAACAGGTAAAGCAAAACAGGGCAGTGTGTAGAGTGAAAACAGGATGAGCAGATTTAACCCAGATAGGTAAAAGGAACCATGGCAGCAGACTCAAAATAAAATCTTGTGGCAAGAAAAACTGAAAGTATATCTAATATTCTCCATTAAGTATGTCTTTGTATATGTTAAAATATATCTATTCAACATCAGAACTGGAGAAACTGATACTAAGAATGAAATAGCTTCAGTTTGGTCTGACATTTTAAAGACTGCTCTGCAGTCTCATGTCATTTGAATTGTGAAGTCTGAAAGCACACCAAAACACTTCTCACTTCATCTTTCTATGCTTGAAGTTATTGCAATGACTTTCATAAAAGGACTCAGAATGTTTGATTTTATGTTTATTCAAATATATGACAGGATACTGCGTATCAAACAAAGCCTGTGTTTCATAATCACTGATTATCTTAATGGAGAGTCCAACAATGCTTCTCAATCATCCAATATTCCCAGCAACCAGATGAGTCTCAACACATCTTACAAACTCCTCTGAATTCCACTATTTCCCACTTTACCACAATCTTCCCGATAACAATCCAACACCAATTTCCACCAATTCTCAAGTCTTTCCAGAGTCAGTTTCTCCTGTCACAGTACTAAATGTTGCAAAGTGCTTGCATGCATCAGTCTCAAAAGACAACTTGGCTCAGCTTTCAAACAAGTATCTATAGTTCTAGTCATTGTGCTTTTAGCACTTACTGTGATATTCCTAATATCTCAGCTTCACTGAACAATATTTGAAGAAAATAAAAAGAACAGCCTTCGAAATCTTTAAAACTACACCAAGGAAAGCAGAGTATGGCTCAACGAATGGTTTGTTGAGATGCAGAAATATAAAATAAATACATAACTTAAAATCAAGGTTTCCTGGTTTTATTAGAGCCCTATGAAAATAAATAGAAATGAAAAAGAAAAAAAGGACAGAGTAAAGAGATACAGCTTACATAGAAGGAAGTGACGTTTATTTTTTACACAACGCAGAAAGTTTCTGGGATTCTGTATAAGTGATGGGATGCAATTAACTTTGACGTGAGAATGAAAAGATGAAGAAAGGAAAGCACAGACAGAGAGGGAAGGGAAAATGGAGAGAAGGCTGGAGAGAGATGAAAGACGCCACTCAGCCGGCAGGAAGCGTCTTTGATGAGGTGTAAACAGTTTATCTGTGTGGGAGAAAAGAGGGTACAATAAACCAGGGGGGTGGCGTGGGACCCACAGAAATTGGAGATGTGCGCTATAATACACCAGAACCACAGGAGTCACGGCAATCACAACAAAAACAGCAATGCGCGACTGAAACACATTGTGAGAAAGGACACGCTGACATCTTGAACACAAACTCCCAAACATAATGGGTGAATGTTGAGGGACAAAATTAATTTAGCAAAACTGGCACCTCAAAGACAGTGATCTTACATTATTACAGTTCAACTGGTGTAGTGACAGAATAAAAGCGGATCTCACAAACACAGAGAGGGCCTTTCTTCTGAACAGACAGAGACCATATTAGTAGAAGACAAAGTGAAACACTTGGAGAAAAAAGAAACGTTCAAGGTCACAGTAAGTGAATCTGATTCAATAAAATGCTTTCTTCATACAGTCCACATTTCAATAGAGGACGTGTATGCTTTGCTTATGATTACAAAATATCATGGGAATTACCATTAATATTTTTTAAAAAGAGAACTGCATAAACATTAACCACGATTACTTCTCACATAAAAAGTAATACAACACAATTAATGCAGCCAAAACATTTAAACAGATACATGCTGTTTTTGTTAATGCACAAGTTTATACCAATGATACTGATACAAAAGTTGTATACAGTATCATTACAACTACACCAATGAAGAGGCGTGAGAAGAAACCACTTAGAGTGGTTTATTACAAATGGGCCACAATGACACAGAAATAAAATAAAACAATGTCTGTTTTAAGTTTTAAAGACGACCAAAAAACATAGCAGCATAGCCAATTTTACGTGTAGAGACAGATACTAGTATTGGATTTAACAGTCATGACGGGTACAAGAAAATACAGAAGGGCAGGAGGTGAGGCCGTTGGTGTACAAGGAGGAAAGGTGCAAGGGGACAGGACTGTGACGGCAGAACAAACAGGCACAGTAGGTCGAATATTACATGGAAGTCATGTCGTTGAGGGCGTGGTCCAGCTCCTCGCTGATGGACTTAAACTTCTGTTTCTGGGCATACAACTCATCTATTGGTGGGCCAGGGGTGCAGGGGGAGGTGAAGTGAAAAGGAGAAAAGGTGGAGAAACACATGACGAGGTGAAGGGTGAAGCATCCAGACCATTGACAAGAGAGGGAGGAGCACAGGGGAAAAAATGAGAGCAGGAGGGAAAAGAGGAAAACAAAGTTACACCAGAAAATGATCAGAATGAAAGTACAACAAAAATCAGGAAAAGTTCTCAGCGCCATCAAGAAATGGACAGTTTACTTCACTGCTGCGTGGCTCTCAGCCCTTTATGCTTACAAAAAGACTCCTTGAAACCAACATCTAGTCCCGATATATCCCCGATAAACATTCTTTCCTGCCTATACAATAAGGGGCACCATAACAAAAGTATTAGTCTGAAAAAGGAGGCATGATGAAATTAAGAGAGAATCAGACCAATAAAGCTGACTAGTCCAAGAGCAAAGCAAAGAATGTGCATTTACCTCAATACCACAACTGACATAATACACATTTCAAAATAAGCAGAACAGGATTTGGAAAAATCATACCTTCCAAGTCATCAATGGTCTTCTCAAGCTTGGCTACTGATCTCTCAGCGAACTCAGCACGAGTCTCAGCCTGTGTGGTAGAGAGACAGATTTATGAGTCAGTCCAACATCCCAACTGTGAAACAGCACCCATGACTTTTATAAATCACCCTGCAACCCCAGATAAGGCCTTGTGAAACTTACCTCCTTCAGCTTGTCAGTGAGGACCTTGATCTCCTCCTCATATTTGTCCTCCTTCTGTGTGTACTGTAGGACAAAAACAACGGTGGGAGTCAAACATATGACCATGGAGTCAACTCTGATGTTGTTGGAAGTGATACCATACAAATTTTAGTACATGAATACAGACAAGTATCATGAAATAAAAGAGAGGTCTGGCTCCTCATCCACCAAGTCTACTGGGGAGCTTTGAGGTTTGACAGCATGCAGTCGGCCAAAGGGTTGCGCTTACCTTCTCAGCCTGGGCCTCCAGTGACTTCAGGTTGTTGGTCACAGTTTTAGACTCCTCCTCAAGCTCAGAGCATTTGCTGATGTTTTAAAGGACAAGAAAAGGAGGTGAAGGGAAAAAGTGACCATGAGAGAACCAAGGATGGACAGAACCAGGGGTGGACACGAAATGGGTAGAGGGAAAGTAAGAAAGAGGGGGGAGAAGAAACAAAATAAATAATGCTAGCAAGCTAATGCCTATGTCTGCTATAAGACCTCCAACATCCAGGAGATGGCTAAGGAATTTTTGTTTTCCAAATATCTGGAAACAGATGGATGTGTATTTACAGAAGAAGTCAATTCGAATCACCAACATCCTCGAATGCACCACTGATGCACTCTTCATGGTTGGCAGGTACCATGGCGTCACTGCTCTACTGAAGGAGCAGGTACCGCATATCCTCACAGTCCTGCATCTGTGTCTTGCATCACTACAACCTTGTGGCCAAATCTGAGAGTCCACCTCTCTATGAGTATCTCAATGTTGCAGTCAAGGCAATAAATAAAATAAAAGCCTATACCCTGAATAACAGATTGTTCTGACAGCTGTGTCAGGAAAACAATGAGACCTTTGAACAGCTTCTTCTCTGTACGATGTCAGTGATGTCCACTGGCTCTAAAAAGGAAACTGCCTTGCTCATTTTTGTGGGCTGATTGACAGCATAGGGGTGTTCCTGGGGGAGGTTAGTCACGCTAAAGCTCCAAGGATATGGAGTTACTCATGTCCAGTGCAAGGCAGTTATCCACAGTCTCACCTCCAGGCTAGATCTGTGGAGGCAGAGTATAAGCAGGAGGCGGTTTGCTCATTTCCCGCAGTTGACCGAGGTAATCTACTATTTTTCAGAAACAATGCTAAATAAATATAATAGGCCCACCATTATTGTAATTAATGTATTTTAGTTCTATGAATACATTATGTTGTAATGTTTATTACATTGACTCATCTGAAAATATAGGACTATATATGCATTATAAATATAAGTAAACATTTATTAGTAGACTAATTAGCAGTAAAATAACCAGTTCAAAATTGGATAGTCTGCACCGAGAATAATTTGCTGGTTATGCTCATTACAGGCGTCTATGGCTTGTTCGCCTCCTCATTTACACCGACCATCTGAGGATGGTTAAGGCCAACATGACAATCCACTTCAGGGACCTCCTGAACCTCGATGTTCCTGTCTGGGTGGTGCAGCCCTTTCAGGCAGACATAACTGAATGCAATTCAGGAGCATCTTATCAACATCCAGAGTGATGATGAGGTCTGTATTTTAATTGATGTGGGGCGGTAAGAGACCTGAATAATAGATAGGGGGCGCTGCACCAAAAAGAGTTGAGAACCACTGATCTACAGGATTAAACAGGTAGGTGCAAGTTTAAGCGTAGATTAATGTAAAAGGTGAAAGATTGTACCTTTCTGACAGCTCAGCACGCTCCTCTGTACGCTCCAGGTCACTCTCAATAACGACCAGCTTACGAGCCACCTTTAGTTGCAGCACAACAAAGTGTTACAATACAACTAATAGCTAATGACTATGACACAATTAAGACATGGTTAAAAAATATTTCTCAGTGTTAAAGTATACAATTCTAATATGATTGAATCATATGTTTTAGAAAAATTTTGGATTTAAAAAAATGTTGCGCACAATTCAGCATCTCTAAGAAAAAAACTGATTCATAATAGTTATTTAACCAATTAGGATATCATTAAACAAATAATTACAGCTTAAAAATCCACCTGTTATCACTAACTGTCATAGAGTTGCCACAGAGTTACAAATTTTAGTGACTGAGCAACTGTATTTTTGGGGTTGATTAATTGTTTTGGGGTGGCTGAAAAACCTGCCTCCTCATATTTGCGGTCAGCCTCCTCAGCAATGTTCTTGGCCTCCTTCAGCTGGACATCTTGCATCTCCATCTTCTCCTCGTCCTTCATGTTCCTGTTCTCTATGACCTTCATGCCTCTGTGTGGGGATACAAACAGTCAAGGGATGTTAGAAGTAAGGAGCTGACCTGCAGTCTCCCTGAGGGGACACATATGGTGCATAGCAATGATGGCTGGTAAATCTTTAATACACTCTTCTAAGGTAAATGGATGATTGTTTTCTGACATGGCAGAAGGAGACGATACAGAATTTGGAATGATGTAAAATGACTGCATTATCTGGCACAGACAGTTTGACAGTGAACTGTCAGAGGTCTGAATCCCTTCTGCTCTCTAAAGAACCCACCTCTCACTCTCATCAGCAGCCTTCTCAGCCTCCTCCAGCTTGGTCAGGGCAGTGGCCAGACGCTCCTGAGCACGATCCAACTCCTCCTCAACCAGCTGGATACGTCTGTTAAGAGAAGCGACATCTCCCTCAGCCTAGGGAGAGAAGAGGAACAGCAAGTCAGGAGGTGCACGTCATCTTTCATACACAAACCAGAACTTATATTATACCGCACACTTACATATCAGCCCAAGGAATGCAGGTAATGGCTGTTATTTTAGGGGTTGTTTCTGTGTGATGCAACCTAACTTCATTTTATGTGAGTAATCACAGTTGTTCAAAAGTGTCTGTGTGCCACCTGTTGGGAAAAGCCCTCCCAGGAGGCCTGTCTGTGCTCCTCATTGACTATGTATAATGATAACAATGTCCCAAGCTGACAGAAGGTTGAATACCTCACCTCATTACTACTAGGCCCCAGAGAGAACATTAACAAGGCTCAAGTCAAAGGGCCTGAGACAAATATACTACAAATGACTGCTCACATGCTACACATATGATCACAGAGGAGACTCCGGATAACTCACAACTGTGGGAGACATTTAAGTGTTAACATTTGTAATGTATCAGCTGGTGTGATATAATCTGGTATGTTTAATAGGGATGTGATTTTGAGGGGGGGAAAAAACGAACGGACCTTTTCTATGATTATTCAAGCCTGTAACTACTTCTGCTTTTTGGTGTCTTTTCAGCAGGTATGAGACCTGGACTTTCCTGAAAATTTTCAAGTGAAAACCGAATACAGCTACCAACAGTTTGACTGAGTCAAGAGGTCATGCTACAGTGTAAAGTGCACCTCAAGTTGTGAAGCATGACAATGAAGTTTCTAATAATCTATCAACTGAAGCAGTTGCATTCGCATTTAAAACACATCACGCTCGATGAACAAATAATTGAATTACAAACTGTGAGACTGAGCCTGAGATTAACTCTGACACCTTAAGCCGCAGCTGAAAGATTTATTTCCCGTCTACATAACCGCTGCTATGTTCACATGGGGGAAAAATATCATCTTTGTAGCTGTGTCCTTATATGGGCAAGTACAGAACATCAGCTCACAGTGCAAACTGGCACATTAAATGTTGCCTTGCTCCGACCTTTCTTTCACCTCACATATTAAAAAAAGGACTAAACTGTAAACTGCTGCTGCACAGTCTCCAAGAAATTGACAAGTACCAAGATGATGTCCTTGATTGGGATGAAAGCTGCGTAAAGACAGGCTGGGCAGTGCATGAACTTTGTGGACACTCTGCTGCTACTTGTCTTGTCATTGTCCTGTCTGGTCTCCTTGTGTTTTCTGGATTTTGGTTGTCTGTCTGCCCTGCGTTTCCCTCCTGTGTTCCTGTACTCCTCCCCAGCCTGCCTTTTCCTCCACACCTACCCTGCATCAGTCTTGTTGGCCCTGCCCTGCTCCCAGTGTTTGACCCAGTTGCCTGCCTGTTCTTCTACCTAAACACCTGTTCCCCGTTCCCTCTTAGTTTTGTCTATATTTAGATCCAGTTTTCAGTCTTTGTTGGATCATTTGTTTTATTCTGTTTGCCTGTGCTCCTGAGTCCTTTTCCTGTGTTTAACATATAAATATTGATTTTGCAGTTCCATACTGCCTGCTGTCTCCCTGCTCTGCTCCTTGCAACATGTCCAGGAGGTAGGCTACTGCTGATTTCAAAACAGGCTTAAGAAATAAAGTATTGTGTTTGGTTGCACAAAGTAGGCTATTACATTGTGAAAATGTTTTACATTGGCCGTAAAATAATAAAATGTGACATTTTATTGATCTGAAGTGACAATACCTCCTTGAATAATAACACACTCATTCAATATGCAGCAATCATCCTGCTGACAGCAGACTATCAGAGCAGCAGCGCCCTCTGCGGGTCAACTATGAGCAGTACACATTGCATTGAGATATTTTTAGACTACAGGCAATCCGTAAAAGCTGAAATGGACACCACGCGTCACTTGGCGGGGCGGACCGGACTCCGTGTCTACCACTGCATACATAATGAGTTTTGCCAAGTGATAACATAGCGTGTTATGCACGGTTTGGAAGCGTAGGCTATATTAACTGGTACTGTATTAAATAGCTTGTTTTAACTACAAGATCATTGATTTGACACACATTAATTTGATTTATTTTAATGTGCAATGTAAAAAAAACGCATAAGGTTGCATTGCTGCGTTGCATTCCTTCTGGTAGAATGAGGTATTTATTTTAATCATTTTTAAACAATTGTACTAGTTTTTTTTTTTTTTTTTTTTTTTTTTTTTACACCATTCTATGTAGTTTTTATTCGTTGGAGGGCCGCATAGCCGCACGTAGAAAGAAAAAAGTAGAGCAGCGACCTCTGTGGTCAGTGTAGCAGTTTGGTTGATTATAAAGGACGCGTCCTGCTGCGGCCATATTGCGACAGACGTGTCGCGCCGTGTGCGTGCCTGATGTATTTTGGCCGCAAGTCTCCATTGAATACAGTAATTACAGGCTAGGTTTACATGCTAGTTTTCTGAAAACTACAAAGGTTTGCTGTGTATTGGGAAGTGAAAAAAATCCATCTGAATGATTAAAACTCCCTAGACTGCGTTACAGCCACACAACAAACTAGCCTACAGGAATCAAATCAAAGGACTATTATAGATTCTGCAGATTCATTCTTGGGAGCAAATGTCTTTGTCTGCTGCATTTGACCTTGACCTATACCCAAACTGAGTCATCAACGAGATTGTTTGTCTTGAAAAAATGTTTATGAGGACCTAAAGTAATTTTGTCTCAAAGGTCTTAAAGGTCACGACCATAAATGCCTAAACTGAAATTCTTTACATAGTTTTCCTGTCATGTTGTATCTATCTAAAGTAGAAAAAAACAGTATGAGCACCAATATATATATATTTAAAAAATATTTTAGGTATATTTCCTTTCAATAGGCCTAAGCTATATTTATTTATTGATAATTATTACACTTGGACATTTTGAAGGAAAACTGTTTTCCCCTTTGGTAAGCAAAAAGCACAGCCTGCAGATGTGAGCTCTATCCTGACCACATAAAGTAGTTGGCTACCATATATTTATCCAGACACTTTCTCTCTGCACTCTTGGAAAGACTGCACATTCGGCCACTTCACTTTTCACTCAGAAAAAGGCCTTTTCAGCCCAGACCAATGGACCTGGAGGCATGAAAGCACAACATATTTAAGACCATTACTGTGATGATTTGTCCTATAAATGAAGTGGATGTAAATCAATAATTTGTTTATCAGTTAAACAGCTAATGTGACTTTCTTTGAGCTGACATGTAAGTAGGTGATTGTGCATGTGGTTCTTGACAAAATAAACAGCGACAGTTCAACAGTAATAAAATCAAAAAGTCAATTTGGAGTTTGATTGCCAATTTTTCAGGATGGGCAGGTATGCAAGACCCACTCATGCAAGTTGAGCATCATTTCAGAGATACTAGATCAGGGCAGTTTGAATGTCCACAGAGAGTAAAATGTATTTCTCTGTGGTGTTGAACTGTCACATTCGCAGTGGTGAGAGAATGAAGGTGTGAGGAAGCGTGGTGCAGGAACGGTGCCATTGTGAATCCCTTCCTTACTTACATCGGTGGCACTCTTCTCAGCCACCTCAAGTTTCTCCTGGGCATCCTTAAGAGCCCCAGAGTACTTCTCCAACTCATCCTCAGTTCCCTTCAGTCTCTTCTGCATAGCAACCAAATCATCCTCAAGCTGAGGCGAGTTTCATTGTGGATAGTTTCAGAGGTGATCAGCAGGGAGACGGAGTGGCGTGAGCGCGCACAGGCGCAAGAGCGCATACAGAGACACACATAGGACAGGACAGGAGAAGACAGGACAGGACAGGAGAGAGAGAAAGGAGAAAAGTTAGACAAACTCATGCACGTCAGTATCAGATACCTTGGTGGCGACCTCCTCAGCGGCCAGCAACTTTTCTTCAGCAGTTTGGAATTTCTCAAACAATTGATCTCTTTCGTCTTCAGTCACGCGCAATGTCTTTTCCAACTCTCTTAATTCGTCGTCTAACTATACATGCGTATAAAAGACATTATAGAGTTAAACAGATTATGAAATACACATTTATGCAATTTACTATTAAACAAAATCAATAATAATTTAACACTTGACATAATTTCCTAGGACATATTTACATCACCAATTGCCAAAACAGTTGAGAGGAGGATTCATAACATCCAAGAAAATCAAGAAGGATGTTTTATTCTTAATTTAATCCTCATTTGGAATTATCCTCGAAAGCAATTAATCCGTATTTAGGAGGCGGTCCGTATAAGGGCAGCAGCTTTATGCTGCCACTGGTATTCCTGCTTTTTCTATGGATCTTTGGGATTTTCCACAAAAGAAACAAAACGCTTTTAAAAACTCATCCGACCTGTTTGGTTCTGTCTTCTGCTGCTTTCTTGTCTGACTCAGACTGCTCAGCTCTGTCCAAGGCATTCTCCTTGTCGAGCTTAAGCATCTGCATCTTCTTCTTAATGGCCTCCATGGTTGCTTATTGCTGTTCGGTGGAACCGACAAAACGTCCAAAAGAAAACCCAAGCAGAGACTGGGAGTGGGGCTAGGGGCGTCTGTGCCTAACTGAACGCTGAGCTGGAGTGCGAGCTCTGCCTCGCTGTGCCCTGTCAAATATGTACTTTCAAGAGATGGGTTACTGGATTCCTCTGGACATCCAATACTTTTTTGGAGGAGGCGTGTGTGGACGCCCCGACGTTTTTGAGGGATCTGCTCTGCGATTCGTTGCTCCCAAACATTTGACTTTTGATACGCCTTTATATGGGGTGTGATGGACAAGCCGGTAGCTCCCATGGAAAGGCTTCGTAATGGTCATGTAATAGAAGCCACAGAATTTGCAGAGGAGAAGAAGAAGATCATTTCTTACTGGATGAGCACAACATTAAATCTCTGCATAAGTTTGTTTGTTTCACCAGTTTGTTTCACCATGATGATAACTCATTTAAAAGTTGTCTCTTGTCTGTTTGTTCATTTTCTAGCATTAATGAAATGTTTGATTTTTATGTTAATGATCTTTTCTGATTCCACAGTGACAGTGTCTTCCTATTCATCTCTGACAGACTGGGATTTGGACCACAGTAACAATTTCACCAGGCTTTGTACACCCTGTGTTTGGGTGGGTGGGTGTAAGTTCACATGGGTAGCTCAAGGCAAGTGTGCTGCCTGAGAAGAGATGCTTTTGGTAAGCCAAGTAAGCCCTAGAGGCATTGTTCACAATCTGAGGGGCTCAAGACAGGGAAGTTTTTACCTGATAATGTATCAGATATCCTCCCTGTAAACTGTTGATGTGTCATTTGACTGTGACAGAGCAGCAGCACCAGCACCAGTCAAGCAGGAGGGGTTTTATACCTCAGTTACAGCTGCTGAGCTGCTGATTTACTTGGCATTTAAGAAATGTTAACTGCTTTACAAGCTAGAAAAGGAGAATATTTCAGTTTAGTAACCTTAAACTTGAACATTTTAACCCATAAAATTCTATTATAAATTACATCTATTTTTACTTAATTACTTGACTGACTAATCCCCCTAATTGAGACGTTAATTTTTTTGTAAACATTATATAAATATGCAATGAGCTTTAATGAAAAGTTGAAATATACAAGGGTGGTGACTGAAGACACACCAAGTGCCTCTTAGTCTTCATAAAGATACTCAAAGATATTTTTGGGATCGCTTGCTCTTTCATGCACCTGCCTTGGTCTGTAATATGGAACCAAGACACTGTGGCAAGATTCCAAGGTCCAGTGCCATTAGATATGTCCCAAAAATAATCCTTGTCATGCTCAGGCTTTGGTCTGTTTTATAAATTATTCTTGCTATACCTGCAGACTCACTCATACTTTTAGAATTAAATAATCTGCCCTGTCTCCAGACTTTACCCAATCAGTAATGAAATAGAGACGACGTTAGAAATGGTGTTCAGGTACAATTTTCTTATCGTGTTATTTTGCTATGATTCAAAGTTTTGCTCTGTCTCCAGATACTGGACTTTATAGAGTTAGCAAAATAATAGAAAAATATCTTGATAATCTGGGGCCAGCCCATGCTCTAAATCTGGCATTTGTACAATTGTGATTGGCACTGAAAAACACTGGTCACAGATCTGGTCTTACTTCTGCCCGCTTTTCTCTTGCACTGGATCAGAATCAGGTAATACATGTGATATCACATTTCAGGAAAAGTCAAATTATTTTTCTTTTTCTCAATCTGCAGATGAATGACAATGATTCATTCTCAATAAATAAATGAATAACACTTGGAGTATGCTGTTGTACAGTACACAGAATTGGCTGGTATATGGTAAGATACTGTTTTAATTAATTGAATCAAGTAATAGCATAGTATGGTATACTAATAGTCTATATAGTGTGTAAATGAATGTTATTCATCTTTCAAAAAACATATTTCATGTTTTTATTTTTTTCAGTCATATTTAATATACACTTATCTTCATGATATCATATCCTGACCATCTTTTCAGTAAAGCACTGTTGTTAATCTTGATGTGCCATTTGATCTTAATTATCTCAAACAGCATTTTCAGTTAATGGACTCAGGGGAGGTTTGTGATGGCAGGCTGGATTTGCTGTGGCATTCTGGGAATGAAAATAAGCTCCATTATGATGTTTTCCTTTAACATACTGGCACCGTAAAAATAGCCCAGGGCCCAATAGGCTTGCTTTGATTAAAGCAGTCAAAAATTTCCCCTTCTGTCCAGATGTTATTGAAAGGCTACTGCATTCCAACTTACATCCCTCTGGAAAATTAAAGGTATTGCAGGCTTACTGCGGTCACACATAAAGCATAGTTATGTTTTCATTAATTTCTTTACATTATTGGAACATTATGGGAAATGCAATGACAGACAAACCCTTTTAATATTTCAGGCATTTTTAGGTGGTGGTAGCTTTCTGAAACTACCACAGAACAGCTGATGAAAGTGTTTAAAAAAACAATCAGGACATGCTTAAAACATGAATACTGTGCATTATTTTATTGTATTTAGAGACAGCTTTGACTGTGGAAAAAACAGTGAATGCGTGAACTCATCCAAGAGCCAAGAATCTTCTCAATAATCATCCTCATAGGCTGCAAACAGCTGAGAGAATTTAATCAGACTTTCATGAGTGTGGAATTTGCTCATGGCAATACAGTTTGTCTGGCAGTGAAAAGTTTTCTGGACAGATCTGATAAGAGGGTAATTAAGCTTAGATGCTCTGATATGTTGGAATCCTGATTCAGTTGTCTACATGAGGCGACAGCTGATTG
Source organism: Euthynnus affinis (assembly GCA_029490765.1). Lineage (NCBI taxonomy): Eukaryota > Metazoa > Chordata > Actinopteri > Scombriformes > Scombridae > Euthynnus > Euthynnus affinis. The sequence goes on along the minus strand of CM055844.1, from coordinate 17,749,199 downwards.
AGACAGGTGCAGCAATAAACTGAATTCATATTCACATGCACTATCTTTGCTTTCCTGCCATGAGAGATTATTATGGCAGCCATGATCATAAACATGGTTTGTAAAAACTTACAGTATACAGTGTATAGAATCATATTGATACTTTGAGGGCATGGAAATATTTATAGTAATATTGTGAAAAATATAGATGTTAAAAGGGGCAAAAGGGGACTTTAAAGGGGATCAGTTAACCAATCAATTTTCACATGCCAATTCAGGAAATCAATAACAAACTTCAACTTTAACTCTCACATTATCAACTCTACAACTCTACTGCCCAGAGTTTGTGGTGCAGTTTGTCATCCCATCCATATAGATGACACAGAGCCACATGTCCAAGTGCTTTAATCCTAATGCTAATACTTTATCACTGTATTAGATGATCTCTTAGGCCTACAGTGTCAACCCACCATGTATGTGGAATGTCCGGTTCTCCTGAGTAGCCGCTCAGGGAGGATCGGAGCTGTACTTGGCTGTTGTGGCTGAACTCATGTCTGCAAATGTTAGTGCATTAGAGGAACTATTTCACTGCCTCCGTTGAGGCTTAGTCACAATGCCTGTCTGAAAAAAGAACTTCAAGAAAATGATCTCAAACCCTTTGCTCTTTACCATAACTATATCATTTGATGTGAAGCCGCAATATTCTGATATTCTGTGTGGTTGTTTTCCAATAATATACCACTGATTGCAACTGACACAGATCAGTGAGGGAATATTCAGGGTAGCTCTCCCTCCATGTTGAGTGCACAGAAGAAGCATGGTGCTGGCAGACTCTTGGTCAAATACCATCAGAAGATTTCTGCAGACAGTGCCCAGATATATATAGAGAGAACTCCTTGGCTCTTTCAGACGATACCCCTGGGATTAGATAGCTCCATGCAGGGGCATAATCATTTAGCATAGCAAAGATGGAGAGGAGGTACAGGGAGGGTGCAATCCAAGCTGTAACCCAAGCCTGGTCGATGCCCTACTGCCACTAGGTTTATTCACAGTAATGTTCCACTGATATATATACCGGCAGTTGTGAGACTCAAACTGGTATATTAGCGAACACGGGTAGACATCTAACCACAACCAGGACACAGACACAGCCACAGTATTTTACATAATGGACAGTTACAGTAAGGTCTTGACACTTTGACCCACAGTTTTGTGTGGTGATAAATATGTCATTCAGAGGGTAAAGCACACAGAAGATTGATTGAAGTTCATTGTAATTCCATTTAAACTTTCGGTTTGAATTAAAGAAAGTCAGAGTACAGTATAAGACGTTCAAAATTTCCAATCTTTACCACGCCCATGCTTCATTTGTGGAGTCAAATTCCTGGGCTATGAAGGTCAAATATTTCAGCTGCAGGTGCTCCATTGAAGATGGGTACCATTCCTCTTGTGCCAAGTTTTTGCAGTAAACGTAGTTGTTAAATGAAAGGATCAGTCATTCCTTAGATTGTAAACACCTGTAATAAGACTCTCTCTAGTCTTATACGGTTTATAGAAATCTCAATGCTTGGTGTGTTTTAACAGCTTTGCTGAGGCTGTCTTCAAAGGAAACTGTAAGATTAGATTCATGGTATATTTTGATTATTCCTAACTTGAATGTCTAAAGCCATTTTTGAAGTTCAGATTGTGCTTTTATACAGATACTGTATGTTCGTCAAAGCAGATGTAATTTCAATGTACTTAAGAGAAGAAAGTTTGCAAAGAAGCCTCAGAGATTCTGTGCAGGCAGCTATGACTTACTGAGACAAACTGAGACTGTGTAAGCAAGTTAGAGGAGATAGAGGAGAGGGCTGAGTTGTGAGGGCTTTTCGTGAGGTGCAAAGACATACTCGGTATTTCTTTCCATTCCACAGGGCTATAATAAAACCTCTTGGTATGCACTTCAGCTCTGCCACTGTTCTCCCTGTTACAGTCCTGCTTGTCAGAGCCCTCTGGAGCAGAGAGCTGAAACAATGGCAAGCAGAGGAGGATGCTGGACTTCTATGGTAGTGTTCCCCATGCCATATTTTTCATCACTACAAACTTCTCTCAGTTGGCTCACTCATAACAACGAAATAAATCTAAGCTCTTCATAAGGGAGAGTAATCCTCAACAAAAAACATGCAGTGACCATTTTTAGTAAACATAAAAATGTAACTTTTCTAAATTTGAAAAAGAAAGTGAAGGTCTATATCAAGTTTATAACTCCAAACTGCAAAAATGACCATAGCTTGGCTGAGGGAAAGCCATAATGTGTGTGTGTGAGAGTCTATGGTGATGAGACATTCCAGTGTGGTTTTGAGTGGCTGTTTGAAAGCTTACAGCCTGTGTTCATTGTGATTGGGTCACAGTGGTCTCTCTGCAGTGTGGAATGCCACAGGAACCCACAGCTCTGCGGCACCTGCATTCTTATACCAAAGCCTGTCTGCAGCCCCACATTTGATCAGATGACGTGACCATTTTCCAGTCAGGCTCAGACTCACTGCACAATTAGTGAGCTAGATAAAAGAGTTGTGCAAAGGCAGTTATAAAACAAATGTCTGAATACATAGACGTGAGAATAAACAGTGATCCATGTGGTGCGGTCTAGTTAGTTCCAACCCTAAGGTCTTAGCTGCCTGCGATAACAATATACAGTATGATAAGAGGGTAATTAAGCATCAAGGCTGCCTAAAGAGCACATCATTCCCATCAAAAGAATGCCAATTATATTGTTATAGATGAGATTATAGTACTGATGTATCAATGCATATTTAGCATCTTGAAATTGTTCCTCCTGTTATTCATTAATAACAGAAAAATATACTGTTATAAATATACCACTATGAATATACTGTTACAATGTTGGATATCTATGCTAAACATGGTCAATGTTCCAAAACGATTAACGTATGTGGAATTGCTCCATGCAAGTCAAAAGCTCCTGCCCTGAATGTTTTTTCTACCTTGCAGACAAGCTGACATCTGATTGATGTGCATATCCAAGCACCTGTCTGTTCCATAGCTTTTTTTTACTAAGGTTTTTCCATGTGTTGTTCGTCCACTCTCATATTTTGAAATGGATTTTGGCTCAAACATGTATAGATGTCTTTGAGAAGTTGGCATTTTGAGTAAAGAACAAGAAAAAGTAGTGAAATCCTACTACTATAGTTTGTTGCATGGTTTGTTGATGTAGCCTACAGAGCCGGCTGTAGTCTCCTGAGGGAGGGAGGGCCTTAAAGAGATGGGAGCTACTGCCTGTTTCAGACAGAGGGTGAACTGAGGGACTGCATAAAGGCTCAGTGTGAGTTAAATAAGGAGTTTTTTTTAACTGTAAATCATGCAAAGATATTCTAGAAGAGCCCCAGTAAAATTAAATATAGACTTGTCGATGTGTATAATATGTTCCCTTTATAACCACTTTATACACAGTCAAGTATTTTAGTCCAATAGTTCCTAGTCTAGTGGTCAGGCACCCTTGAAAAGAATAAAAAGAAAAGTTCTGATACACAAAATTTTATCCTTGTTTTTGACTTTTCCCTAATGTTTGCTGTCTTTGTGAAAGATAAAAAAATATATATGTTTTTGGGTTTAAAGGGGATATCACTCTTTGGTGGAACTGGGAACAACTGATAGGCACCTGGAAGGAGCTCTGATGGGCCTAGACTAGACACTGCTTTTTTTTATAATGGGTACAAGCTAAACAAAGGTTGGTAACTGCTGTTTTAATAATTAACAATGTATTGTTTTTTGTAAGCTCATCATATATATTTTTATGTAACATGTTAAGTAGTACTGTAACTAGTAAATAGTAGCTGTGAAATAAAGATACAGTGGAGTAAAACGTTTACTTGTCCCTCTATCTGAAATGTAGTGAAATATAAAGTTGCTTAAAATGGAAACACTCAAGTACAGGTACCTCAAAACTGTACATCAGTGCAGTACTTAAGTAAATGAACTAGGTTACTTTAGGTCTGCTCAACATGAGACCTCTGCAGTGCTGGTTTGTCATCCAGTGAGATCACCCAGTCTGGCTGAATCTCCTCAACCTTTAAATAGGTGTTCGGATGGGTTCGATTACACTCTGTGTGGTGATTAAGACTGATGACTCCCTATTTGGTTGAGGAGCAGTCTGTAGGGGTTGAACAGTCAGAGGGTGGTGGGGAGAACATGAGAACCAGCACATCAATGTTTTAGACCCAGAGACTGGCTGGCTGGCCCCTGCTGGTTAGGTAGAGAGGATACATGTTCTGGTCCGGTTTGACAACACCACAACGATTGCATATATCAGTCATTAGGGTGTGGTTTCTTCTCAGGCTATGCACTGTTAATAACATCATCTGGCTCCCCACAAAGCTGTGTCCTCTCCCCTCTCTTATACACCAATGACTGTTGTAGAGAGTTTGATAACCAGCACACTGTGAATTTTGCAGATGATGCAGCCTGCTGAACAATGCTGAAATGTCTCATGGTCCTTTTTAAACTATTTTTTGAATTGGTGTAATGAAGCCTTTTTTTTTTTTTTTTTTTTTTAGAATTGAATATGAAAAAAACTATGTGCATTGATTGTATGCCTATGTGGTCTTTTATCTTCTGTGACTCGCCCTGTGTGTGTGATTGCACCTGGGACAGAACCAATTGCTTCTCGGGGATAAATAAAGGTCTTGAACTTGAACTTGAACCAGGTGGAATCTCTTTTTTTGCTGTGGGATCATGGCCGACTGCTATCCCTGTCGGCCTATCACATTCAGGGCAGGCTGAACCTGGTGGCGGACCTGTCATCGAGGGGCCAGCCTCGAATGACAGACTGGTGTCTCCACCCACAGGTAGTGGAGAGTATGTGTATCCATTTCGGACAGAAGTAGACTCGACACAGCTCCCTGTCCACTACGGTTCTCCATTATCCACTGTGTGTGTGTGTGTGTGTGTGTGTGTGTGTGTGTGTGTGAGAGAGAGAGAGAGAGAGAGAGAGAGAGAGAGAGAGAGACTGTGACGTTACTGTCTGTGCTACTGTGTGCGCCTGTATCGAAAGCCAAAAGGGTCACAATTCGTTCCAATTTCCAACAGGCGTTTACAAACGGCATTCTAATCGTTTAAAAACACACATGATGCCACCAGGTATTTCATAATTATCTCCGCCCAGTAGTCCAGACAGCCAAAAAATTTGAACCGTCATCATCCAATTAGTAAAGAAGAAGGGAAAACCACATTAATCAGGCACTGATCTCCTTTGTTGTTTGTTTGGGTGGCCTAAAGAAAATCCCAAGTATGCACTTGAGTGTTATTTATTTATTCATTCATTCATATATATGATTCAAAATAGTGAAATAGAGTGTATTTATATCAGCTAGTTAACAGGTAAAAGCTGTTCATTTGTCCTTGTTAACTGGGATAAATCAGCTTGCCTGCTGTTTCCGTAACATTCCTGACGATGGCAGCAGAGGACCACTTATATGATGGTATAGATGGACTTAAATTACATCTTTTCTATCGTAAGGAATCCATTCTAGTTTTGGTGTAGTGGTATAGGCTAACTGTGTAGATATCGATGTTATAGTGTGAATAATCCATCAGACAGGAGGTGCAGGACATTTACAAATGTCATTAAAAATATCCATAACTAAGCCGAATGACTGGAATGACAACAGGCCAAGGGATGTATTGGATTTAGGGGCATTTACTCAGATGTAAGAGGAAGACTGCATATTGTACTTGGCCACAAATATAGGCTGTAATGGCTTAAATAGGGGAGTGAGTCTGCAAGAAGAGTTTTATAAATAAGCGTAAACCAGTGTACTTTACGAGTATGCAAAGAGGGCCATTTAACAAGAGAATACAGAAGACTGTGGTGTGTTTTGAATTGAGCATTCATAGTAAATCGAATAGCAGAATGATAAATTATGTCAAATGTTTAAGTGTTGTTTAACAAGCCAATCTATAAATTACTTATCTCCATAATCAAACAAGGGAAGTATGGTCATTTGAACAATCATGCGTTTGGCAGCAGATTTAAATGAGGAACGATATCTGTATAGAAAACCACGTTTTGCTTTGACCTTACACTGCAACATGGTGACATGATGAGAGAAAAGCAATGCACTGTCTAGTTAGATTCCTAGGTATTTATAAACTGTATCCTGCTCTAGGATGGTTCCATCTGTAGTGGTAATGTTCAAGGTGGAAGGGGACAAAATACCCTTCCAACCAACCCACATAACTTTAATCTTGGCAGAGGTTAGGTTATTAAAAACCTGCTGTATTTCAAGAAAACTATCCTGAAGTGATTTTATTACTGCATCAGGAGTTGGGCAAGTGGCATATAAGAATGTATCATCAGCATATAAATGAACATGAGAATTATTAACAACATAAGGGATATCATTAATATGGAGAAGAGAGTGGGACCAAGTATAGAACCCTGGGGAATGCCCAAAGACATTTGGAGGGGTTACGAGAAATGGAGGTCTAAATTTACACACTGGACCCTATTAGAGAGGTAGTTAATGATGAACATTGATAAACTGGAAATATTTCTTTTTTTTTTTTACTGTAACAGCAATTACATAGTATGATCATGAGAAGATAATCTCTTTATTAACCTTGTAGACTATGTGATGTGTGCATGAGTGAATACCTGTTTTTGTCTCTGTATATTATGCCCTCACTGCTTCCCTAACACGGCTATGGAGATAGCTAAACCCACTCCCCACTAAATACACACAAAAGTTTAGCTTCCTTTTAGGAGGATTACTTTAGTTCAATGGCAGAACAAATAATACATTCTGATTATTAACAATAAGTTGAATATTCCCATTAATGATGCAGCCTGATAGAATAAATGTCACATCTTAGGAGATCCATACATCTCTTGTTAAGACACTTCTCAGTCTCACAAGAATGGAACACAGAATGAGATTTCCCAGATGAATAATCAAGTTAGTATCCATAATCAAGTTAATACAGGATATCTGTTATTCAATTAATAACAAAATAAAATTGACTGATAAAATTATGTTGAAATCAAATAAAGAGATGTGAATAGTACAGATAATACAAGACAGCCAATAGTCTACAACATAAAATCAAAAACAAAAAGAGATGGCGGTGTTCAGTAGAATATGGTAAGTACGATTATATTTATAAATGTCTATCTGTTTATGTCCTACTGGTTGTCTCTTTTGCTATTTACTTGTATGACATTGTCTAACCAGTGATGTGACCACTCTGTCCCCTGTTATGCTTGCTGACTTTCTTATGGCACAGGAGTCAATGTTGATGGAGAGTTCAAGTCTTCTATTCTGAAACAGGACACACACAACTAGCCAGCTAAGGATGGACAGCATGAAAATCCTACTCTACTGTAGGTTATTATGTTGGCTTGAAAAAACTCATTGTAGTCTTTACATTGTGATTGGGTAGTGATATAATCTTAATAAAATAAGCTTACAAATAAACTCACTCTATAACATCAATATTTACAGTTAAAACCACAGGGCAGAGATCATTATCAAACACCTGGTGGCCACACTTTTTTATGCCTAGTGGTGATTAGAATGTTGTTTATAAACTCTGGGGAAACTGAGACAAATTATGACCCTTTTGGCATCTTAATTCTGGAGTAGGCTTTCACCTACAAGTATTAGTATTTTAATAACAAGGTCAGAACTTTTACTTAGAATATTTTCCACCATTGCTTCATGGTTTGATTATTTAAGAACTGAAATGATATGGTCCAGTGGTGCTTAATCAGCTTCAGTGAACCAAAGAAGCACGTGACATGATGTTTTCCCCCAGCTGGAAGTCAAGTTGAGGGCCAAGCAGAAAGGGGCAAAGGTGTAACAGAATAGATCTTCATTTGTTCTGCACTCTGCTCACTTTCTACATTTCTATGGGGAGAAAAGTCTAGGTTGTTTGCATTGCATCAGGTTTTATTCCATCACCCCAAAATCTATTAAACCCTGTACTTTAGTTAACCTCTATAATGGACAGAACGGCTATGTATTCACCACAAACAAAGTTAGAAAACTTTCAAAACGTGCTTTTATTTATATTTAATAATTTTTACATTTCAAATATGATAAAACACTTGAAACATCTACATTGAAACAATGCTAAAACAATGCACAGCCAGATGATTGAAATCATACTTTACAGACAAGATGAAAAAAATTTGAACCATAGTTTTAAAAGAAAACTTACTCACTGTAATGCCTTAAAAATGTGGTCATTGCTTAACAATACAGTAGCACCAGTATACATACTGACAGGAATAGCCATAGTATACTTACACTTATGAGGAAATTTTGTGGGAGGAGTTATTTTTTTAAATATAGTTTGTTTTACAGTATGCATAAAGTACATAATGTTGAGATTTAATTATGTGCAAAATTTCTCCAATTTGTCCTTTGGTATGTGCATAATCAAAGTGGAATGCAAAGTATCAGATCATCTTAAATGCAGATGTAGAAAACAATATTTGTAACCAATGGCACATTTCATTTCACCAGATGACTTGTCAAAAAAGAAGAGGAAGATTGCAAAGGGCAGACATCATAACAAGATTAAAACTGGCTTGCAATTGTGTTTCTCAGTTTAGGCTTCATCAAAGGCAATGGTTAAGCTTTACTTCCCCATAGCTTTGCTCCTTGGTCGAGTTCCACTGAAGGCAGGACGGTGCGATAGGAATAGCATCTGGCTATTTTGTTCTCCACCATGGGCAAGGTACGAGAAGGGGGGTTTATGGTAAGCAAGGTGCAAGTACAAAAAAGCCAAAACCACAGTGTGTGTGGGGTCAGACTGTGCTTTCACAAATTATTCAGTTCCATTAGAGTCTGGTCCAGCATCTGGTGCATATCGAGGTTCTCTTCTTTAGCATGTGACAGTTTCTCTGTTAGAACATCAAATGAAGAGGTTTTAATCTCACACAAGCGAGCATAAGGGAGTCAGCTGGTTAGCTTGCCTTAATGATCAAGCTACATAACAAACTACATTATTCAGATCAGTATTAATGTGGGTGCTTTTTAACCAGAACTACACAGCACTGAGAGAAAACAAGGGAAACACATTGAGTAAACAAGCTCTTATTACGGATATGCAAGCATCCATGCAAACAGTTGACAACGTTCTTATACACAAACACAAAAACAATCCATAAAAAATGGATTATTGTTTAATGTTATAATACTAATACTAGAAAATGATATATTTGAGGTAATCCCTGATTGTCACTATATCTTTTCATACACTTGCACCAACAGCAACACAGATCTCAAGCAGTGCAGGCATCGTACACGGACAATGCAAACTGGAAGTGCTTTAGATTGTATACTAGATCAGATTGTCAAACACACATTAAAAACAAAACAGATAAAACATTCAGACTATTTAGTCCTCATTCAAGGCCACACGTAGTTCATTAGTGAGAAGGCGTTTTTTCTCGAGTTGCTGGTAGAGGCGATCTTTGCAGTCAGACAGCGAGTAGAAAAACAGAAAGAGGACAGGAAATCAGGAAAAAAAAGAGTGCAATGCCTGTGGACACCTACCTTCTCTAGAACTGGAGTCTTTTTTTAAAACATCTTTGTAAAAGACATTGAAAATATCTGAATGGTTGTTAAATAACAATCTAAAGAGTGTTATGATATCTCTGTTTTTTTAGAGTGAGTTTTGGCAATATATTCTTCATATTTTTGTCTGCAACAGGTAAAGCAAAACAGGGCAGTGTGTAGAGTGAAAACAGAGAATAAGTAGATTTAACCCAGATAGGTAAAAAAGGAACCATGGCAGCAGACTCAAAATGATCAAAATCTTGTGGCAACAAAACTGAAAAAATGATGATATAAAAATTATGTCTACCATTATCTATTAGGTACATCTTAGCATATGATAAAATATATTTGTTCAACATTATAACTCAAGGAATTCAAACTGAGAATGAAATACTGTGGAACTTCAGTTTGGTCTAACATTTTAAAGAGTTTAATGATATGGCTCAACTGCTCTGCAGTTTCTGAAGTCTCAAAGCACACTGGAAAGCTTCTCAATTATTTCTGTGTCTGAAGGTATGGCAATGACTTTCATAAAAAGACTCAGAATGTGTGATTGTATGTTTATTCAAATATATGACAGGATACTGTGTATAATACAAAGCCTGTGTGTCATAATCACTGATTATCTTAATGGAGAGTCCAACATTGCTTCTCAATCATCCAATATTCCCAGCAACCAGATGAGTCTCAACACATCTTACAAACTCCTCTGAATTCCACTATTTCCCACTTTACCACAATCTTCCCGATAACAATCCAACACCAATTTCCACCAATTCTCAAGTCTTTCCAGAGTCATTTCGTCCTGTCACAGTACTAAATGTTGCAAAGTGCTTGCATGCATCAGTCTCAAAAGACAACTTGGCTCAACTTTCAATCAAGAATCTGCAGTTGTTCTAGTCATTGTGCTTTAAGCACTTACTGTGATATTCCTAATATCTCAGCTTCACTGAACAATATTTGAAGAAAATAAAAAGAACAGCCTTCAAAATCTTTAAAACTACACCAAGGAAAGCAGAGTATGGCTCAACGAATGGTTTGTTGAGATGCAGAAATATAAAATAAATACATAACTTAAAGTCAAGGCTTCCTGGTTTAATAAGAAAAGAAAAAAAAGAGAGGGACAGAGTAAAGAGATACAGCTTACATAGAAGGAAGGACGTTTATTTTTTACACAACGTAGAAAGATTCTAGGATTCTGTACAAGAGATGGGATGCACTTAACTTTGACGTAAGGATGAAAACATGAGGAAAGGAAAGCACAGACAGAGAGGGAAGGGAAAATGGAGAGAAGGCTGGAGAGAGATGACAGATGCCACTCAGCCGGCAGGAAGCGTCTTTGATGAGGTGTAAACAGTTTATCTGTATGGAAGAGAAGAGGGTACAGTGAACAGGGGGGTGGTGTGGGACCCACAGAAATTGGAGATGTGCGCTACAATACACCAGAACCACAGGAGTCACGGCAATCACGACAAAAACAACAATGCATGATTGAAATGCATTGTGAGAAAGGACACGCCGACAACTTGAACACAAACTCCCCAACATAATGGGCGAATGTTGAGGGACAAAATTAATTTAGCAAAACTGGCACCTCAAAGACAGTGATCTTACATTATGACAGTTCAACTGGTGTAGTGACAGAATAAAAGCAGATCTCACAAACACAGAGGGGGCCTTTCTTCTGAACAGAAGGAGACCATATTAGTAGGAGACAAGGTGAAACACTTGGAGAAAGAGGAAACACTCAAGGTTACAGTGAGTGAATCTGATTCAATAAAATGCTTTCTTCATACAGTCCACATTTCAATAGAGGACTTGAATGCTTTGCTTATGATCACAAAATATCATGGAAGTTGTCATTAATGTTTTTAATTAAGGGAATTATAAAAATGCATTAAAATTAAAATTGATTACTTTTCACATGAAAAAGTAATACAACTGAATTAATGCAGCCAAAACATTTAAACAGATACATGCTGTTTTTGTTCATGCACAAGTTTATACCAATGATACTGATACAAATGTCATATGCAGTATCATTACAACTACACCAATTAAGAAGAAACCACTTAGAGTGGTTTATTGTAAATGGGCTACAATTACACACACATTAATAAAAATGTGTGTTTTAAGTTTAAAGTTTTTTTTCTTTCTTTAAGACTAGATCAAAAACAAAGCTTGGGTTCAGGGGGAAAAGACGGTGACGGAAAATTACATGGAAGTCATGTCGTTGAGGGCGTGGTCCAGCTCCTCGCTGATGGCCTTGTACTTCAGTTTCTGGGCATACAACTCATCTATTGGTGGGTCAGGGGTGCAGGGGGAGGTGAAGTGAAAGGGAGCAAAGGTGGAGGAACACATGACAAGGAGGTGAAGGGTGAAGCATCCAGACCAGTGACAGAGAGAGGGAGGAGGACGGAAAAAAAAATTTAAATCAGGAGGGAAAAGAGGAAAACAAAGTTACACCAGAAAATGATCAGAATGAAAGTGCATCACAAGTCAGGGAAAAGTTCTCAGTGCCATCAAGAAATGGACAGTCTACTTCACTGCTGCGTGGCTCTCAGCCCTTTATGCCCACAAAAAGACTCCTTGAAGCCAACATCTAGTCCCGATATATCCTCAATAAACATCATAGCCATTCTTTCCTACCTTGGACCTCAAAATCAAAATCAATTAGTGTCAACAAAGTAATAAGGGACACCACAACAAAAGTATGATGCTGCCTGAAAATGGTGGTATGATGAAATTAAGAAGGAAGCAGAAACAGAGCAAAGCAAAGAATATCCTAAAGAGATTTTTTGTGCACTTACCTCAATACCACAACTGGTACAACTAATACACATTTCAAAATAAGCAGAACAGGATTTGGAAAAATCATACCTTCCAAGTCATCAATGGTCTTCTCAAGCTTGGCTACTGATCTCTCAGCGAACTCAGCACGAGTCTCAGCCTGTGTGGTAGAGAGACAGATTTATGAGTCAGTCCAACATCCCAACTGTGAAACAGCACCCATGACTTTTATAAATCACCCTGCAACCCCAGATAAGGCCTTGTGAAACTTGCCTCCTTCAGCTTGTCAGTGAGGACCTTGATCTCCTCCTCATATTTGTCCTCCTTCTGTGAGTACTGTGGGACAAAAACGATGATGGGAGTCAAACATATGACCATGGAGTCAACTCTTAAATTGTTGGAAGCGATACCATACAAATTTTAGTACATGAATACAGACAAGTATCATGAAAAAAAGAGAGTGAAGTGAAGAGATTCGGCTCCCCATCCACCAAGTCTACTGGGGAGCTTTGAGGTTTGACAGCATGCAGTTGGCCTGAGAGTGGCACTTACCTTCTCAGCCTGGGCCTCCAGTGACTTCAGGTTGTTGGTCACAGTTTTCAACTCTTCCTCAAGCTCAGCGCATTTGCTGGTGTTTTAGACAAGGGGGATCAAGTGCAAAGGACAAGAAAGGGGGTGGAGGGACAAAGTGACAATGAGGGAACCCAGGATGGAGAGAACCAGGGGTGGACAGGAAATGGGTAGAGGGAAAGTAAGACAGAGGGGGGAGAGGAAACAAGATAAATAAGAACTACAGGGATTAAACGAGTAGGGAACCCCAAGTACCTCAAAGTGCCTTAACAGAGCAGGAATGTGAGAATAGCAACATGATTCTTATAATTGCACTAAACGCAGTAGGGTTAGAGTTAAATAAATTATTTGTTAATAAGCAAAAACCATGCTTCTCTTCAGTGTGAGGTGTTATTCAAGCACAGTCCCTGCCATGTTAGAGTTGTGGAAGAGTCTATTATGCACAAAATAAAGAGGAAAAGAACAAGCACAGCAAGCAAAGCAGAGGCTTCATTCAGCAATGTGAATGAAAGTGGGAAGAGACACTCATCAAAGATATACAGTATGTGTGTGTGTTAGTTTTGGTTTATAGTACCTGTGTGACTGAGTTGTTTAGTGATTTCATGCTTTGCTCCAAAACTCTTAGCTCATCAGCCGCTCTTCGAGTTCGTCTGTTATTGGGTGTGGCGTACGCGTGCAAGCCAAAACCATTCAAACCATGGACAGCATGCAAATAATCGGCACATAAAGTAAGAACAAAGGGCACACTGTTCAAATCGAAACAAGTGTTATACTTTGTGCTTCAGTGCTTCAAGCTCTTTAAAGTTTTAATGCCGGCGTATGTGCAAGTGTGAGTGAAGATTAATGTAAAAGGTGAAATATCGTACCTTTCTGACAGCTCAGCGCGCTCCTCTGTACGCTCCAGGTCACCCTCAATGATGACCAGCTTACGAGCCACCTTTAGGTTGCAGGATAACAAAAGCGTTACAATACAACTAATAGCTGATGACTGTGACACAATTAGGACATGGTTAAAAATATTTCTCAGATTTAAAGTCTATGGAATCATGCATTTTAGAAACATTTTGGATTGAATTTGAAAAAGTTTGAACATAATTTAGCATCTGTAAGAATAAAAACCCAATTATGGTATCATTATACAAATAATTACAGCTTCAAAGGCCACCTGTTTTCACTAACTGTCATAAACTGTGTTTCCATTAATTTTGCAAGAGAATTTTAAGCGAACCTTTGAAATGTCGCAAAAAGGAAAATGCGAATTATGTGCATTTCCACCAACTGGTTTGAAACGAATAAACTAGGCTACACAACACATAATATCGTCAGAAGATGGCAACATAGACTTAAACAATTTGCCAGTAAATAGAGTAGAAGTAGAGGTTGCCAATTGGAAACAAAACAAATGGTTATATTTCCTTGATGAGAGAGAAATTGAGAGAGATCTTCAGGAATTTCTTTCAATTGGACAAGTTGTAATTGTTTTTTCAAGTCAGCTAGTATTGGCCATACTTCATGCCTTCCGGAGACACCAGAACACACTGACAGTGGAAACAGCTGATCAGTCATGTGAGTTAAACATTCACGACGTCATTATTTGTTCAATAAATGCGTTTCCATTACCCATTTTTCACATAAACTCTTTTTCATTTGCAAAATCCACCTTGAGTGAGCGTAATAACGTTTTTGCGAAATTTTGGAGTTTCCGTTAAGCTTTTCTAATGTGATATTTCAAAATGTGCATAAAATAGGTTAATGGAAACACAGCTATGGAGTTGTCACAAAGTTACAGATTTTAGTGACTGAGCGACTGCATGTTCAGGGTTGAGGAATTGTTTTTGGGTGGCAGCCAATGGTTGAAAAACTCGCCTCCTCATATTTGCGGTCAGCCTCCTCAGCAATGTGCTTGGCCTCCTTCAGCTGGATCTCCTGCAGCTCCATCTTCTCCTCATCCTTCATGGCCCTGTTCTCAATGACCTTCATGCCTCTGTGTGGGGATACAAACAGTCAAATGATGTTAGAAGTAAGGAGCTGACCTGCAGTCTCCCTGAGGGGACACATATGGTGCATAGCAATGATGGCTGGTAAATCTTTAATACACTCTTCTAAGGTAAATGGATGATTGTTTTCTGACATGGCAGAAGGAGACAATACAGAATTTGGAATGATGTAAAATGACTGCATTATCTGACACAGACAGTTTGACGGTGAACAGTCAGAGGTCTGAATCCCTTCTGCTCTCTAAAGAACCCACCTCTCACTCTCATCAGCAGCCTTCTCAGCCTCCTCCAGCTTGGTCAGGGCAGTGGCCAGACGCTCCTGAGCACGATCCAACTCCTCCTCAACCAGCTGGATACGTCTGTTAAGGGAAGCGACCTCTCCCTCAGCCTAGGAAGAGAAGCGGAGCAGCAAGTCAGGAGGTGCACGTCATCTTTCATACACAAACCAGAACTTATATTATACCGCACACTTACATATCAGCCCAAGGAATGCAGGTAATGGCTGTTATTTTAGGGGTTGTTTCTTTGTGATGCAACCTAACTTCATTTTATGTGAGTAATCACAGTTGTTCAAAAGTGTCTGTGTGCCACCTGTTGGGAAAAGCCCTCTCAGGAGGCCTGTCTGTGCTCCTCATTGACTATGTATAATGATAACAATGTCCCAAGCTGACAGAAGGTTGAATACCTCACCTCATTACTACTAGGCCCCAGAGAGAACATTAACAAGGCTCAAGTCAAAGGGCCTGAGACAATTATACTGCAAATGACTGCTCACATGCTACACATATGATCACAGAGGAGACTCCGGATAACTCACAACTGTGGGAGACATTTAAGTGTTAACATTTGTGACGTATCTGTTGGTGTGATATAATCTGGTATCGTTTCTTTAATAAGAATGTGAGTTTCGAAGGGGGGGGCTTTTCTATGATTATTCAAGCCTGTAGCTACTTCTGCTTTTTGGTGTCTATTCAGCAGGTATGTGACCTGAACTTTTCTGAAAATGCTTAAGTAAAAACAGGATACAGCTACCAGCAGTTTGACTGAGTCAAGGGGTCTTTTCCCGGCAGCTCATGCTACAGTGTAAAGTGCACCTCAAGTTGTGAAACATGACAAAGGACATTTTTAATTATCTATCAGCTGAATGAGCGGGTTCAAATGCATTTAAAACACATCACGCTCGATGAGCAAATACTTGAATTACAAACTGTCAGACTGAGACAGAGATGAACCCTGACACTTTAAGCCGCAGCTGAAAGGTTTATTTCCCGTCTAGATAACTGCCGCTATGTTCACAAGGGGGGAAATCATTCTTTGTAGCTGTGTCCTTATATGGGCAAGTAAAGAACATAAGCTCACAGTGCAAACTGGCACCTTGAATGTTGCCTCGATTTACTTGTAACTTCCTGGTTGCGAAGAATGATTTATTCAAATGTTTAATCTACTTGCTGGCGTGCCTGCAGAATACAACAAAGGAAACTTACTGGAAAGCATAATGAATGGGACCGTTACAGCAAAGTGCATCAAAGGAGATGCAAGTGAAACAATTATGATGAGGAAACACAGTGACACAATCTGCCACGGTTACTCAACTGTGCTCTGACTTGAGCATCAGCGGCCTAACGTTACCAATTATAATCGCTCAGCCAGGAGCAGCAGGCTATCAAACCCTCAGCAGGGTACTGTGTGGTCAAACTACATGGAACCAAGTAAAGCTCAGCCTGCAGCACTGCAGTGAATGGAGAGAAATCCCGCTGTCTCACTACGTTATCAATTCAAACTGTCGCCCTACATGCGCGGAGCACACAGAGGAAGGCTACGATGAGAAAGGTGTATGTTATTTGTCTTTGATAAGCAGCTCATCTCTGGCTGTATTACGCGCGGTAAACATGCTTACTTGGTCCCTGGCTTTCCTCTGCGCGAGCAAGTCCTGCTGTAATCTCTCGGCTCTCTCTTCAGCACCGTCTGCCTGATCTTGCAAAGATTTGATCTTTCGTTTGACTGCATCCAGCGATGTTACTCCGGCCATTGTTTAATCTTACAAATTAAAAAAAGCACTATTCTATGACCTGCTGCTACTGCTGCACAGCTTCCGAGATATTGACAAGGAGCGAGATGACGTCCTTGATTGGGCTGAAAGCTGCGTGAAGACGGGATGGACAGTGCGCAAGCTTTGTGCAGACGCACTCTGCTGCTACTTGTCCAGGAAGTACTGCTGATTTCAAAACGGGCCTTAAAAATTAAGTATTTCACATGGTTACGTAAAGTACTACACTGTGGAAACCTGATGCATTAGCCATAAAATAATATCATATGTCATTTTATTGATGTAAAGTAACAATGCCTGCTTAATGATAGGAGCACATGCATTCAATATGCAGCAATCATCCTGCTTGCAGCAGACTAACAGAGCAACAGCGCCCTCTGCAGGTCAAATGTGAGCAGTACATATGGCGTTAAGATATTTTTGGACTACAGGCCATTCATAAGTCTTCACTGAATACAGTAATTACAGGCTGGGTTATAAAACGAGAGTTTGCAAATATCACAGAAAATCCCTCTGGTAATATGATACATGAGGAAAAAACAACCCTATAAAGAACACCACAGCCACATTTAAATGTTCCTATTTATTTAAATAAAACTACAAAGGTTGGCTTTCTATAGGGAACTGAATAAACACAACCATAGCCTATATGACAGGGTAAAACTCAATAGACTATGTGTTACAGTCACACAACAGGCTAGCCTAATTCCATGCGGGAATCCAATTAAAGGATTATTACAACGGGTTTTCCTCAGAGGCGGCTTATGGGCCACACTATACAAACTGATCCCGCTGATTGCGTCTTGGGAGCAAACGTTATTTGTCTGCTGCACTTGACCTTGAACATTATCCCCATGTGGTCATTAACGAGATTGTCTTGGGGAAAAAATGTTTATAAAGACGTCAAGTAATTTTGTCTCAAGCAGGTCACGACCTTTAAATGCCTAAATCTAAATTCTTTACATAGTTTTTCTGTCATGTTGTATCTATCTAAAGTAGAAAAAAACAGTATGAGCACCAAAATATATATTTAAAAATAGTTTAGTTATATTTCCTTTTAATAAGCTAGGCTATATTTATTTATTGTTCATCATTATGTTGGGACATTTTGATGGGAAACTGAGTTTTTTCCCTGTGGTAAGCAAAGAGCGTAGCCCGTAGATGTGAGCTCTATCTTGACCATATAAAGTAGTAGGCTATATTTATCCAGGCGCTTGCTCTCTGCGCTCTTGGGAAGACTGCACATTAAGCCACTTCACGTTTCACTCAGAAAAAGGCCTCTTCAGCCCAGACTTATAAGACTGAACACATGAAGGCATGAAAGCACAACATATTTAAGACCATTACTGTGATGATTTGTCCTATAAATGAAGTGGATGTAAATCAATAATTTGTTTATCAGTTAAACAGCTAATGTGACTTTCTTTGGGCTGACATGTAAGTAGGTGACTGTGCATGTGGTTCTTGACAAAATAAACAGCGACAGTTCAACAGTAATAAAATCAAAAAGTCAATTTGGAGTTTGATTGCCAATTTTCCAGGATGGGCAGGTATGCAAGACCCACTCATCCAAGCTGAACATTATTTCAGAGATAATAGATCAGGGCAGTTTGAATGTCCACAGAGAGTAAAATGTATTTCTCTGTGGTGTTGAACTGTCACATTCGCAGTGGTGAGAGAATGAAGGTGTGAGGAAACGTGGTGCAGGAACGGTGCCATTGTGAATCCCTTCCTTACTTA
Source organism: Euthynnus affinis (assembly GCA_029490765.1). Taxonomy (NCBI): domain Eukaryota; kingdom Metazoa; phylum Chordata; class Actinopteri; order Scombriformes; family Scombridae; genus Euthynnus; species Euthynnus affinis. The sequence goes on along the minus strand of CM055844.1, from coordinate 17,730,513 downwards.
CATCAGTGGCTTTCTTCTCTGCCAGCTCAAGTTTCTCCTGGGCATCTTTAAGAGCCTCGGAGTACTTGTCCAACTCATCCTCAGTTCCCTTCAGCTTCTTCTGCAGTGTTACCAAATCGTCCTCAAGCTGAGGCGAGTTTCATTGTGGATAGTTTCAGAGGTGATCAGCAGGGAGACGGAGTGGCGTGAGCGCGCACAGGCGCAAGAGCGCATACAGAGACACACATAGGACAGGACAGGAGAAGACAGGACAGGACAGGAGAAAGAGAAAGGAGAAAAGTTAGGGAAGCTCATGCACGTCAGGATCAGATACCTTGGTGGCGACCTCCTCAGCGGTCAGCAGCTTTTCTTCAGCAGTTTGGAACTCCTCAAACACTTTATCTCTTTCGTCTTCAGTAACACGCAATTTCTTTTCCAACTCTCTTAATTCGTCGTCTAACTATACATGCATATAAAAGACATTATAGAGTTAAACAGAATATGAAATACACATTTATGCAATTTACTATTAAACAAAATCAATAATCACTTAACACTTGACATAATTTCCTAGGACATATTTACATCATCAATTGCCAAAACAGTTGAGAGGAGGATTCATAACATCCAAGAAAATCAAGAAGGATGTTTTATTCTTAATTTAATCCTCATTTGGAATTATCCTCGAAAGCAATTAATCCGTATTTAGGAGGCGGTCCGTTTAAAGGGCAGCAGCTTTATGCTGCCACTGGTATTCCTGCTTTTTCTATGGATCTTTGGGGTTTTCCACAAAAGAAACAAGAAGTTTTTAAAAACTCAGCCGACCTGTTTGCTTCTTTCCTCGGATGCCTTCTTGTCTGATTCAGCCTGCTCAGCTCTGTCCAAGGCATTCTCCTTGTCGAGCTTAAGCATCTGCATCTTCTTCTTAATGGCATCCATGGCTGCTTATTGCTGTTCGGTGGCACCGACAAAACGTCCAAATGAAAACCAAGGAGAGACTGGGAGTGGGGCTAGGGGCGTCTGTGCCTAACTGAACGCTGAGCTGGAGTGCGAGCTCTGCCTCGCTGTGCCCTGTCAAATATGTACTTTCAAGAGGGGGGTGACTGGATTCCTGTGCATCCAATACTTTTTTGGAGGAGGCGTGTGTGGATGCCCGGACGTTTCTGAAGGATCTGCTTTGCGATTCGTTGCTCCCAAACATTTGACTTTTGATACGCCTTTATATGGGGTGTGATGGACAACCGAAAGCCTTCCTAATGGTCATGTAATAGAAGCCACTGAATGTACATAAGAGAAGACGATGACCAGACTGGATGAGCACAACATTAAAGCTCTGCATAAGATTTGAGTACAGTTTGTTTCACTATGATGATAACTCATTTAAAAGTTGTCTCTTGTCTGTTTGTCCATCTTCCAGTATTGATGAAATCGGGGACATGCTTAATTGATATGTTAATGATCTTTTCTGATTCCACAGTGACAGTGTCTTCCTATTCATCTATGGCAGACTGGGATTTGGACCACAATAACATTTTCACCAGGCTTTGTACACCCACTGATGTCGGTGTGTGAGTGTGTTGTTTGGGTGGGGGGGTCTAAGTTCAATTGGGTTGAGTTGTAGAAGGTCAAGGTAAGTGTGCTGCCTGAGAAGAGATGCTCTTGGCAAGCCATTCCCTATAGGCATTGTACACAATCTGAGGGACTCAAAACAGGGAAGTGTTTACCTGATAATGTATTGGATATCCTTCCTGTAAACTGTTGATGTGTCATTTGACTGTGACAGAGCAGCAGCACCAGTCAGGCATGGGGGTTTTATACCACAGTTACAGCTGCTGAGACACTGATTGACCTGGCATTTAAGAAATGTTAACTGCTAAGTTAAGAAGAATATTTCAATTTGGTAGCTTTAAACTTGAAGGAGTTTAAAGCCACTAATACATTTTAACCCATAACATTCTATAAATTGCATCTATTTTTACTTCATTATTTGACCAACAAATCCCCCTAATTGAGACTTTAAAAATCTTAACATTATATAAACATATATATCTAATTAGCTATAATGAAAAGTTGAAAAAACAAGGGTGGTGACTGAAGACACACCAAGTGTCTCTTAGTCTTCATAAAGATACTCAAGGATATTTTTGGGATCGCCTTCTCTTTCACACACCTGCCTTGGTCTGTAATATGGATCCAAAACATTGTGGCAAGAGTCCAAAGTCCAGTGCCATTAGATATGTCCCAAAATAATCCTTGTCATGCTCAGGCTTTGGTCTGTTTCATAGAATATTGTTGCTATGTCTGTAGATTCACTCATACTTGTAGAGTTAAATAAGCTGCCCTGTCTTCAGACTTTACCCAATCAGTAATGAAATTTGGCAGAGACAACATTATGAATGGTGTACATGTACAATTTTCTCATTGTGTTATTTTACTATGATTCAAGGTTTTGCTCTGGACACTGGACTTTATAGAGTTGTAATAGATGCTGATTGTCTGGCGAAATAATAGAAAATTATCTTGATAATCTGGGGCCAGCCCATGCTAAATCTGGCATTTGTACAATTGTGATTGGCACTGAAAAATACTGGTCACAGATTTGGTCTTACTTCTGCCCGCTTTTCTCTTGCGCTGGATCAGAATCAGGTAATACATGTAATATCACATTTCAGGAAAACTCAAATTGTTTTTCTTTTTCTCAATCTGCAGATGAATGACAATGATTCATTCTCAATAAATAAATGAATAAAGCTTGGAGTATGCTGTTGTACAGTACACAGAACTGGCTCTGAGACTGATAGTGTATTACTTGATTGAATTTGAACTGAGTTTAATTCAAGTATTGAACTGAATTGTGTATAGTATAGTATAGTATAGTATAGTATAGTATAGTATAGTATACTAATAGTCATATATAGTGTGTAAATGAATGTTATTCATGTTTCAAGGGTAGATATTTTGTATTTAATTTACTATTTGTTGCATTGTAAATGTAGTTCTAAATGCTTCTTGATGTAGTACTGTATGCATATTTCATGCTGTTTATTTTTTCAGTCATATTTAATATACACTTATCTTCATGATATCATACCCTGACCATCTTTTCAGTAAAGCACTGTTGTTAATCTTGATGTGCCATTTGATCTTAATTATCTCAAACAGCATTTTAGTTAATGGACTCAGGGGAGGTTTGTGATGGCAGGCTGGATTTGCTGTGGCATTCTGGGAATGAAAATAAGCTCCATTATGATGTTTTCCTTTAACATACTGGCACCGTAAAAATAGCCCAGGGCCCAATAGGCTTGCTTTGATTAAAGCAGTCAAAAATTTCCCCTTCTGTCCAGATGTTATTGAAAGGCTACTGCATTCCAACTTACATCCCTCTGGAAAATTAAAGGTATTGCAGGCTTACTGCGGTCACACATAAAGCATAGTTATGTTTTCATTAATTTCTCTACATTATAGGAACATTATGGGAAATACAATGCCAGACAAACCTTTTTAATATTTCAGGCATTTTTTAAGGTGGTAGTAGCTTTCTGAAACTACCACAGATCCAGAAAAAGCTTCTTTTTCATGGCTGTGAAGTGAAAATCAAACTCCAGACATATAATTTTGTGCTCTTTGGAAAAAATCTGCCTCTCAAGTTGTCTTAAACCTCTTTACCAGAACAGCTGATGAAAACATTTTAAAAAACATTCAGGACTATTTGCCACCATTTACATTTCATCGCATTTGGCTTTAAAACACGAATACTGTGCATTATTTTATTGTATTTAGAGACAGCTTTGACTGTGAAGAAAACAGTGAATGCATGAACTCATTCAAGAGCCAAGAATCTTCTCAATAATCATCTTCATAAGCAGCAAACAGCTGAGAGAATTTAATCAGACTTTCATGAATGAGGAATTCGCTCCTCACAACATACAGTTTGTCTGGCAGTGAAGGAAAACATGCCATCAGACAACTGTTGCCCATTTTGTGGACAGATCTGCGATACTCTGATATGTTGGAATCCTGATTCAGTTGTCTACATGAGGCGACAGCTGATTGAAACAGGTGCAGCAATAAACTGAATTCATATTAACATTCACTATCTTTACCTTCCTGCCATGAGAGATTATTATGGCAGCCATGATCATAAACATGGTTTATAAAAAATTACAGTATACAGAACCATATTAAAACATGAGGCAGCTTTGAGGGCATGCAAATATTTATAGTGATGTTGTGGGTAAATATAGATATAAAAGGGACAAAAAAGGGACCAGAAAGGGTGCCAAAGAATCAATTTTCACGTCCCTTCAGGAAATCAATGACAAAGGATACTCATAACTCTCAGATTATTAACTTTGTAACACTGTTTACATGACATAGAGCTGCATTTCCAAGTCCTTTAGTCCTAATGTTATATATAGTTTATCACTGTATCAGTTGATCTCTTAGGCCTACAGTGACAACCTACTATGTATGTGGAATGTCCGGTTTTCCTGAGTCGCCGCTCAAGGAGGAGCTGAGCTGTACTTGGCTGTTGTGGCTGAACTCATGTTTGCATAAGAGGACCCATGGGACAGACATTTGAAGTTCTCTCATGGCTAAAATGTAACTGTATTAGAGGAACTATTTTGCTGCCTCTGTTGAGGCTTAGTCAAATTGCATGTCTGATGCAATAAATATGCAAAATATCTCAACCCCTTTGCTCTTCACCAAAATTACATAATTTGATGTGAAACTACAATATTCTGACATGTGTGTGGTTATTTTCCAATAATATACCACTAATTGCAATTCACACACACCAGTGAGGGAATATTGAGGGTAGTTCTCCCTCCATGTTGAGTGTGCAGCCACTGAGTGGAACTTTAAGAAGCACAGTGCTGGCAGACTCCTGGTTAAATACCATCAGAAGATTTCTGCAGACAGCGTTCAGATATATATAGAGAGAACTCCTTGGCTCTTCTGTATGATACCCCTGGGATTAGATAGCTCCATGCAGGGGCATAATCATTAAGCATAGCAAAGATGGAGAGGAGGTACAGGGTGCAATCCAAGCTGTAACCCAAGCCTGGTCGATGCCCTACTGCCACTGGATTTATTCACAGTAATATTCCACTGACATATACCGGCAGTTGTAAGACTCAAACTAGTATATTAGCAAACACAGGTGGACATCTAACCACAACCAGGACACAGACACAGCTGCAGTATTTTACATAATGGATAGCTGCAATAAGGTCTTGACACTTTGACCTGCACAGTCCTGTGTGGTGATAAATCTGTCATTAAGGGTGTAAATCACACAGCAGCATCCCTTGTGTGGTTGTGATTCCATTTAAACTTTCTGTTTAAATTAATGACAATGAGAGTACAGTATAAGATGTTCAAAATTCCCAATCTTTACCACGCCCATGCTTCATTTGTGGAGTCAAATTCCTGGGCTATGAAGGTCAAATATTTCAGCTGCAGGTGCTCCATTGAAGATGAGTACCATTCCTCTTGTGCCAAGTTTTTGTAGTAAAAGTAGCTGCTGTTAAATGAAAGGATCAGTCATTCCTTAGATTGTAAACACCTGTAATGAGTCTCTCTAGACTTGTATGGTTTATAGAAATCCAAATGTATGGTGTGTTTTAAAGGTTTTGCTGAGACTTCAAAGGAAACTGTAAGATTAGGTTTATGGTATATTTTGATTATTCCCAACTTGAATGTCTAAAGCCATTTTTGAAGTTCAGATTGTGCTTTTATACAGATACTGTATGTTGGTCAAAGCAGATGTAATTTCAATGTACTTAAGAAAAGAAAGTTTGCAAAGAAGCCTCAGAGATTCTGTGCAGGCAGCTATGACTTACTGAGAGAAAACAAGCTGAATTATGGAGTAAAAATACCAAAAGTGAAGGCTTCCAGCGCTGCAAACACAAATGTGGGTAGAAGTCCTAATGGAGGAATATTTGTGGCCTCTGCAGGGCTCCTCCTAGACTGTTTGTTTGTGCAACCTCTCTACAGATGGGGACACACAGAGAGGCAAGAATGTCAGCCATATCTGATGCTGCTCATTCAGCTGAGACTAAAGGGGGAGGGGGGAGCATTCGGGGGGAACTGTCACGTTTCATTTAAAACTCATGCAGGACTCACACAATCCTGTAAAATTTAATTTTCAGAAATGCCAGACATGTCATAGCATGAATACTGGCACAAAAATTCAATCTATTAGACATCTGTCTATACAGGAAAACAAGGCTTCTTGCACATTCATTGTTAAAGAAAGCAGGACTTTTTGCGCATTCATTGTGTTTATTTATACACAGGGCAAGTCAAGAGGGAAGTGGGTAAATGAATGTTTACAGACAGGTTGAACTTCTCCCCATTTGAGATAAGAGATGCATTACACAGCATCAGCACTGTTTCCTCAGAAATACTTCTTTGAAAGATCTTTCTGAATTGTTGACCGAAATACTTGCTGACCTTTGCTTTGTGCTTGTTGATATCTTCTTACAGCCTAATTATTGTTGCTTGATGTTACTGGCTTTTTTTGTTTGTTTTTTTTTGTATCTCAGTTCACAGCTGTCCAGCATCTTAATGATGGCTCTCTTTAAATATTTGCCTTAAATTGTTTGACCCTCATGTCACAGGGCTAGAAGTTTCCGTGTTTGCACACAGAGGGAGAATCTTTCATATATGTGTCCATATATGGGCTCTCTGGTGTAAGCGAGGTAGAGGAGACAGAGGAGAGGGCTGAGTTGCAGGGGCTTTTTGTGAGGTCCAAAGACGTACTCAATATTTCTTTCCATTCCACAGGGCTATAAAACTTCTTGGTATGCACTTCCAGCTCTGCCACTGTTCTCCCTGTTACAGTCCTGCTTGTCAGAGCCCTCTGGAGCAGAGAACTGAAACAATGGCAAGCAGAGGAGGATGCTGGACTTCTATGGTAGTGTTTCCTTTACCATATTTTTAATCACTACAAATTTCTCTCAATAGGCTCACTCATAACAACAAAATTAATCTAAGCTCTTCTTAAGGGAGAGTAATCCTCAACATAAACACATGCAGTGACCATTTTTAGTAAACAGAAAAAAGGCTGAAAAAGAAAGTGAAGGTCTATATCAAGTTTATAACTCCAAACCGCAAAAATGACCATAGCTTGGCTGAGGGAAAGCCATAATGTGGAGTGTGTGTGAGAGTCTATGGTGATGAGACATTCCAGTGTGGTTTTGAGTGGCTGTTTGAAAGCTTACAGCCTGTGTTCATTGTGATTGGGTCACGGTGGTCTCTCTGCAGTGTGGAATGCCACAGGAACCCACAGCTCTGCGGCACCTGCATTCTTATACCAAAGCCTGTCTGCAGCCCCACGTTTGATCAGATGCCGTGACCATTTTCCAGTCAGGCTCAAACTCACTGCACAGTTAGTGAGCTAGATAAAAGAGTCGTGCAAAGTCAGTTATAAAACAACTGTCTGAGTGCATAGATGTGAGAATAAATAGGCATCCATGTAGTGTGGTCTGGTTAGTTCCTACCCTAAGGCCTTAGCTGCCTGAGATAACAATATACAGTATGATAAGAGGGTAATTAAGCTTTGAGGCTGCTTAAAGAGCACATCATTCCCATCAAAAGAATGGAAAAAGCCAGTGGTGGAAGAAGTATTCAGATCCTACTTGTCCTGTAAAAAATGGCCCCTGTAGCATTTTTTTTTCTTTTTCACTTTTTTTTTTTTTTACTGTACATTACATTATTATATGTAGATTAGATTATAGTACTGATGCATCAATGCATATTTAGCATCTTGATGTTGCACCTCTTCTAGGTGGAGCTAATTTTAAAGGGGTCACATTATGCTTTTTGTGGTTTTCTGTGATTTATATGCTGTTATGCTAAATATGGCAAATTTTCCAAAACTTGAGATTAACGTATATAGAATTGATCTCTGCAAGTCAAAAGCACAGGCCTCAACCCTGCCTGAATGTTTCTACCTTGCAGACAATATAGATGTATTTGAAAAGTTGACAAGAAGGGAGGGCAGGCCTTAAAGAGATGGGAGCTACTGCCTGTTTCAGACAGAGGGTGAACTGAAGGACTGCTTAAAGGCTCAATATGAGTGAAATAGTTTAGTTTAATTTAATAGTTAAACTGTTTTTTTAAAACTGTAAATTCAAGTAAGATATTCAAGTAGAGCGCAAGATAAAATTAAACATGCACTATAAATGTATAATATGTTCCCTTTAACTACTTTATACACAGTTAAGTTTTTTTAGTTAAGTCCTGATACACACAGTTTTTACATTTCCATAATGTTTGCTTTCTTTGTGAAAAGTCAAAAAATATGTCTTTGGGTTTAAAGGTGATATCACTCTTTGGTGCAATTGCCAACAACTGATGCACCTGGAAGAAGCTCCAATGGGCTCAAACTAGGCACTCCTTTTTTTTATAATGGGTCACAAGCCAAAAAGATTGCTGTTTTAATAATTTGTAAGCTCATCATATATATTTTATGTAAAATGTTAACTAGCACTGTGACTAGTAAATAGCAGTTGTCAAATAACAAATATAGTGGAGTAAAAGGTTCACTAAGTCCATCTATCTGAAATGTAGTGAAATATAAAGTCACAAAATGGAAAAAGTCAAGTATGAGTACCTGGGTTACTTTTTACCACTAAAACTGTGAAAGGAGTTGTGGGTCACTCTTTCCCTTGATCTATCAAAAGCAATAAGCTGAATAAATACGGCAGAAGAAGAGCAGACAGACTGTCCATGCAAGACACAGTAGTATGGATAAAGTAACACTGATTAATCATTTCGGCCTTTCCCACACCAAATCCCCTCATGAAAATTGGCATCGGTGTTGAGAAAAATCTGCTGAGCATTGAGTGGAGCGACTGTTTATTCAGCTTGAATTCAGGGCGGGGAGGCCGCAGGATTGAGAGAAGAAAAGGAGCCAAGGACTTTTTTCTTTAAAGCAATGTGGCCTGTCATCTAATGGGTGTTGAGCAAAGTTTCCTTATTAAGACTGAGGGGTTTGGATGGATGAGTGTTACATTTCACTCTAGACAGCTTAAATCCCAGGAGACACTGCAGATCAGTTCCAGTCGGCAGCACAGTCTGAGACAGACGGTTCCCCAAGCTCCACAGCTCGATCTCAACACTGTTCCAGGCATGAACAGAACTAAGAAGAAAAATCACTGTAAATCTTGGGAAGAGCCTGACTTTGGAAGTGAGGGTGTTGGTGTCAGATGATAACATTTAATAGATATTCAAGATGTTACTTGTGGTGCTGTCCAAAATTAGCACCCAAGTTTTAAGTCTCAGCTCCGTCCCAATATAGCCCTGCTGTCATTGCTGACTGAGAAATACTGTGGCTTCCTTACATGATGTCTAAAGGAGCTGCTGTGCCGTCATGGGAGGAATAGACAGTAAATACTGTCACTCACCAGAGGATGAACACTCTGAAGGTGACTGCAACTTACTCACATTATATAAAAGTACCACCCACCTGTTATCCCATGGAAATTGATGAATTGTCTACTGTGGCATTACATAAGGGACACTTCCTGCAGTTTGACACTCAAAATGTCACTTATGATATTTGGCTAGGCAGTTAAATCCTTGAACATGAGACCTTGTAATTTTTCATAGTAAGCATGGTTTTTCTTTCATCTAATTTCTCTTCACTTGGTCTCAGACAACTTCCATCAAATTAATGGTAGTCAGATATGAAATTAGACACAGGGGAATCAACCACCACATGTTATGTAACCTCTAAGGTTTTAGCTTGTGAAATTACGGCACACAGACGATAACCAGTCCCAAGTTCTGGAAGCACAGAGGTGATCTTTACAGACTATGTTTACTATTCTCATTAAATCAGCGGCTGTACAGTGGATACTTTATAGAGCCAACACGTTGGGAGAACCCCACTGATGACCTAAAATAGTCATATGTTCCAGACCTGAGTAAAAGACTCTCGGAGATCCATCAGCTGCTGTCTCCCAGGTTTATGTTAGGGAACACTGCGTCTCAGAGCAGGCAGGAAAGTGGAATGTGAAAATGAGTAAACAACAGGCATCCCTTTAACACAATGATCTCACTCACTTTGGTGAAACCATACTGTAAGTCCCTATCATATTACAAGGTGTTTTTTCTTCAGCATTTACAGAGAAACTTGAGTGTGTTTACATGAAGTCCAGACATAGGTACACTGGCAGCATCTTTAGAGTAGGGAGCACTTGAGAGTTTTGGGAATCTCTGGGAAGTTTTGGTAATTTTTTTTTTCCAACCGTTTTTCAAAGTACCTTCTCTCTGCCATACCATCTTTGGGTCTGGACCATGTGAAACTTCCTGACAAAATGGACTGAAGCCAGACATAAACTAAAAGCATTCAACCCATGAACAATGCTGATTTCCACTCTTTTATCAGCTTGGGCAAGCTGTAAAATTCCTGGCTTGCTGTGGCAGGTGCTGCTTGTAATATTGATAAAACCTTGCTCAGTCTATGCTGAATTCTGTATATCACAATTTCAATAGAATTATAAACAAAAATGTAAATGTAAAATGTACGTCTGTAAACTCTCTTTAAAATCTATGTTGATGTGCTAGAAAGCAGTTATAAAGGATAAATGAGGTGAGAATCTTTGCACATTGCATACAGCTCAACAAAAGTTTTTATTCAAAGTTGTTTTGATCCATCTCAGAAAGAGCTTTGTCAGATTTAAATGTTGTCTTTGAACAAAAATAAAAGTTTCAGTAGCATGCTCTGGACAAACTGCCCAGCCCAAAACCAAACAGCCTTTCCTGATGTGCATTTTTTCCTAACCTCGTTTCCTCTTTCTTCACTTTTCCACAATTGGAGAGAAGTGGAGAGAATTGGCTTAAGGGGGACTGCTTCCCTCTGCTTATACTGTGAAAGACCATGATACCCTCTCAATCTGTTTTACCATTTAAGCCTTACCTAAAGTGAGCACAGGTAAGGCTAAAATTACCAAAAGCTGTCCCCCAAAGACCAATTAAGACACTGCTGAATAGAAATTTCATAGAGTATCATTAACATGCTATAACAGGCTGCATAGTTTTGCAGTGTGACAACTTTCTATTTCACTGAGGCCATTCTTAGCACAAGTCATGGCTCCATTTCTGCACAGTAACACTTCTGAACATATAGTAACTTGCCTATAATCCAAACTAGAAAATATATAAACTTATGGATTTAAGAAACCAATATATGTTGAGTGTGTTTGCTGTTGCTCAGTCATGGCTTAAACATACTGCACATTGGTGCTGAATGATGAAAGTGGAGAGTTAAACCAGTGTCATTTAGTTTAGCCAGGGGTTAACATGGCTTCATTTTGAGAACTTGAGCGTGGAACAAAGCATGAACTGAATGGCTGCCAGGCTGTTGGGATTAGGCATGGCACAAGCTGCGGGGACTGCAAAACCAATCTTCCAACTCAGAAAATATACGACATTTAGGATGCTAGAGATGTACAATTCAAAGGATTACTGTATGTCTTTTGGAATAAACAATTGTTATCAGGTTCTAGTGCTTCAGTGGACAATATATGTTGAGTGAAATATTTTTTAAAAAAAGATGCAATTTTTAGTGCACCACTATTTTAAATAGAAAATTCTAGATGTCTTATTTCCCTGAAATTCAGTCTGACATATCTGGCCTCTTTGGAGTTTTGAAGCTTTGAAACGTGCTGCACACACAACATGACTTTGTAACAATAGACCTGCCAAAAGTCTGTGGGGTTGAGGAGGTTAATGACATACGCCACGGTGAAACAGATCAGGCATCAAACCTTGTGCCGACAAGGTGCATATGGAGTCCATACCTACAGTACATCAGGAAGCAGGCATATGACAGGATGTTCATTAAACACTAACCAATAGAAAAGAAAAGAGAGCTTGAGAAGTACATGTAGGATAGAGATCTGTACAGAAGGGTGGTTGAGTGCAAGATAAACCCCCAAATATTTTTCATTGTTGTTATCATCACGCTGGCCATTGTGCTACTTTGTCAAATGGAAAGTTTTACAGAAATAGCTTATAAATGCATGGTCCTGAGGATGCTTGACTATAGCTATAATAGAGTGGTTTACTAATTAGTCTGAAATCATGTAGTTCATGACAATAAGAGAAGGGCCTCAACCAGACCACAGCTCTGCTTAACATCATTCATCTATTGAGGTTTTGATAGCTGCATACAAATGCCAGACTTAACCAGAAAAACATCCTCCAGGTCCTGAGGAATGGAGAGACAGAGAGAGAGAAAGAGAGAGAGAGAGAGAGAGAGAGAGAGAGAGAGAGAGAGAGAGAGAGAGAGAGAAAGAGAGAGAGAGAGACAGAGGGAGAGAGGAGGGGGGGTGAGTAGTAGATGGGCACTCCCAGTTAAACACATGGCTTCAGTTTCTCTGCTCCACTGTGTGGTGTGGCCTTGCATGAGACCAAAACACTCAACCAAATATGGTGTTCATTAGGACGACTCAGTGTATTGTGCTGGCCACCTCTAACCATCCTTTACTCACTCTGCCTGCCCCCATATGCTCCTGACAGAGAGAGAGAGGATCAGCTTCAGAGTGAAGTACTGTATCACCTGAATGAAAAAAGCTGATGATCAAGCCTGCCTTGCTGTCAGTAGAGCACAAACAAAATTAATTCTTACTAATTCTTAACAGCACTACAGAGCCTCTATATTCGTTGTGAGGCTGTAACCCAGACTACAACCAAAACATCTTTAAATGAGAATCACTGCATACTTCAAGGTCTGGTCTGTGAACAAAGAGGGGAAAAAAAGTACATCCACTATGTCCATATTTGGTCTGACTAACTTTGCCAAACCTTCCAGTAGAACATATTTCTCTAAACATCCACTGACTCTGTGATGAAGGACACTACTGACATCTGCTGGAAAGAATGTAGAAAGACTTCATTTTCCTACCAGAGACATCCTTTTGTCAATTAGATGCATGAAAAAGGACAAAATAATCTTCATGTACTGGTTGTTTGAAATTCTTTATTTTTGGTGAATACAAAAAATACTTTTGTGACCAGATAAATATTATACATACAGCATCAAATCATAAAACTAATGCAGTCTGTTAAAGAAAGCACAACACCTATTCATAACAGAGCTACTGTAGTAACTTTTTCTATTTCCTTTAATACTTGGACAAATCAGTTAGACAATATATCTCAGGGTAATTCTTACATTTATCAATAAAAACTTATTTTTTTATAGTGGTTAGACAATGAAACAAGGAAGTAATTCAGTCCAACGTTTACGAGGACTTGGTATAATGAATTTCTCGACTTCAGACACAAATTGCCACATGCTCATGGAATGCAGTCTAGTGTTCATCTTCGATTATAGTCGCTAAATCCTAAGGTATCCACAGATGCCCTTTTTATATCAGCATTATAGCATTGTAGGCAGATAGGCCACCAGCAAAGGCATTGTATTGTATGGCAAAGGACTAGGTGACAGTTTATTAAGACCCCAATGGGGAATAGACTGGCATAATGTTCTGATCCAGAGAGGACAAGGCTCAGGCTCCCACCCAGCCTGATCTTCAGCTGCTCGCAGGGCAGACTCAAGTAAGGCACTAGTACACAATGCAGACCAGACACTGGCATGGACAGACTGAGGAGATGACCTGCTTAAAATTTTCAATATATTATACATTAATATACTAAAAAACAAACAAAAAAATCACCACTGAACCAGTTTTCTCGATCAGAGCTTGAAGCTATTTCCTTTTAGTTTGTTGGGAGTGTGTCCTACATTTTAATATAATGGAAGCTTTAAATTTCCTTCTTCAGTGCGTAAAGTTATGAGCAACGTCAGTGCATCCCGTATGCTTGTTTCATTCATTCAAGAGCCTAAAGCGAAATATCATTGCACACAACCAATCTTACAACCAATAACAGCGCAGACTCTCATTATCAGCTCGCTAGAATATTCAGTGTAACATATTGCTATAGACAGTCAGTCTAAAATGAAAATGCCTTTACCACAACAGGGCAGTAATGAGTGGAGAATAACTATATATGTGTGTGTATGTGTGTGAAGTGAGTGTGTGTGTGTGTGTGTGTGTGTGTGTACAGTATAGGGGCACCTGAAAACAAATCTGGCTAGTGTTGGTGGAAGAAGAATTAAAACATGAAAACAAAGGAGAACAAACATGAAAAATAATGTAAACATAATCCTTACACAGCTCTGTGTACATGAGGGAAAGAGAAGAAGCTCTTGTGGGGTTATGTGAAGTAATGTACAAGCAGCATGACATATTTGGTCACATTTAGTCCAGATTGTACTGAATAATACAAACTACACCTGTCTGTTCTTTAAAGGACCAGTGTGTATAATTTAGTGGCATCTAGTGGTGAGGTTGCAGATTGCAACCAAATGAATACCACCATTCCCTTCCAGTGCAAAAAGCCCTCTCTAGAGCCAGTGTTTGGTTTTGTCCATTCTGGGCTACTGTAGAAACACGCCAGTGCAACAGGGTGGCCTACGTGGAAGAGGACCTGCTCCCTATGTAGATAAAGAGGGCTCATTAAAAGGTGACGAAAACACAATTTTTATTTCCAGGTGATTATACACTAAAACATACTTATGAATATTATTTTCCATTTCTGCCAAGTCAGCTAGATGCCACTAAATCTTACACACTGGTCTTTTAAGAAATACTTTTAAAATACCTTTTGAAGAACTTTTTTTTAAAACTGTCAAGAATAAATATCTTTATATGTTGGCCAGTGGTCTTACTTTATTTTCTACTTTGTCATTTACTCCAATCAGAACCTCTCACTGTTTGGCGTTAAGCTGAACTACATAGTTTCATCCTTAATATCTAAAGATTTGCTAGTTTACCAGCAAACCCCAAGTTCACATTTTTATTAGTAGAATACAAGTGCCTTTCCACTAGACTACTCTATTGGTTAGTAGCTTCATTGATATGTATAGACATTATGGTGCATGCAAGCCAGTGGTGAAATGAGGCATTCCTTCCTGCCTTTTTATTGACCCTTTGAGGTTTTTAAATATAGAACAGAAGCTATGGACCCTTAGGTTTGTTCTGCCATTTGCAGAGAGATCATCAGTTCATTTCTATTTGTTCTAAACCTTCAAACAATTATAGAACATTCAATGATGACTATAGAGGATTTCTGCATTCGTAACAACTTCGATTCATGATTGTAACAGTCAGTAATGCTCATGATGCAGTAATACTCACAAAGCAATGATACGTTTATCGTACAACTTTATCAAACGGTCTCGACTTGCTTATAGTGAAAACTGTAACAACCTTCTCCATATAAAGTCTGAATGTCAATGCCATTCACTGACAAATACATACGCACGTCACACATACATACACGCACACAAATACACTACAGAGCACAGGCACTTGTTTTTCTCACCAAACAGGCCTGTTTCAAGTGCTGTATATTCCTCGGTTACATGAGAGGAAAGCAACCGACTGTACATCGGTGTCTCCCCTTGATAAGAAGGTCTCATCAGCATGGCACACATTCCGCATGCTCAGTCAATCATCCCTCATCCTCCCTCAGTTCGCTGGGCAAGAACTTGTACTGCTGCTGTCGGATCTGAGCCAGCTTCTTCCGGGCTTCCTCTAGCTCTCGCTCTTTCCTCAGCATCTCCTCCTGAGCTGCAATGATCTGAGGAGAACAGAAACAGCTGACAGAAAATGTGCCTTCCACTCATCATAATCCCATTCCTGTGGATAACTTGATATAAAAAACCAATCACTACACTGTACTCAACTCAAACTGTTAACTCCCAAGCACTACACAGCAGAACATATATAAAATAGCACCTTGTAATGAGAAAGTGTGGCTCATCCAAATTTTCTAAGAATATTTATACATATAGTATTTTTTTAGTAATTTACGCAGTAAGTAGCATGACTGATATTGCTATTTTTGAATGATATATAGCAAGCCTTATTCTTCTTGGTCAATGCAGCATTTCACAGAAAAAACAGGGAATTTTTGTTTTGAAAAATAATTACTTACTTTTGAAAACAGGTATAGGCTACGTTAAGATTCAATGTAGTATAATAATATAATGTAAGTAAGTAAAATAAGTAATATAATAGTGAGTAGAAAACAGTAAATGGTCAATAACAGTCTAAAGTGGCTGAAGAAACCATTTTGTGCCCCTCAGTGCAACAATGATCAGGTATCGATGAGACAGTGAGCCCCATTAGTCTGATGGAAAAATCGAGAAGCTGATGCCCAGCCTGAGACAGGAACTCAATCAATCAAGATGAAAAAAAAAAGCTGAAAAATAAAGCTTCCCGTAGCATCCCAGGGCTTTCAATCATCATTCAAATTGTTGCAAAAATGGAAAGGAACTCTAGAGAATCTCTTCATGAAATGCGATCTTTTGCAGCCGTGGGCTTCTAGTAAAGCTGAATTTCTAGTAAACAACCCATCAGCTTTGAAATGAAGCTCATGGGTTGTTTATCCACAGTGGCTCATCACAATTTCAGAAAAACATCTGTGGCATTTTGGCATATCAGCGAGAGGTGCAAACATTCAGTGAAAAGGGCAAATCACACAATGAGCGTGATTTCCTTGTCTCACCTGAGCTATGCCTCCAACGAATTTGGTCTTCACCACCACACTGTCATCTTCAGACTTGTCAAATGCTGCTTTCTGAGCTGCTTTCACCAGGTTGTCTGAAGCTCTCTTCACTGCATTTCCAGCAGCCTTTAGAGAGGAAATCTCAAAATTAGCACACAGCACACGTTCCATGCCTTTCCATGGACAAATGAAAACTGTGTATGATTGTTACCTGTAGTCTCCTCATGGCCTCAGAATCCTGGTCAGCTTTCACTTTGCAGGCCACCAGGAGCTGAGCAGTAGAGGCTGCAACCTGTTTGGCTGAAGAGATGAGCTTCTCCTCGCTAGCATGGCCCTGCACTGAGGCGTTCGCTGCCTCACACAGGTTACTGGTGGCCGCCGCTACCATACGGGCCTACAGGAAGCAATAAATTTAGGCATGCTCGTGGTTGGGTTTCATCTGGGTAACAAGTTTGTGCGGTAATTTGAAAATTAGGCGGTAATACTCAAAGTGACTTACCGCTGATATGAGACCCTGTGACCATTGCCCGTCATCCACTGCATTGGCAAGGTTGGATCCAACCTGAGATTGACATTGGGTAAAAAATAAAGATGCTACTGTTGTATTGCATTATTAGAGCAGTCTTGTATCTTTTTGAGTAGGTGTGTAGACTGACCTTGCCTTGTGCCACCAGTTCTCTTTGAGCTGCCGATGCAGATTTAACAAGAGCACTAGTTGCTGCAGCGATGGACTTTGCTGCCTCTAATATCTGTTCCTCAAAATCCAGCGTCTCATCTGCCTGCTGGAAGTAAAAGCACATATCAGCTTAGACTTACAACAAACTACAATATCCTACAGTAAGAAAATATCATTATTACTGTGTAACCAACTGCAGTGCCATAACCAGGATTTTAGTCCCACAACTAAAATATTCTGGCCAGACACTAAAAATAGAGACTCAAATTTTGTATGTGGAGTTTTTGAGTTTTTAAAATCTGTTAACTGATCAACTGTATTTTTTGTAAATTGTATTTCTGAACATTATGATGATCTAAATGCTGTTTGGCCTTTTCTACACTGACAGAAACAACATTCTGATATAATATGTAATGATGTGAATACAGAGTATCATATTAACAGGCTAAAAAGTAATAGTGGAACTGACAAATACTGGAATCAGCATGTAAAATATCGATCAGGTGTTGCTTTTTAACTGTAATAGGTAACCCCTCCTCAAGCTTCCTAAAGCCCCCAAATTCCCTGTAAAGCTACTCAGTACATGACCTCACTGGCAGCTACGTCTATGAGCACAAACTTTAATGTTCAATTTTATCTTTTGCATAAAGCACATTCGCATATGATGATTTTTCAATGACAACACAGAGCAGCATCTAAATACCATGCCCCATTCCCCATCAGTTCAGGGACAGTAAACAAAATGACCATCGCTGCCTGAGCAGTCAACAACATGTGATTGACCTCCATAAACACATAAGGCACACGTGGCTGGAGACAGGGCGGGACACTGTAGGAATATGTTTGATATATAGTTGGACTGAATAACAACCTAATATATCAAACATATCAGACAGAGCCCTGCAGAGAAGGCTTCCAGGTCTACAACGGCTCAGAGAGGGTGGGAGGCAGGGAAGCATGCTGGGGCAGGAGAGAGAGCCCCCCCTCCCTACAGGGTGGGAGGGATGAAGGAGCAGAGAGGAGAGGGAATAAAGTGAAAAAAAAAAGGTTTGATGGAAGCAACACTGTTTGAAACTAGTGCAAAAAGATTTTATGGTGGCTTGATTCCCCTACAATTTATACATGTGTATATACTATGTGGTACTTTATTAGCTCTACAGTACAAAATCATCTTATAAATAATAGCTTTTTATATTTATCGATATATATCAGTATGTGAGCACAAATTAGGTGTGGAGAAAATATTTTATCTAGTTTTGAAATGTAGGGGACAGTCAGGCAGTCTTGAATACAAATTAACTGCTGTTAAATGAGGAAAACAATGTGGTAATATTCAGCAGGGTTCTCCCTTTATATACTATTTGATGAGGCTTGCATCCTACAGATCACTAGAGGGAGACACTGACATCTAAAAGAGGAAAAGCCTTTCACTCACTAATCCTCTTTCATAAACACAAAGGTCCTCATAAATGTACTCTGTAACTGTGGAATTACAGTATAAGACAGAGCATTATATGGTCTTTATTAAAACTTGGGGTAACCTAAATATGCATTCCTTCATATCACACAGACAGAGGGTTGAACTAACAATCATGTTATGGACAGGAGGAGGTATAGAAACAGGAGGGGGGGATCACTACAGGCAGAGAAGGAAGAGCACCGGGATCCAACTATTCAGTCTCCAGAGACAGATAAACAAACAACACAATCATGCAGCAGCACATCACAAACACAACCCTGCACTGCATATGAAACAACATAAAAGTAATCTCACTTTTCAAAAGCACCATTACTACCATCTCCCAGCTTTTGCCTGATTTCTCTGTGTATTGTGTGGTAAAGTTTTTTTGTTTTTCAAGGCAATACCGCAGCATGGGGGAAATGAATAACGGGCTGAAAAAGCCTCCCTCAGTTTAGTTTAGAAATGAGGAACACTACAATAAAACAAAGGAAATAAGTTCAATAAGACAGAGGCCCTCTCTTTCGGAAAAAGGTCACAACAGTTCATCGCACATTTTGAACTCTTTCCAATATAAGCTTGAGGAACCAGCAGTGTAATTGCGTCTCCTGGCAACGCAACTCAAAATAATGTCCGAAAGTGCCTTTGAAGAAAGTTTTCCAAGCATCATATGTTAGCTCACAGGACCAGCTGTCTGAGTCAACATGGTGTGTGTGTGTAATGAAGAAACTATCGAGATAGCGGCTCAGTCACAGAAAAAGATGACTCCACTTCAAAGGCAGTGTCACCTTTTCCTACCTTCGGCCCATATCGTCTCCCTGCTGATTAATTGCAAAAAGCTGTGCGTGGGTTTGTGTGGGCGGAAAGAGTTGAGAGGGGCGCATATACCTTGGGCTTGGCTCTGGGTTTCAGCTGTTCTAGTTTCTTGGCTGCAGCTTCAATGGACGCTGCTGCTCCGAGGAGCTCAGTCTCTGCGATGACAGTGGGGTCCTCAGGGTCCACACACTCTGATCCTGAAAGGCATGATCATGTTTTTTTTTTGTTTTTTTTTTATTTAGCACAGATTCACAAAAGAAACACTGTAAAAAAGCAGCACTGTATTTCTGGTGATAACATTTTATTTTACAACATATCTGTGCTATAATAGCTCAACATCATGCTTCAACTGAATGTTCACAGTCTTTCATACAGGCATCACAGAGATGCTAAATCTCAACTTCAAAGCTCTATATGCTCCAAAAAATTGTTTGCAGGATGGCTATAATGCCTCAAAGTTTAAATAACATAAACTAAAAGTTAGAGGAAATGCACATTTGATGGGTTATTGTCTTTTTATATAGGTTTTTAAGTGCCTATAAAACTTAGCAGTTTGGGAACAGCTTGGTAAAGCAGATGGAACATTGTTTTCATAGATTATGTTGAGCTCTGGGGAAATCTGTTCTTCACCCCCACTCCCAAGCCGTCTACTCCTCTGCCCCCTTCTGACTGTATGAAAGGTGATCTGGGGGAACAAAACACACCATATCCCACTTACCTCCATCTGAGGCGGCAATGAAAGAGAGGGAGAGAGGGGGGAAAAAAGAGTACATGTGACATTAGAGAGTTGAAGTAGATAGCCCCACTGGGTCTTGGGCTATACGCTGAAATCTAATTCTCATCCAAACGCAATCTATTACTCCTGTCAGATGCAGCAGTGGAGCTTCTACAGGAAGCACTCCAGTGTGTTTGTGTCATAACCACCCAACAGAGCTTCATTTGGAGCAATTTGCAGAGCAGTCACTCAATGGTGCAATTTCAATATTCTAAAGTGATTTTCATGACTTATCTTTATTAGGGACAGACAGGTTTGGTGGCTTCACTTAGTGACATTATAATATTATTCATGCACAAGAGGATTAGAGCTCCTTTGACTAATCTCTAACATCTTCACAATCCTGTCATGGATTTTCACAATTTACAAAATTGAGTTGGCTTTTGATGGGAATCCCCAAGCTTCAAACTCACTGTATTCAGCAATGTCAGCTTTCCCAGTTTTAGACTGCAGCGTCTATAATGTCTCACAGTCATTTTAAAATTAAAATCCGCTGCCAACAATTTTTGGACAGCTTGCAAGGTTTTGTAAAAGACTCTGCTTATACAACAAGCTACTGTTTCATAGAACCATACACACTTGGGATGCTAAATATATATAACTTTTATGTGCGTTAAATGATCCATAAAATCAGTTAGAATGGGGTCACAGGTAACTAAAGGTTGTCAAGCCAAACTCTAGTTTGTGTGCAGTGTGCAAGAGTGTGTGACTGTACGTCAGCGGCGTGTGTGGCCTCACCTTTCATGGCCTCAGCTGTCTGGACGAGCTCTGTCACACACGCTGCCACATGCTTCGAGTGTACGGCCAGCTGCTGCTTCTGCTCTGGCGTGGGCTTCTGCAGCACCTGAAAACACAACGTGTGCACAGGCACATGCGCGCGCACACACACACACACACACAAATATAGAGGAAACACAGGTGAACACAATATAAAAAATGAATCAGAAAGCAAAGATAAAAAGCATCTATATTTGTTCTACCATCTTTAGAACCTATCTAGACAATAAATTATGTGAAAAACCACTTGGATGAGTGTGCACTTTATTTCATTATGTCAAGTTAGTTATTTTTTTTATTTGGTTCTTTTGTTACTTGAGAAACTAGTTGACCAGTGTCGTGGTGACAGCACATTCTTCTAATTAACCACAAATGATAAAACATGGTTCTTCAGTGGCCTAATGTCCTCCCACAATCAACATGATGTACCCATATCTGATTATGCAAATTAGATCACTAATTAAGCAATTTAATGCATTAATTAACAAATTGTTACATGTCAACACCTGTGTCCTCACATAACACATGGGGAGTGTTATTATAAACCCAGCATTAAGGAATTTCATGAGAATGAGTTTAGCTGATTAATATGCAAATTGGTGCAACATGATGTTCAGTAATTAAATCAGATTGGGTAGACTGTGGTGGAAGATATTACATGTCCATAAAGTATTATTCTTAAAGGCATACTATGCAGGAGTTCTTAGTTGCTGTTTGTAAACAGGCAGGATTCAAAGTTGGCCTCTCCTCCCCAGCTCAATGAGTGAGTAAGAGAGAGAGCAGTGGTGGTCGAGTGAGCTAGAGAGTGAATGAAGAGAGGGAGCACCACTGGTGACAACAAAGCCGTGAATCAGAGAAATGAAACTGAATTATTTTTTGATTGTTTCACGGTGGTTTCTAAAGCACAAATAAACACACCCACACCTCCACACACCCCTGTGGGAAGGTGCCGCATTGCTGGATTTTGTATGAATGCTGAGCTTCATCCTCTCTGCTGTGGCCTCTCTGCTCTGCGTGTGTGTAGCTCAGCCCCGCCCTCAGTCAAAAAGACACATAAACCTGCAGCTCATGACACAGAGACAGAGAGCAGAGCGGAGCAGAGGAGAAAGACAGAGACAGTGATGTAATCTGGGTCCTGACCTCACGGCTTGCACGCTGTCATTGGCTCGGGGCTACACACCCACTGCCCAAAGGTTGACACCCAAAAACATCCAGAACTCAGCAAAATCATAAAAAAATAAGAAAATATAGGCAGAGGGCAGGGTCTCTGTAGATAAATACATGACCACACACTTCTAGTGGGTCATAAGTGATGATTGAGAGAGATTATTTTTGTAGGAGTCTATACATTGTTTTTTAGGAAAATCCTGCATAGTATACCTTTGAATTATTGCGTAAAAATGAATGAAATAGAAAAATAGAAAAATAGAAATGTGGACATAAAACCATTTAATGTCTTCACTTCTATCATTTATTGCTGACTAGTCATCATTCATGATACCTTCTCTTGTTTATCAGTTGACGGTGATGCTGCAGTAAATGCAGAGACAAGTGAGTATGAGGAAGAGGACAGGAAGCCTGTCAAGCATCAGAAGCTTTAATCCTGTAGATAAGACCTGTGAAACCTCACTAGGCAAAAGTAAAGATTATGATCCGTACACATGCAGTACGCACAATATCCTCTCTCATCCTTCCTTCATGAGGCATGTGATGGTCTAAATCTAACCTGCAGCACTTGCTCCAGGAGGTTGACGTATCCAGTGGTGCACTCAGAGCTGTACTGCAGGGCCTTCCACTTCAATTCCTCGCCCACTTCAGGGTGGTATGCTGCTTGCTGGAGGGGAGAGAAAACAATGTTGTATGGGAAATCTATAAAGAGACAAAAATTGCTCCCACTGGGATGTCAAGAATAAACACAGGTCGCAGCATCAAAGTGAAAATGTGCTACTGTACTATGCAAGAGTTCTGAAACAGCCTTTATATATAATTCTCATTGTGGATATGTATATTATCTTGTTCTTATTACAAATCAAATAGCAAATAAAAACTCTAATTCTTACAGATTTGTCAAGACTACCTTCATTTTCTTCATTGCCTACTGTGCTCTGTCTTCTGTCTATTATCATTTGGTTACCAGAAGGACATCCTGACTGATGTTCTGCTGCATGACTTTGAAAAGTGACTGAGTCACTACCAGCGGGAGCAGCAATAAAGCAGACTAGACTCTAATGTCCTATCTGCACTCAGCGGGTTTCGCTCACATGTTCCCTGGCAGCCTGGTGCTGTCTGTGTGAGGCCTGTTCTGGCAGGGCAGTGTGGATTAGCACCTTGCAGGTAGTCAGCATATCAGAGATGGCTTTGCGGCTCAGGTTGGCAGTGGCTATCACGTCCTCCTGCTGCGCCGAGTTGCCTGCAGCTACTGCCTTGGCCGTTGCTATGGTGATGCCCTTTGTCATGCGGATGAACTCCTCAGGTGTGGTGGACTTGTCTGGGATGTCCTTGGACTGGAACACCTGGGATGAGGATGACCCACAGGTACTTGGATTAAAGCATGATAGTCGCACAGATATATTAATCCAGATTAAAACTGAGAAAAACCGAAGAAGTGCACATTGACTCTGTATAACAGCACAACATGTAAACAATTAAGGTGGACAGAACATCCTGATATGGGTTGCATTATTATTGAGAGTTAGGTGGACTGTGTTGAGTGTGGCTTTGGCTGCAGCTCTTGCTAAAGCCTGCTCTCGGGATGGGGGTCCTCTGATAAGGATTAGCAGTAATTTATAAAAAAAAAACAAGCTCTTGAAATCTTCTTCCTTTCTCACTCTGTCTGTGGCTGCTATTCAGAACCTGATAAGAGCTGTGAGAAAGCTGCAGGGGCTGAGAGGAAAGGAGGAGAAGAGGAGTTGGATGGATAATAAAGAAAAAAGAACAAAAATCTCCCCTGTTTTGTTCAGAATAATAGACATAGATATTCCTGACCCTCATTGAGCCAGTTTTGCAGAGAGGCTGTGTCTCATCGTTGACTCCCAACAGACCATAAAGAAGAGTGTTCAGTCTGTCAGGCGCTCTTACTGTCAGCTCCTGTTTGATGCACTCAATGGTGGCCTCCAGTGCCCTCGTCCCACGAGTGGCTTCATCCTCAACCGCCTTCACTGTTTTTAGAAGAGACGTCACGTTGGTGACCATGACCTGTCAAATAAAGGGAGTAATGATGATGCTCAAAGACAAACCAGGAGGTGGCGCTCTTTCTCCTCAGCTGCAAAACAGCACAAATTATTTTTGCCTCCTCCTTCACAGATTCCATTACAGTGAATAATTGAAAGTGCTTATCTATTGAAAATTAAAAACATTGGCTGCTAAAGAACCACTGAAGGATGTCTTTCAAAATTAAAAGAGACCGATTTAGTACTAGTACTACAGTTTTTTCACTGACACCCAGGATGGAAAAAAAAATATTTTAATTTTACTCAGAGTGACACATTCTGTTCTGCCTGTGCTGCATTCAGCAAAGTGCACATTATTAGGTTAGTAATTTGAGCAACATGCACACCAGGAGTTTGAGAGGGTCACATTTGGAGGTCACCATATGTTGGAGGAACAGAAACAATCTGTCAATGTGACCAAGTCCATGGGTGGCCCTCATTCCATTCAGATGAGAAAACATAAGGAACCCTATGCAACAGTTGGAGTCATACGCTGCGGTTGGTACGATAGTGCTGAGAAAAAGAAATAAATAAATCAAGAAAGTTTGCAGAAGGATTTTTAAGATGGCAAATCTCCGGTTGAGAGGTATCTGTCACAAATGAAACCCTTTGATCTTGGGTTGTTCGTTGCACTGACCACAGCTGCACCAAGGTTAGATGTACAAGGTCTGATGATCTCCACTTTTTAGCCCTCTGCAGCAACCAGCAGCTGTGACAGTGGTTGTGATGATCGAGAGTAAAATGACAATGCTCGCCTCTCTTGTGTATATATGCTCCAGATTCTTGCAGCTCTTAGTGGCACCTAGAAGTCGCTCTCCGTCTTTTCTCTGATCCAGTCTTCACTCCCCACACTTACACACTTCACCTTATACTTCTTAATATTATACTTCATGCACTTTATATTACTTCATAATTCTTCTGCTGCTTCTGTCTACAACATATACAGTATCTATTGCATGTATATGCTTTCTGGAAGAGAAGTCACACCTCTTCTGCTGATAATGGTAAGTTTTTTCCTAATTAGATGCAAAAATCTAAGGATAGTAGAAGTTCTGTGCTGTACAGATGGTAAAAAGCCCTTTGAGATAAACGTTTGGCCAATTTGAGGGTATATAAACAAAATTGATCTGGCTTGATGAATACAATGGTTAGGCTGAACTGTAACTCAAGCCTCATGCTTGCTTATGCTGTAGTGGAGGAGATAAATAGACCTTGCAGATATGGTCACAATAGAAAGATCTGTGGCTGCAGACTGTTCTCAATGGAGCACACCAACCCTATCTCTCACACAAAAATAAGCATGTACACATCTTTGATGGGTCTAGCTGCACATACTGACACTGTTTGACAGAAAAAAGTGAATAAAATACACAGCCTGATAAAGACTGTCATATCTTTCTTGTAAAAAAGCCTCACTTTGTGCTACCAGATAGAGCAAACACCACATAGCGGTAATACAAAGAGAGCTTTTCTAGAATACATATCCACATGCCATATCCTTTCAATGAGGGAGCATCAGCTGAATAATAAATTAGAGAATCACATTGCTGAAATCAATACACAGCTGCACCAGATATGACAGTCACTTGCTTGAGCAGCCTACTCCTTTACCTTGGCAGCGCTCTTCAGCTGATACATGGACGGGTCGTCAGCAGGCTTCCCCGCGGCACATTTGGTGGCACCGATGAGCTCGGCCAGAGCCTTGGCCACATCCCGCACCGCGTTTATCAGAACCACCTGAGGAGATAGAGCTAGGATCAATAGAACACAATGGTCAGAGTATACGTTTATCAGTGGAACCCTGGGGAGAGGATTTAACACTGCTGCTGTTATCACTCCCACCTAGTCATGGTACTTCAGACTTAGCGGAGGGCAGAGATAGAGGCATGCACACGACAGAAAGAAGAGACACAATGTGTATCAGATGAAAGTGCAATTACACAGAGAATCTAACACTGGGTATACAATAAGATAGAAGACTTTCATTGTAGATGACTGGAAATACAGAACTAATGATGGGTTATAATAGCAGGTTAAAGCTCCATGCAGCATAATTAAAAAGTGATGACTGAGCTTTGTCAAATATTTTAATCTTTAAGAAAATAAACGAATCCAACTGTGACTACAAATGGCTGAAACATCTGTGCTTGCATTAGTCATTCTTTAGTGAAAATATGTGATCGATTATCATCACCTGTGTCTCGGGGTCCTCAGAGCCCATGCTGGTTGCTCCCAGTTTGACCACTTCAGTTAGCTGGGTGATGGTCTTGGCTGAGGACTGGGCAGCCTGGGCCAGCTTCTCCTGGCTGGATGCAGCTCCAGCCACCAACAGCTTGGTGTCCTCCACCAGTGCCTTGGCTGTCTTCAAGATACTCTCCCTGAGGGACAGGACACATTGTGTCACAATCTGCTCCACAGTCACACTCAAGTACCAGCAATATGAACTGAAGCTGTTACTTTTCTAAACAGAATGTTTGTTTAGTGAGGACAATTTTCAATTTATATTCATTATGTGAAATGCATCTCAGTAGTCAGCTTTATTGGCAAAACGCATTTCTCCTGAGTGAGTCATCAAAAGAAAAAGGAGCTCTGGTGTTGCAGTGTAAAAACCTAGCAACTGACATCTTAGTAATAGTACATGTTACATTTCTCTATCCTTCTGCTCTTGAAACCTATAAATCTATTGCCTGTTTTTAACATTATCAAATGTTGTTCTTTTTGATGATTAGAGGTTTTGATTTAACACCATGTCGTCATCTGCCTGTCTCATTGTGGCAAGGACATTGCACCTGTGGTCAGCGAAAGATTCTTCATTCTCAGGGTTCAGTGTTCCAGCTGAGGCGAACATGATGGTAGTGTCCAAGTCAGCGATGATGCCAGAAACAGCACTGGCTGCTGTGATACAAGCCTGGGTGCCTTTGTTACCTGCCTGCAATGCTGACAGTACCAAGGACACCTGCAACATGTGAAGCAGAGCATAAGATTTAGAAGTGTAAAAATATCTATATATAGCCTGTTCTTATATGCATTGCATGTGTTCCATGATTAAAGAGCAGTGTTTATAAAGCAGATGTGTGAGGTAGTGAATGTTTAGAGATCTGGACAAGGTGGATTAAAGGAGGAAGCCAGGGAGAAAAGAAGAAAGCGGGGTTAAACATGCATTAGATCAGAGTCTGCTACACAGTCACGTTGAGTCAATGAGCCTGACTTTGCAAATCACACGACTCCCTTGAAGACTGCTCTCTGCCCATCCCTTATAAAAAATGGGAAGCCCTGAGAGGTACATTTCAACGAGGCAGGAGTTTCACGTATCGGCAAGCGTGATACCACAAATTATTCAAGTTTGATATGAGCCCTGAATCAAATTATAGCCTCAGAGTGGAGAGAAATACTAATGTGTGAGCAGCACGGCTAGCTCCTGCCAGGGTCACAGCAGGGACACATTAGTATTATTATTAACTGCACAGTGTGAGAGTGGTCAGGAGAACATGTTTCATGACCTGCAGAACCTGTAATACAACAGTAAAACACAAGTTATTACCACCTAGAATAGCACATTAAATTTGTATTCTTCTGACTCATTATAGGTCAAGGGTGAAGCTAAACCTAATTACAAAGCATACCTGTCAGTTATAGTATAGTAAGCAATTGACATATTATGACAGCAAAAATAGACTTGCCTTAAAAAGTTAAGAGCTTCCTTCTGCAAGATTTAAAGATGTGGTACCAGTTTCTGTCCACATAGCTTACCTTCTCTGTGACTGCACGGGCACACTCGATAAGTTCCCTTTTGGAGAAGCTGTCTGTTGGGCTGAGCTGCAGGGCTCCAGCTTTCTGGACCAGGTAGATGCAGCCATGGCCCAGCTCTTGCACCCGTGTCCTTATCTGGAAACCAACCTGAAAGCATAACCAGGCATCGACTTACACAGCATCCATCTTCTGATTTGTGTCAACGTACTACACAATCACAATCATGTCCTAAACCGGCATGTCTCTTATCCAGACGGTGGATGAAAAATGATTTTGAGCACCCTCAGAGAGGGATTGCTGGCACTACACTTTTAATTTCCAGACTGAGTTTCACGGGTGGGTGGTACTTCATTATAAGCATCACTATAGGCTTTTAGACTTGTAGAGGCACAATGTCGCTATGGTAACCAGCAGGGTTTCCAGCAGCCTGTTATACACAAGATATTGATAAGAGCTGTGCGCTTATTAGTCCAATGTTTCCACACATTGCTGTGCAATGGACAACACAAAAAAGCTTTAAGAAAAGACTATGTGGGTGCTGAAAGTGTTGGATGCTGCAGGGATATCTTTCTGTTTGATCTCACACTGTCGGGAGCAGTCTTGGGGAAGGGGCGTCATATCAAAGAACAGCAAACATCTGCTCTGATCAGTGTGTGAGTGAATATATCCGAAAGGATGTTTAGAGTGAAATGCAGACCTAAGCTCATATTTCAGTCTGACATTTCAGGGGCACAATTGCTAAGAGATATATGATGTGAACTGTTAAATCTTTCATAAGAGTGTGTAATTTTCCCACATCCTCCATAGTACAGAGAATGTGTCTTTCTCACCTCTTCTGGCTCTGCGGTGGCTGCAGCAAGGCGTCCTTGGTGTGCTAGCTGTCCATAGTCCACTGTCACCTGAGAGGCAAGGCCACCAAGCTCTTCAGGGCAGGTTACTGACTTTGTCATCTGGCAAGAGAGAGGACATACATCAGTAGAGGCAGATTAATGTTTCTCCAGTCCTACTGACAAATATTGTCATTGTAAATTGGAAATGTAATGGAAAAGGCACTGTTGGGCATGGATATCCTGGTGCATAAGTGTGCTCACCATCTCCTGTGCAGTGATGGCGATGGCCTTGGAAAACTTAACCATTGTGGTCTGGTAGTCCACAAAGGAGCCCTCAGGTTCAGGAGGTGTTCCTTCATCCAGCTGCAAAGATCAGCCCTTTTTAACACTTATTTATTGATTTAGCACATGCACATTTATCCTACAGGCACTAGATATATAATTTGATAGTACTTTATGATATGGTGTAGCTAGTTACAAACTGTGGATGTCTGTATAATATCAATATTATGCCACTGTCTAAATATATTGTGATCATTATTCTAGCTTATTGAGGCTAGACAACAGTAAGTTGTCAAAATGCAGACATAGAATGAGCTTTTGGTTTCCCTGGTTGTCAGCACATTTTAAAATGAACAGTCTATTTTCTTGTCTGCCAATACAAATTAATTTGTCTCTTTAGGTTGTAAAAGTACATACTTAATAACTGCAACCTTCATGCATTACAGAATAATACAGGATAGTGGATGCTACCACATTACAATAAGTCATCAAATCTGCAGGGTCTAGAGGGTCAAAGAGTCTGATTCATTTAAGAGGGAGTTACAAAGATAAATCGAGCTGTGCTAGTAACACTGATATTGGATACACACCATTTGGCAACCCAAGTTCTTTTTATTTTACGGTATGACTTGTTAATTGATATATATTTTCTTAACAATTAAAAATCCATTAGTGAGAACATTAAGTCTTTTTTATGTATGCATTATTGTAAAGTGGTTCCACTTTATATATGCTAATGGAAGTTTAATGATGGTTGCTATCCTAGAGTATGTTTAAGCTGAAGGGTAAAATAAAGAGGAAATTTACAAGTGAAGGATAAGATCTGAGCCAAATGTATATGTCTGAGTATGTGCAGATCATCTTCAATTATTAACCGTGCTGTCAACACAGTGACATGTCCCCCCACAGGATGAGTGACAGCTAACATCACCAGTGGGCTGAGGATTTAAGACTTGTCATCTTCTGGACTAATGAGAGCCACTGACAAGGACACACTCTGAGCACACCCACTGTGGAATTACTCTAACAGGGAAAGCTCATTTTGCCTTCAGACAAATAAGATAGGGAATATGTGTCAACCTGAAATTCATTTAAATCACCTGAGCAGACTTCTCATGAGATTCTATCACATGTACACGTGTTCTCTATCAGCGCACACACAAATACACTCTTACTCACCCTGCCCATGGATTCGGCGATGGACTCCACCATGCCCCCGACCATGCCCCCCTCACTGGCCGCCTCATTCAAAGTCACCATGATGTCGTCCACAGCCTCCTTCATCAGCTGGGCTGCTTCAGAGATGGCATCGTGGGTGTGGGATGCCTGGGGATACAGTCAGCTGATTAAAGTTTCTGACACTGTCCTGGTCTACCCAGAGGGAAATTCATCACATTGACAACAGCACCAGAGTGTTCCTACAGCTGCTAAGTACTCAATGTCTGGCTAGAGGACACTTCACCAGGGTGAATTCTTGCTGTTGTATAAACTAGCACCACCCCTTGCTCCCAATGTAGCAATAAGAGAATTATAGGACACAGGAATAAAGAGCTAATCTGAAGAAACACAAGAGTTCTAAAGAGGTCATTTAATAATTATAGAGCATTAATGATGGGCAGTAGTACTAAGCTGAGAAAGATGAACAGCAGAATCACATGAATATACAAGGTTGCAGCAGTGGCGACGACCCCAGTGCAACAAGCCCGTCTCACCTCAAGACTCATGCATAATCATGTAATCACACACATACAGATGCATCCATGTATGCACACACATAGTATTTAGAACAACTTGAATTTTATAGGTCAGGCTTTCATATCACCATTGTCATGCACAAGCTGTAGTCTGTAAGACATTAGCTCTTGGTTGTTTCCCTGCGGATTGGTGATGTGTATGAGGCTACAGGTTTTTGGGACTGCTGTGTCCACTTTGTTGTCTTGTCACTCCCCACATTTCTCTCTCCTCTTTGTTCTCTGTCTACTCTCTCTACTGTAATAAAAAGGTGTAAAATTCAATTATGAATACAGTTAACAAACTGAATTAAATTCCTAATTGATATAGAAAGATCTTGAGGTAGTCAGAACTGTTAAAAATATTGTAATAATTATTACAATTAATTAAATAAGAGTATAAAATTGTTTTTTACATAGGGCTGGAGTACCAAATGCAAACATCACTGTCAAAATACTATGCTATTATTTCTCTTTATCTTTAAATGTGCAACTTGTAAGAATCAGAGCAACAGGCTGTGGCTGAGGAGCAATGCACTGTGGCCAGGGAGCAACACGCTGTGGTTATTGCATGCTTATTACCACTTTTGGACTACTAACAGAAAAAAAGGGGGTAGACTATGTTCTGATATTGCTTTTTTTCTGCTCCTTTGTTGATGAAATAATGTTTTAGCTGTGTGTGTGTTCTAGAGTGGGTGACTTCTCATAATAATAATAATAATAATAATAATAATAATAACAATAACAACTTTATTTGTACATCTGTAAAAAAAAAACATTGTAATTGTAGAGAGAAAAATTAATAAAATAAAACAAATGTATGTATAGAATGTATAAGAAATAAGTTTTTAGCTTTCTTTTAAAAATAGATGGCTTCCTTGTTATCTATCAGTAGTGTGTTCCACAGTTTTGCTGCAGCAGCAGATGGTTGCAGTATTCTTGAAGGCAGATAGTTAACGAGGGAGTTAGCGATGTACCTTTGTCCTAGCCCATTAATGGCTTTGTATAAAAGGAGGAGGACCTGAAAGTCAATTCTAAATGTCACAGGAAGTTAGTGCAGAGCAGCTAAAAGCTAGAATGATGTGTTCTCTCGTCTTGGTTCTGGTTAATAGCCAAGCTGCAGAGTTTTGAATCAACTGAAATCTGTCAGTGTTTTTTTTGAGAAGCCAGTAAAAAGTGATCTGAAGCTTAAATCTGAATCTAAAATAATACCAAGATTTGTAACCTCAGATTTAATCCTGGAATTTAATTTCCCCAGATTATTATATAGCATTTCTCTTTTTGTTTTGTGGACAACTAGAATGATCTCTGTGTTGTCCCCATTTAACTTTAAGAAATTGTTGCTCATCCGTTTATTTATTTCCAGAAGACAGGTAGAAATGGAATTTATAGCTGCAGCATAATTTGATTCAGCAGATTCATGTACAGTTGTGTGTCATCTGTGTACTTATGGAAACATACATTGTGCTCGCTGATGATGTCACGAAGTGGCAGCATGTATGGTGAGAATAATAATGGACCAAGGCAGCTCCTTTGTGGGACCCAAAAGCAGTTGTCATGTTCCTCAGACACATGATCTCCAAGACTGACGTAAAACTGATGTATTTTGACCAGTGTAATACACAGTAAGGACTAACCCACTTTTCCAGATGATAAGAGGATAAGAATTGAGACCTTATTTTCATCAGAGTTTAGTCTGAGGTTGCTGATTATTTTAGTAAGAGCAGTTTCAGAGCTGTGGCATGTTCTAAGGCCCAATTGAAATTCCTCCAGGATATTGTTTTTCTTTTTAGTGTTTTGAGTTTATTTGCACTGAAACTATCTTTTCAAGCATCTTACTAATGAATGGAAGGTTGGATAGTGGCATATAACTGGTCAGTGCATTACCATCTAGGTTTGGTTTCTTTAGTAATGGTTTAACAACAGCTGTTTTGAAGGCATCTGGAAAGATGCCTGTTTTAAGTGATATTTATGATGGTCAGGACATGACTTGAAACACTGTCGAACACCCACTTGAAAAATGCTGTCGAGTCAGTACACGAGGTGGAGGAGTTACATTCAGTGACAGTCTTGCAAAGCTCAGTTAATTTAATACAGGTGAATTTTCCCATGGTTACATCATTTACATCATTACATCAGAGCTAATATCTGCAGGGTGTTTCTACCATTTTTGTTGTGTTGCTGTGTTGTTATGCTGGTCGTTTGTTGACGTTAGTGGGGGAGAGGAAAGGCACTTGGGAGTGCCCAACAACATCACATCTGTTAGATTTTTGCAAAAAAAGTCCATAAGCTGTTACAGACAACCAAGAAAGTTGAGGAGATTCTCATTTTTTCACTACATTACTACTCCGTTCACTTATTGGCAATAAAAAATGATTAATACATGTAAATTGCTTCACAATTCTAGATATAGAACCTTTAATACATGGATATTAAAAGTAGCATATATCACATTAAAAAATACATGTTAGGCAAGCACTGATAATGAACTTCTTTGTACCTTTGGGTTTCCGCCGCCTTCCTTGGCAGCATAGAGCATCTGCAGGGCAGATTCCGATAGGGTCTTGGTCTGGTCTAGAATGGTCATCTGCTGCTGGTGGTCGTGCAGTTTAGATGCCAGGCCTACTGATGCTACAATTAATGGATCAAAGTAACTGGCCAGCTGGGTCACCTGGGAAAACAAGTTTCAGAGAGTCATCTGAGGAAGGATTTGATCAAAAGATAGGAAAGAGAGAGAATAGGTTTTTCTTTCTAAATCCAGAGGGGATGAAAGGATATAAGGTCAGACCAGCACCTTGTGTCCTAGTTGGGCAGCTTCACCTCGGGCTGCCGTGGAGACAGGATCAATCAGATGCCCAATCTCCTGCACAGAGGATGTCAGCTGCTCCTGGAGTGCCTGGTGAGTTACAACGGCAGACAATTATGGTATAAGTCACAACAGAAAGACTACAGCTCACATTAAGTTGTTTCTCTCAGACAAGATAGAGTGGATGGGGTACTTGAACTCACTTCCATGGAGATATCATCTCTACAGGGCAGGGTCTGCCCAACTGCAGCTAGGGAAGCTTGCTCAATATCCCGGATACACTTATTGATGTTATCAATGGAGTAATCACACTCCCTCTGTCCTGGTGCCTTGTCCCTATTATCAGAAATATTGAAAAATACAGTTTGATTTCTGCCTTTGCTGGTGCAAATGAATACAAAATAATTTTAGAACTATAAGTGATGCAAAAAAACATGATCAAAAGTCATATTTAACATAAAGGAATAGTTCCACATTTTTGGAAATCCATACAAAAACTGAAGTGTAAAGATGACAAAGTTATGCCTTTACATGGAATTGTGTGTGGGACTTCTTTTTGGCTGGGACACTTCTTGGACTTCCCTCCTTTATGTCACCGCTAAGATAAGCTAATTTGTTGCTGGCTTTATCTTTATACTTGGCATAAAGGAAGAGTGGTAGCAAGCTTCTCATTTAATTCTCAGCAAGAAAGCAGATAAATGTATTACCCAAAGTGTCTAACTACTCCTGTGTAGATAACTGTCAGCAGGGTTATAATCAAATACGGTCTATTCTAGGTCTTAGGTGCTGCAAGAATAGTGTGTGCATGCGATTGGAGGATGTTGATGAAGATAGATACCTCTTATGATCAAATTAATGGTGGGGCATTACCCTTGGTAAAATGTGTTACAGATCCACCATGACAAGTCTCATCATCAAAACACTGCTTTGCAGTATTCACTAATCTGTTAAAAGGCAGCAGGAATCTCAACAGCTATAAACTAATGTGGCAATTTATTGCTTAGGTGAACAGATACCACAAAATAAGCTTTTCAGTTTCAGAAACAATTTTGTCTTCCAGCTGTGATAAAACGCTTATGAACAGAACTGGTTGTGGGTGGGATTAAAACTGACCTGATGGAAGTGATGAGGCTCTTGATGGAGTCAGAAACGGTTCGAGAGTGGCCAGCCAGTATAGACCAGGTGGGAGGATCTTTGGGGTTCAAGACCAGTGAGCGGGCCGTTTCTAAGAGGTAAGTGGAGCTATCGAGCATGGAGCGGGCTGAACGCACAATAGGCTCCTGTGCTGCTGAGCCCTGAGGAAAAGAAAAGATTTGTGCAGGTGAATCAACAGCACAGGTAACAGCTCAACAGCAAAGAGCTAGCCACATTGGTATGATAGAGTTAATATTCCTTGACTACCTTGGTGAGATCAAAGGTGCAATCAAAGGGAGGGATGAGATTAGAAAGGCAGCTTTACAGAGACGCAGGAAGAAACACCTTCAGTCTTTATGATCCGAGCCAAAGCCTCCCTCGACAATTAGATTAACAAGCTGAAGATTAGAGCAGCTGTGAGTGTGAGAGTGCCGTTAAACACTGCCCTCCAACAGATTACAGCCATAAAGCTTTTAGAGGACTGTGCGAGAACTATTCCACTCAGATTGAAAAATAAAAATCCATCCTTCACATTGAGTCTTTTCTTGAAAGTAAAGTAATTTTGACCTCAATGCAATCCCCTGTAACTGTACAAACATTTCTGAGTTGGTTCATATAAGAGTGCTTGTTTCAAGGGTATTGAATACAGGAGTCACAAACATATTCATTAAATCTCTCTAAAGGGTAGCTTCAAGATCAAGATGTAGGATGATTGGAAACATTCACAAATTGAATGTTTCTGAAGAAAGAAGACCTCATAAAACATTGGTACTAATTTTTTTTAAGTCAAAAGGCTGTGTGATGTGGGAAAAAGGAAAAATAACATTATAAATCAGGCATTCAAAACAGGCACTAAGATGAATGAATACCTCATTGCTGATCTGAGCTGGGATGCTCGCAAACTCAGGGTTGTTGGCAAAGGTTGACAGGTTTTCTACAGCCTCAAGGAGTGGAGTTGTAGCAACACGGCATCTGTTTCTGTTCTCTTCTGAAAAATCCCCATCTAAGGCCTAAAACAAGACAATGCCTTATGAATATCTGTCCAACTTCTTGTACATAACCGATTGCGTCATATCAAAATAATACATACATCCACAGCTTTTCACTTGACGAAAAAAATTCTGTAACAAATTTACACTCAACGTTTTGATCACTTGGGGAGTTGACCTTGATGGTTTTGACGAGGTTGGCTGTGGTGTTGGCCACCTCTTTGGCTGACTGGACAAATTGTCTCCTAGCCACAGGGTTGGAGGTTTTAGAGGAAGCCAGGCGGCAGGCATTGCACAGTGCTGAGGTGTGCTTGGCTACAATTGTTGCCGCAGAGAGCACCTGACAAACAAAAAAAACACCAGCAACAAGGAAGGAGAGTTGTATAAAATAATGGATTTTGGTGACATTCAGGTCGATTTTAATGTTTTTAAACTTAATGAGCCATTTAATTCAAGTCACAAGAAATCTATGTACATTATTATCCAAAGTGCAGTCTCTATGTGCCAGGGAAGAGCTCTATAATGTTTTGCAACCTCAGATGGACATTGTTACCTGGGAGGGACTGCTGGCTGGGTCCACTAAATTCTGACAAGCCATCTGTATAGCCTGGTTGGCCCGTGCAAATTGGATGGGATCCACCAGCCCCTCATGGCCTGACTGACTATTGGGATCAGACACACCTACAAGGTAAGAGGCCTAGAGGACAGAAAATAAAAGCAGAGTTAGATAAATGTATCAGTTTGCCAACAGACAGGCTCTTTATTGTCCTCCAAGATGACTTTTGTTGTCACAGTCAAGATAAGGACCCCCACATTCAGTCCACATTCTCTGACATACATAGATGAGTACATGAATACATGAATAGATACATACATAGATTCATATTGTATACATGGTGCATAGCAGGGGAGCTTTTGGAGTACAGATAAGCAGAGAGAACAAAGGATATGTCAAAATGTGACCTTTTTCCAGACAAGGCAACTGAATTTTGCATTGAGGTGAGGATTCTATTTTACAGCTTTATGGATGGGAGTCTTTACAATCTCCAATGAAACCTGGCTCACCCTGCCTTTCTGTCATGGTTTCCAATGAAAAGTGTTCTGCTAGGGTCTAAATGCCATTTAAGGCCTTGTCAAGATGTTCAAATTTTTCTCATGTATTGTTTAGAGGGCTCTATCAGCCTGAAAAAAAACTTTTAGCAATTTGTTTCTCCTGATTGAAATGCAACACCAACTTTTTTCGTGATGCATTTTT
This sequence comes from Euthynnus affinis, assembly GCA_029490765.1. NCBI lineage: Eukaryota > Metazoa > Chordata > Actinopteri > Scombriformes > Scombridae > Euthynnus > Euthynnus affinis. The sequence continues at coordinate 17,693,450 of CM055844.1, read as the reverse complement.
TTGATGAGAGCAGAGGCAGCAGTGCCAGGCTGTGATCTCACCTGTCCTGCAGCCTCCGTCAGCCCACACAGAGCCTTGGACGCTACACCCACGCTCTCCCCGAAGGCTACTACATCACCTGTCTTACAGTGCTGAGAGATGCCTGCCATCGACTCTCCAAGGACCTGAGGCATACGGAAATGGAGAAAACATAAGCAAATTAGATCTTTAGCAGCCTGCTACGCAAAAAAAAAATCTCTGACAGTTAAGTATATAGTGTGTCTGACTATTTTGCCTGTACCTTTGAGTTCTCCATGACGCTCTCAATGCAGTCAAAGTAGGAAAGTTCATTGACAGGCTCATTGGGATTATCTAGGAGCCCTCTGACAGCCTGTACACAGACAGAGATAGTAATAAGTTGAACTACAATAGACAGACAACTGAACATCTGCTCTCATGCCCCTTGCACTTTTATCAGATTCAGATATGAAAAAGCAAACACTATAAATGTAAATCAAGCTAATTGAAGTCTACTGCCATTATGGTATTCAAAGCTTTTAAAATCACAGCATTATTGTCATTTTCAGTTAATTGAGAGAAAGTGAATATATGTTTCAGTACGCAAAATGCTCTTGTTCTACCAATGTTACTAATGCCGCCACTGTAGCTCTGATGTCCATCTACAATGGATGGCTCTACGGGAGTAATCAGATGTAAAATAGATGGTGAATAAAAATCCACTTGGTTTCCCTCATGAGAAACATACAGACATGTGCAGGCAACAGAAAAACAGACCTGGAGAGAAGGGGGTCTGTGTGTGGTACAGTGTATGTGAGGACAGTATACCTCCAACTCCCTCAAGGCATTGTCACACTCCTTTTGTCCTGCTGCTTGCTGCGTACAGAGCGTGATCAGCTGGTTAATACTCTCTGTCACCGCCCTGAAACACACACAGGCAGACACACATAGCTCTCACATGTGTCCTCTGCATGCAAGTACAGCCTGGCTTCACTCACACTCACTCACACATGCTTTCAGCTCCCCTATTCAAGCATGGCACTGCTGGTCTCTCTCTGTGATAGGTTAACACAGTGCACAGGAGTTTCGAGATTGTCCTGCGTTTGTGTTTAGCCTTGCTCAGCACAGACAAACTCTAGCCAAGGCTTCCATCTTCCTAATTAGACAGAGAGAAGTCAGTCAGGCCCAAAGTCCTGTGGGATCAGCTGCTTGGCTTCTCTCCACTAGGGGGAGAATACTCCCTCCAGCAGTGCTGAGTGGAAACAGCTTAGGAGTGGCATACAGATGCAGCAGAGAGACGTTTTGTGGCATTTAAGTAGAAATTCTGAATTTTTCATAACGTGCTACAGGCTTCAATCTGGGCCAAGAATTATATTTAGAACAAATGGTTCAGTTTGCTGGCAAATACTAACTAATGAAGAGAATATTTGATACATATCTGGTGCTATCCACATCTTATCTCACCTTGCTGCCACAGCTAGAAGATTCTTCGCATTGGCTGCACCTGGATCCACAGACAGAGACTTGGCAGCCAGCAGCAGTTTACTGGACGCCATAGAGATGTTCTTCAGATTACCAATGACTTGGATCTGGTCATCCTTGCTCTGCACAGTCAAGGAAAAAGAAAATACAGGTGATTTTGAGGATGGACTCAGAGCAGTATCAAATAGTCAAAATGTATACACAGTCTCTACTGCATCAGCTGTCAAAGGATTAAGAATTGTAAAGAATGTATTTAATTTCTCCCTACCACCTGTATCCCCTTTTCTCACTCAGCAGGACTCTTTGAGCCTGATTACAGCTCGAGTGTCATGCTACATCAACTCCAATCCCAGACGATCATTCCAAATTAATGAACAAAATAACCAGAACATGAACATCACAAGATCTCATTACATCTGACTGTGTTAGTGCTCTTGGGGACGATCATGCGTCTAAGTGAATTAGATAAAAAATCTAATTAACAAATGACTTAAATAGCTTAAGTACTAAAGTGACACAAAAATATGAGACAGACTGCTCAGCATTTAAGGTCTTTACATTCATGCTATCAAAGGTTTGGATGCTGCTCTCTGAGTGTTCAAACACTCATTGATTGGTGGCAGTGGAATCACCATTGAACTGCTTCAGTGAAGTGTGGAGGGGTTGTATGATCATGAAACCTACTTGGGTGTGTCCTGCCATCTCAATGCCAGCATCCAGGAACTCATCAAAGTCTTGGCTGAACTTCCCTGAGGCCGCAGCCAGCTGGCTGCTTGTTCCACGAGAGGAGTGGACGACCTCGCCTGCAGAGTGGTTCAGTTCAGCTGCTGTGTGGTTCAGATCAGTCTGGGCCTCCTGGAATGTCTTACTGCAGGGAGGAAGCTTCAAAGACAAGACGATCATCAATTAGGACATGCTGTAGTTCTCAGAATATCAAAAATCAAGTTAAATGGAAATATCCTGTTCAGTTATGGGGTGATATCTGAATGATGGTACAGATGTTTCTTTGTTAATACGGAAAGACAAAATGTCAAGAAATCCCCAAGTAAAAGCCTGAGCGAGACTCACAATGTCCACCAGCAGCTTCTTGCTGGCCTCTCCAATGCTCCTTAGGGCCATGTCAACATCCTTCTGGCCTGGCAGGCAATTTACACAATTATTCAGGGAGTGAGACACTGCTTTGGCCACCTGCAACACAGGACAATGCTCTGTCAGGACTACCATTAGTCATTCTAACAATGTGCTACACAATATAAAGTCCCAGAGCAAAGCTATAAGGGGAAAAACATCTCAAATGCAAATTGGGCTCACAGCAGCGCACAGTAATCCGTGCCACTAATTTATGCTGCTGTCACAGATATATGCCAAACAATATGTTTATCCCCTGAAGGGCTGCAGGAGAATGAGCAGTTTTACTCTGGCACTCCTGAGAGAGGAATACTAGGCAAGAGACAGAGCAGAGAGAAAATAGCAACGCTTAGAGGGGATGATTGTTATGGAAAGGAGAAATGTTTACAAATCAGTAGAGGAGAGAGAGGGGCCTGAGAGGAACAATGTGATCACTACATGAATATCACTGCCTCAGGGGTATATATTACTGGGAGCTACACGACCTGTGCCAGTCTCTGCTGACTCTCAGCATCTCCTGGATGAACCAAGGCCTGATGAGCTTCATGGATCAGCATGGCCGAACCTTCCATGACACATTGGGCTGAATCCAGCATTGCAGCTGCAGCCTGAGGCTCCTTGGTGCTGGCTGCCACACCTCTGGCTGCTTGTGCCAATGTCCTTAAAGCCTGTGCTGTTTCTCTGGCAGCCACACCTGCAAACAAACAGCCATATGTTGAAATGACAATAAACAAATTCAATCATAGGTACAGCAGAAAGAAAAGCTCGGCATCAGTATAGTATAATAACAGTATCAGTAAATAAATGAAACTCAATCTACGTCATGGCTGTTGTACCACAGATAACTGTAGTGATTATGGATGTTTTACAGGTGTAATATTCTATAGATACAAAGGCAAAATATGTTGCTAACAGTCTCCTGTGTTGTTCATTGTTATGTAGTAACAATATTTCTGTAGATATTGGAACTGACATTTTCTAACTTAATTAAACTTAATTAAACTTAATTTCAATCTCATTAGTTTTGCTTTGCAGCAGTCCTGTTTAAGCAAAACAAAGTGGGAGGTGCAATATGAGTATTTATTGTCAGAACTATAATTGTAATGGTATTGTGCAAATCAACTGGGACCAGCAGTACCACACTGAGAATAAACCGTGATGCTGAAATACCCTCATTGTTTAAATAAATGAGTTAATATAATAAATATGGTCCCACATGGGAGGTGCCCTTAAAAGCATCAAATTGCATCAAATTGCATTAACCAGCCAAGTGGAGCCATTTACTGATGGAATGTTAAATCTAGTGAAAATAAGATTAATGAGTACCTAGCAGCACCCTGGGCCACAGCTTGAAGTGCTGCCTGGGAGCATTCATTGTTAGAACTGCTATTCTCTATCTGTCTTCATCTCTCCTCCCCTGAGGTCCACAATTGAGCCAGAATTTACGGCAAAACAGCCCAGCCATGCTGGATTGAAAGAATTCAGTTTAAAGCAATGGCGATAGCACAAATAAAGGAGTCATAATTTTCTCTGCCTGCTTTACCCTCACACTCAGCACAGTTTAAATAAACTGCTTTTTTCAATAAAAAATTAGCAGCAATCCATATGTATTTATTATATCTAGCCCAATGCGGCAATGTAACTAGTTTAGACAGAGGTAAAAGATTTAGTTAAATGGCTTCTTAAGCTCCTCATAGAGTACACTTCTCTTACCTGTATAATGTTCATTGCCCTGTGCAGCACATGTCAGCAGCTGAGCCATGGAGGAGCCCACAGCCTTAGATGTACTTCCCAAATCCTGAGCACACCTCTCCAGCTGTGTGAGCAGCAGAACACACAAATAAACCACTTGATGTGGAGCTGTGATCGCCTCATCTTGTGATTTAAACACTCTGATATCTACAGTATGATGTTTCAATTCAACTTGACAGTAGATGTTTCTATGTACTGACCGTTTCCCCAGGAAGAGGTTTGAGTTGGCTGTCAATGACAGACATCTTGGCGTCCTGAAGTTCACTCTTAAGTGTCTGTACTGTTTTGAGGGCTGAGTCGATCTCCAGAGGACCACATGCTTCATGGGCCTTCAAACAACACATGAAAATAAATGTTACTCACATGCACCCCATCCATTACGCTGAGCAGACAGGATAACATCCTATATGCTGCCCCTACTATCTTTAAATGAGATCAAAGAACTGGGCTTACCTAAGTGCAGCCTTACAGCAAACAACATTTCACAAGAGATAGTAACACATTTCCTGCATCAGTGAGATGAATCCTGTTATCTTTAGCAGTGTTGTGTGTAGATACCTTCTGGGTGGCAGTCCTGAGCTCTGCCAAGCAGGTAGCCAGGTTCTTGGCACACTGGCCCAGTTGCATAGCAGCAGCCTGGTCAGTCACTGTCGGAACTGCTGACTTTGCAGAGGTCACCATCTTACTTCCAGGCTGAAGGACAGAAAAACAACAACAACAAATTCAGAAGCAGTAAAGGGGGAGTTTTTTCTGTGTGTCTGATGAGAAGATAATTTGATGAGATTGAGAGTTTTTAACAGTGCTGTGAGAAAGTTCTAACCTGTAAGAAGCTCTGGCTGGCCATGATGAGGGCAAGCTGGGCACCCAGCTCCTCAGGTTGGGCCTGGCTGCTCCTCATGCCCTGCACCAACTGGGGAATGCTATCTGCTACTGCCTGTATTTGTACACAGTGTATCTTTAATATCTGCAGAATTGTGACTGAAAGAGAAAGGCTGCCAAAGCTACCAAAGCATACATCTTCTATGACAATATACAGTATATCCAGCTCAGTATTCTTTAATACAACAGTAAAAAGAATACATGAGAAAGAGTACATGATCATACCTTGCAGCTGTGTACTAGCTGTTGGTGTGAGACTGTATTTTTGTTGGAAGCGGCAGCATTTTGGGCAGCTGCGATGGTCTGAGTGGCAGCAGCCGCTGCCTGCTTTGCAGCTATCTGCTCAGGAAATACAAATATTAATAATCATTAATAGTAATAATCATTTAGGCCAAAGTAAAAGAGAGCAACGCCTGGCTAGGAGTAACATTTGCTTCTGCTCTGCACAGTATTATGCTGTCATGCTCCATTTTCAGACAGTTGTTCTAATAAGACCAAGAGGGGTCACAAACCAAAGTGTTTTGTGAGAAGAGGAAACGGTTGGGATTGCCGTGCTCAATCTTTATTTCATAAGACGATCAGCATGACTTTCACATTGCTATGTTTCCAAAAGTAAAGCACTAAAAATATACTGCTTAAGTTACATTAAATCATAGGCACAAGATTAGCTTTGAAGCGAAGACAAGATTGAAAACAGAAGGAGAAGACATTCCCTGTCGAGTGGATGAGGAGGCGAAGATGAAAAGAGAAACCCGGAATACATGATATTGTTATTCTGAGAAGAACAAAAAAGACTGCATATAGAGTTGACATGGGAGGTGGAAGAAGCATTCTTTATATTTCATATCTATATAGAGTATTGTATTCACCTCTAAAATAAAACATGTGCACATCTGCACAGCAACTGAATGTGGGAGGGGGGAGACCCAGATGAACAGGTCAGGAGACAACATGTAAGATTAAGGGAGTCTTAAGGGGCCTAACTGTGTCTGGGATAATATTTACATGCACACTTGCAGATCCATAACACTTCCTTCAGTGGCTCACACGTTTCCTTGATGGAGGCAACCATTAGCACCATTAGTGTGACCATCTGATGCAGGGAGGCAGACTGAGATATAAGTCTGATAGCTGGCTGATCCTAGCCCTGGTTAATGCATAGTTTGCCTGGGAAATTGAACATTGGGTGCTTTGGAGCAGAGAGGGGCTAGTCATTAGGGGCAAACTGATACTACAGGCTAAACACAGATCTTTACTCTTAGATAGTTCATTCACAGCACTAATGGGATTTATATCTCACTGATACGGAAAAGAGAAATAACACACACAAATATACTGAAATGGGCCATATTTGTACAACTGACTGCTGAGACATTTTGTTATTTGCATCCAGGCAGGTGTTTCCTTTAGCCTAATGTCTAAACTCACCATTTATTTCTACAACAAATATACTATGTTTATATTAAAGGGAAGGCAGAATGTTGGAAAGACATGTTAACATGACCTCTCGAAACATGGGGGAGAGTTTTGTTTTGATCAAGGTCATACAACACAAAGACAAAACCATACTGACACCTATGACTCACCTCCAGCCTGTTGACCAGTTTTTTCTTTATGGCGTTCTGAGCTGCAGCATTAGTGGCTACACGTAGGCCCTCAGCTGCCTCTCTGAGCCTCTGCTGCTGGTCCTCATTCTCTGGGTAGGCAGCTGCCCCCTGAGGGCACACACACACACACACACACATACACAAAACCAAGCGCACAGGCACAGATGTGCACACAAAGACACATGTAATCATGACGCATACATACATTATATAACAATAGCAATCAGACCTCAGTAATGAAAGTTAAACAACTCTGGTTATATACGTACAATAGATGGTGAGAGGCATTTAGCTCTGTCTGCTTTCTGAAAGTTTCCAAGGAAACCGTCAGTGAAAGATTCCCACTTCCACTTTGATAATGGCAGTGATGTGGTGATTAATGTGTCACAGATCAAAAACATCTAACGAGCCATAAACAGCGTTTCACTTGCCTGGGTGTTTCACACTGATAATATCCTGCTCGACAGTGCCAGGGGCTTATTAAAACCCACTGATGCTGCACCCTTTTATTTCGGATGTGAAATGATGGTGGTAGCTAGCGCATATAGTAATGCCAAAAAATGCGTATTCTATCAAATGAAAGCAATACAGCAATTTGCTTCAGTTCAGTTTTTAACACTGCAATCAACATGACTTTACACACACTAGAACAGCATGGCAGTGACACAGCTGACAGAAGACAAGAAACTGAATCAAATGCACAATATTGACGGTTATGCATCAAACTGATTGCATGTAATGAGGTTAAACTAACGAGAAATGCGACTACACCATTAATTTGGAATAAGCTACTAATTAAGCTAAGCAAAGTAATGTAATTATGATGGAAAGCGATTCGATTATGTTATAGAATGAGGTATGTCAGTAAATTACTAGTTACATGTTTAAGAAAATAATCAATCATATTTATTTCATAACAATGTTAAAGTAAAACTTGTCCTCTTACCTTAGCAGCCTCTACCATACGAGCTGTGGCATCAGCAAGGAGTTTGGCTGCAGCCAGCAGTTTCTTGGAGTTGTCAACATCCACCTCTGCCTCTGCATCAGATCTCATGGCATTGACCAAGTCAGAGGTGGCTTGGGCAAGAACCCTGGCCTGACGCACCATCTCACCTATTCACACATACAGAATGTACATAAAGGCAGACGCCCACACACAAATGTAAATCAACTAGACTAGAGGTTTGTGTTGCAAAGCTGATGCCTGTTTGTTGTGCAGATTGTCGTAGATTTGTATCCATTTCGACAGAAGAGCTTTTTGAAAGTGATGGTTGGGTTTTAGAGATGCCATCATCCATTTAGCCATCAGAATTGAGGATGTGTTTCTTGTGACACGGAAATTCCCTTGACAAACCAGCAAACACTTTTAGTCAGATTTGTGTCAGTGATGGATTAGTATGGCCACATCTTAACACGCATATTTTAACTGCTGACAGCACCTTATCAATACTGACACATGAGAATAGGGGTGGGTGATATGGTTAAAATATTTTATCACAGTATACCTATCAATATATGCTGTGATATAGTAAATTTCTCAAATATTCAACTAAGAAATTTTAGGTAAAATAACCAGATGGAATGTTTGTTTCCAGCTAATCTAGTTTGTTTTTTTTAGTTCTAGTTAAATGCCTGATGAATCAAGACACTTCATTACATTGATACAAAAATCCTGTAAATCAAAAATAGAGGAAAAGCAGTCCTGTTCACTGATTTGCAGAATTGGACTAATACAAACACAGATATTAAAGGGAAGATTATTTCAGTAGAAACTGCCTGGCAAAATACTATCATCTCAAGTTGAATATCATCATCCAACCCTGCTGCATCAGTAAGAAATGTCTGTAATTGTGCTCATCTTGTATAGTCACATCATTATTTTCACCTTCATGTACTCTTATAGTTGAAGGTTTCGAGTGAGTCATCCTCTCTCACACAAACAAAAGTCTTCAGAATATATGTAACATCTCCCCACACACCTGCTATAAAAAGCTGTTTCCCAAACACCCACCTCCAGCTGGAAATAACTCACCCAGTGAAGTCTATGAACGACAAGACATCTAGGTGCTTTACAACCTACATCTTGTGGCCTTGGGAATAAACCAATACTCTATCTGTAGAATGAACTTTAATCACGGAATGCTGATGTATGGCTACAGATTTTCTTCTTTTTGTGTTGATTTATAGAAGAAAAAAAAGGTTTTCTTTCCAAAAATGCCCAGGTCATGTGTTTCCTTTTAAAATTCAAAGCCTCCCTGATGCTGATTGAGACCAGATTGGGAGCTCTGTAGTGGTTTTGGATGACATGTTTCCTACAACCCCTTGAGAACTGGCTGGCTTTGGGAATTCTTCAGCCTTATGGTTTGAACCATAACAAATAGCCTGATTTAAGAAAATATTTCAACAAGGTTTTTAAAGATCACTTAACATGGACACAAACACGGACAATATCTTAAGGCCCTCAGTACAGTCAAAACACACTAAAATAAGCCCAGTGAAAGTAGGTATTCATAAAACATTCTTTTTACAGTTTAGTCCTTGTAGTGAGTAAACAGATTTGGATAAACATACCAAAAATACCAAACAATTTTAATTGAAATCATTTTTAACTGGACTTCACCCACATCCTTCTCAAGCATTAAGCACTTCTTTGTACTCACCAGCATCACCCATGGAAGTGAAAATGTTCTCTGTCACATTCATGATCGTGTCCGTGGCCTGGTCGTAACGTCCAATAGGCTCTCCGCAGCTGGCATAGTGGCGGACATGCTGCAGCAGGTCACTGAGGGCCTGGCTCACCACACCAGCTGCTGCTCCGACTTGTTTCAGCAACTCACCATCGTCGCTGGCCGAGCGGCAAGCTTTGACGCAGGTTTCCACTGACCGGTCCACCAGTTTCCCAGCCTCGACAAGCTGCTCCTGACACACCGGGGAGCTGATGGTTGGGCTCACCACCTGCAAAACACAAAGTATTTGGCAGAAACTCAGATGAATCACAAGAATTGAAGACTATTTCAATATCAGACTACTTCTCCGATTTTTCTTTTTTCATTAATACACACAACAAATTTGATCTTTTTAAAATAAAACATTAGTTTTTGGTAAATGACTATTTCATTCAAGATATGACACTAATGAACTTTAAAAATGCTTTTGAATAAACAGTCAATATTGCACATTTCCATAACATACTACATGCAGTGTAATACACTCTGCTTGCATGATTTCATGCCTGGCGGTATGTCCTCTACCTACTTGGCTGCTGAGATGAACAAGTTTTAGTTCAGTACCTTGGTGCAGGCTACCAGCTGTGAGGTGGACAGGGCACACTGAGTGGCAGCTGCAATCACCCGGTTCTGCAATATGGTGTCCTCAGCCACCTGGGCCACATTCTTGGCCTTCAGGACTAACATTGCAGCTGCATTGGCCACTGCTTTGGCCAGATTCATCAGGGTGTCCTGCAACATATTAATCAATGTCCTTCACTGACACACACCACAGCTGTGCACATGTGTCTGAGGGGACCAGGAGAGTAAATGTTTTCTACTCATTCACTTGATATACTGGACATCTAATGCAGCAGAACAACAGTAGTGTAACAGCATAAATACCTTAAGCAAGAGGCAGATGGTGAGTATGAAGTTAAGAGTGTTAATAATAAATTTTATCTGTGTTATTATGTGTTGCAATAGGATTACAAATTACACTAGTCTGCATGCAATAGAGCACTTTTGGCTCAAGGAAGGTCCATGGGACCAAGAAGACGGGTGTTATATGATCCCTCCTCTTCAGGGATTAACAAACATTAACAAAAGCAAGGTGTTACCAAGGATGTAAGATGTGTATGTGACAGGCAAATTCATTACATTGTAAAAGAAGAAAAGAGGTCAATAGTGAAAGCTACAGATGAACTTGTATAAATGAAGGGCTGGCACACTGTATTGTAAGCTCTCCTCCTGCCACTACATTATAAGATCCACATAAAGTAACATTCTAATAATAAAAGGCATTACATAATTGTGTATTGACATTTTTAGAGGAGGAGGCCTGAGAAAGTGTGTATCTTCCTGTTTGGCCGGCAGTGTCATAGGAACAGTGAGTGGGTGGTGTCCAACCTGGAACTTCTCATCGGTCTCGCCCTCCCCCATGTGACGGAGCAGGTCCCCACTGGCCTGTCCGATGCTTCCTGCCGCAGTCAGCACCGTCTGTCTGGGCTGTATGGAGATGACATCACCACATTCATTACAGTGCCCTGGCCTGTTCTCACAGAGGCCTCTGTGATATATCTAAAACAGACTTCTGGATCAAAAATCATTCCAGAAAACACTTCCGTAATACATCTTCAATCGAACAGCAATACAGAGAAAAGCATGCAAGTTCATTACTGCATGTGTCTTTGTGGCTACCGGGATTATCATGAATAATCAGTGGGCGTCTCACCTCAGCGGCTGCAGGCTCAACAGATCTGAGCAGATCCGACACAGCTCCTGCCAGCATCCTGGCAGCACCCATGAGCTTGTGTCCACTGCCCACCTCATCATCCATTAATGCCGCAAGCAGCTTGACACCCTTGGACATTTCTGTGAGGTTGGAGGAGATGGTGGTGATGGCGCAGCCGACCGCCGTGTAGTCAGTTTCTGTGGGCTCACCTGCGGAGGATAGATGGCTATGATTACAAAGTGCACCTCTGCTGTGCATCTTAATTTGTTGTGCTGCTGTCACATCGATTCAGCTAATCCACGGGGCAGCTTGTGTATCATATGTTGTAACACACACATCAGTGTCAGTGTCATAATTAGAGCCTATTTGAAATGGTTCCATGAAGATTAGCATGTTGATGGAGCAAGTGGCCGTGAAGAAGAAAAACTTTGTATTGGAAAGTGGAGGGAGTGTAAGTGCAACCAAACAGATGGCGAGGTAAGATTAAAACCCTGCAAAAGGCTGGCAGGAACTTGGCTGGAATTGTGCCAAGCAGCATGGAGAAGCAAAGAGAGGCATTGCCAGTAAGGTGAGCTTCAGAACAACAAGATTGATTTATCAGTAGAAATATTTATCACAGAATTGAGAATTGCTCCCTTGTTTAAAAGAAAGTCAGGGCCCATCATCAGCGAGTGTTTATCACTGATTTGGAAAAACATTTTAAATGTTTATTGATTTGGACCTTAGGTTACAATAATGAAGTGATAAACATTATTTGTAATGACAGGACAATTTCCTTTAGAGCTTTGTCCATCACAGATTTCATAAACCACAAATTCTGGTGCAGAAGCAAATTTTAACTGAAAATGATAGCAAGCTATCTGTTTAGTATTCTCCTTGGCACTCACCTGCAGTGAGATTGACCACAGATGCTGTTCCAGCGGTGATGGCGTCAACCTGAGAGTGGATTTCATGTTTGGATTCATCCACTTTGTTCTGAACCCAAACCCTGGATGCCTTTCGGTGGAGGAGGAAAAGGAGAGCTATTGGCTTTCATCACAGTGGGTGATTCTCAGGTCATATAAACTTTTTTGAGCAGGATTAAAGGACTAGGGCTGTACAACACCTACGGCTTTGGAAACACTCAAGCATTAAATACAGCCTCCATATTTATAGTCAGCTCTACAACCTAATTATATTTGAGAAAAAATATGGACTTTGATGTAATGAGAAAGCTTGATTTTTGTCTAAACTGTCTCTGCTTCGCAAAATCAGAGGCTGTTCTAGCAGAAAGCCCACATTCCTAAGTGTTAGAAAAGTGGAACTTGGGGAGTTGCTGTGAATGAATGGATGTGGAGGGGTGTTGTATTTATTCATGCTGCATATTTCCTAAAATATTTTTCAAAACTGTGAAGAAAGAGGATAGTAGACGCACCAAGTCATGGCCCAGTGGAGGCAGATTATCTACATGTCCCAGGTCAGCCTGGGCTTGCTGCACAGCCTGCATACTGCTGTTGATGGTCCCCATCAGGGCCTGCTGGGCCAGACTCTAACAACAACAAACAACAGACACACACTGTGCAAATGACTGAACAAAAGCAATCTAAATACATGGCATGCATTGTATGTGGGTACAAAATTGAGAAACTCATAATTTTGCAGTCTAATGAATAAACCACAGGAGACAGATGGGTTTTTAGTGCGAGTATGAGGAACTTTTCACTCCCTTTCTCACTTACAGCCCTCTTCATATTGGTCATTGTGGTTCATTGTTGACAGCAGGAACCACAAACATTATTTCAAAGACCACAGATCGAATTTACATTAAACATGTGAGAAAAACGTACCTCACTTCTGATATTTTAAAAAATCAAAGTGGTGAGCACAGTGGTGGTGTTTCATCATTTTCTCAACCCCCTGATTTTTTGGGTTCACACACAGTATTCATAATTGCACAGATTGTCTCAACATCGGATGCTACAATTTTATATTAAAATTCAGCACAGAGCATTTGTTTGAGACACCATGTTTGCTGTTGCCTTGCTTGCAAATGAAAATGCTTGTACTCACCAGTGGGGGCATGTGTCCTCTGTGCATCTGTCCTGTAGTGATTTGCTGCTGAGCAGAGGGCATTGTACCCACATTGAAGGTGTCAGGGCCACCGATGGACCCTGAGCGAATGATACCTGGAAGTGCTACTGAACCATGCTCCACGCGACCCACTCGGTTGAACTGCTGCTGCAGGATTGTGGATCTACAACAGGAGAGTAGGATATGAGAAGTGAATGAGAAAACAGTATACATGCATGTTTATTCAACATACATACACTGAATGCATGGAGGGATTGAACCTGCTTCCTTCTGGTTAAGTTGGCAGTATTTAAGAGCTAAATGAAAGGAGCTAAATGAAAGCAGGGGATCTAAACATATCCTATGTTTGGATAATTGTCTGGATGTCTAGACAGCTCTGCAAACTGACTTATGGAGGTGTTTTAGAGTTGATCATTTTCTTTTGTATTACTTGTGAATGCATGTCTAAATTCCGATGGCTGTTCCAGATGCAACTGTCACTAATTTAGATGGTTAAAATGACAAAATTATAATTAAAACAATTATCATGCTAACAACTGTTCCCATGGTGAGTAGGCATTGTCAGTAAAAAAAAATGTACAGAAGATGTCTGTTTTCCTGCCCAACTCAACAGATGCTCCTGACTCCATTGGTTAATTATGGCTTGTTTTGAGAGGCAGCAATTATGTTTTTGTGCTGAGAACCACAACATGAGTCAATTGGCCCATAAGCAGCAGGAATATGATGCCCCATTCTGCCAGAGAGTGGTTTCACTAAGAGCCATGTGGATTTCCAGTGACAACAAATTTCTAAACTCTGTGTGATAGAGCTCCGGTCCACCAGCATTACCTTAATTTCCATCAGTCACTAAGCTACATGGTAAAAATCAGGAGAGACGGCCACCAACTGGGAGATAAAAAATAACAGAACAGAACAGCTTCCAACAAATGATATCTTAACCTGCATGATATTTTCACTTCCAAATGACGCAGCTTTCTTTTGTGAAATAATATGATAATTCAGAAGCTTTACCCCGAGGCAGGTTTTGTGTCTAGTTTTGCAAAAACAAAAATCATACAATGAAGCAATTTAACAAATGAGAATGGGGTGATTTTCAAATTCAAAGTGATGTTTTTGTGTTTAATTCTAACATTACCTTTCTTGGGGGTACTATGCTGGGCAGGCTGAAATGTAATTACATGCACTATTACACAGCAAGGTTCAAACTCATGAAGAATAACTAGGGTACTGTGTTCGCTGAATCAGAATGGTCAGCATTACCCTGCACTTATTAGTGCAGGGATAGTAGAGTAGATAATACATGAGCACTACTTACTTCTTAGGGGAAACCGATTCCTCCAGCATGGTGGACTCCTCATCTCCCTCAAGGCCAAAACGATCCTTACTCTGCTTCTGTAGAGAGAAGAGCAACAAACATTAACATGAACAATGATGACTATATGTATAAATAAGTAGATGTATGGTGTATTAATTCAAAAGAACTTTTTAATTGCTTGCCTTCTTAAGAATGATGTCAATATATCCAGCAATAAGCTGGGATATCTGCTCTCCTTCTGTAGTCTGAACAGAGTAGTAACTCTCCTGGTACTCTCCAAAGTCCTTTGTAAAGCATTAAGAGAAAGCAGAGATTGAGGGCAAACCAAGTGTTATTTAAGTATTTTAGCATCTATCTAACATTAAAACTTTCTACAACTAATAAGAGCCTTAAAGTCTGATCACAGATGAAAAAATCGCCTTACTCGGGGTGAGGTTTTAAATAAAGTTGGCAACACCTTCATCATTTCTACATTTAAAGGAAAGAAAAATTGACTGGCTCCTATGGCACATCCCAGTTTTCTGAACAACTGTTTAAAAAAGAGATGTGGTGAATCTCTCACTTCAAAGCATTCTACGTAAACACAAGGGTGAATATTTTGAGTTTAAATCAATGTTGGCAAATACACCTCTGAGTATTTTTTAAAATTTGCATAATCTATTAATCTTTAAATGTAGTATTCACAGTACTGTTGCCAACAGCTGGTAAAGAAAATCGAAAAGGCTTTCAGATAAATAATACATCCAAAGTCTGCACATTCTTCCCAAGGCATCTATTGTTAACTCGGATGAAATAGCCGCCTAGTATGCTGAAAACATTCAATATTGTAGTCTGAGGTCTCAACAATTTTAAGGATGCTGTTTGTGCTAGAAATTGAAAACTGGGGGGAAAGACTGAATGTGCGATGCAGAGTTGTGTAAATCACACCAAGCACAGAATAACTGATAATGTGCACAGGATTAGGAGTGTATAACGTCTGACTCTCTGAGTAGCGCTGAGGACTTGATGCAGAGAGTCACACAATACCAGGGTGAAGCTCTTGGGGGAGGCAGCCCATCTCTTGACTGTTGTAAGTGGCCACTCCTGCACCACATCCTTGGTCTTCTCATCCACTCGCATCACCGACTCTTTGGTTATTCCCAGGAGCCGCGGAACCAGCTTATTTTTACCCTTCATCTTTTCCTGTCAGATAGGAAAACATCAGACAGCATTTATATCGGTGCTAAACACCTACACAGATGATTCATTCAAGGCGCGAATGCAAAAAACGTTGTGCCATTCTGCTGCTGGTGCTTTTGTAATACACATGCTACACCCGTGGCTTGAGGCCCTAAATGGAGGAGGATAGGGGCAGATGTGAACTGACCCAGAGTTCAGCCTTGTTTAACTGCTGCTTTATTGAACAGGGTCTCCACAGGCTTTAGTCATTATCAGCACACCAGCATGATGCTTCCATCGGCTCTCTGCCTGACCAGCTCCAGTGGCCTCCACTCACTGCCCACTGAAAATCTATTACGGCTCACTCCAGAGGACGAGCCTACACTTGGCGCCCCTCCAGGGGTGCAGAGGACAACACAAAAATTAGCAGTTTGTAGAAACGGGGGAGATTAAAATATATATATATGTTTCATGTCATGTTTCATGTTCAGGCCTATTGTTTTTTTCTCTGGGTCAAAATGGAGAGCTCTGAGAATCACACAAAGGCCAGTAAGTGAAACGGCTTCTATGTTCAGGGCTCTTAAACACAAGGACAGATAACATTATCCCAGTGATCATGATAGTGACACACAAAGGTTTATTAAAAACCTCCATTGTTTTAGATCACATTATTTGAACGTCATAATTATCCATGTTGAATTCAAGCAGGATGCTAGATTTTCTTATCTTAAGTGCGTAGCTGGGTATGAGATTATTTTAAATTTTTTAACCTTGGTTAAGGTTTGGGAAAATCTGCTTGTGCAAGAATCACAATAGAGGGGGGCTTTATATTGTACACACTTTCACGCATGCCTGCAGGCACACGCAATGTTCTTTACTCCCAATATACTCTACAATATTTCCATATTTGTGAAGAGCTGTGAAAGCTCTTGCCAACCTGAAATGTGCAGTGATTAAAGACTGACAGATGAGAAACGGAAGGTTACAATAAACTCTCAGGCTTTGCTTCAACAAACCCAGGTCTGTGCTTTTGCCTCTGCTAGCAACAACAGCAGAGTGCAGCTGTAGTGAATTATTTAACAGTCTCCATCACTACATTTCCTCATCAAACATAGACTGTTCTTGCACATGTAGATGCATATGCAATCATCCATACACACACTTGTGCACAAAGATAATCTGAACCCCGCAGTCTGTTTTAAGTACAGAGCCAAACATTCCATTTATCATCCATTAAGAGCCCAGCACACAAATGGACTCTTCCTCTTGTGCCCTCTTTCCTGAAAGTTTGTATCCAAGTGGGCTGCTGTCAGAGAGCTTTTACAATACCTGCTGGTGCGACTTCATACTATTCTCATGCTGCACTTCCATTCCACTTTTGTGTTCGCTAAGCCAGAGCACAACAGAATTGCTATTGTCATAAGTATTTCACAGCAATGAGAGTGCTAGTGAACAGCAAATGCACAAGCTTCCATTCTGAATCTTCTAATTTGTTGTGATAATGGGCTTTTGGTGTTTTCAACAAGCTTTCATACCTGTTTAACACCTTTGTGCATTTCAGAACAGCTTTCTAATTACAGCTGCCACTCATTAGCACAGAAATATTACGTGTCTGCTTGCTACAACCAGGTGTATCATTAAACTGATATTGCTCAGTAATTATTAGGAAATTTCTTCTAATTTCCATGGCTTTGGGCACCATTTCTAGCAGTTATGAGAATATTGTTCTCATCAAGTCTGCTGCTGAAATCTTAGAGCACAAAATTAGTTACATAACGTAACATTACTACAACCAAGTTAGACAGGCCAAGCTATACAAGAGGTCAGACAATCACACTTGTGAACAAGTTTAGTCAGATTATCTAACATTTGAAGGTTAAACCAAAAGTGAGCATCCCTGAATTGCTATAATTATAATCCTTTACTACACATTCTGGCTTAGCTCAAAGTCGGTCTGTAAGCTATGATGGATGTTGACGACAGGCAGTTTGGTTTTACCATTAGCCTCTACTTTCTTATTGGCTGACCAATGGTGTAACTTCATCACTCAGTGAGTCAGAGACAGACAGACATTCAGGATTATAGGGCTGGTCCATGGCTGGTCCAGCCCAAAAAGAAAAAACCCAAATGAAATCATCATTAAATGGCTGAGATGACTTTTTTATGAATGTGAGCAATTAGGTTATTGTCTGAATCCAATATATGTAATACATTTGTGAATATGTTTCTTCTTTTTCACTAATTTATATGGTTGTAATTTAGCATTGTTTTATCGCTTACCTTCACCAGGAAGAAGGACACTCCATATGTCTGCAAGGATCTGGCAAGCTTCACATACTTCACTTTTGCCTCAATTTCTGTCATCTCTCCACAATTCTTATGTTCCTGAAAACAAAACAACGATCTCCAGCTCCTTAGAATGATCATCACATCTTCACATACCTGAAATGCTGTGACCTACAGAACATGGTTTCTACTTTCTCAATTTATGCGTCAACAGAGAACAAATGACTATAATTCCCTTGAGTCTCAAAGACACCATTTTTTAAATGCGACATTTCAGCAATGTAATGTACATACTTGGAATATTTTCTTCTCGGACCCTCTCTGCTTGATGTACTCTTTAGGTAGGAACTCCTTCAGGCTATGGAGATAAATGACATTTTTCATGGTTACTCTTTTGAGCTACAGGCACTTCCTTTTCTATTAACATACCTCAACATATGAGGTAATTCTTGCCCTACTGCCTACATATCAGACAACAGTTGTAACAGCTGATATCACTCCTAAACTTTCCACTGGAGGAAATCCCTGAAGTAACAGCCTGTACTGAAGCAGAAGGATATAATCACTGTACATGCACATGAACACATAAAAGTACAACAGGTCTTAGAGAGTAAATGTGAAAGATGGAGTTAATGCGTCTTTTTGATCTTCTTGATTTGAAAAAAAAAAAAACTTACTCCAGGAATCCAGGCTTGTGTTTGTGCTCTGCGTGGGGTCCAAACTGGATCTGAGCCTGGATCCCCGCAAACTCACAGGCTTTATCAAAAGAGACAGGGTGGGATCCATTCAATATATCATCCCTAGCCTGGAGGAAAAACAAGGAGAGGAAAGGGGGTGGGAGTGACTGGAAGACAGGAACACACAACCAGGAAAATGACAGAACCAAAAAGGCAGAATTATCCAAAATTTACCGAACATAGCTCCATAAATGAGCACTTCATTGTGTGCTTTGAATCCACTGTGGCTTCAGAAAGGATGTCTTCTAAGTGAATGACTAAATATGTTTGTAGAGCAGGGACATCATAACTGAAACTCATCTACACAGGGGAGCCAAATAAGACTTGTTTGTGACAATAAAAGCCATTCTGCCGGCTTTCAAATGTAACTGCTTCAGCAATTTGTCATCACAGCCCATTATGTGTTATTAAAAAGGAAAACACATTACAGAAATGCATCTCAGTCTTTCACAATATCCCATCTGCATTACAGACTGGCCCTCAATATGTTGTTAAGAAATCTAATGACTGAATGTATTTTCCCACTGAGCAAAAAAATAAAAAAAAAGGCTTATGCCTGTTTGGTGCTGCTGAGAGATCATTTATGTTTCAATGCCTTTTCAAGCAGGCTGTCTACATTATCTTTATCATTTAGGAAGATGGGAAGGGAGAAGCCTTTGTTGACATCTTTCAAATGGTTGTCAGTGTGTGCTGTTTTCTCCAGGGGGCAGTCAGCTCTGCCTCTCAGTCTCACTCTCTGTCTTCTCTCACTCTCTTCTCTTTCTAGTTCACTGCTGCAAAATTAATGGCTCCAAAAGCTGAGAGGCCTTGCTGACAGTGAGAAAGGTTCCGTCAGTGCTTTTAGCATTAGCATATCAGCACACAGCGCGGACTTGACTCATTCTTGCGTCCCATTACATCAATGAAAAACTAAGCAGCAGCTTACTGCTGTAATGAGGACAACAATCTCCTCCACTCACAATCAAGTCCTTTCCCCAGTGCAATTCACAGTGGAGAACATAAGCTCTTACTGAACACAAGAAGACACTCTAAAATTAGCCCTCACACATGCCATTCAATTTGGTGCACTCTGCTCACTAGACTGTAGTATTGTGAAGTAAGATGCTGGGAATAATGGGAGAACAAGAAGTAAAAGTAAATACACAGAGTAATGCATCATGTCATGAAGATCATGTGTTTATACATATGAATATCATATCCTAGTTTCAGAAACCTGGGTAAGCCCTTACCCCGGTTCTGAGAAACGTGAATGTACTTTCTGGAGTACTCTGATAGAAACTAGAATACTGTTGGATATAAACATCTTATCCTGGTTTCACAGATGCATCCTCAACTTGAATTACCCAGTGCTTAGTCAGCAAAATAAAGATATGATGATAAATGATGTAATGATGATGTACAAAGTAAAACGAAAGTGAAACTTTAACACAGGTAGTGAGAAGGATACATTTTATCGCTTGCTGCTCTCATCCTCCATCATTTGTGATAAGACGAAGAAGCCAAATCCAACAGATAAGTGATAACACAAAAGTAGTCAGGCAGTTAGAAGTGTGGGTTCATCCTCAAATGCTGAGATAACTCAGAAATGACATTGTTTGGCTGGATGTGGAGGAGTCAAAGACATGGCTGCATTGACACACAAGTGATCAGAAACTGGATACTATCATAATCACAAAATACACAAATACAGAAAGACCAGGTTTTTCTATGTTCCATATAAAAATAATATCTTGAATCAAAACCAGGATAAGACTAAAAACTGGGATACTACTCATTGCTTTGCTAACAACATACTATATACTGTATTTTACAATATGAGAGTTTCCTGCAGTGTTTTATAGAGACTAGGGCTTCCTCACCCGAGAGAAACACCACTTCCACTGAAATCATAAAGAATAAATATACTTTTCTGAATCATAAGGAAGAAGAGGCACTATTTCACCCTGCAAAATGTATGTATATTCAGTTTGGCTAGTGTTCATCTACAAACTACATTGATTATACAGTGAGATGTGTCAGAATATGGGTGGTTTCTCACCTCGCCAAAAAAAATATTGTGGAGGAAACTGTTATTATTCAGTCTGGTATGATATGCAATGTTCATTAAAACAACATTCAAATCTCAAAATAAGCAAACATCATAAAGGTGCAGTATCTCTTTCGGTCAGATGACTGGCATAAGTATAATCTAACTACGTAAGTCCACAGAAAAGACAGTGAGGCGAAACCCTGAGTTTTTCTTAGTGATACAGGCACTGGTTCTAGGATATTTAATAGAGCTGCATGAGTGGAAGTGTAGCAAAAGACATCAGAAGCTGTGACACATACAGCCTGAGGCTACATTGAGGTCAACCAGTCCATGGTGGCCTGCGCAGAGCACAGAACATAATACAGCCATAAATATAAATGCTGACATAGGGAAACACTGAAACAACTAAACGCATGGAGTGTTCGATCAGGATGCTCGCTAATAAGTCAGTGTGTGAAAGAAAATTTAACAGCTTCATGGCCTGCATAGCACAGTGTTGTTCTGAAGCCAGATACTAAATATTATAAATAAATATCCTAAAAAAGTAAAACCACCAGAAAACTGCAGATTATTGAGCTCTTATTTTTGTATCTCATTATTGACAAAGCAGCATAAATTCCTCATCTGCCTTTGGTATACACTATGTCCTAGTACAAATAGTATACATGTATAAGTGAGCATAAATGGAAGCAACAGAGCAGTACACATGGGGTGATGCTATTGCTTCAGAGGTTTATCCTGTTCTTAACACAAATACATGACAGAAAGGGAGTGGCCGAGTAGTAAAAGAGATTAGTCTGTTACTGGCAGAGCTTCCAATATGTGTGTGTGTGTGTGTGTGTGTGTATGTGTGGGCGGGTTTGGAATCATGGAAGCTTCAAATCATTAAAAAACATTTGAGCTCATCGCTGATTCGCAAGGATGCTCCATTAGAAAAAAGAAGTTAGCAATAAAACCATCATCTGCACAATCTGAGTTCTTGAAAGTAACAGGGATTGTGAACGATGGTGTGAATAGGAAACTGTGTAATCATTATGCACTTGAAAATGGGTGAAAAAAATGAGAGTAAAGGGAAGAAAAAAGCCTGGGGTATGTTCCACTCTGCAAAAGATCTTTCTTCTGGCTCTGTTTGGCCTTTTTAACACAGTGACAAATTAGAGCTACTGCCATGTGAAGAGTCCCTGTGATCTGACTGTGTAACAATCTGACTGTGTTCGAGAGAGAGAGAGAGAAAGATGGATGGGGAAGGGCAATGGACAGCCATAAGGAGGCGGGGGCAGGAGGCGGGGTTGTTATTGTGAAAGGAAATATGAGTCTGTGTTGTGAGAGGAGCATGATATGCACTGCGCTGTAATGTGTGCCAGGGTAAGAGGGTGTGGATGTGTGTGATTATGTCAGAATGTGTAGGAGATGGAGAGGGAGTGGATACTGATGAACTGGAGGGGAAGGAAACTGAGGGAAAGAAAAATAGAGGCCAAAACAAGAACGGACAGATAGAAGGGAGGAGAGCAGCAGGAACACAGAGGGAGGGTGGACGGCTGGATGGCTTTTATGAACATATTCACTAACTCCAAAGACAGCAGGGATTGAAAAGATGAAGAGAGTCAAATACCAACAACTACACATATTTCGCACACTATATACTTCTAAGTGAGTGCTGTGTTTGCAGAGATTTTGCGTGGGAGAGCATGCAACAATTTCAATTTATTTCAAATAATATGTTGCATTCATTTGTGTGAGTACATATAGTATACCCTCCGTCTGTGTGTGTGTGTGTGTTTGGGTACTCTGTGTCAGTGGGGAGCTCTTCTCACTGAGAAGAGAGACTTATGTGAATGCAGTGATGTGTGCAGTGAGCAAACCCTGACTAGTGCGGTACCAGACTCAGCTGACCCCCCTCAGGGAACCCCCACCCAGTGCCAGCAGGGCATTGGTAGAACCAGCACTACCAACCACACACCCCCTCACAGAAATAAACTAATTTACTAAACACACACTGCCTCATCTCCAGACATATCCCAGCTAAGCCAAACTACATCTCTCTCTAGTCCATAAAACAGAAACATCCACCCACCAGATATATACTGCATATTTGACTAATCGATTTACTGCCTCTCAAAACTCCTACACCTCACAAACTATTATTTCCTACATCTACATCTTCAAAGCAAGTGATTCCAGCCAGTCAGTCAGTCATATACTGTATACATATTTTACTTTATTTACGTTAGAGCTTTACTTAAGTTTGTTGCAGAGATCATAAAGTTTATACAGAAACCAAATATGTCAGGCTGAATTTGGGAGCATGTCTCGAAATTGATGCACACACATGATATTTCATTCAGTGTAAACATCATATATCTTCAATGAAGCATTGAAACAAGCTGGTACACGATATATATAAAGTAAAATAAGATCATTTCTCAAACCTGAAAGCTACTTAAGGGAAAACATAAAGGGGCTTGTTTTAGCAACTGAAAAGCTGTGCACCTCAAAGATATAACAAAACTCATTTCCACGAGTAACTCAGCAGATACTTAACATTTCTAAAATGGCTGCCTTGTTTTTCCGTGTTGAAAATAGGAAGCAAGCAAATACTTATTGATTTTGCCAAACCATGAAGAACAGTAGCATGGCGTTGCAGATGTGTGCATCCTCAGGTCATCCTCTCAGGTACCAAGGGATACTCTTAACAACACTTATGGAGCTGACTACTATATAAATGCATTTAAAAGATTAAAAACTAAAAAGAGAAGTGTGGTGGTGGTAATCATAGAGGAACTTTGAACTTGTGTGTGTTATCTTTCTTCTGCTTTTTGTTACACAAGTGTAAGATGTGTGTTACAGGTTTACCTGAACATAGAGCAGGTTCAGCTGGACAGGGTCCCGCGAGTCCACGTTCTGGTCTGAATAGAAGAACTTGCGTCTAAGCAGCAGAGTCTCACTTTCCTCCACTCCCTGCTCTCTGAATGTCCTGCTGTGGTCCAGCCAGTTCACTGTTAAATCAATACACACACTCTGTTACCAAATGCACTGAAATGAATAGACACTCACTTATCAAGGACCTTACTAGGAGAGGATGTTGAAATTAGCCAGGCCCTTTGAAACAAGCAGACAAATCAGCTTAGACAGACAATCTATCAAATTAATCATAGGGAAGTGAAAATCTTGACAAGGCACGAAAAGTGTCATATGCGTTATTTTCTGCCGAGATGGAGACTAGTTTTCGGCCACAGTTGGATGGTGATTTATATGTTCATATGTTTCAAAATTTAATTGGTGTCCTCTGGGCAAAAGATAACAGTGGTAATTCCATTAAACTTTGATATGTCCATGCAATAAATTAGACTTGAGTGATAAAGCACATGTCCACATGATGGTGTTGAGTCAGATTCATTAATGTGAAAATAAGAAGCCATCGAGATATCAACGACATTTCGGGAGGCTATTGCGAGCTTGTACGTACAATCATCATCTGTGTGCAGTTTGGCTTTGAGCTTTTCCATCTTCCTCTCGTCTCGCAACAGCAGCGTTCTGTCTTTCTTCAGCGTCCCCATTCCATCCTCCTTCTTGTCCTCCGTCACCTCCTGGATGAGGGAGTACTCCTCATAGTTGGTGATTCCTGAAAAGGCGAGTGAGTTAGCCGGGGGATTCTCAGAGGCGGAGATAACTTGTGTCATGATAGAAAAAAAGGCATCTCTGTAATTCTCTTTTTATCTCTCTTTCTCTCTCTGCTTTGAAACAGAAGTGAAGCTGGTACGGAGCCAGCAAACTAAAATGGGAGTCGAGGAGTAGGAGAAGCCAAGCAGAAAGACCTACTCTAAACAAACATTTTCCAATAAAGCTATCTGCCAAACACATACCCCTCTCCTCCTCACCCAAATGAGCCTGATAGCGACCCATTATAATTGAAATATACAGCGTAGGGAACACCTCAGCGACAGGCAAGGATGGCACTGTCTGGGCCTTAGGAGCAACACATCATCATTTATTAGAAATAAACTTGTTTGAGCTTGATAAATCATGCCCATCATACTCTAAACAAAAAGTGATTAGGACTTCATCAGGCATACATTAATGCTCCGAAGTATTTAACAAATACTGCTGTTCAAATTTGAATTCAATAGCACATAATAACACAGTAACACAATGCAGTTCTGCAAGAAGTCAAGTCTACTGACTAAAAATAAAATGGAGAATGAATAATTCAAGCCGTGGACGACGGGTTGACAAGAGTCATATTAACAGTACTGTGAGATTATCACTTACCTATTCTACTGCATATGGTCACAAGCAGCTCCCCGACCGTTTTCGAGTCATCCACCATGATGGTTTTAATGGCACCGTCCAGCATTTTGATCTTTTGCGGCCTCTGTTTCTTCTTGTACTCCAAAACATCCTGGAAGAAAGGAGATTAAGCACAATGACACCCCCCCAAAAAAATGGCTGATGGTTCTCGACAGTAAAATGTAGTCGCTCCCAGCAAGCAACAGGGCATTAATATCTCAGGTCCCACTAGAAAATCACTTTGGGAGATGATAAGTGATGCTGACAGTTTTCCACCTCAGACTGTATGACTTATTCTTACTCCGTTTCGCAGCATGTAGTAATCCAAGGTTCTTCCAGACTCTAGCCAGATTCCTTTCCTGGGATCATCGTCAGACAGGAAGAGGCCATAATCTGAGGCTGAAACACAGAGTGACTCAGTATATGCAAACGTAGATGCCTATAGATTTATGTTATGCAAATTAGATTTTCTGAGTCATCCACCAACCTTGTCCTGACTGAGCTTCTGGGACTCTTTCTCTGATGATTCTGCAAGCATCATACACAGGCGTGGATGGTTCAAACTGCATTGTCTTCACCACATTGCACTGGCGCACACAGATCTTAAGTGACAAGGCCACCATCTTGGAGGGTATAATGGCCTCACCGACCTACACACCTGAAAAACAGCGGAGCAGAACTATTATTCAAAGGTTCAGAGGGTGTAAAATCATACTGCTGGCCAATATCCTGAATAGATGGTCTGTGTTATGGCTGGCATCAACAGGCCATTATTAAAATGTCCTCTCATAAAACAATCACGACGGAAAGTGTAAAGCGGAAGTCTCAGAGGCAGAATACAATTCCACGAGACAAAGAACAAATCATCGCAATTATCTCCTCTGGGACATTTTTACCTGTGAAATTGAAAGTGTGTTATGGCGTACCCCCTGCCTCAGCAGCTCCTCATTCTTCCACGCTGTTCTGATATTAAAGGGTTATGTGTGTGGAGAGCTTCTGCCTGATTGCAGTGCATGTAAAATTAGCCCAACCAAGGTACGTGACATAACCTTTCAGCAGAAAAAGGAGAAAAAAAGTGCAAATCTCTCTAATCGGCAGGAATAACAGAAGCCAAGTCAAAACACAGAAAATGACATTCCACCGCTGGATCATTATTCGCTCTTCTCCCGGTTTGCTCTCTCCCCCAGAAGCAGACTTCACTGTGAGACAAATCAGTGGGTGTTTTGTCACATACTGCAATTAGGGTGAATCAATTCAGACATTCTGAGACTCATATGTGCAGAAAAAAAGAAAGAGACTGATACTGCAGAGGGTTTCTCCTCTTCCTTGACCTTGACTTCAACAGGGAGAGGAATGATCATGATAAATAGGGCCATCTATACCAGGGAAGCTCTCAGCCTCTTACTTACGCACTTTATAGATGTTCAGCCTAGTTCCTTTTTTTTTTTTTTGCAAACAAAAATTATTCTGTGACACTTTCAGAGCCAAACCATCTTTTAGGGAGAATATATATCAGTGCAGATATAGCACTGATGTTACTATATTCGAAATACTACTTTAACAAAGAATTTCAGTATTTTTCACCATAGTTGGATACAAAGGCACAAGTTCAAATCTTCACTCTGACATGATTCAGATCTCAGCCATACAACAAAGAGTTTTTTGTATTCAAGATTCACAGTTCATCCACAGGCCCTTTTGAGGCAGAGCAGAGAAAGTCTCAAGTAAATTTTCTATAATGATGGAGTTGTGAATGAGCCCGCCTGTGACTGTGGCTCTGCCATGGCCATGGGTTTCTCTCCAATAGCCCTTCTACTTCCCTGAGTTTTTCTTCATACAAAATGGGAAAGACAAGCACAAAGAAGAAGGGGTAATGGCGCCGCATGAGCTCTGCTCTATACAGGCTGGCGGAGAAGCCCCACCGAGTCTTTGTCATCCATCTTTTCCACGGATGCTCTCCTCTAGACAAGCAACATGAGATCCCAGAACGACAACACGGAAGGCCAGATATAGGGTATGTATTGTGCAGATAAAATATTTGCACCATTGTGGGAGTTTCTCAAGGATTTCAGCGAGATCTATCTCCAAGGCAAAGTTACCTGCAACGGAAGACATTAGTTTAAGATTACAGTAATGTAGGTCTGCTGCTAAAGCAACAGTCACTTTAGGATCTGTTGTGAGTAGCATCAGTCACTTCAGAGAGTAAGCACTGCAGAAACCACATGATGAAACCCAGGAGGATAATGATAATCCCTGAGCTTACAGTAGTGTGAGAGCACATTTTTCACTGGGATCCTCGTGCAAACACTCCAGTGCAGCCAGCTCCTCATTAGCTCTGCTTTCAAGCATGGATGGATCTCTGTCTGAGAGAGGAGCGATGAGAAACAACTCAATTATGAGCCTTTCTGCTGAATCTTATAATTTATGACCCTTTCTTGATCACCAGGTAGACCTAAAAATGTAATTTCAAAGCATTATCTCCTGTGACAATCATTAATTCATCAGAAAAGTGTCCTGCATTGAATTAGGTTTTTTTTTTTACTACTCTAAATATTAAGACATGAAAATGGCCAAAGAGCAGCTTGCTGGCAAATCTTAACGTGGACAATTCAATAGAGACCAGGGAAGGCAGGAGCCATCTGGAGAGGATACAGCTCTAATGATTGACTGTAATACCGGCAACAGCAGCGCAGAGCCTGAGAGCAACAACTGCTGTGATTACTGTACCAGTCTGTCACACAACAACCCAGGAGGTGGCAGGACAGGAAACTTAAACGGTGTTTGGTCCAGGGCTGATCGGTTTGTTTGGACCAAATGCTTCAAACAGAACAACAAATATGAAGCAGAATGACCCTTGAGAGCATAGCAAGGGTGTGGATGAGAATGAATAACATTCCTTCAAGGACACCATGCAACAATGGTGTAAAGGGGTGCTTTAATTTTGCAGTTTTTATTCAATCAATAAAGAAAATGCCTGCTGGCACATGCAAAGTGCAACAAAAGCCAGGATGAGTTCTTCTTTTGAAAGATATTCCCGAGCTACCTCATGCCATCTTTCCATGATATCCAACTGTGAAGAGCACACAAGCTCTTTACAGCTGCTTTGAACATGTTCAATGCAGCAATCATATGGCAATTACTACACTGTATAGTACATGTCATCCATACTGCATAAGATTGTCCCCCTACAATTTACATCACATGGCAGGGCACTATTGTATATTAAGAGTAGTACACGAAATACAAGTCATTCTTTAAACAAACACTCCTACTCTGAAGTAATTACCCATTAATTAGGATGACAGAACCTTCCTGACCCATTGTAAAAAATAAATGAAAAAAAAAACAACTAGAAAAAGAATGAAGACAACTGCAGGAAAATGAGAGCAGGAAATAATCACATATGTACAGTGAATATCATTTTCCTGTTCTTAAGGCACCAAATCTAAACCATCCCCCCGCGTTGCAACAGGATTTTCAAGGTCAGCCCATTAGACTGAGATCGCAAGAGAAACAGTAATGATTCAGTGGTAAACAAGGCATTTTAGCTTCCATCTGCTTCAGTAGCATTTGTGAATAGAAACCAAAATAGTGATGCAGATGCAAACATCAGGCAGCCATTTCTGTTATATAAAAACAGCCACTCACAGATGAAAAATAGATTAGTGCAGCAACTCTCAAGCAATCACGATTGTAAATGATGACAATACGATTTTAATAAGCTATGATGGATTTCAAAATGACCCCAAAGCTATAATGAAATAGCCAGTAATGCAGCAGTAAAACACTGTGGCTGCATCCTTCACTAACCTCACAAATACACCAAAATGGCATTTACTATACCATATTATCCCCATCCTGGTGGACTACCATTATTGTGTAATTTAAGCATGTAGCATGTCAGTGGCATTGAATGGAGGGGCTGAAAGCAAAATCCGACCTCAGCAGTTCTCAGGAGTGTTGAGAACAGCAGGATTAAAGCATGTGTGCATTGATAATATGTTAATAGGCTGAACTGCTCAACACCTCCTTTTCTTTCCTTTTTTTTTACATCCTGCACTGACACTGTGAACACAACAACAGCATTTTATCCCCGTCTGATTGAACGCAAGGTCAGTTTCCCGCATGCCCATAGCGTGTCTCTGGAGACCAACAAGAGTTTACTGGCAACACAGACAGCTAATGGTGGGTCCCATAACAGCAAAGAGGGTTTGCAAAATATTTGTCATTGTTTTCATTTGTGTATTCGATTCCAATATTTCTGCAACCCTGGAACTAAATTGCTGTTCAAATCTGTGACAGAAAGACTTCTAAGGTTCAGGTTTGTTATTTCTACCAGATGTGAATGCTATTTCTAAATGTAATGACATTTAAGCTATCATTTTGAGCCCTTCCCCTAATTTGAATTTGCTAAAGCAGAGCCCTAATAGTATGGTATATCATCATAAATAAATCTTTATTATGAAACACACTTGATTTACAGCAAATACAGCAAATCATTATATGTCTATTTGAAAGCTCAGGGCTGTAATCTACATAAGTAGCACATGGGGCCACATAGACATCATTCTGTCAGCTTCCCTTCACCACATTAATAATATCAGGGGAATATGATTATGGCACACTGATGCAAAAAGTGAAACATTTGTATGCTGCTGAATGAAAGATGGATGAAGCAGGTTGATTCTTTTAGAAGGTTCAGAAGTAAGCAATGAAAGTGTAACAATGAAACTATTACAGTACTGCTTATTATCAAACCTTCCATAACTCTCTCTATAACATGCAACATTTCCAAATGTCCATTTTCTTTGTGGAAACTATATTCTTTTGTTTTTTTTAATCAGGATGTCCTTTAGCTTATTTCCTTGCATAGAACACTCACTGAATCTGGAGTCTGACTGAATGCATTTCACATAATTAGTAAGTCAAAGGCTTTCACCTCCATCCTTATCACATCCTCCGTACGTTTCATAAATTAATTAATCACTGTTACTGCATGACACACCAATCACTGGACAGCATTATGAAGCAGAACTAACCATTGCTATTTAAAGTTCACTGGGATTACTATGAACAAGCTGTCATAGCATAAAGGGCTTGCACAGTATTATTTTTCCTTAATAAAGTGTTAGTCAAGCAGCGCTTTTCGATTCAGATAAAAGAAGGCATTGAACCCACGCTCTGAATTTAAGCCCACACTCTACATTCTGAGTTACACTGACTTAATTTTTCAGCTATATTTAAAAATGAACCTTGCTGCTATGACCCACTCTTTGGACTACAGACTCTGCTCCTGGGCTACACACTCTGCTGTAATGCAATTTAAGGGCACAGAAATTATGAATCTCGCCCTTGTCACAGGGAAGGAGAGAGCAGCTCCTCTTGCACTAAAAATATCCAGCAAAGTAGAGCATCATCCAGCAGAACCAGGATCAGTGCAATGAACGTAACTCTTTCTTCTTAATCTTAAAAGACAATGGTGCTCAGTAATACATAAGATCTGACAGTAGATAAAAATGAATTGTTATTAATTCTTATATTGTAATTCTTAGATAATGATAGACAGAAAATTGGAGAGTAAACTGAAGAGCGTACATAGGATAGGATGTGCTTAGCTCAGTTAGATTACGATTTCAATATTATTGGTTTAGGCTTTAGGTAACAGGCCTTGGAGTCAATACACTGAGTCTTACAACACCCAGAATGATTCAATATGTACCATCCCTCCTCTCATTGAGATGTGAAGAATGAGCTTCCTAATAGATGGAGACAGAAACAGCTACTAGAGGATGAGAGCTCCACCCCGCAGCTGCAGTCACTCAGCCAATGAGCTTGTTCTTTAGTCATTCAACCAGTGCACTTACATAAACTGATGGATGCAGATCAGCTCAGAACAATAAAGAACTCAGGCCATGATGATTTTATTATCATTATCAACCACATTTCTACCCATAAATCTCTCATAGAACATTTACAGTATGGTCCAAGAACCTACATCTGGTTTTAGACTGATAACTATGGGAGATTGAGTGATGTAATGGTACTACCCAGAGAACATGCTTGGAGTCAATAGCTCAACGTTTTGTTTCAACTAACTAAAATATCACAGGAATATGAGTTAACACATTTGTTTCTATAAAAATGTAAAATGTATCAGCTGCTCTCTCTACT
Source organism: Euthynnus affinis (assembly GCA_029490765.1). Lineage (NCBI taxonomy): Eukaryota > Metazoa > Chordata > Actinopteri > Scombriformes > Scombridae > Euthynnus > Euthynnus affinis. The sequence goes on along the minus strand of CM055844.1, from coordinate 17,662,112 downwards.
AATCCAAAGCTTCTGTAAATTGAGGGAGAATTTCAACCTTTCCATGGTGAGTGATTATTACTATTTTTTTATTTTATGAAAATTTTATGAACATTGTGAACTAGAGCTGCAACAATTAGGTTGTCAATCAACAGAAAATGAATGGTCAACTATTTTGATAATCGAATAATCATTACTAATTTTTTAAGCAAAAATGAAGATCTCACCATGAAATTATAAAGGGCATTTTTCACTATTTTCCTGACATTTTACAGACAAAACAATTAATTATATTGATTAATTGATAATAAAAATAATCTTTAGTTGGAGCCCTATTGTGAACACGCACATTTCTCTAACATATTTATTTCATGGCAGTTATGTAATTGCTATATTTAAGATTTAACAAGTGCTTCAAGAGGCTTCAACCACTCAGTCCACACACGTCTGCCTACTACAGTACGTGTTGTTTACCACGTACCATATGGAGGGTATGTATGTACAGTATTCTCATTCTGGATTCCATCCAGATTTTATACTGTACTGAAACTCCACTTCCCATTTGTCAAATAAGGTTAACATTAACGTGAATCAAAACTGAAAATAGCCAGCTTGGCCATCTATTAGAATCACTACAGCTCCACCAACATATATTTGCATGTTAAGTTGTGGCTCACAGAAACGACAGTTGCCTCTTAGTTCTCACACCAACTGTACAGCATCAACCCTGTGGTGACATAAGCTGCACATAGAGTATCTGAACATAATAGCATTAGTGTACCATATTGTAACTGATGATACTGAGGAGCCAGAATCCCCAGAATGTGCATGTGAATGACAGCCGGCAGAATGGGTTCTTGCTTCAAATTGCAGTGGGTTTGACAAGCAAAACCTCAACATAATACCCACAGTGTACAATTTCAAATAAGAGTCACATCAATTGTAGGTTCAATTGAAAATGTTTCTGTGGAAACAACAAAATATCAAACTGATGTATTATCATAAGGTGTATGAGAGTGTTGGTGCTATCAAGCCTTCCTCTCAGATGCATTTTTGCACCTATAGACATGCGTGTTGTTTATGAAACAATCTGAAAGCACTGCTTGTCTGTCATCTGCGATGCAACCTGTGTGCAATCAGTGAAGTGTACTCAGCTCCTTTATGCATATGGCTGGATCATGCAAATCAGATGAGGAGATATGATGAAGTGTAGTGATTGCACATTCTGCTGTATTTACTGAGCTTCACTCCATTTGTAAGGGTCATTTTAACTACCTCTCAAGAGCAGGTGCAGATTTGTGAAAAAATATTAAAGAAATGTTGAGGTGGTAAAAGGAGACTTTTAAGCAAATTACCTCATGAATGAATGGCTGCAATGAAAAAAATCTAACAAGATTGTAGAAAGAAAAAGAGTAGTAATAACACAGCAACAAATGTCTGGAATGACTGTACAATGATGTGACTTCACCTCTTTTTCATTACCTCACTATACTGTATAACTACTTCTGCATTAGAACCGTTCCAAGAATAAACGTTATCATTATTTTATCAGTAATACATAGACATCCACAACATTTTCTCAGTTACAGTATGTTTTCAGTTACCAGCTGGCAGCTGTAGTAGTACATTTCAGAAATTAATTATTTCATTTCATAACTATCTCATCACGTCATCTTGATCCTAAAAATGTTCTCTTTTTTAAGTCAAACTGTGGGTACACACTGAAAAAAAGGATATAGCAAATTTACATTAACATTTTCATGTACTAAAATAAATGATTTGTCAGAAGCAGCATGTAGAACTTATCCAATAGAGTGCACAACCTCCCTCAAACCAAATTCTACCCAGCGAAATCTAATCAAGAACAGTGTTCTCTTATAGATTCTTTCAGCTATGTTGCTCAAACCAGTTGGGAGACTTACAGTAAACCGACCTTCTGTTTCTTCCCTCTCCGGCACTACACACAGTGATTATGCAGGACTATGTGCCAGAAATACAGTATGACATAATTGAAATGCTATTTTATCAAAAGTAGTCAGGACATGCACAAGAAGATTAAGGGGTATCACCAAAAGATTCCACAGATGTGACAGTAATTAATGCAAGAATATGTAAGCACAAGGCTTATGAAATCATTGCATTACAAAGGTTACAGTTAAGAACTCCCTGTTTATCAATGTTGACTTTCCCTACACCGTACAACAAAATCAAACTGGCGTTGGTACAACCTTTCCTACAGAAGAGTAGCAGCTTGCAAGAACTGTCTGCCCAAACATTATTTTATTATAAAACACAGTCTGACAAACATGTGCAAAATGAACAACACAATCTTTTATTAACAGTATAGCAAATCATGTGGGAGTTAATGCCTGACATTGGAGCGCAAGCAAATATAGCACAATAGGTAGAGGGTGAAGTGAATGTATAATTACACACACACACACACACACACACACACACACACACACACACACACACACACACACACACACACACACACACACACACACACACTCACATACACACACACACACACACACACACACACACCAACAGACTCCAAACACAAACTAATCAGACTTTGTTGACTTAAATATTTGAAATGGATCATCCTGCAGTGGGATGTGAGTATTAGATGACACTCTCACACCTTATGCTCCCAGAAACAGTATATTCTGTCACGTCCTTTAAATCAGGTGACTCCAATCCCTTCGTCTGCACTTCCTCCCCAGCACTGAGCCTCTCTCTCATACTTCAGTAGCCAACTGCCTACTACCACTTGCATGCTGATTACAGTATCAAGAGCAGTGGAACGGAACATACGCTGGCTTTGCTCCAAAGTGTGATAGACCGAGGGACTCTATCAGCATTTTATATCCTCTGGCATGCTGGAAAGGAAGAAATCTGACACACAATGGCAGAGAATCACTGTTCTGGCTCTTTAAGCAAAACCAAACATTTAGCTAAGAACATACCAGGTGTGAAGTGCAGTTCCTATTAGTCTCTTGTACACAATGTCTTATGTTAGTACTCTCAGTAGGCTTAGTGGAGCATTATAAAAAGCAACTCTTACCAACATTGTAATCTACGACTGTATCAAAGTGTTTTTTTCTAACAATAAAATCCCCTGTTAATGATGAGTGGAACCATGTTGTTGTATGAGAGGAGGTTCAGGGAGAGGCCATGTTGTCGGCCCATTGTTTCCAGATCAGCGACTCTGCCCGCAGTTGCCATGGCTGCTGCTGTGCCCACCTTTTCCTGGACATATAAGGCTGGACAGCAGCAGCAGCAGCAGCCACATCCACTTTACCCTCAGGTCCACAGCTGCAACCGTTTCAAGGGTCATCTGGATGTACGACGCACCCTGTAGTGATTTATGGATTTCAACTTTTAAGTGTCAAGCAGACAAGGTCAGAGAAAGCTTTAACAATGTTATGGGATCCTTTATCTGTGTAGATTACCACACAATCCCAGTTTCACCCAGAGGGCCTCTCAGCTATCCTGTCACAAGTACATGAAAATGTTCAGCAGAAAAAAAAGAGATTGAAGGAGGTAACTTTGATTCATTTTGATAGAGCGTGTCTGAAAAATGAAAATACCTCTCTGTGAAAGTGTCACTTCAGTTTTGTTGCTTTGCTGAAAGCAGTGCAGAAACATAATGTAAGATTTTGTGAGGAAAGCTGCACTGATAGAATGAGAAACTGTCAGTGATATCATGTACTGGTACATTGATCTCCACAGTGTGCTGAAGAAAACGTACAGTACATGTGCAAAGACAGGCACTTAAGCAAGACCCTTTTCCTCAACTAACCAAACAGCTTTCTAGAGTGTGTTCCCTCCCAAAAATGATGAATGATTGGTCAACAATAAAAGTTAAAAGCAAACTGTGCAGGGCCAAGGCAAACGAAAACCCCCATTATTCAGTTAACTTGGGAGTACATTCCAAGCACAGTATAATTGTGTGCCTCACAGCTTTGTTTTTCTCTCAGCGAGGACTAAAAGCACTGGAGAATCAAATGTTTAAATTGGCTGTAGAAGGCATATACAACAACTTTCCCTCAGACATATACTGTACACTTCAGAAAGTTCTTCAAGCAGATTCTGTGTGCAGGAGGCCAGACAACAAATTGGAGAAGTCTTTTCTGAAGAATGTCTCAAAGACATAAATGCTTTTAACAAGATATTTTTTCTTATATATTCTGCTGCTACAATCCTCAGGTGAGGAGAGGTACTATTTAAAATAGATGCACTTCTAGTTTGTGTTTGCCTATTTAGAAAGTAATATAAGCTTTGAAAAACATTCATAGCAACAACAAAAATGTCAAGTGGTAACAATCTTTTCTTCATGAAAAAGCTTTCTAAAAAATTGAGGGAGACAAGGTTCAGCAATATATCCTCCTGATTTTGCCATTATAGAATAACAGCTGTCTACTCTGTTATTCTTGCTGTTCTATAAGCAGCAGAGAGAACCTTGTTGAATATTTATTTAATTTAAAGTATAATTCCTAGTTTCAGAATACACTCAGAATAATACTTGAAAAAGTGATGCAATTATGCAATTACAGGAATAACAGCTCTTGCAATCAGTTACTTTCCACTACTGAGATCTAGTTAGGACATGTAAAGTTAAACATGCAATACAGAACAAAGTGAGAGAAAATAATCTCAAAAAAGGGAAACATAAATCATTTTGGAAGTCTTCTGCTATAATATTTTACTACCTTCCTTTTTTACTTCCACCCCTCTCACTGGATTTCCAAGCCTAAACCATGCCCAAGTGTTCCTGATTACAAGAAACAAACATCTCTGGCTTAAATACGCCTCATAAACATCTGGTCAAGTAACCACCCACTCACACTCAGCACGGAGCCCCTTTGCTTATTGTGCAACAGGGTCAACTGATGAGAACCTGCTGACTACTTTAAATTCTTCTTAAGCATGCTTCCAGCTGAGTGTCATGAGGACTGAGGGAAACACAGCGATACACCTCTGACCACATCTTGCAGCCGGACCTGTAGTGAGATAGAGGAGCCGCACCATACTGAGTGGAGCATGTAAGAGATGTTGCCATGCTTAGTTAAGGACTCACAGGCTCACTATTTCATGCTCCACATCTGCTGGTTGCCATGGCAACTCGGTTTTGGGCAGTTCCCAGGTCAGGTGATTTCTGTCAGCTGCAGAAAAAAAGAGGGCCCTTCCTATGCAGTGTAGTTAGCAGAAGAAACCAATGAATGATAAAAGGCTCTGACTTTCATTAGCGGTTCTTAAGATGGTCACTGAAGTTTCTTCAATGGCTACGCACACTCAGTGTTTAAAGAGACAAGCTGTCATCTATTACACATCAACTGAAGTGTGTCTGCCTCACTGTTACTGAACAGTTGATTTTTGTCTGATAGTTTCTAACAAGGCTAGAAAAAAAGGCTCAGCAGTAAGTGTTCAAGGATTTCAGTAGATATTCTAGAACTGAAAATACAAAATAAAACCGAGGCACAAACGGGGGGGCAGTATGAAAGACCAACACTGTTATTACTGCTGAATCACAGCTTTTGTGACTCAGCAAAATATAATCTACAAAACTGAAAGCAACAAAAGTGAACAGAGACCTCTTTCGTCCACAGTCATGCTACATTTGTAGACACAGTCACAATTTCACACAGTTTCACTGTGCTATTCCTTAAGTTTGTGAAGAGAAACTGAGGTTAAGACTCATCTGTGCTTCATTGTTTATTTGTCATCTATTCAAAAACACTGCAAATTGCAGAGAGCAGGATTTTCTATTTACTGAATGTGCTAGTGTGAACCACAATAAGTGGATCAGAAACTCAGAAAAGAATAGCTGTATATCAGAGGGGCTTTACAATTACAAGCTGGTCATTATGACAGCATGGGTGCAGTTGAATACCCCAGTGTGGGTTTCATACAAACAGTAGCCGCGGGACCCGATCATTAGGAGCAGGCGTCTGCAGGGCCGGGTCCCAATAGCTCAGTCGGAGCCTGTGTGAGAGGTCCTCCGTCTCCTGGGGAAGTCCAGAGGAAACATGCCGTAGGCCAAGCGCTCCCCAGTTCCCCTCTCTTTAACCTGATTACTGTAATGAGCTTAGAGACTGTTGGATGCACAACATCTAAAGCGGATGCAGACAAACACACTGCACTCACTCACTCACTGACTCTCACTCACAGTTCAATGCAAGGCGGATCATCAAGCTCGGACCCAGCATAGCTAGATTGCTCACTGGCCATAGAAATCATTAGGATAATGGATGAGAATAGAAAATTGCAATTTGTTGGAAGGTGATGCAGGTTTAATGGGCAGCTCAAAGAACAGTTGTCAAAATGCCAGGGAGATGATGCCAGTCAAAAAAGATTTAAGAAATGCCTTTGTGCCAGAAGAAGCCCACAGTCACTTATCACTACTGATGCAGTAAACCTTTGACCTTTAGACCTTAATTTAAGTGCTACACACCCCACTCAGCATATTCAATTCATGCTGTGCCTCCTGCAAACGGGTGAGATATGAAATGTAAACATAAATCAAGGTGTTCTTTAGTTGCTAATATAAACAGATTCTGACTGTGTGTCAGCACACTAATAAATATCTTATTGGATTGTCTGAGTCATGTAAACTAAAAAGTTATGATTTCAGCTGTACCACACTAACCATTGGTCCAAGAATATATGTGCCCAACCACTCATGTTCTTAGGTTTCTACAGTAAGTGAGTATCTAGAGAGGCAAAGTTGACTTATGGAGGGTATATAGAGCACTTGTTTAAATTCACTTAGTTGAGTGTGCATCTGGAATTTCAACATGACTTTGATCACGTTAAGCCGCACATCACTATCTGTCCGATACAATCTTCCTGTTAACACCAGTATCATGCAGGCACTGAGGTTTGATACATTCCCAAAACATCCAAGGACACCCTGTCAGACTGTTGCACCTGTTTCTAAGATCAAGAGGGTGCCTTGTCACCTGGAGTATCGTGGGAGTAACTCTGCTAGACATGGTGTGTGAAGTTATTGTTTGAAAATATCTCTGCTGCCAGGTACAGTTCTAAATTATGATGAATAGACTAATAAAAGTATATTCACAGTTGTATTTGTTTGCTGAACACCAGTGCACAAACAATAAGGGACAGATTCTTGCGAATTGCAAGCTCAGTAAATGCCATGATAGCTGCATTGTCAGAGGTTGCACAATTGCTTAAAATGAACAGGGAAAAAATATTCCATTGAACTCTGGTGTGTGATGCAAATGTGGAAAAGTATGGACAAATGGCTTTTTCAAAGTTTGTTGGAAACAATGGACTCATTCTTTACTCAAAAATTAGTTTTTATATCAAATAAACATCTGGAGATTTCTTACAGGCAAAGATGCAAGATGAACTCAGTTGTTTTAAATGTTGAGATTGTTCATGTATTTGTATAATTAATGTCCATGGAACCAGTTTAATATTCATGCAGGCATTCCAAGAAAATGCACATATTTAACTAAAAAACATCAATGAAAACACATGTACATGTCACATGAATAATGGATACAGATTGTAAGCATGTGTCATTTTCTTGTCCAATATAACTTTCATAATATTCGTGCTCACATTTCATAACAGCCAGTATAGAAGTAAGTACCAAGGATTTTACCCAATTCATTTGGAAGATTGACAAATAAACAGCACTAACAATCTTTCAAGATCACATGCAAGGTATCACATGGTTTAGTGACCAAGGTATATTTTACAAGGGCAGTTATTTTCCTCCCTGCAATCAGAGTGGAGTTAAGTCTGTTACCTCACCTGACAAAGACAGAGCATCATGGCAAATGACAACACAACTGTAAGAAATGTCCTGTTATGAAATAATCACACTGTGAGATTATCCTGTCCTTGAAGAAAATATTTTTTTGGCACTGTGCTGATTAAAATCCATGAAACTGGAATAATTCAGATAAATCAGTGTTGGTATGGGCTTTATAAAGATACATTTTATTTTAAAATATTTCCTGGGCTATCAGATGCCAATAAAAAACAAAGAGAATTTGTTACTAGCTGACTCCCATGTGGAGGCCCTGACACTGATGAGAAATGAAGAAAGGAGCAGGATGTCTTTGGTCACTTCTCCCAAAATGGCAAAAAAAACACTAACCATTTAGAGGTTGTGTGTTGGGGCTGCCTAACGTATATACTGTAACACAAAGCCAGCATGTGACACTGGGTCCACTCTGTAATCGGTAAATGACACATCCTGAGGGAATGAAAAGGATCCCTGCTGTATGGTGTGTATTCCACAAAGCAATGAAGTTTGTAGAAAAAGACTATGTATCCCTGAGATCAGGGCTGCAGTAGGTAACAAATGACCATTACTGGCTTATTTGCTTATTTGCAGTCAAATCACACTTTGTATCACAATTCCCACTTATCCCATAGTGTTTCCTTAATTACCAGAGTTGCATATACTTTGAATGCATAATAAGCTTGCAGCTCTAAAATCTGTATCTGTATCCATTCTTTTGAAGACCAACCTTGACGCGAGCACGGAAATAAAACATCTATCTGCCACAATTGTCATTCTAATCTGAGTTTGCTTTATCATATCTCCTCTAAAGGCAGGCTCATTTGTAAGACACTGCAGCTTTGCAAAATTACTTGAAGGCTTGTTTCATTCTGAACACCATAGTAAGTTTTCTCTGGCTACTGCTATTCATCCAAAGAAGTGGAATTGAAGGCAAGACCATCTTATCACTTCTGTCTCAATTTGAACCAATTTGACTACCAACCTCTGTACAAATTGTACAGAAAATGTAGTATACAAAAGAAATACAGTATTTTAAAATGGACAGATTATGTTATAATACAGAGTACTCCATTGCAATGTCAGTCTGTTGGTTGGTCAGTCCTCCACTTTGGTCCAGACTGATATATCTCAGTCATTTTTGAATGGATTGCCATGAAACATAGCACAGACAGTTTTGGTCACCAGAGGATGAATTCTAATGACTTTGGTGATCCCCTGACCTCTCTTCTAAAGCCACCAGCAGGTCAACATTTTTGTTTTTTATTGAAATATCTTGACAACTATTGAAGTGATTGCCAAGCAATTCGGCTCAGACATTCTAGCCCCTAACTTTTAATCTAGAACCATCATCAGGTCAAATATTTAATCAGTCCAATATTTTGGTTTATGACCTCATATCTCCAAAACTAGACCTACCCAGTTGTCTCTCCGTTAGCTCAACAAGAACTATTTAAGGTAGATTAACTTTATCAGTTAACTTAATACATTCGGCTAACTGTGACATGGAAGACAGAAACGTGCCTCGAGACTGTGAACATTTGAGTCGCGGTTTCGGTCTCCATCTTGGTCCCACTTTCAGGACCATTACACACCTAATGGAGAGGGTGGACAGCTTCAAGTACCCTGGTGTCCACATTACTGAGGGCCTGTCCTGGGTGCTGCATTCTGACTCAGTTGTGAAAAAAGCAAGGCAGGGGCTGTTTTACCTCAGATGCTTGAGGAAATTCCAGGTATCCCCTCAAAAATTGACAAATTTTTACTCCTGCGCCATCAAGAACATCTTGACAGGGAATATCACTGCCTGGTACGGAAACAGCACCAAACAGGACCAAAAGGCCCTGCAAAGCGTGATTCATTCGGCTGAACATACAATAGGTGTTGCTTTACTCTGCCTAAAGGATATTTACACCAGGCGCTGCAAGAATAGAGCTAGAAGAACCATTAAGAGTTCCAACCACCCAGATAACGGCCTTTTCTCATGTAGGTACTTCTCCAGCATTACTATTCCTATTCTATTTAAAGTCTTTCTTAATGCACAAATTGAAAGAAGTGGTGAGATTACATTTCACTGTGATTGTACCTTATATGATTACATGTGACAAATAAACTTGATTGATTGATGACATTCCCATCACCCTCAGCTTTATTTTGCAGCTAGTTCTCAGTAGGCTAACACACACAACTAAGATGGTAAAGTCGGTAAACATTATACCTGCTAAATATGTAAGCATTGTCACTGTGAGCATGTCAGTATTCTGACATCAACATTAGGCTCAAAGCTAGCACTTTCACCACTGACTGGCTTTTTGTACAGTAGTTTTCAGCAGCTCACTCAGAGTAAACAACTCTGGTCCAAATACTTCAGATAACTGAATGTGACTTTGATGTTCAGGATCACAAAAGTCTCTTTCATAGCCTATTCTCATCATCTGCTCCTGATTTCTGGCTATGACAAGTTAATTGCACCACTCGGCAGAACTCACACAACAACAAAACAACAAAACAAGTTCTACACATAATAATATCATTTCATCCAGAATGACAACAGAATGTATCAGCATAATGGTAAATTTAACATGGGTTGATAGGGTTATCACAGGGTTAACTGTCACAGTCAGTGTACCAGAGGTCATTCTCAGGGCTGCATATAGCTGATTGCTGTCAGTTATGAGTGACCCAACTACTGTATAGCTCAGCAATTTGCTGTGGAGTGTCATGCATTCTGAGATCCACTAATTGCCTGAATTAATTCTGCCACCATAGCACACAACTCATTACTGCTGAGACAGACTAATTAGTTAAGTGGGGGCCTGAGCCAGCTAATAACCTGAATAGTTATTATTTCTGCTTTTTGAGTGAGTATGATAACATTTAATTACTAAACTTACACACACAACACAATACCTACATAAATTGTATGTGATCAACAGCCTATTCAGAATACATGTTATTTTTATTGACATCTTTTGGCAATTTATCATTAATTGTGGCAATCATCTGCCACAGAGCAGAGGAGGTTTGAATTCCAAGTAAAGACTATAGCTTGTGAAAACAAAGAATCAGGACATCAAACACAATAAATAAAAACACAATCCCAGCATATCAAAGAGGTGATTATCTACCTGAGCTGAATATCAATTTCTCTATACATGCTATTTATCTTCATATCAATTAAAAAGCCTAACAACTGCTTTTCTCTTGATCTATTTTCAAGAACATATGGGCATTATCAACCCATCATTTTATGCACCTAAGTTCTCCCCCATGGAGAACAATAAAGCTAGTGATTAATAGAATAAACTGGGCTCCAGCATGGTTTTGATGGACTCTTTTGCCCAAAATATCATTTTTACAAACATTTATGATCACTGAATGGCAGAAAATGTGCTGTGGAGTAGATGGAGCAAAAAGTACTTTTTTATTGAAAATTTGAAATTGAGAAATAGTTAAAATGTATTAAAGAGCTAAATATTGGATCTGTATCGATCTGTATGAATTCAAAAATCATGAGTGCAACAGGTCATGACTTGTACTCCAGCCAGGAGAAGTTTGTAAAGTGCACTCTCAATCACATCTATTATGGGCAGTAAATAAGGCTACTAATGCTCTCCTCACTGACACGTAATGACAGAAAATAGTGTGCTGTGCCATGCCTAACAGATTATGGATTATGAAATCAGAACTGTCTAAGAAATAAGCATTTTGGATCTGACAGGATTGAAAATCATTGAAGGGTTAAACACTGTTATCTGACTTTCCTGCACAGCATAGGCAGCATTAATAACAGACTAGGGGAGACTAAGCCTCCCCAGAATGATCATGGAAATATTATGCTGAAGCTTTTTGTGAATTACTTGGCTTGCTGATTGTTATTTGGATGCGATAGCTAACAGGTTATTTTGGTGAGAGAGTGAGCAAGTAAGAGAGACAGCTGAGAGACCAAGTGGGAGAGAGAGAACCCTCTAGTTACTGATTATAACGACCAACACAAGCAGTGCTCCGACCATTTCCTGAATTTGTTTTGCCTGTCTGTGTATTTTGGTGCCAAGCACAGCACACACAGTGCACAGGTGGGAGGAGAGGAACAAACAGGTGGGGGGGGGTTTATTCAGATGAAGCAGTGCAAAGCCAGTTGTTGGTGTTGCTGTGCTGAGAATAGATGTCTCAGAAGAACCATGTCTGTTTCTGAAGCAATACACTCTGCTGGTAGTTCAGTGATTTTATCAACAAGCTCAAAATACATTTTCAGCAAATGCACAGAAATAACAGAATAATGCGTAAAATATAAATATACTTAATTAAACACTCCCCAGCCAATAGATGTGTTTAACTTGCCAGGTGTTGGGCACCACGTGCCTCCAGAAAAGCTTCAATGCACCTTGGCATTGATTCTACAAGTCTCTAGAACTCTTCTAATTCATATCATTTTCATACTCATCAAACCATTCAGTGGCCCTTCGTGCCCTGTGGTTGGGGGCACTGTCATCCTTGAAGAGACCACTCCAATCATGATAGAAATGTTTCATCATAGGATAAAGGTGATCACTCAGAACAACTTTATTTATTTGCAGTGACCCTTCCCTTTAAGGAGACAAGTATCATGCCAGAAAAATGCCCCCCACAGCATAACAAAGCGATCAGATCCCCTCACTGTAGGGGGCACGCATTCAGAACTGTACTAGTTTTTCCTTTAATTTGTCACCCATCTGGATGTTAATTAATCTACTCTCTCTCTCTGTTATCTCCATAGTGAAACAATACCTTCTCTCCCTATCCCCTTCCCCTCTCTGTGATGGTCGGCTTTTCACTTCGCCTTTGAGTGAAACCGTTCAAAACAACAATTATAACAGATAGTTGATCCATGATCCATACAGATCGCACGCAAGTAAACAAACTGCTGTAGCTACAAGTCATGGACTGATAGTGTGGTGCTAGACAACATGGACACTCACTACTATGTTTAAAGGAAGAAGGTACCATGTCTCATATTGGACTTTAATTTAACAATTTAGTATTGAATATTTACTATATTTTAAGATTTTATTTAAAAATTGGACATATTGAAAGTTATTTTCATTTAAGACCATGGGAAAAAGTTCCCTCCTTTGAGTTTTTTAAGTTATATTTGCCCCCTGATTTTCTGATCTGTGACTCAAAACCATGGTACCTTCTGAACTGTAAGGTTTTTATGATCCGTCGCACCCCTATTCAAGTTGTACATAAAGTAAGTCAAGTGTCAGACTCAGACTCACATTTTTTGCTGCAAGTCTTAAACTTTCATTTAAAATAACTTGAGCAGCACATGATTACACAACAGAAATAATGGTTTCTCTCAGTAATTACTCATAGAACAAGTTAAAAAAAAACAAACAAACCTTAAAGCATTTACTATGCTTAAACCCAGTAATGTGCTAGAAACATGACACCGTAGAGTTTTCAAATGCCCCAGTTGTTTTCAGTGCCCTAAAGCAGGAATACACCAACGGCATTCCAATGCTTCTGCTCCAAATTCAATAAGATGAATGAATCAGGACTCTGATGCTGATGCTTCTTATGTTCCGCCTGCAGTGTGCCACAGAAAGGTGGAACAAGGCATGTATAATGATCCGTATCAAAAATTATGTCCCGTCCTGAACACTTTACTGTACCTTGATAGGAAATCCAATGTGAGGACATTATTTCAACTGATAAAGTCACAAAACCGATAATGCATACTTGTGTATAGCAATGACTCATAAACAGTCTTGTATACAACGCAATGTATTGATAATCACAATGTGTTCTAAAATTCATAAAACTCTATCCCACATATGCCTGCACTACATATCTTAAACTGTGAGAGATTGTTGTTTGACTGTAACACACTGTACTCATTAAACAACACCTCCAAAATGTTTCTTCATCAGCTGAGAATAAGTTTTTTATTGGTTTAAGATGGCACGATTAATAACAGTGGTATTTAACATTGTTTCTAGCCTTGTTTTGTCATCCTACCACTGATGGGAAAGGCAGGCACACAGACTGCGAACACTAGGTGAGCACATGGGTATGAAAGCAAACAGGCATGCGGGCAGGCAATGAATTGTACCCTCCTCTGTTCTATAATAACTGGACAACCCATCCATTTCATCGTTGCCTCTCCACAGATCTCTGACAGGGGTAGTATCATCTGTCTCACTGGCAGACGTGTGGGAGAGAAAAAAAAACCTGCCAGCCTCCACATCCTGCCTGGGTTAACAAGACGAAAAGTTACACTCCAAAGATCTGTAGGAAAAGAGAGAAAGCCCATGATACTGAGTGCCATCTCTGCTCTCTCTTAAATGCCTGCATCTAATTGTGAGGCTGAGCACACAGCTGTGACACTCCGGCTGGATACAGATTCTTTAATCTCTCCCTTTATATGACATCGACATGTAATCTCCATCTACCTACCCAGGGAGCAGCCAGAGAGTCAGGAAATGAAATCAATGCTGTGTCTCTTCACTGGGTGTTACTTCATTAGCATGGGCAGTACAGATGTAGCAGTAAATCTGTTTTATGAAACAGCGACAACGCAAGCACCCCCGCCTCACAGGGGCATTCATAATAGCAGTTGATAGGGACACCCAATGTCCAATGTTTCACCATGGCTTTACCAATTTTTAATATAAAGAATGGGGAACAATTTCCTCTAAAATACAGCATACTTTCCTTGCTGCAGCAATGTGCCATTCAGATCCAGTGCTATGTAGTATGAAATACTGTTAGAATCCAGTTTGCCATGCTTATAACTGCTTTTCATGACCTAAATATTATGACAAAACGTGAGGCAATTAGAAAATCTATGTAATGTAAACAGAGAAGGCAGGTACAGTAAGACCTCCAGTGTCTGATAATCACAGGGCATCAGTTACAGAAAAATCAATTATAATTACAGTGTATTCATTTTCAGTGAACACTTAATGTGTGATTAATTTATGTTTTTTTTCCCCTCTCTACATGTGATATATCAGTTTCATAATACGGGCTGTGATTTGTACTATGGATGGTTTTTATCATCCAGAGTAGTTAAATAAACTGGGGTTAATTGGGTTCAATATAATCTTCACACTCTTCACACTCACATCGTCTACGCTCTTCATCACCATGCTAAACTGTCAGCTTAGGACCTCTGGCAGGCTTGACACTTGACAATGTTGGGCACTAGCATACACCTCTCATTCACACTATTAGGGCAGGAAAAGGTCCATTATCCTGATTATGTTCCAATAATATTTAAATATATAATATCTTCAAATGTAAAATGAAATATGTTCAGACCATCCAAATGACAAAATCCAAAGAAACAGAACCATTTATCACTCAGTAACACCCAAGCAGCAACTAACACGGCTTGAGGCTGAAGCCAGTGCAGAAGTGCCTTAAAATGCAATGTCACCAAAGTCGCTGGATGCCGGCTCCAACAAATTCCTGGCTCCAGTTGTCTCCCATTAAAAAAGCATCAACTTCTCTCTACAAATACTAAGTCAGTTTTTTTCAATGACTCATTATGGTCTTAATTGCTAAATTCATTCAATGTAATAAGTCTGCTGGTAGTCATTTTGGAAATGATCACTCCATTAATAAGATTTGAAGATGTATAGTAGAATTTGATGTCTGCTGTGTGGGCGTTGACTGACTGCTGTGATTGACAGTTCGCTGTCCAACAGCTCTCCCTGACTCCAGGACATACATGTTAGAACAATTTAGGATAAGTAGCTAATGCTGGCCCAAGCATGCACCACTTGGTGTTCACAGTAATCTAGCATTTGCTTTGGACCGAAGTAGCAGGGTGTGTTTCTAGGCAATACCCCACACATCTTATTTGGAAGGTCCTGGCTCCGAACGGAAAACATGGTGACAATCATGAGCAGCAACTGTGGGTTTAAAACTGGCTCCAATGAAAACAAATGGTTCACCTCACTAGGTCCATCTTTATATATATAGTATATGGCACGGGCCCCTGGTTATACCTGGAAAGATATTTAATGAAGAGGGAGTCTGGGGATCCTACCCCAGAAAAAATGTAATTTAAAACAAATGTCCTGCATTCTATACCACCTAACCTCTTGGATTAAGACAAGAAACAGCCACCTGCACTATGAAAACCATAAATATATCAAGCACAGTATATAATTGGGTGCATCAGGACAGGAAATTATTATTAGAAGAATGACTATTTCATATTTGAAATGATATTCATAAAAACATTATGTAGTCAAAAATGGCAGTAGGTTGCAGGCTACTAGGCCATCCTCAAGGTCAAACAAGGACAAACAATTTATATAAATGAAATAACCTTACAACACATCACAATATGATTTGGATAATTAAACCTGGTTAAAAATGTTTAACCTGAGGGTTGTTATTCTCAATATTCACAAGGCCATCTTCAAAGTCTAACAATTGCAACAAAGTACAAACAATTGGGAGGAATGAAATGGCCTCACAACAACTATCCAATTCCAATCCAACCTCTTCTATTTTACACAAAGGTTCTAGCGGTATCTATTCTCAATAGCACCATTAGTTGATGTAGTTGTGTCATACAGGAAAACATAATCATAACTTCAAAAGCAGATCGTTATAACCTACATTATCTCAAATCAAGGAATATTTTAATGCACAACTCAGAAAGTGATTTTGCTCCTCAAGACTTAAAAGGGCCATTTTAGTAGAGCACTAGACCTCAGTACCAAACCAGCCCTTAAAGTAAACTTCTCATTTACGCTGTATGACAAAATGAGAGAATAATCATAATAATGAAAGCACAGCACAGAGCAGCTGGATGAAAGGAGAGATCATTACATGGAGCTATGCGTCCTCATATTTAAAAATAATTCCAACCAAAGTCTATCTAAAACTTACTCTAAGGCAAAATAGTCTGTAGAAGTCTAAATAAGTCACTTTCCACTACTGAACATTTGACCGTTTGTGAATTCAAACACTTTTGCACTGTGAGGAAACATCTGCTCTGCTTGTCTGTCTGCTGTCAGTCAATCGATCAGTTTTATTACTTGTTTTTGTCAGTTGCTGAAAATAATAAAATGATCACTGATATACGCTGCTTAAATATAATCACCTGAATGTGGGGAATGTATAATATGTATACATACAATTGTATTATGTTATGTGTAAGTTTATTTTTAAAAAGACAAAATGTGGGGTAGCAAAACCATAACTTTGCTCCCCCTAACTGAATAATGGGGATGTATTTGCTTCACTTGCTACATTGCTCAGGCGCCTGTGGTCTATGGTAACACCATCAAGTCTAGTAAAGCATGTGCAGAGTGAGGTCACATGCATCGTCATACTTTAAATATTGGGCTCTGGAGAAAGTGATTAGCCAACTTCCTACAATGAACTCTTCTTTCATCAGTGAGCACTGTAAGTTTGTGGGGTACATCTGGGCACCAGCTGTGGTTGCACCACAGCCTTAAGAGGTCAATAGGTTAAGAACCTTCAGGAGTGACGACAGCAAATCCTACGGTAGCTATGGAGATTTTATGGAAAAGCAAATGACAGAGGCTATACAGTTGGTTGCTCACAGGACAACCATTGATATACCCGCCCCTCCCCATTTCTGAAAAACAGAGATTCCAAGTGATTAGTTGTACACTCCCTTGGGACTGAGAAGCTACGGAGGGGGTTGTGTAATTCAATTAGTCCCACGGTTCTGCACCAAAGCGAGGCAGACAGATCCATCTCATTGAGACATCCAGGATGTGCAGGCCTGGTGTAGGCACAGAAGATATTGGCAACACATCATTAGTGCTGTTGGTTTGAATTAAAGATAGCCTCACTCACTAAAAGACTGCTGGGAATAAATAAATCTAGAAATATCTGTAATCGCAACACCAGGCAGTTCTCCCTAAAATACCTTTAGCAATCTTGAAAAACACATAAAGAGTGGCTGAATGAGGAAGGCTCGTAGGCTGAGGCTAACACAGAGCAGAGCAAGCCACCTTACATGACAAGCCAGCCACATTCTAAGCAATGCCTCTGAGCTTGTGCCATGTGTCGAGGATGCTGTCTCCCACAGAAGTTGCATACAGATCGCCCTTTCAGAGCACAGCCTCCTCCGCTGTCTCTTTGTCCCTCCTCCCAGTAGGGAATTTATAAAGCTTTACAGTGCCTCACTCCATGAGATTCCTGTAATTTATGACAGCCTTTTCCCAGGCACAGAGAAATCAAATCAAACTGTAAATATAGTGCATGTTTCCCAGTATGGGCTCTTCACATAGACCGTAGATCATAAATAAATGCCAGGGATCCTGACAGTCATTAAATAACAGCACCAATAATCCCACATGTGGCAGCACTACATTTGATTTTGGATTATGAAAAGGGCAGAAAGCATGGATAATGAATGAGACACAGCAGACACAAATCAGAGGAAATGAAGAATTACCAGAGGCACCATGCTGCAGATCAGCCACTTCACACTGTTTTCAAAGAGAGAATCGCCAGTCTTGGTCATTAGTACTAGAGTGACCCTTGACCCCAGGCTGGCACACACACCTGGCTCCGTTATGTGACACCATCCTGGCCAGACTGGCGGGAGATGGTGTCATCTCGTGGGTATAGCCTAGCAGGGGTAGCATGTCCACTGCGGGTGGGTAGGCCATTTCCATTGGATGCATTGCACTGGCTGGTCCATCAATCTCCTTGTCTGAGGAAACTGAAGACTCGATGGAGAGAGAAGCAAACAGCTGCCATACAGTTGACTGAACAGATGGTATTGGTGGCAAGAAATTAACACCATATCCTTCTAAACTTATACACAGCATCTCCATTTGAGCGAGGAAAAAGATATACATCTGCAACGTCAACACTTTTCCAAGATTAGATCCTACAAAATGCATTTTGAGCCTCGTGTTGTTGATTATCTCTCAGATTTTTTTTTTTGCATTATATATTCTCTTGGAAATATCTTTAACAGCACATGCATTTATCAGTATGTTTTGATGTTTTCTTGATGACAGCAAAGAGCGCTTATTGTACAAGAGCCTTCTAGTGATGACAAGGATGAGTATCGTAGCATGCTCAGATGTGATAACTCTAATTCAGTGATGCAGGTTTGTTGAAACTGCAGCATTTCTTGTCCAAAAGCAAGTATTGCACACCTCAATATATTCTTGAAATTGTATTCACAACAATTCATACA
This sequence comes from Euthynnus affinis, assembly GCA_029490765.1. Classification (NCBI taxonomy): domain Eukaryota; kingdom Metazoa; phylum Chordata; class Actinopteri; order Scombriformes; family Scombridae; genus Euthynnus; species Euthynnus affinis. The sequence goes on along the minus strand of CM055844.1, from coordinate 17,643,156 downwards.
GTAGAGAAGATAGAAAGACAATGTGTGTCCTGTGTGTGTTTCTACATGTGACAGAAAAGAGATGAAATGCTCTGATCCATGTCTGCTAGGCCTGCAAGTCATCCTCAAATGCCATGGAATTAGGTTCTATGTGACTGAACAGTCTCTCTAGTAATCCAAATCAATGGCATGCTCTTCACCTCTCACAACCATATTTACAAAAATAGGACAAATGCTTCAGTATTTCACGAGGACGTTAACAAATCTACCAGCACCACACAACACTTCAGCCACTGTGATCACAACTGACTCTTTTCAGCTTGACAAACTTGATGATGTGCTTCAAGGTGCCTTGAGATGCCCACATTACACATAATGCCAAATTTAATGGTATGCTTGCATAACTCTAAACATCATGATTAACCTTTAATATACCTGTTCCACTGAGACCAGAATATTCCCTTTAGATTTAACCTTACCTCTATTTGTCTCTATTTGTCCATACAGCAAAGAATATTAAGGGCTTGGAATCAAAGCTACTGAGCCGTTACATACCAAGAAGCCACTGCTTTATCCAATTAATACTGAATACAGTTATAAACAATTGATGCTTTCACAAAATAAAAAGGAGCTATTCTTAAAGCTTGAGTGCTGCAGAAGCTGTCTGCTGACAACATGCAAGCACATGTATGGCGATATAATAGATGATCTATTTAGGGCATTTTCTAGATGTCTCATCTTACATAGAACCCTTTCCATTCATGTTGTGCTGTATTGAACAAGCAGGGCATCATCAAAGCAATGAACTCTGACTTTGAGGACATGACTCAGAGCTGTGGGTTAAATTTGAACAACACCTCTATAAATAACATGATTAATGCAATGAATGACTGCTTTGCTGTAGCACACGTGTTCTCAAGGAGGTTGAACCAATGTCACAAAAGAATAGCCAAGGGGGGGAAATTAGAGAGCATAATGGAAGGTAAACAATCAAATATGTAATGTACACATGATATCATGATACCATTATCCTGGAGTCACTTTCTTTCCTACCCTGTAGAGGTCAGATGACTTGATGAGTCCAGTGTTATACTTTACAAGAGCTGACTGCATGTTTACTTTTGTTTATTACTGTACTATAAATGTTATACTAATTCTTTTCAGTGTCATTATAGTAAAAATCATAAAAGATTCTGAAGGTGTTCCTGACAGAGTTTGTTGTCATGCCACTAACAGGCCTGGATGTATAGATGGAATGATAGTTTGAAAAAAAAGACAAACAGAGAGACAAGAGTTTATATTAGAATCCGCTTCAAGAGGATGTTGATTTCTCAACCACTTTAGCAGCGGCTGACATGGTAACAGGAAATTGAATACACACTCAATCAGCTCATCAGTTCTGATTTGCCAGACAATGCAGTTTCTGAAGAACGTCAACATTTATATTCAGCTCTCGTCCAGCCCTAAGAACGACAGCACACCAACAAACAAGGTTACAGTATGAAACATCAGGATTCTGTATAATTAATGTCTGACTAGAATTAAAATCTCCTCCTTTGCTAATGATTTTGTGCCATCATGTCAGGTGACCTTATTTCCCACAGCAACCATTTAGCATTTATGTGGCACTTGACCTAGAAGATCAGCATAACAAGTAAGGTTAGGTCAACACATTTATGAGGTCAGATGAATGTAACAGTTCTAAAATTAACAGATTTTTAAAAAGTGTATCTACGAGCTATAGTTTAATGTTTAAGTCTTGTTTGTCGGATTCCTTGTGCTCTCAGTGGGGTAAGCTACATCTTAGTAGAGCTGCTAAATTCAAAACTATTTTAATCAATTTATATTTTTTGCCACAAAAAGAACACAACATATTATCATGTTATAAAGGTGTTATATGGCTGTTAGCTTATTTATACATCCAGCAGCCAGAGCAACATTCATGTTTTGTCTATCTGACCACCTGCTGAATTAAGTCCATTATTCACTCTTCTTATAGCTCTGTTGAGGTCAGACCTACACTTGGTATAACAAAATGAGATTAATATGGGATGTACTAGCTCTTTTTAAAGTACAGTTTTCACACAAAACATGATCCAGGTTCAATATGGTCATTCATTGTACCACTGCAAATCATGCCATTGACTCTTTCATAAGTCAAATTTATCATTCCATCTCCAAAAACAGAGCGATGAATGTAATCCTAGATATTGCGATCCACTGAGAGTAACCAGAGAGTCCCTTTGCCCTCAACACAAGGTCACTGCACTGCTGATGAGCTGAATATACAAGGCTAAAGTAACACAATCACTTATACAGTAAAGCTTTCAGAGGCTAAATGCACTTCCGTCGGGCCAATATGAAATCATTTGGACAAGAGTGTGTCAGAGCAGTCCACAGTTCTTTGAGATTCAAGGTGCTGACACTACACAGCCCTGAGCCAGGAGAGAGAGAGAAAATGAGAGAGAAAGAAAGACACAGAGAGTTCTCGCTCGGTCAGCAACCTTCACAGCCTGCAGAGGATCAGAGCAGAGGATAGCAGTAATTTCAGTGTTACTCTTCAGACAGGAGAGTCCTTTTCCCCGCACAGTCACGAAAACACCCTGACAGCTGCTGTGCACACAAAAGGCCTCATGGCCCTCAATTAACCTTGATGTGAGACTACAACCTTGTCAATTCCCCCTAAAACAAGATCAATGGTGCCATTCAACAGCAATATCATTTTGTTTACTTCTTCTCTAGATTTTTCCATCTCACCTCTGTCCCACTGCAGCTAGCCTTTGCTCCTTCTGTCTGAAAAAATGTTTAAACCTCTCAACCTCAACCTCAAAGGCAAGTTACACTTCAAATGCTGCTCTTTGATTTTTGTTAAGTCAGTTAAACAATTGTGTCATAGGTGTAAAAAAAAATGTTCATCATGTCATCAAGTGATTCTCTTAACTGCACTGTGGTGGAGGACCCCTACCACTCAGCTGTATTTGACTGTGATGTATCATTGATGCTGATCGATCGCAAGCAGCTCGAACCGCTAGGATCTCTGCCCCACTGTCATTGACCTCTGACTCCTGTGGCGTTCCTGGGAGACCCCCTGCCAGTGAAAAACACTCAGAATGCTGATGAAGGGGGCAAAACCATCAGAGCCTTTGAGTGAATGCCTCTAATGTGTTTCCTTTGTGACTCTGGGCATAAAGAACACTCCCAAAAGGAGAGCACAAATAAAAACTACATAGTATACTAAAGCTCTCAACATTACAGTGTACACATACAGTGTATTGTCTGACATACAGCATATTGTATCTTTGTAGAATATTTTTTCCTATGGACCATAATTCAGCAATTCAGAAGACATAGAATTCACAAGAATTGTAAGTCTTCATTCTTCTGTTGAGTGTAACCACAAATACAATATTCAACAAATAGCTGCTCTGAGCACTAGTATCTACAATAGCGTAGAATGAAGCTGGACAGGTTACAACATGGTGTGTATTCATTGGGCACAATCAGCCATTATAACTGAACAAACACTACCAGGTAGATTAACTATGTTCTATGGATTCTGACTATGACTATTAAGACCCACAGCTGCAGTTTGCAAAGAAAGAAGAGAAGGGGAAATACTGACATAAACAGCAAAGTCAGCTCCAAAGGCAATCCACTACCCAAATTAATTCTTAATAGCTTTCATTCAAACTCGTGATACAGGAAACAAACATGTCAGAGACAAAAGAGCATTAGTTCAGCCACCCCTTTTCAGAGAAGGCTATATATCACATGATCTTTAGCACAGGTATCACATGATCTTTACCACTGATAATCAGTTTGCTTCAGGCATAGTGGGTCATGTTCCTGATCATTCCAGTGTTTTTCTGCAGCACCAAAACAGAGTTGTTTTATTTAAATCTACAAAGACTCTGTTTCTACAGCAGTAACACTTTCCCTAACAAAATTAACTCGCCTCAATTGCACCCCTATCCACTGACAGTTGAAAAGTGCAATTCATTGGTAATAGAGTAATTTACACAATTTGAACAAGAGCATGCTATTTAAAACTCCAGTACAAATACTGACGCTTTCATCAGATGCTCGCTCACTGCTAAATTAAACTTCAATAAAATGGCCTTACCTCAACACACACACATATACAAAAAAAAGTTAGACAAAAACATCTCAATTAAATTAACCACAATTGACAAAATGTACCTAAATTTACTAACATTCATATCTAAAAGCAGCCAGGCAGCCAAAGGTAAGTAGACAGCTATTTCCTTTAGCTGACAGCTGGTGCTGAGGGAACCCTCAGATCACACGTCTTTTCTTTTATGCCGCTAACACAGTTTGGGACCGTGTTCTTGCGTGCATGACAGTGAAGTCAAACCTGTCGTCTGCTAGCTTGAACTGGCATCTCATTTGACCTGCTGATGAAAAGTGCCACAGGCTGTGCCACTGCAGTTGACCTGAACCACACCATGCCTGCATCTACTGACCTACTTCTGGAGTCTGCTTACGCATCACTAGCACAGTCAGTTTAGACCACATGTACAGTAAATACATGGTACCACTGCCAGCTTTTGAAAGGAATTGTGTTCAACATGGTATCACATATTCTATTCTATAGTTTTTTTTCACTTTATTCAAATAATAACAATAATAATAATAATAATAATAAATGTGATGTCCTGTGTGCATGTCTGCTTTCTACCTTTCACAACAAAAATCTATATATTCATATTGCTAGAGATTATTAGCAATCCTTTGTGTAAAAATAACTGTAATATATTAAACTGACACACATTTCAGGATCAACAACCTGCGGATGTACTGATACTGAGTATACTGATGTAATGACCAATGATTATTAATCAAGCGTGCAGCCAATTTAATCTGATCCAACTACAAGCTTTAATTACAAGTGAGATCAACCACTCCTCACATCTGAAGGCATTTTGGGAACGTGGTCAAGTATTAAAAAATGGCCCATCTGCATTATTGCTCTCACGTATCGACTGCCTGCCCCATTCATCTGTTGGGAAATACACAGGAAACTATGAATTCAGATTGATGTAGTAGAGGAGGAATGCGAATGGCAGCCAGCTTATACATCTAACTCTTGTTCTATAAAGAAAGAGTTGGAGGTGAGCCAGGCCTTAAAGAGGCTGTGATCACAGCGAGAAAATACATAGGAGAGATCTATTTCACTGGTAAACACCAAACACAAAGGCTGGGTCACAGCGACAGCATGGGGTGTGTTTCAGTTCCCACCTCCTACACACTCTTGCATTAAATATGGTTCAACAATCACACTCTCCAGTGACTCTCAAAACCCTGACTTCCCACCCTCCAACTGAACATTTCCTGGGGAATTCCGACCAGGAATGTATTCTTGATGACGGAGCAACTGCAACAGCTGAGAGGAAAAATCACTTTCTAATGAACAACACGGAAATACAGTTGAGGCTTTGTCTTAAACAATTGCTTGTTCTCAACACTGAACAAGTTGTGGATCAAAATACTTGCTTAGGGATGTGTGACCTTGTTCTTGTTATTTATGGAACAGCTTGAGGATTGCAAAATTTGAATGAGCACTGACTAAAAGCCCTTCACGACAAGACCATGTTTGAGTCTTGTGACTCCCAGAAAATGAGGCGGCAAGCTGAGTGTGAACTAAAGTTGTAACAGCAGAGATACCCTTAATAGCTTCCCATAATACACAGTAACTGGGGTAATAGCCTCTTCAGTAGTTGGCAATGAGTGGGAAAAAGGCACCATTTAAAAAGTGCTTGGTTTTAATTACCACTGCAAGCTGAAATTGCAGTATTGAATGTTTCCCAAGCTTAGAGAAGAGGAAATGCAGAAAGCGGATGATAACTACACATCGATGCTACTTTTTATGTTGTAAGTTTTAAACTTTTCTTATTTCTTTGGACACAAACTTACAAACTGGCTAACATTGCTCTTATAACCTTGGGTCTTGTGAATAGCATCTAGTGTTTTGTTTGATAGAACAGAAAGCCTTTATCAGTTGCCGCTGGCAGATGCATGCTGCATGTGAGCTTGTGACATTGGTGGTGCTGTGATCTAATTATATCTGTTTACTGTGTTGTTGGAAAGTGTACAGTGTTCACTGTAGATGCTCAAACTTGGAAGGTCTCTCACTCTGCTTTAAACCTGGGCAAGCAAAAGGCTCATACTGTGAACCAACAGGTGCAATCTACCACTGCTGAGATTTACATAGCTTCAGTATTTCCACAAAATGAGATTTCTGAATGTGCAGTGTTATTTGTTCTTACTAGTGCAAACACTGTTCTCATCCATAGATACAAAAACAAACACATACAATATATGCACACTCAATGAGCAAGTCTGTTATGGTTACTCTAAACATAAATACATTAATCCTACAGACAATCCAGCTCAATTCCATTATAGAAAAAAGGTATTTACGATCAGTAAAACCTTTCAGCACTATAATCTCTAGATTATTCTCTATTGGCGCATTCTGCCAATCTACCAAATCTATTGCTTACATTCTTTGAAAATATGCTGACATAACTGAAAATTGAAAAAAAAAATCTGTTATTACTGTATATATATTGTTGATAAAGTGCTGAAGATATAAATCAAAACATGTTGGTATTAAGGTTTGAGGAATTCCATGGCTTTGGTATTTATAGGAAGGTTTTAATTCAATGTGAGCCCTATTTAGGTTAGAAACCCTACATGGACTGTACACTTTTCAGAAAGACTAAACATGTCAAACCAGCCATCTAGCATTTATTGATAAGTAGAGATCCTATGAAGAAATGATACAAATTCATTTCACAACATATAACATAGAAAATGGAAAAATGGTTTTGAATCAGCTCCACCTTGAACAGCTCATATACCATTTCCTGTAGTGTGGGTTGGTGGATGCTTTTATCGTACACTCACACTAGTGCCTTACAGTACCATGAGGGAGTGCAGAATGTGTACTCCCAGATGAGATCTAGCCTCCAGCACCGTCAGAGGTTTACTGTGTAAAGCTATCCTACAATCACAGCCGTCTGCATCATGCTGATACAGCTTGACTTTTCTGGTTACATCACTAAGGTAAAACATGTCACTCTCTCCACTATCAGTTCAAAACCCCCCTTGCAGTGTGAGTATCCTTGAGTTGACCCTTAATATCCAAGATACCTCTCATAGTAAAGGCTAAGCTGGTCTGTATTGTAGAATGGGTGGGGAGCCATTTTTCAAGCAGTTGGTCATAGCAGCCAAAAAGCTTTGTCAAAAGAGGCAGATGTATAGTACATGTAGCTAATATGATTTGGCACAGCAAGTAAACCCAACACTCACACATTTGTTCCACAAACAGCAATGAATCTGAAACCAACCATGAAAGGAGGGGGGCTAACTGTGTGGCCCCTTCAAAGTCACACTAACATTTACTGCCCTTTACCTATGCGACATTACCATATACACAGCTCATAAAATATCTCTTCACTCACAAGTGCAGCACATAAGCATCTGTATGAAGCAGTAGGGTGGCCTTGTGGTTAAGAAGACATGCCCTTCAATCAGAGGAAGCCCATCCTCTCTGCTGGTGTCTTAAGGAAAGATTCACCATCACAGCAAGGAGAGCATGCACCCTGACCTCTGCAGGCAGGCAGGTGTCAGATAAAAAGAAGAAAAAAAATAATTTCCCAATGGGGATCCATAAAATAGCACATTTTTAAAAAATATGTATAGCTTGCAAGCTCTAATAGTCTTAACAAACTTGAGCAAACAGACCATTATAGACTATCTTCTGCTTATTCTGCCTACATTTTTGTCAACCTACAGTACTGTAAATCATCAGTGGTTGCATCCCTGCACAGCCTCACACTGTCAATGTCAGCTTTGATGTTGAGCCGATCCAGATAACATTCAGGTCAAGTCCAAGTTACTGTACAGCACATTTCTTTACACAGCAGGAAGGATGCTGCAGCTGGGCAGCTTTAGTTGCCTATATAACCTACTTGAGAGCACGAAATTCGGCAAGTCTACACATTTAACATCGCCAAACAAGTAGGTCAGATAAATATTCTCATCTCATTACTTCTTATCTGTCAATGTCAAAAGCAGCCATAGTCACATTATTAGGCGAAGAAATAGATTTGACAAGCTTATAATAACGCACCAGATGAAGCAAATCGACTGATGTTACATCCAAAGAAGAGCGAGTGGATGGTGAGGCTGAAACACACAAATCATGTGAATAGGTCGTCTGCAGGCTGTTAATATGAAATGTTTCCAGCGCTTCTGCCTAGCCAACATCGAGCGGTCCGCCACCCTGTAGTGAGCCCGTTTTTGGGAGGAACAGCACCTTGAACAACCGCGCCAGGCACCGAGACACATAGGAAAACATGTAATAAAATATGAAGATGAAATCCTACCTGATGTCTGTCACTCGTTAATGCATGCGAGCTGACTTGGATGTAGGCGAGGCGACACACACCGCAAGCGGGTCAGCTCAGCCTGCCTGGCTGCCTCCTCCACGGCATCAAGCCCCTCCTCGTTTATCGTACAGTGGAGAGAGATGGAAAAAAAGCGACCACATATCTATGCGCCGAAAAAAGGAAGCAGCGTCACAGTCACCCATGGCTCACTGATAATCATAGAGATGTAGACGGATCAGGATAGATTTAAAGGCTCAAGACTACTGATTTAGGTTAGGAATCCTGCGATATTGCACAGACTGACAGTCATGTAATGTATAGAGTCATAGAGATGAACGAACCAACGATTATAATAATTGAATTTTCTTATTTTTAAAATGTGGGCAGTGAGGTACAACAGACCAACCACCAGCGAGGGACAATCCTTATATTCGTGCTTGATCCCACTTCACCAGATCAACGGTACAAGATGATATTTACACCAGCAAAAATAACCATGCAGTTCATTTCAAATGAACGTCATCAGGACAGAACATGTAATTTAGGATTTGATTGTAGTACATGGCTTTTTTGTTTGTTTGTTTCTTTTGCTTTTTGCAAACTAAATGATTAATTCCCAACACATGCACCCTTATTCAGTATTTCCCATTTCCCGAGGAAGAGATAATTCTGGTAAGAGTTACTGTTTTACAAATCTGGAGCATAATTAGATTATATTTAATGTCAGACTAACACCTCTCTCTTTATCATCTCAATTGTTTTACAGTTCTCTTCTAAACTGAACATATACTGCCCCCCAATGGAGATATACAAGCATCTATACAAATACATGCTGAGCCACTTCAATAAAAGAAGACAGCAGCTTGGGTGTATAGTGTTATCATTATTTATCAATAGCCTATATATAATTAATAGCTCATATATTCAAATATTGTAAGAGGATTTGTGTCTCTGATCTGCGTTTGACTTTCTGGTGTAATTTTTTTGGAAAACATTTCCAAGAAGTCCCTCCTTTAGGACACTTTCCTGGTATAGAGCTGACATCATTCTGTCCTTTAGTGCCTGGTTACACATGGTAACCAAGTTACCCACTTGAACCTTAGCCTGTGCACAGTAGCACTTTTTAACAGGGTGTTTCCATTTTGAGCTCACTGCCTTTGAAAACGGAGAGCCAAAGAAAAGCCAAAGGACCAAACTATCAAAGGGACAAAAAAAGCTGGGAAAAAATACATTTTTTGTCAGTAGCACTGCTTGAGTCTATTTCAAGTGTTTTTGGGTGGATGGAGTTTGCACATTATGCAGTGTACAGTGCTGGCATACCACAAATTCCGCTCTCTGTCATGCATTTATCATCCTTAACACGGCTGCTTCTTGTCTCGCCACAAGAGGGTGACATAATGTTTCAATAAAGTTGTATGACCCAAGAAGCACTGCTCAGTGTAACTACAGTAGGCTACTAATAAATCAATGTTCTCATTGTCCTTTTTAACATGTATGTTTACTTTTCATAAATCACAGCTGTGATAAAGACACGCTATATTCTTCATTACCAACACTGGAGTTCTTCAGTAACGGTGTTGATGTTGTTGTTTGTTGATGAACAGATGCTCTTTTCAGTTTAGATGTGTTTGTATTGGGTGTATAGCTACATATACAGGAATACCACTCAATTGAGGGATTCATTTAGATGTCAAAACTAGCTGTGAAAAGCTACTTTGAAGACAGAAGCTAGAGAGTTCAGGTCTGCACGTCAAGGATTTTATCTAAACCTTCAACAAACTCTCTTGTAAAGGAGATCCTGATCTCAATAACACTACCTGTTTAAATGAATACTTAAATAAATACATTAAAAGGACTTATCTGTGAGTAACAGGCAAATAACATAACAACTAGCACATACATTTTTGGCACATTAACATTTCAATATGACCCCCAACTATTTTAATTACTCAGTGTCACAGACACTTTCATCAATATAAATCCCAAATAATGTTGTGCAGATATCAATTGTTCACCCCCAGGAGTTGTAATTTAAATATATCAGGCTGAGTCACAGGGTATGTATATGCCTTATTCTGAAGTATGTCTAGAATTTTCCAGGTCATGTAATAATGCAACAATAATATAAAAACAGTGTCTTAGGATTTTAATATTTCATCCAATTTGAGTGTGATAATGTATCATACTCAATGATATACTGAATGTATATTATGTATATAATACACAGTATTATTGTACATTGTTGAAGCTAACTAATGAGAAACTCTAATGAAACATGATAACCTCAATGAGTGAACAAAAAATCCCTACTGGATGTTTTAACCAATAAGGATTTCAGCTGAAAGGTATTAACCATTGTTTGCACTGCAGTTGACCTGTATCTCTTTTAAACTTGGTAAAGCTACCAGAGGCCAGCCACTAAAGCCACTAAAGGTCAGTGGCACGTCAAAGATAATAATATAGTTCAGAATTAATCTTATCAGATCACCTTGTTTATTCTTGCAGAACTAGGACACACCATTGAATTTAAATAAATGGAAAAACAAACACATGAACTAAAAGCCTGTCAGCTGTTTAAAAACAACTGTTCACGTTTTGAAGTAGTACGCTTATCTTGCTGAAAAGTACGGCGACTACTACAGGGGCATTGACTCTGTTGTGGTTGGGGTATTTCCATGGGAACAAGTGGCCAAGGAGAAAGGGAGGATCCTGTTAGAGCAGTACAGGGGGCGTGTGTTAGTTCATTGGTTTCCTGCTTAATTTAAAGTGCCTACGTCTCTCAAACTGCCACAGATGTGCTGGTCTTGACAAGAGAGAACCTCCGTCTGCTGTCAAGAGAGCCTCAGGACTTCTCATAAACGACCTGATCTTTTAACTGGAGCTATCAGTATATCCTGTCCAGGAAGATCTTGTGGATTATCCATATTTTCATAAAATAAGGTAAGAAATTATTCCTGCAAAATTAATGAATTTAGATATTATAAAACAATTTCTTCTTATAGACAATTTCTTCTTATATATTGCGTTTGTGTGTTTGATTTCAGGACACAGTGCAGCAATTCACAAGTATATCCTTTTGATTTTACAGAGTTTCCAAATTTCTTCCAGAGTACCCATGTGGGTGGTGGAGAAGATCCTTGTGTCAATGGAGAGCTCTAACCTGCCTATCCCATCAGGAGAATTCAGCTTCAAAATTAGTGACATCATCTTTGGAGAAAAAGCTGACAAACCCAAAAAGATTTCCCTCTGTCCAAATGTCATCACCCCTGACAACATCCCAGAGTTCTGTATCCCCCCAACATTCCCATCCCTCCAGGAGACTAAGAATATGGAGCACAGCCGAGCTGCCCGTGCTGTCAAGGTGTCTCCCTGTGAGAGGGCTAGCCCTGAAACAGAGGTCACACGCCATGAGCCACTCAACCCACACATTATCCAGGTGGAGAGTGTGGATGAGAGCCCCTATGATGGCTGCAGTGATGAGGAAACGACCAATGCAGATCCCCAGAGCCAGGCTGCCTTGTCCCTTCCACACCTGGCCAAAGCCCAGACTTGCTACGGTTTTTGCACCTTACTGGAGAGCCCCCACACCAGGAGGAAGGAGTCTCTCTTCCACTCGGATCCTGGCTCCTCTCCACTGCTGCTGCCCAGGAGTCGATCCAGCATGTGCTCCAAAGTGTCCCCTTCTATCTCCCCCTCCTCCTCCCCTTCATCCTTCAGCCTTAACACCCTAACCTCCAAGTTTTCCCCAAGAGGCTACACCCTGAACTGGCAGGCCACGCTGGACAGTGATACGACTTCCTCTACTGAATCCTCTCCTTTCAGCTCGCCCCTGCTGACCAGGTGCCCTGCCAAGTCTTCCCTCTTCAAAGCACTGAGCCATGAACTGCTGTTGTCAAGGAACATGAGGAAGGCAATGGTGTCCAGGAACAATTCCCTGTCCACAGATGAAGGCAGCTCCACAGACAACAGCCCAAATGTCATGAGGAGAGCATCAGAGGGGTTACCTGAAGGCCTGCCCAGCAGCTACAGCCTGGCGCCACCCACCATCTTCCCTATGGACTTGACTCTACACAGAGAGAGGGTAATGAAGGAAAGAATGGTACCCATAGGGAAAGACGGCAGCCTGAGACTCTCAGCAGAGTACTGCCCGGATAACCAAAGACTACGTGTTCGCCTGATCAGTGCTGAGGGCCTCTATCCTCTATCTGTAGACCCCAAGATTATCAACTGCAGTGTCAGCCTCTCTCTGGTTCCCGGGAAAGTCCAAAAGCAACGCAGCACAGTCATCAGAAAGAGTCGTAATCCGATCTTCAATGAGGATTTCTTCTTTGATGGTATCTCAGAGGAAGACCTCAGCCAGCGGTCCCTTCGCTTTAAAGTGGTGAACAAAATGTCCACCCTGAAAAGAGACTATCTCCTAGGTGATTGTGATTTGCCTCTTTCTAGCATTGTGACATTATAAACCTGAGTACTTCCTTATCTGTTTATTTATGTATTAAATTATTTATTTCCATTTTTGTATTGTAAAAAGAAATTTTATAATGAATTAAATTATGGAAAATACTGAAGTTGTCTGTCATTATTACATTTTATCTTAAGATTTAATGCTTGTGTGGTTACACTATATTGTGATAAATTGTTTCTGTGCAGAATTACAGGAATAGTTCATCTAGTTTTCTCAATGTTCATTTTCAGAATACAATTCTCATGATAAAGCTAATATCAGAAAAACAAATGCACAGCCAACAAAGGATTAATCTTCACCTCATAAGTGCTTAAAAACAGGTATAAAAATGTTTTTTAAAAAAATGATTTACAGCCTTTTCATGCCTCAATGTGTCAATGTTGCTGCAGCATCAGCTGGCGTGAGACAACCACTGTCTCGTATTTCTCCTAAGCCTGTTGTTTTCTTCCTGACCTTTCCAGTGATTAAAAATATCACTAGAAACCAGAAACCTTAGAGGGTTTCGTGTTTTGTTTTTTTTTACACCAATGAGTATGCATAATTTTAATCAGTGCACAAAAAGAGCTTTATGTTCTTTTTTTACTATAATACAGAACACTTACTGTTATATTTCATGAAAATTGAATTACAACTGAGGCTGTTAGAGCAACTCACATTCTACAAGTTGAATTGTGTGTACTTTTTATGAAACAAGACAATGTTGTACGCAATATTTATCAGCAATACCTGCAAATAATTTGCTTCAGAGATAGATTGTTTGATAAAGATGATCAGACACTTAGGTAACAAGACTCTTTCAAAATGGTAGCTCTCTTACAATACATCTTAATCTTAAAGTAGGCGTGGTAATGAACTACCTACAGCTCTTAATTCAAATATCAAATAGGCCTGGAGTTTGAAAATAAATAAGGCAGCCAACAGACTAAATAAAACATACATGTCACTGCTCAGCTTATAAAATATGAGAGTTTGGACTATTTTAAAACAGAACCTAACATACTATATTTAATTTATGTTATATACATATACGTATGTTTACTCAACTGAACAGAGCAGCAGCTCTTAATGTAGACCTTGGGAAAGGATATCCTGCTGCTTTCAGCAATAAAGATCAAGCATAAAAGCACCGCCTGCCACTATAGCTCCTAGTTAAAGATTGATAGGTTTCTCAGGGCTCAGAAATCCTGTGACAGGAAACTGACAACTGTGTTATACAGCATATGACAAACAACATACAGTATTATGAGGAGGAGTCATTCACATATATATAAAGTATAAACAGCTATAATGATAATAATCTGCAGGGTGAGGTTTTAAAGTTCAATGGCTGTAATGACGTATGCTCTGTAATACAAATATTTTACTAGATTTACAATTGCATTGTGCCAGTGAGGAAAGCCTTTGGACAAATATAGCCCTTGATCTACTTTCAGGTTGAACTACAGATTCAGTGCAGCCACAAAGATCTGCAATCCCCTCTCAATTGTTTTAATGGAAATAAGGGCTTTGTGTTTCTACAATACATGGCCTAATACATGGGCTCTTGTGCTACTGTAATAGATAGCTGCATCTCATTACTGACAAGGAAACCTATAAACATCCCACACAGTCAACCTATATTTTTCAACAATACCTCTTTGTACAGGATGTGTCACCAGATCCTGTGAGGAGGCTGATACTGTTGAACACTTTTGTATTGAGTGTTGACTCAGCTGTGGAAATACCCTGTAATAAATGTGAATTACCCGTGATTCCCCTTGCTGGTCAACCGCTGATAGGATTTGAAGGGATTTCTACTGATCTATCCTCATTCAAAAGAGCAGAGGCATTGGTTTTATATAGCATGTTGGTTACAACTGCATTAGGATCTTGATTCATGCCCATACAAAACTGATCACTCTTAATGGACACTTAAGCATCAATGGTACATTTTATATTTGTCATTTCAACATAACATTTTAACCATAAAATAACTCATAGCAACATTAGAAATGTAAATACAAAGATTTGAGCTGTTTGTACAGAATGAGCAGTGTTTTGTATTTCCGTCTGATTACTAGAAGTGATTTCATATTATCTGTAGGAAACATCTGTCTCCCTGAGAGCTGTGCATCATGAATGTAAACGCAGAACAGGGGAAGTGCACTGGCTTAATCTCAATGGTCTGAAAACAGTTGCCTGGTTACCTCCATTCACCTGGATGCCTTCGCCCGGCTAATGCACGTTTACAATTTCAAAGTAATGAGCTGGAATCGACAACAACTACATTTAGACATTTTATAGCCACACTTCAATATTTTGAACGTCCTTCTCCCACTCAGCTTTCTATTTACTACAAAACCTATTACACACTGTTCTCTGGTTTCTTGTGACGCCAATGTTTTCATACCAAGAAATGGAAAGTATCCTCTTCCCCTACCATATCTGTACCCTACCCTCCCTGTTTTAATTTCCAATGTAAATGGCTCTTTCCAAACCTGTTTCCTTATCTTGTTGTCTGTTTGACCAGGCTCTTAAATCGTGCCAAAACACATAAAATAGAGCTTAAAATGTCATTATGAACATGTTTAACCAATGTAGTCACCAGTAGGTCCTTTTACTCCACCTTCTTATGTTCTCAGGGTGAGAACCTAGAGTGACGAAGCCTTGTGGGCCTCTGTTGTAAGTTGTTATCCTCCACTGCAGTCCATCAAATGTTCCGTAAAAATGGACATCAGGCGTCATTGCCATGATGTTGTCAGGACAAAGCAATCTGATGTATAACATTAAGAACAGTAAGCAACTTTTTGAAAGTTGACAAAAAAAGGGGTTTAGTTAAGTGGATGCATGCAGGTGACTATTAAGGGAATAACAAACTCACTTTTTTCATCACTAATCAGTAGTATAGATATACATTATGTAGTTTTGCTCCAAGATCAAACTTTTCAAAAGCCAAATTAGATCCTCAAGAAGAGTGTTAAACATCTTTCACCAAATGATGTCATTAAGAGGGGTCATAATATTCCATGATGTCAGTACATGTGCTTGGAGTTATTGTTGTTTCAGGGCCATGACATCACTGTTTATGGCCCTCTCTTCAAATTGGTAAACAGATTAGTGGAAGTACTGTAACAAGCAGGCTATACAACATATTTACTGCGTCATTAGCTTCTGTGAGGACACGTCACGCAAGATGAAACTTGATCTGACTGAGACAGATAGACAGAAACACAAACACACTCACACTTGTGATGCCTAATGATACTCCAAACTCACTGGAGTCACGCATTGTGAAATTCATCTGAAAATGTATTAGATTTGTTTGCTTGAAATATTCTTTTCAGCAACATCACCTGCTTTGCAGGAAAGGATTGATTGACTCAGTACTTGTGTGTTGAGATTATTTGTGTGTTTGATTAATCAGAGTATTTGATTTGACTAAATATATCCTTTTTTATTGCCATTTCCAGTATTGCAATGATGATTCATGTCAATCATTTTACTTCTGTCTTGCCAGAGTCAGTCTCTGTTTGACAATGGCACAAAATCAACTTGATGTAACTGCCTAACATATTGTTATCTGTATAGACATTCACGATTTGCGATAAGGCCAAGAACAAATCATGCTGTATCTGCACGTAGCAGACTCATCACTTAGCCTGCGCACCTGCCTTATGTTACACCACCCACTCAGTCACCTCAGGCACCGTATGGAGCTGAGTCCAAGCGTGACCTGTTTGGTACATAACAACCAAACAAACTGTAGGTGGGACTTCCTCACATTTGATCAAACTTATATAAACAGAATCAAGGTGTTTGAACCCATTCAACCCTGCTCTATTTTGTAAGTCCTGAAACTCCATGAGGCTTTCTGGGCACTGCAGTGGTCTGGCTTGGATAAGCAATTAATATAAATTTGGTTTCTTTAATGTCAGTAAAAATAGGAGGCTAATAATATCTCATCCTGACTCCTTGTGTACCAGAGTTCACTTCTCAGTTTCCCCATGTGACAAGTCTGATCACACTTGGAAACAGGCACATGCTGATAGGATGGTTAATTGCATTAAGACAATCAGGACAGGACTTACACAATATTGTCTGAATAACCATTACACAGTTAGGCAAACAGTCTGTCACGGAACAGATCATGTGACTGGTGGGATGTGCTTAGGCTTCTGGATGAATGGCTGGATTTGTTTGATTAATGCCAAATTTAGATCTTAAAAAAACTTTGAATCTATCTGAATACATACATACTGTATAATATAAAACAATATCTAGAGTTTCTATCACAGTTACTTAAAAAAGATTGTCATAACAGAGCAACAACTATTTAAACTCAAGGCAAAATAAACTGTGCAAGATCACATGGAAAGATGACACACTCTTCCTGCCTGTCTTTCTGTGTTTTTCCTCTTCTAATAGCGCCTTCCACTCCCATGGCAACGAGGCCCAGCACCAGGGGAAACCATGGAGATCCTGCCTTTCATGTTTGAGATGCTTTTATTTCGACACATAAGTTGATAGAGGCTGTCCCTGTCTGTTTGATTCAGATGCATCTCGGCTTCAGTCATACTGCTGCTTGCATCCAAAGCCAGCTGTCAATAGATCCTTCTTGTGCATCTAAAATGAGATGGTAGGAGAAAAAAAGTATGGGTTTTGCATTTATGCTCCACATCATTCTGAGACAAACATACACATACAGTATAATTATAGCTACTTTGTGCAGATAGGTAGAAACCTTTATCATTTTAATTTAATTTTATTGATAAAATTTATTTGATATATTTAAAGGAAGCCAATCCAAAGTGCTTGTGACAAGAAAAAAAAACCAAACAATTCTTTTGACCTTTAACTAACCAGTGACTTACTGTAATTCACCTGTTGTCCTTTTAAAATACATCACACTTAATTATTGAATTTTTATGAATATTTTAATGGTGTTGTATCATTTAAAATTTAAGATATTACACCCAGTATCAAAGCTGTCCTTAGTATGACACTTATATGGATATGGTCATTATTAACTAGTATGTTTTTTCTGCTAAGTCTACAGTCTGGTGCTTGATCAGGTTCCCTGAGAGGCAAAGGCAGTGAGACACATCTAGGTCTGTCATTGTGACTGTCCTACTTACTATGATCCACTTACACAACCAACATCCAAACCACAGAGGGGCTTCACAAACCTGATTGCCTTGACTTTGTTTGTCCTTGACTTTGAGGTATTGTAGAAGTTGTGGACTCCAGAGCTGATTGTTTATTTGCAGAGAGTCGATTTATGGTCTCACACTGTGTCATTTCTCAACTTAATTATCATAATTTATGGGTGAGATCCAGTGTCATGGTAGTTCCACAAACACTAAACTCACTGAATTGCCATTTTTGTTATATTGACCCAGAGAAAGAGACAGAAGGCTAATTTATATGATGCACAGTCTCCTCTGCTAGCCCTGTGAAAATTAAGAAATCCATTATAGCTTCATATGATTTCAAGGGACTGTAGTGTACTAAAGAATGAAAATGCAATCCAGCTCAGCACTATTAAGCAACCCAAACCTATGTCACTGATATCAAAGTAATTTAATGCTTAGATGTGTTGAGAAAATTTCAGTAACGGGGCGTTTAATGTACCTTTAATGGAAATATATTAACTAGTTGGCTTTGTCAGATTTTCTTATTCAGTATTGCGTAATTTGTTGCACACCAACTTGGAAAATCAATTCCTACTGCTACATGGACACTGTATCATGGTTTGATACATAAAAGGGTTGTAAATATGCACCAGGGACGATAGATAACAAATAGCCCACAGCCTCTGGTCATGTCATTTAACTGAGGGTACACATGGAAGCTAGGTGATGGGTCTTTGTTTGCTAATTTGGTTTACTGGGCAACCGACTGATACAGGCCAGGGTAAATTGCAGTGTCATATTGTACACGTGTTTCACAACCCATGGCACTGAGGAAAGAGTTTGCCTTAGGAAAGACGGCTGAGTTTAACCATGAAACATGCACTTCAAGCTCTGAGTCTGCACTTTCAAGTTAGCATAAGCCTTATTTTCCAGAGCAGTCAAAGTAAGGCACAGCAGCTATAAATCTGATGTGGGAAGAATTGGCTGCTTTTGAAGCACTGGCAAAAACCTTAATAAATATCTCAACTTTTAAGCAAGGTGTTACTGCAGTTGTTGATGTTAAGAGTGCACAGACTCAGGTGTCTTGGGGCTGGTTATAAAAAGTTAAAAGCTTATGTGTGCAGCTTTAGTTGCAAAAATCCAAGCACTGTTTCAATTAGGTGTCTCCAGACATGTATTCATGTAAAAAGTGACAGAATTATGCCTTGCCCCAAGGGACTAATTAAATGATAACATCTTCAAATATTAAATCCTCTCTACTTATGAATCTAAAACAATGGCTTATTTTTCAAAATATATATGCCATTTTGGAACAAAATGTTTTGCTTCTGCCTATATTAATATGAATTGTACAATGCTTCAAAATGTTATTAGCCATATATTTTTAAATCTGAAGGAGAAGAATCGATGCATTGAAAATAATTTTATGGATCAGTGCTGGCAAAACCCTCATAAAGCTATGACCTAATCTTCAAAGTCTGGAATAAATAAAGAGTAGTTTGTCAGATAAACAATAGACTTTCTATTTACTCAGTGCTGAGTGAGAGTGAGAGTAAGTGTGAGTAATGTTAGCCCCAACTGATGAGAGTGTGAGATGTTAGCCATGAAAGAATAACATTTTATCAACTTTGCTTAAATAAAAAAGAGACTCCAAACTGTTGATGAACTACAAATATATTTTGATAGATTTGCACTGCCAATGAGCAGAGGGTCACACTGGGCCAGATAGCAGCCAGTCACAGACTGGAAAATACCCTACATTAGCTTTCTAGCTGAAGTCTTCCTCTTATCTAACTTACAAATAAACACACATGTCGTCCCATGCGTTTGCTTGATAAATTAGCAACCAAACAAACATTCACCAGAAAAAGTACTGCTGTTGTCTGTTTCCAGGCTAGGTAGCTAATTAGCTAGTTACAGGCCACAGCATGTAGGTTACTTGAAAATGTTACTTTAATACTATAGCAGCATGTTTACTTTTTTCAGTTCATTAATGTTGTCATGGCAGCGTGTCAGTTGCTGACCTTTTTTCATTTTAATAATACAAGACTTAATATACTTAATATTCAATTGCACATAAAGGTGAAGAGGAGTTTTCCTCCTATGTGTGGTGTGAAATACTTGCAGTTGAGTTTAGTTTTCTTCTTGTTGTTGTTTGGCACATGCATTATGATGCTTTTTTATTGCTGATATACAGTACCAGTCAAAATAGAGTGGATAAGTATTCTTATGTTTGAGTATGGGTTTTATGAGCTGAATTGTGTTTGTAGCATATTTCTAAGTTGTTTCTGTTGGGTTTTTTTTTGGATGGTTTGGTATTTTATTGGCTCTTCCTAGCTCGGGCTTTTCTCTACAATCAACATGTTATTAATAATGAATAATTGCATAATGAATAATGAATAATATGATCGATTAATAATCATTTAGTCTGTAAAATGTCAGAAAATGGTGAACAATGTCCATCACATCCCATTTCCTGGAGTGTAGGATGGCATCTTCACATTGCTTGTTTTGTTTGTCCAAATCCAAAAAAGATACTTTCACATAGTGAGTGAAATATCCACTTGATTTGATTAAGTCAGACTGTTGAAGCCTCATACTATAGATTTGGATACTATGGATTTGTCCCCCATCACTCACATTTTAAGCACATTAAGAAGGTATCAGGTCAGTATAGACAGGTGGAATAATTTTAGCAAGCAAAACCTGTATCACTGTTCATATGGGAGACCGACTATTGTTTTAATATGGACTTGAAAAATTGTGAACCTTTCCTTTAAGATTTCCTAATTATTTCCCTCATATTTGTTTTGTGTCTTTACCAGTGACTTACAGATAATGACTTAGTGATATTTCATTGTCATGGAATGTAATTACATCCGGTATTTCACAACAGTGAGCTGGCAGTGAAAGTATCGACTGAAGGACATGTGAAGCATTTGTGATTGTGGACTGATACAACAAAGCCTCCACACCACATGGTTTCTCCCTTCACTGTATCTGTGAAGTGTTGGATAATTATTCACTTCATTTGCTGTTCTGTTCCACTGTCATAATGCACAAGAGAAAAAATAGTGTTTTGATTAGCAATGCAGACATCCTCATAAGCTGGAAGCTTAGAGAACCACTAATTTGCCTCTTTGATCAAAACCTTAATTGATTCAATTGGTGAGTTATTGTCCATTGTTTTTTCTCTTAGAGCTACAATAACGCATATTTTCCACAGTTGGGCATCCTTTGCTTCATGCAGTGAGTTGAAAGCAAGACTTTGAAAGGCCTCAAAGCTTGGATCTCAGCAGGGCACATGTTTCTCACCATGTGAGGGTACATGTGTTTGTACACATGTCAGTGCCACAGTGCAGAAAGAGTGTGTTTGTGTGTGTACTATGTTTATGCATGCAGAGGTCTGTACTTTGTCTGCCCTGGGCTTAAAGGATGTGTTAATTGTTAATAGTGAGATTACTTTAATAGCTTATGTAATTGATGGCTGAATTAGCACAGTTGAATTAATGTTGTGAACTCATTGTCTGGGTTAACTGTGGTGTGTGTGTAATTTCATTGATGCATCCACAAAGAGATCATTTGGAAGAAGCACACAAAAGAGACTGTCCATGAGGTAGACAGAAATCAAATGCTAGTGACCTATAGCTGTTGTGGTGGGTAAATGAGGCTTGCAACCCAAGTCACAATGAGATCATGAGCATCAGCTGTCTGATTTCCTGGACTAAAGATCAGGTGTTATCTAACATAAGTCATCCTAGTAAGAGCCTGTAAGTTTAAATCTCCTGCAGCTGGCCTTTTGTGTCGAGAATATCATTTTCATTTTACCACATTAGTGTGCAGTGCTGTCCTCAACTCAGGTACACATTAACAGCAACATGAATGTGTATTGCTCTTAGTATGGTACATGAAAGAGTTCAATGCTGAATATATTCTGATCCCTCCCGGGCTTGATTGGTCCTTCTCAACTAACACACACCCACGCAGCCATCTCCTTATTCTCTCAGGCTCACAGAAATTGTCACAGTTTCCATGTCCGGTTTTAGTGAAGTCAGAGTATAGCCTCAGGCACCACAGCCGTTTTATGCTTCAAAAAGGAAATGACCTGCATCTTTGCCACATTAGTACGGGCCTGCACACACTTTAAGATGCTTCCTTTTGGTCCAAGAAAATCTGTATGTAAATATGTGCCTCAGAATAACAAATTACCACCAACATGGCCCTGAATGTTCCATTACAGGATGACCGGTTACCGGTAATGACTTGAGTTTTTAGTTACGTTTGAATACTTTTGCTTGATCAAGAGCCAACATAAAATTAGAATATGATGATTATTGATGAGAAACAGTTTTACAACACCAACTGCTTTGTAGGGATTCACTTGATTGACATGTATTTACAATGTATTGGTTTACTTAGTATCCGGCGCTTAATGTGAGGAATTTAACCATCCAGACTGTATGTTGAGCTATGTTGACCTATTGAGCTCAGTATTGCTGATGTTTAACTAATAGCAGTGCTTTAATCGTCAGTTGTATGGTTACCTTTTAACAGAGGCTACTGCGTACAGCAGTACAACATTTTGAGCTGGTAGTTTGCACTTAAACAGCAGCTTGACGTGTGCTGCCATCTGCTGGTGTTACTAACTCAACTCAGTCTGAAGCAAAACCAGTTTATCTTTGTTGAGTCCTAGTGCACGTGCACATGTGATGGGGTTGGATGGATGTACTCTGCCTGCTCACTAAACATATATATATATTAATGTTATTCTGTTTTCTGGATATTTTATTTAAATACTTTATAATTTACTTACTTCTATACACATCTAAATATGCAGTACAGGCACATCTGGACTTGGAGTTACACATACGGTATACTACATACAAAGGCACAAATACACAGACATAAAAACTGGCTGTAATGCACATACAGTATACCCCTGCACACAAATACACCTGCCACTGAGAGATCTTTTTGTGGTGATGTGCAAACAAATACAAAAGAAATGAGGAATGCTTGACTTAAGGTATGCACCTTGAATATCTCTTTATTCTTGCCCCCAGCAATTATTTACAAGTGTTTACTCAATAACATGAAGGATGGTCTCAACAAAGAGACACTTGTTTACAACCAATCACAGGGACTGGGCTCATGAATGTTAGGATACACAGTGTGAGACCCTTTCTCTCACCATGCTATTTTTAGTAGACACCAATGCCTTCCGGCAAAAATCACATGAATATGGATAGTGTGCTCGGCTGTACAGAGTGGTTTGCAGCGAGAGAGCAATGATTCAGACAGACAGCCTGCACGTATTCTGTTTGTGTTCAATAAAAACTGGACCCGTGTTAAGTTTTCGAGGAATAAAAAACCTAAGGTTTATTGGACACTAAATATTCCATATTTGTTCTTTCATGAGAAAATGATCATGTAAAAAATGGGTTTATTTCATACTAAAGCAGTACATTATTGAAATTACATTGTGATATTGCTTTTTTCCTTTTGCCATTGATTTAAAAATAGCAGTTGTTTTACTAGTTGTTTAAATGTCTGGTTTGCTTGCATCATTGCCCAGCCAAAGATTACAAGCTCAAACTAAAACAGTCAAATATATAGAGTATATTTAAAATTATCACATTTAGTACCACATAAGACAGGAAACGACATAAAATAGCAGCTTCTTCAGTTGGTACCATATTAGGGTTTTGCAGCTTGCTGCAATATTTTTATCCTCCTCTAAAGCACATAATTCTTGTGATCATAAGAGCTTGCAAAAATAGACCACCAGCACACAATGAAAGTAATAGATTCATGATGCAGAAACAAGCTGTAAAATACCAAAATTGCTATATAAATAAAATGTAATTAATTTTTAAACATGGAAAGGAAGCATAAAAATATTGATTGAATTTCTTTACAAAATACTACCACAGATTCATAATTAATGTTTTGAGCTTATTTTTTCAGTCATCCATTACTTTTAAAATAGAAGATTACTTGACTTTTTACTTTCCATGGACCCTAAATGTAACTGGTTTACTTTCCATCACTCTTGTGCCAACTAGTATCATCTAGCTTTCTGTCCTTGACCTCAGCATACTTTGCAAGTCAATATTATTCAAAGGCTGTCCATGGTTATGCCTTTAAATAGGCCAATTTAGGCTTGGAGCACATGCATCTTGGAAGACAGGTTTATTTTGGTGGAACTCAATTTTTCTCAAGTCTCCTTGGCCGTCGGGATATATCCTTGAGAAAGAGGCCAGAGGCATCTGTACTTCTAAACATCTAAAATCAAGTAGTGCTCAGTGTAGCAAAAAATCCATAGTGTCTGCCTTTAATAGATTATAGGTCCTGCAAGTTTAGCAATGTCCAGCAGAGAGTGCCCTGACTCTGTTTAACATTGGATTGCTCAGCGCCAACCACTGGCTGAAACTAGCAATGTGTATATTATAATATATCTCACAAGTTTGTGGATCAAATATGTGTAATGATATTTTTAGTTAATTAGTTTAGTTAATTTGTATAATGAGCATGTATGCAATGAAAAATGAGAAAATGAGTATGAGGTGCAGTTTGCTTGTGTGTTTTGTTTTGGTTTGGGTTTTTTACACCTGGAGTACATGTGTGCTCAGGGGAATATGGTACTCACTTAGCAAATCTAAATTATTCATTTGTCATACAATTTAAAGCCCAAGGCTCTGGTAACTCATTTGGCCAAAACATCACAGAAATCAACATCATGACTGTTGATTGATAATGTTTCAGTTCTAGGTCCAAGTCAGGCCTTCAGTTCCACTGATTACTTAGCCTCAACAATTCTTTTCTTTTCTTTTCTTTTCTTTTCTTTTCTTTTCTTTTCTTTTCTTTTCTTGTCTCTTCTCTTCTCTTCTCTTCTCTTCTCTTCTCTTCTCTTCTCTTCTCTTCTCTTCTCTTCTCTTCTCATCCTCCTTCAATGTCCTCCCCTCTCCCTTATTCCTACTTCTTATCTCCTTTATTCTTATCTGCCTTGTTCTCTTCAACTGTCCTCTCCCCATGGAGTGGTCTTGTTCTCCTCACTTGCAGATGATGTGGTTTGGAGGGCTGGAGCTGATGCAAAGTGACGTGTCTCCCCATCACAGGAGTGAAGCTGAGGCTGGGCCTCACTTCCCCCGCACTGGGCTGTTTTTGTTCGCCGCAGCTCATGCGGATAATTTGCTGGGATGCAGTGGAGGGCTGTCACAAGGACTTGGCTCAAGGGGTGTGGGAAAATAACAGGAGCGTCTTCCATGCTCAAACCCTGCCTTAATGATGAGCATTAAATATGAACATCTTCTTTGTGTAAGCGATGCATTAGGCGCTCTACATGTCCCTCTCCTTGCTTTCGCTTTTTCTTTCTTTTGGTCCCTTCTTTCCCTCCTTGATTCTCCACAGCCTTGTCTAGAGTCTTGTTGAGAATCAGTTGAATAATCCGACCGACAAGCAGCCTTTAGGTCATGGCATCTCTGTTCAGAAAATATTCTCAATTCTTTGTGAAAGCACAGCACAAACACAGCTCTGTGCAACTGAGCTAATGTTACTCTATGAATGCAACTTAAATGACTAGAGAGACAACAGTGACTTTGTCTTGGCATCCTTTATCATTCTCTTTATCTCTTCAAAGGCTTTTAATGTGATTGCCTGATATCTAGTATTATACTGTCATCTTGTTGTGTTTCCTGAGCACATACTGTAAAGGAATCTTCTCAGTATTGTTACCATGTAGTAGTACCGGACGAAAAGATGAATTAACAGACAGAAAGCTTCTTCATACCTTGCTGATCACAGACAGCAGTCTCAGTTCAGTCGAACAAGCCTATGTAGAATTGTTACATTGACAGTTACAGATAAAGTGATCTTAGGGAACTAAAGAAGAAAACACACCGACCTCCCTCAAAATAGACCTCCCTGGGTACTGAAGCAAAGGACAGAGTGACATTGTGAATGCTAACATCTGTGCAGAACCTTGCAGTACCAAATGCCCCAACCCCAAGTTTGAGCAGACTCTACCGTCATCCTCCAAGGAGCAGCCATTTTGGAAGGCTCTCCCGGCACAGATGTTGCATATTAAAATGTAGGGCTGTTTTAACAGAGGAAATGCTGTGGAGAGAGGGGGCTGCTCCTCTGTGGGCCTCACCTGTGCCTTCATCCGAGAAGCCAATCCAAGAGAGGGTACTGTCTAACCAACCAAACACAAAGTGACATTCAAGATAAAGTCACCCTGCCCACCTCTTTGACACTGGGAGGCAGTGGATGTGGACAAATTATTTCACACATGGAAATACCTTGTTTACAGCAGAGACAATTGACTCACATCTAATTTCAAGAAAATGTAGTTTCTATAAAAGATGCACTGATACCTCAGCCTTATGAGTTGCAAGCCAGCATGAAGAGTACTATCAAATGTGTTAGTTAACACAATGTAGAGAATCAGTGCTCTGACCCTGCCTGACCACCGCTTACATAGACAATGAAGATTTGCCTCTCAGTGTCTCATGAAGCAAACATTGTCCACAAGATGGAGATATTCACCAGTTTAATACTGAGTTTCCGCCTGGCTCCACATGAAACAGACTCAGAGAGAAAGAGACTGAGTGAGAGAGAGAGAGAGAGAGATGCAATACAGGCCTGTGTGTGACAGATTGTGTTTGCATGAGGCAGTATGTGATGCCTGTATAATGTTTGAGTGTGTCTCTTTGTTTATGTGTACAGTTTACAGCGTACGTGCCTGAGTGGGTGTGTGTTTTTGTATAGTGCAGCGCTCGCCGGCTGAGATGCTGAGGGGGCAGAGTGTGCTAACAGAGAGGTAGTGAGTGGTGCCTGAGCTTATTGGCGTGGGTTCCCAGGGGCCCAGAGCAGAGGAGGGGTCAAAGCAGGTCGGGTGTCCTGTGTGTTGCCGGGCCCCGCGGCCCACTATATGCTGGGGAGGGTTCAGGTGTGTGTCGACCTCTTGCTCCAGCGGGCTGTAAGTAAAGAGACCAGGGTCTGCTGCTCTAGTCCAGGAGGCAAGCTGCTGCTGCAGGAGGCCTGACCTGTACCTAGCGAGGCCTTTATCCTCTTCATCCCTTTACCTCCACCTTTAGAGCTTTTGCAGGGTTCAGCAAATCCACAGTTGCTACCAAACTTCACCCTAAAAAAAGAAACAAATGGCAGTGGTTATAACAATCCCTCAACACTAAAGGTTACCAACTATGGTGAAACATTTAAATTTACAATGTTTGGAGTAGGCTATAATTTTGTTTTAAAACAGGTTTTCTTGAATTCTTGAAAAGCAATTTCAATTATCAACAAGAATACATGTTATGAACTAACAATTCTGATAAATGATTTATCATGTAATTACAATTGTAAATTGTTTATCTTGGGATTTTTTCTTGTTTTGGATGACTGCTTATCAGACAAAACAAGCAGTTTTTGGGCTGTGGAAAATAGGGATGGGCATTTCTTGACATTTCATTGACTAAATGATTAATCAAAAAACCAAGAACTTATCAACTAATTGACAAAAACAAAACAATCATCAGTTGCAGCCCTAATACATATGAAGGAATAAATAAATATAAATGCTTCATCATGCCATAATATCAGTGAATTCTCATATCAATTTGGACTCAGAGAAACAATTGTTCAGTTAAAGAACAAACTGCAGTACATTTTGATACTTTATGCCAGACTTTGTTGAAAATAGTGCACCCATTTAAAAATAAAAGAAAGACTGAATATCAAAAATACCAATCAAATTCATTCTTTTCAGTGAACACTAGGCTCCAAAACATCATTAAAGAGACTGGCTTGATCGCCAAGAATATCTGTGCAAAAAAAAAAGGCCATTTCTCTCATGCAGCATAATGATGAAAAGCTATTGTAATGATGCTACAACTCTGCTACTGCATATTCTTTTTATGTGGAGTGCAGTCATATTTTCTCCTCTTTGTCATTGTGTCTTTATATGAGTCATTCAAGGATGCCAACTAGCTAATCCAGAAAACTGTCATAATAGCTTCTATGGACAGTTGAGTGCACACACCTTGTCCATGGGTGCATTAATTAAGATGGTTGCTTGAAACCACTAGCAATTAATGTGCTGTATCAACAAGCACGGTGCACCACAATAGTGAACGGTAGCCAAATGGTATTACTGCAATGGCACCTGGTCCTCAATAGGCATTGTCTGGCTACCTTTTGTGCCCATGTAGTGTGACATATTGCCCTCAAGCATTGACCATCTGACCAGGGAGAGGGCTTTAAACGCTAGGCTAATAATAGGAGGGCAATGCCAGGCAAAGGATTCTAGTAATTATGCCCCACTGTGGGACAAGATGGGTGAAAAGAGGAGGATAGAGGATAGAGCTAAGAGAAAGAAGACAATAGAGAAGAAGAAAAAACAGCACAAGTGAGAGCATCAGCTGAGTTGGTATTACATGCTGCTACTCAAGAAACTACCACTTTTTCTGATGCAAGAGGATGACAGTCAGAACAATTAGCGGTGGGTTAGACTTAGAGGTTGAGGAGCCAAGGGCAGCCCAAGTACCTTAACTGGATCAGCACATCTCAGCCTGATGTGGGAGAGTCGAGGCTCCTGGTCAGTGTGGCGTATGTGTTCAAATCAGGCGTAAAACATGCTAGGTCCATTTCCAGGATCTGAAGCCAAGGTCTTGGCAAGAGTCTGTCTCTCTGGGTTATGCAGACCTGCCCTTGAACTCAGTTCCCAGGGAATAGACTCATTCTCTCTTGAAAAGTGGAGAAAGGAAGCTATTATCTGACACAGTCTGTGGAGGAGACGCTGGGCGATGATACAGAACTCAGGCAGGAAAATGAGGCTGAAGCAGACCACCAGACCAAAGTTTGTTTGCACAGTGACTTTCATATTGTTTGTGTTTGTGAGAGTGTGTGTCAGTGTGTGTGTGCGCTCCGCTGTGCATGTGAAATGTGTGTGCGTGCGTGCTTAATTTGCAGTATCAGAGTGTATGTGAGCCCCTCACTGTGAGCAAAGGAAGGATGCAATTTACATTTTTGTGCACATGTACAGGAGCAGCAACAAATAAAAACCCGTGCCTAAAAATAAAATGACTTGAGAATTAATTAAAGTCAGAGAGTGTGCAACAACAAACAGATGTGTCCTATTTAGGGCTAATATCAACTTTAGCTAACTAGTGTAGGGAACTTGTGATTGATGGCGTCTGTCACTGTTACAGCTCCAACGCGCCTTAATCCTATCCAGCGGTTGCACAGCACCCAGATATACAATGCCTGATCTTTTATTCCTTTATTCAAATCCTATCGATTGAATAGAGTGATCAGAGGCGTTGCCCTCTCTGGAAGAGCTTAATCTCTCCCTGACACATGGAAGACTTGCTGGACTTTGATGATGCAGCCGCATATCCTTTTGGGCTTTCAAACAACTCTGCGTGCGCTGCTACCTCCGTCAGCTGTCTGGAGAACAATCATTCAGTACAAAGCACTGTCAAGGCTTCAGCAAGCAGAAACTTCACCCCGCCAGCCTCTAATTCACCCCCCTGCTCTTCGCCCGACTGCAATGCACTATGGGATTGGATAACCAAATCCCAGATGCAATTAGTGGTGCTTTCAGAGGCCATGGTTTAAGCAATATGCTGGAATACTCCATTGTGCCCCCGCACATTGGTTGCTGGCAAATTGTTTCATCAGGTCTACTGTGCTAAAGACATTTACAAAAAGCTAAAATCATGGTGGACAATTCACTTTGTTACACTCATGGCGCGAAACAAGAGCAGTCTTAGGGATTTTTATGGGTTTATTGTTTTTTGTTTATTGTTTTTATTGTTATTGATTTTTATGGATTGATGGGTGTATTGTTTCTTTGTACTCACTAAGAATAACATAATTATCTTGTTCATTATCCCTCTGCGGTTATGTTAAAGAGCCTGTTATCAGAGCCTATGCAAATGGTTCTACAGCTTGCTTCTGTTGTTCACTTGATGCTTTTATATTATGAAGGCCTATTGCATCTATGTATGTTTCATGGTATCTTAAGGCATTCGTCTTGAAAGAGTTAGTCAGGGCACAATGACACTCGGTCAATACGGAACGAACAGACGATGATATATTTATGCCTCAAATAATCCTCAGGTCTGACTACTTCTCCATTAAAATGATAGATTTGACTTGAATAACACCCACACAGCAACGGATGTCAGAGCAGAAAAATGAGCTCGTGTTGTCACAGCAGGGATAGAATGTCATCTGTGTATCAAATGTGATCATCTTCATGGGCTTGTGGTGTGTGTGGAGCAGTATGTGCCGTCTGGTAATGCCTTCTGACAGGCACACAGAACCCATCCCTCACAGTATGCCCGGATCTACCTGGGAAATGACCATCCCCATCAGACCAGGACTGTCATTCACTACATGTCAATGTAAGGCGGCCTCATATGGTCAGATAGGCTGCCTCTGTAAACAAAGACACAAACATTCTTAGGCTTGTATGTCTATACACACAAAGTGCACACAAATACAAACATACACACGTGCAAAAACACACATTAGAAAAAAAAAGTTGCACAGACATGCCTTCATATCATAAATGTATAAATAAATCATAAACCCCTAATTATATAAATATGCATTGCTCATAACAAACATACTAAAAATGGTATAAAGTGAATTGAAGCCATACAGTATGTGTGTAACAGTAACACTTGCCCTGGAAATGCCCCTCTTAGCTATAAAATAACTAAATTTGAATAAATAATAAGACAAATGCCTCATGAAATCAAAATGTCACTGTTAACTACTGTTTCTTAATGACATAACTAATTTGATCATGAATTTTGAAACTCCCATGCAGTTAGCAATAACAGTGGTTCATTTTCACAGAGTTTAATCTGATCATTAATAAATAACTACATTTTACAGTGGCTGTGTTCATTTGCATTTGTACAAGCAAACGTTTAAAGTATTAAATTCTCACTTTACTATCCACGCTTGCTATTATTGAATTATTAGGTCAAGTTCTAACTCTCACCTGTCATTATTACATTACTGACTGTATGTTTAACAGTTGAATTTTACTTCATACAGTAGTAAATCAGAAGCTTGCTGCTATGTTTTACTTATAATTATAGTGTATATAACTGTGCAGAATTTAATATCTTGAAAAAACAACAACAAAAAACCCAAACCTACAGTCAGAAGAAGGTCAAACAGACCAAGAGGGGTTTTGTGATATGTGATTACTCAGTGACTCCTGTTAAGTGTTTGTTGATTGCTGGTTTATATGTCAGTTACCAGACACGCAATGATTTGTCATGATTGTATCTGAACAATAAAGCATTCACTGGTCAAAGAATCATCTGACAGTCTTAAAACACAATATGGAATGGGAAAAAAGACAGATTGTAGATATGTGAATCACAAACAGCTTGTGAATGGACTTGTGAACAGCTTGTGAACAGAAAAACTAGAAATCCTGTTTTCTGTAATGCGCAAGAAGTTGTTAGTGTGAAGTCATAAGGTTTAGGTTATTTGTCCAGCATTTGTCATTTTTTTTCCTGCCGGGGTTCATTTTCTGATAGCATATCTTCATTTGTTCGGTAACAAAGGAATGTTTTTCAGCTATTAAAAGTGCAACAAAGGCCACTTTGCTATTCTCCATCTGACGAATGACATAAAGTTGCAAATGCAAAAATTCATATTTATCTTGCTGTTTGCATTTTTGCCATTCTGATCATATTTAAACAGGCTTTGAACAATCTGCACTTTTTCTGTCAAATAACTTTTGAGCATTGTGTCGGATCATGCGAAACTAAAACCCCATCCTATGATTGTGTGCTGTCTACTTGGGTTGAGGGGCTTTACAAAATAAACTAGCTCCTTTTGGCTGCATTAGAAGACAGAAACTGTGCTGACTTGCACACTTTTGAAGAGAATTCTACATTTGTATGGCTGAATCGATACAATTAAAATTGCCTTTTGCGTTAAGCAGTTTGCCTCCCAACTCAAAGTGGGGACCTCAGCAAAGTTGTTGTTTTCTCGGTCTACACCATTTACCTCAATTCTATCATCACTGACAAGCTGCTTGCAAACTTCAAGGCCAAGTGTGCATAAAACAAATCATTTCAGAGTGTCAGCAGATAATGTGGGGTAGTGATGCAAATCTGTTTACCACTTTTCTTCCATTACATTAAAGGTGCTTTTGTGTTGCATGCGTTGACGGCATGTCATAGAGCAAAGAAAATGTGTGTGTGATGTGCGTGCGTGTTTGTGTGAGGGAGACAGAAAGGCAGAGAGAATGAGAAGAGGGTGCTTGTTTATATGCGTTTGCTTTAAGTGTGAGCAGGTGGATTTTGAGGAAGCATCTGCTTCCTTTAAGTGTTTTTGAAGTTTATCTTCATGATATTTCAGACTATGAAGTGAATATGGAGACTAATTATGATTAATCCTAATATTGTGTGTATAGCACTACAGAATAAAGAATAAAAAAGGTAATATCATTATCTTTTGATTCCATGCCTTCACCCATTATAGATACCGCATCAATGGAGGCTCTGCCACTGCTGCAGGCTCAACTCACTCTCTTCTCACTTCAGACCTTTTTTTTCTCAA
Organism: Euthynnus affinis; assembly: GCA_029490765.1. NCBI lineage: Eukaryota > Metazoa > Chordata > Actinopteri > Scombriformes > Scombridae > Euthynnus > Euthynnus affinis. Next base: position 17,610,586 of record CM055844.1, on the reverse strand, counting down.
AATTACCAGAGTGGGTGATTGTAGACCGGATCTTTTTAATTTAGTCTCTGATGTAAGTTCAGACAACACCGAAAAGTTATAACAAAGCGTGGCTTGTGGTGCTGCGTGTCTTGCTGACACTGTTTATCTACCAGAGCCTTAGTTCACCCTCATGTTGAGCAGCCAGCTCTTTAATTATGATTAGGCTGTTCACACTTCTCACCCTCCTCATCGCTCAATTACAGCACAATATTGATTTGTTCCTGGAGAAACCATCAAGGATGCACAGCCAGGAAATCACTGATATGCACTCTAATATGATAAATGTGTTTTAATCCAACGTTACATTAAAATGCCATCTTACACTGCTATTAGTCACAAAATTAATGATCAGAATTAACTAGTTTGGCAGTTGGAACGAGACTGGCCCTTGATCCACTGTTGTTGGTCATTTTGCTCTAAAACTTTGTCCTCATATCTAATGAACCCATTTCTTTAAATGGAACTTAGAATAAAACAACAATTTATCACCACATATAAGAGAAGTTTGTGATCTTTTGTTCCCGTGGATTTAGATATTCTCCCTGAGGTACACATATAAATAGGATCCTATTGTATGTGGCATATACAATATTTTCTAGCAGTCAGTTGGTTATAGATAGTATCTGCGGTGGCACCTTAACTTGAGCGCATCATACAGAGAGAGCACACAGGCTTGCAGACTAGCCCGGCCACAGAAAGAGAGCATGTGGCAGTGTCAGCAGCCTAGTGCGGCATGGCCAGGTTTCCTGGGGCGAGGGCTGTGCTGTGCTCCATACGGAGGGCCTGTGCTGGGAGCCCGGGGGCCATACAGTCCCAGGTCAGCAGATGGGCCTGTGATTATTATTTCCAGGCCTGTCTTACCTGACCACTTCCTCACTCCGTGAACAGCTGTTTCACTCGCTTCACTGAGACGCTACATGAACAGCCATTTTTCTTCTGTTCTTTACTTTGTACATAGTATAAATCTTTACTGTGACCCTGCTCTGGGCTTCATCCACCTGTGTCTTACCTCGGGCAAAAGCTCTCCCTGGAGGATTGTTGTTCTTTTTTTCTTGGTCTTTATCATCCCAGAAAAAAAGACTATTAGGATTGTTTTCCAGACAATGGAACACAAGAATAAACTTGTTTTAATTTTACCACCAAAGCCCTCTGTCAGTTTGTGGCTCGGGCACAATGCTGCAAAAAGAAACAAAACACTTTTTACTGACATTCCATCATTCACAACTGCACCCATGTCATTTCATATTTTTTGTTTTTATAATGATTGTTATGCTGATATTCATGAGGTTTTCAGATATAAAATATTACTTTGTTATCTCTTGACAAAGAGAAATTGTCATTATAATCTTTCAGGATGAGGTTGATGTATCATAAATTGTATGAACATGATATTTCTCCTAGACTTTGTCAGGTTTAGCAATCACGTATTGCAGACTATGGTGCTTTTGGATGAATACCCTCTTTAGTCAACCAATTCATCACACTGCAGGGAATATTGTTCTACAGCACCTGGTGTTCAGACTATTTCTGTGTTCTAAACACTGTTGGTACAAACCATTTGTTCTCTGCATCCAACAATGCTCACAAAGCCTCATTACTGCTCCATTATTCTTGGAGGATTTTACACCCGTCTCAAGTATTATTGCTATAGAACATGTTATATGTTTTGTTTTTTTTTGTTTTTTTTGCAATTTGCATTCTGGTTGGATGTCTACAAAAGGGAAATTCACCATTTACTGTTTACATTATCTAACATTATTTCTGATGGGATGCTGGAATTCATAAACAATGAGTTAGTATTCAAAGTTTGAAAATGGCTCTTTATGAAATATTTTCTGAACTTTTTTAAGCGGGGTGTAATATTGGACATCTCAGGCTTTGGTTCAATATACCAGCAGACATAAACACCCTTTGGTCTGAGAGAACAACATCAAAAGTAATATCTTCATTTCACAGCAATCCAAGAGAGAATTATTTTTCCAGAGAACAAATGGTTTTAGTAAGTAGTTTAACAGTAACAAAAACAAATTGGGGAGAAACATTTAACCAGGAACACAATGAGAACTGTTGAAGCAATTTTAAGCCCCTCGAATCATTCAACATAGATTCAAGTGCTGAATGAAAGAGCAGAATCTGGCTTATTTATTGATGAAAATGAAATGGCTGAGAAAGGGGATTTCTTTGAAATGCTCAACATAAAATAATAGATTTTCTCAAATGCATAAACTCTAAATCCAAAGAGGCTTGGGAAGGAGGTGAAGCACACTTTGACTACACAAAAAGTCTGTCTACGCAATGATGAAAAACCCCTCCTTGTTGGAAAGATAGGGAATACACCTGTAAGGTCATGTGGCTGGCTTTCAACATCAGGTCCTAGCCACCGAGCTGTTGATCAGACGCCTCTTTTCACACAGCTGGTACATTTAGATTCCCAGCCCCTCCCTCAAATCCCACAGTGTGCTCTCAAGGAAATGTGTGGAAATGAATTATGGAAATTTCTGATGGGAAACTTGGTGCATTAGTGTTTCATTTAGCTCGCTCGTATCCTGAAGCGCTGCTCCAGCCTACGAGGGACAGAGCTGGAAATATAACTCTCAGCGGCAGGGAAGCCCACAGGGGTGCGTCTCCCAGTCAGGGCACGGGCCAGTCGATTTATCTGCCAGTGGCCTGGGCCTGTCTGATACAAGCTCTCTCACAGGTGGATTTATCACCGTTGCCTGGAGCTGCAGGCCTACAAACTCAATACAGGCCTCCATTTTTTATACAGGCTAAGCACAGCAACCTCTGCTAACTCTCCTCAACCTCTGCAACACACGGTGCACTCCTCTAGACATGTTTTATTTGTGTCAGTGTTCCATTTTGAAGGTAGTTCAGAAACTTAAAAAAGGGAAAAGTATTTCTTTTGTATATTATTTGTTAGTTTATTGGTTGTACTGATGGTCAGAGTATTTTATTAGTTTGTGGATAAATTTGACCACTTTTTGCCTTGTATGAAATATCAGACTCTGGACAGTCAGGGTGATACTACATATTAGAAATTTGCTATCTTATCTTTGCAACATTTTTATCCATTTGATTGTTAAAATGTGCATTTTCTGAAATAAGTTAAATTTCTGAATCTCTTCTGCTATGGCTGAATACATACACACTGCTTTAGGAAACAGCTATGTTGTGTTTGATTTGGTTTCATTTGGTGGAAGATTGGATGATGTTAATTTGATCTATTATTAGCAATAAAATCCATGAAAAGACCAAAACTATCAATGACTTTCCTTCTAACAAGCATTGCCAAAGAAAAAACATACCACTGTATTTCAGTGGCATATTTCTTCCTTACAATAAGAATGGAGCATAGTTAATTCCAGATTGTCAAACTAGCAAGGCAGTGTTAACACACAGCAACATAACCTGAGAATGTGCTCTCACACCTTCCTGAAAGTAATAATTTTGTTTAATTTGTTTAGGTTGTTGAGTTAAATATCTTTATGTAAATCAAACTGGAGTTTTTCAGGTTCTTGTAAAAAATTCTATCATAACATTTAAGTTAATGTTAGTGACTAATAACTTGTTGAGTATGCTTTTTAAGTCTATAAATATATCAATTCCACTTGTGTATTTAAATTAATATTTATTACTTTTCCAGTAAGTGAAATAAACCAGCCAACCCTTGTGTATTTTCTTTCTTTGTACAAATAAGAAATAAATTAAGACAATGAACATTCTCTTAACATAACTGAAGATGCAAACAAACAAAGAAACAGATGGGAAAAACCCTGCAACAACAAACATGTTATAGCCCGTCTCACCACAACGGCTTAGTAGACTATCGTGAGTCAAGTATTTAATTTAGTGGCTTTGTGTGGAATTGCTTAACAGCAGCACTCACCAAGACCAAGCCTCTAACTAATCATACGACTAAGCATATGATCATTTATAGCAAGTATGGACTAGATTTGTTCCATGACATAAGTATTTGTTGAATAAGTGCTGGATACTGTAGTTCTATGTGGTATAACAGTGGCACCCTGGACAGAAGGTCAGAATTGCAACACTCTGTTGAACTTGGCATTACTTTAGACAGCAAGCAAACTTGTGCTCTGTGGTGCTTGCGAATCATAGATGGAAAAAGTCACACAGAATGAAGACGTTTTTATAATTTTTGTTTATGAATTTTTATAAATTTTTGTTTATAAATGTTGTTTATCATTTCCCGTGCAACACCACAATTTTGCACGTCATCCAATATATCATAGCTACCTATTAAAATAGGTAGCTATGAGGGTTTTATGTTAAAGGTGCAGTGTGTAGAATTTAGTGGCATCTAGAGGAATGGACTTGGCAGAAATGGAATATAATATTCATGAATATATTTTAATTAGTGTATAATCACCTGAAAATAAGAATTGTTGTGTTTTGTTACCTTAGAATGAGCCCTTTATATCTACATAGGTAGCGAGTCCTCTTCCATGGAGGCTGCCATGTTGTATCACCATGTTGCTACAGTAGTAGCATTTTTTGTGAGTTTCAGGGCCATTGTAGGTTCTCATACTCCCTTGAAGGGGAGGGGAAAGGGAGGGGTATTCATTTGGTTGTAACCAACCTCACCACTAGATGCCACTAAATTCTACACACTGCACCTTTAAAGTGGCAAGCTAGAAGGTATCCGAAGATCTCGGGAGAGTGACTGTCTCTCGCTGAATGACATAACACAATGTTGATTGAGCCTATGGCCGACTGTATTTGCCCTTGTATTTGCAGTATTGTTAAAGAGTTTGATTATTACGAAATAGGTGTCGGCAGCAACAGTCCTGCCATGCATTCAAATCAGTGGAGCTAATGCAACGGACTTGCCCTTCATCTACTTGTGTGTGATTGTGTGCGTTTTTTTTGTTTTGTTTTGTTTTGTTTTTAAACTTACTCTCATTGGCTTTTTACTTGCAAAGCTTTAATTGCATACATAGTAACTGTCTCTCCTTTGCTGTTCAGCACAACACACGGAGGGCAGAGCCCTGCTCCTCGGTGCTCCTCAGAGCAGAGGAGAGGAGACAAAGTAGCACAGCCATAAACGAATGCACTAGAGACTCTCATGAGCTGAAATGAAATGAGTCCACGTAAATTTGGTAAATAACAAAAACAGTCTCTGCTATATCATATCCTGCTCTTATGTTTCAATGAGGGCTCCGTGAGTGTGTGTATGTGTGTGTGTGTGTGCTGCACATACAGTGGAGCAGATGACACTGAACCTGGTGAAGTATTTGAGTTGACGACAACTGCACTTGTTACGTTACTGTGAGTGCAATTAAAGCCATGCAAGTGAAAACCAAATAAGAATAATTTGTTAATGTTATCCACACAAAAGAATAACACATCTGCAATTGCTGCTTATTGCCATATGGTGCCGCCAAAGAGAATGAAACAGAGATGTTTGAGATTGCCACTTTAAACTAAACACTTCATTACATTTTCTAGGAGTTAACTTTAAACATGTTTAAGTTAATATTTTACTGAAATTTAATATTTTATTGACACAGAAAGCTCTATCAGAAAATATTCATCACCACCAAATGAGTCAAGTGGAGTTTCCAGTGTACAATGTACACAGTGTTCTCAGCGCAGTGCATCTGACTTTGGTTGGCTACAGGAAGCCATGTGTCACCAACCACACATTGCCAATAAGCTTCAGTATGCCTTGTAATTGTGAGTCAGACACATAAGAGGAAATTAATTTATTGTCAATATTTGTTTGTTCTTTACTTAGCACTAACTGGGTAGTATCGGTGTTGTAGTTGGGTGTTGTTTTTCAGAAGGACTGGCCTGAACCCTTCTAGATTTGTCATTCGATTTAATGTTAATATAAAAATATTGATTAATTAAGCTTTATACCTCAATACTGTATAGTGTTTAGGTTCTGTGGGTTCTGGCCTTGTAAAGCCCATACTAACTTAAACTGTATTAAAAACACACTCTGTACCATGAAAGATTACTACTGTAAGTAACATGTAAATAAATACTTTCTTAATAGTTACTTTAAAAAATATGACTGTTTAGCTTACAGCTAAGACACAATGTCATTGAAAGGTGCTATACCAATAAAGTTATTTTTTATACTTATTATTAGTGGCTGGAAAAACATGCAAGTTTGAAATAAGGGTGGCTCACTACAGTACATTTTGACAAGCCATAAACTAGTGAGGGCCATGATGTGAGCCTTATGTAATTGCAATAGAGAGGAGAGAATGAATTTGCAATAGGTGTGACTTTTCCCAAGGAGGTTTGGAAATTTAAGAATACATAGATGACGTGTGAGCAGAGAAGGTAAGTGTGCACAGTTCACTTAGAGGCACCACTTACTGTATGAGGGTTTTTCAACAAGAATGAAACAATGTCAGACATGAACAGAGAGGCACTTTATTTAGAAATGCTTTCCAAAGAAAAATGTCTTTCTGTCCCTTTCGATCATCTGTGCTTTCAATTCTTTTTATTCAGTCATTTCATCATTACTGTACATGCGGTCCTGAGTCAGACAAGCAAATTAGTCTAAATAGTTATCTGACAAGACTGAGTTAAGACATTTTTATGAATTGTTTAATATAAATATACTTTCCAAGACATTTACTGCTAATTATCTCCAACTCCTTCAAGATAAATAACTGTTATGCCATCAGTTACACCAGATAGAATACACTACACCTGCTGCACTTTACCATTTAAAATGATCTAATGTCATCAAAGTATTTTGGCAACTATAATTAGCTGATCAGCTGGCTGAGAAGTTAAATCAGCAGGCACAATTTGCAAATCACTGCAGGCATTAAGATGAAGGCTCCTAGAAAAAATGCAATAAACATCTCAGAGAGATTTTACAGTGGTACATGGATATCCTCACTCCTCACTGAGCATTTCAATTCTTTCCTGCCACATTATCCATTACATTTATTTTATGCACTCCTCATTGTCAAATCATTACCCAGTAAGGGCAGTGCTGTCTAACTAGTAAAAAAAGCTTTATGGCCATGCCAGTTCAAATTCATTTCATCATATCAGGAGCCGTCTATAAAAAGTAACTGAGCCATAACCTTGACCTTCCTCTTGCTGATACTGTATCAGTGAAACAGGCATATATTCACTTTTCAGGAGTTTTAGTTTCCAGAAACTTAAGAATTGTGTTCACTGGAGCCATTATTTATTCCCAACTGTTCATATAAATGCACCGTCAGCTTGATTCTGATAACAAATATCTGTTTTCAGAAACACACTGTAGCAGCCAACTGGTCCCCATGTAGGAGGCAAACCCTTCGGCCAGTGGCAAGCTGGTCCCAGCCTGCTGGCAGCAGCAACAGCGTGCCCACTTCATGCTTGAGCCACACCTCCACTCACAGTCCGTCACGCCAGCCTGCAGTGCATACCTGGCAAACGCTGCAGCGGCTTGCCAAGGAAGATTTATACCTGGTGTTTGACCTACTTGAGTTTGCATCTATATTAGTGAAGGAAAGGGCTTGGTTGTGGGGGAGAGAAAGGTCACAGAGATCCCAGGTCTTCCTCTGATGCATCAGGATGATGGAACTGGCTAATTTAATGAGCAACAGTTGTCACCTTGGCCGCTACAGATGGTGCACTGCAGCTCAGCTCAAAGCCGTCTGGAAACATTGCCTTCACAGCACACATATCATACCCTAACATAGGCAGGCTTTAATACTGAACAGGTGCAAAGTGAATTTACTTTAAATTGGTTTCAAACTGACATAAAGATAGTATATCATTATATTTTAAAATAAATTTGATCAATAGAAACAACAACAAAAAAACCCCACCTGTCTTTGATTTGACTTTTGGATGTTATTAATATTACCCTCAATTTTCTCTTTAGCCACTCCCAAGCCTCATTATGTAGCTTCAAAGATAGAAAGACATCTGTCTATATCACATAGAGCAAAATCTGTAGCTACGTGTGTTCAAACACATCAAATGTATTCAATATTTTGCTTGTATTGACTGAACTATTTAATCAACTAGAAATGTTATAGATGATTTGTGTATCATTTTATATATATTTCCCTTTGATTCAAGATCACATATGTGGTGACTTTGACTGAAATTTAAAGTAAAGTTCTTTGGATTCTGAAATTGCTCAACCACATAACAGCTTATAGTTGGAGTTTATAATGATGCCCACTTGGTTAAGGAAAAAATTTTAAAAAAGGAAATGATAGAAGTTCTTCATTGAATTTAGCAGCTGTTGTGACTTCCTCATTGCTACAGTTGTACACAGTGCAAATCACAGTAAATCTACTGGCGGTAATAAAACAACTGCCAAACATTCAGGCCTTGCTTCTAATGGCAGTCTCTCTCATTGTAATTGCTCCTTATAAATTTACTGTAGTTCTTTTTTCAATTTTTTTAATAATTACTTACCCATTCACTCCTTTCGATTGAATGTGCATTTTACAGACAGATAAAAGCTGCATACTATGTAGATTGGAGGACATGATGGTTTAGTGTACTGACACCTTTTTTTGTTTTGTGTTTTTTTGCTGTAATTTAAGCACCAGTTAAAGTGTTAATAAATTAAATTATATCCAAGCTTCATGAACAGGTTTTGACATCAAATGTGGAGGCTGTGTCCAACCATTTCTTTAACTTTCTGAAACCGACTATCCAACGTTCACACCCGCTTCACACAGTGATTGGCCAGCTGTGTGGAGGCGAGAAAGGAGACAGGGTTTTGACTCAAGCTCTAGTACAAAACTATGAATGCCTTCCAGGAGAGACTGGAAAATATGTGCCTGAACATGTTTAAATTATATTGTGTCTCCACCTTCAAGTGTGGCCCGGATCAGGTATAAACACTTTTCGGACAACACATTGTACAAACTAGTTCTGTTTGACTATAACACAAATATAGGGGGGGGGGGGTTCAAATTCTGCAACAGCCATGCTGATTGAGAAGTGATTTCTTTCAGCTACAGTTAAATGCTTAAGAATGTAGTGATGAGTTTAGACCGTATTACCTTGATACCGTAAGCCACACAAAGTTAAGTGAGTGTTACCAACTCAGTGTTGAAATTTGGCTCAGCTTTGAATAAAATTCCATATTCCAAATTTATCTTCATTGTTACCTGCAGTCGCCCATAAATATAGGCTCATCCCTTATTTCCACACAGCTGCTCAGTTTTGTGCATTAATGTTGATTCAGTTTAATTTTCCTTATCCACTAGTCAGAACAATTACAGAAAACAATCTCATTGTTTGTTCTACACTGATATAAAAAGAACAAATTCCTCCATGATTTACAATAATGTTATGTTTGAAAATTGAATCACATTCTCTCAATCTAAAACCAATGTCTATTTTAGATAATCACCAAACCAAATAGTCTTTTTGAGAAAATATACATAATAAAATCATAATTATTAAAATTAGAAGCCGTGTCAGTCTATTTAAATACACATTGTTAATGGATGAATCTTGTGTCAACATTTATCACGTTAAAAAATTTAAAAAGTTACAGTAAACAAGTTAAAATAAATTATATTTATTTGGAGTGCATTTATTTTTAGCTTTAACTGGGAAGCTGTATCACATCTTATAACCTTAGACTTGGTATTTTTCTTCATTTTAAAGTGTTTACTTTCTTACTTGCATATTACATTAATCCTCAGTGAAAAGTTCATGGCACTGAATGTTTTTCAAATAGTTTTAGCTGCCACAACAACAGCATTATTATTTTTTTTGTTCAATGGCAACATTAAAACACTACAGGTAAGTCACCTGGCACTAAACCTAAAATAATTTGATGTCTGTGGAACGAGACGCAAGAGAAATGTGTTGGTGTGCTGGGTAATTTGCATGATAGAATAACCTTCCTTGTGTTTGGAAGGAAAAAAAGAGCTAATGTATTCAGTGTATTTGTGGTCATGCTCTTCAGTTTTTTATCACCTAGAGACTAGCATTAAATCACCTCACTGGGGGAATGAGTCGCAAGAAAGGGAAAAAAAATGAGGCAGCTTCTGGATCTAATGAATTCCTGGGAGAATAAACATGCCTTTGAATAAAGCCCTAATCACGAATTAAGTGGTTGTTGCCATCATACCTTTGTAGAACATACCCACAGACACGGACCTGTGAATGTGTGTGTTCAAATTATTTCCTCAGCTCTGGCAACAATGAAAAAAGATAAGAGGTAAGCTACCCAGTCCTCAGCCAGTCCGTGTTTAAAGATAGGGCAGGGCTCATTTCCAAACTAATCCCTTGTTTCAATCCCCGCTTCATTTGCTCTGCGCAGACCGCAGCTTCAAGGGTCAAACTGAAATGACGGGGAAGCTGTCCATGCCGTAAGAAGGTCACCTTTGTCTTCCTCTCTTTGTAGTTTAGATCCTCCAAATAAGCTTTGAGATGTAGCATTATGGTAAATTACCTGATATATGGTATGAAAATATACCAGTCACAAAGGGGCTCACCACAAACCACCTTTTCATAACCAAGTTTTTTTTCTGTACCAATATTGGCCCACAGACTTGCCTCATTGAACAAGGTAGAGCAACTGGCAGAACAAAGACTGGGGTAAGTTTTTCTCAGTGAATAATCCCACTGAGCCTTCTTTGAAGGAGTTCTTACACCAGGAAGGTGGATAGGGCAGATTTTAATCAATACAGGAAAACAAGGAGCTCAGGGGACGTGAGGAGCCTACCAGTCAGGATGAAGATTAAACACCTCTGTCTAAAGCACACTCAGCTCATGTCAGAAAGCCCGGGTAACTTCAAATCCATCTATCAAAACGGTATCAAACTGTGTTTTTCTAACAAAGCAATGTTATATGACATGTATTCTCCCCTACAGCTGTAGGTGAGCAAGTGGATCATAAATCATAGCAGACAAAGCTCAGCTTGACCTCTAAACGGTTGTATATCAGGCTATTCTGATTCAGTGTGGATGTCTTTTGGCCTCAGTAGGTACACTTACTTTATTTGAGCTTTGAACAATGCAGACTTAATCCCAGAGGGCTGATTCTGCATAACAAACAACCTCTGGTTTTGTCCAACGGCTCATGCTGTACTTTTCAGATAGACCCAAGAAGTAAGAATAAAAACTATGTTTTTGGCGGGGGGGGGTGTAAGGATATCTCAGATGCAGTGATGGAGGTCGCTGCTTTGAGAGACTCTGCACAACTGCAGTGTTTTTCTTTTGTGTTAATTAGACACTCCAAGTCATGTTGGCTGCAAGGCTGGTTTTGCTGTGAAATAATGTCTTTGATTAAAAGATCCAGCACTCATGAGAAGGCCTGTGTGATAAAGCCATGCTCAGTCGAGGGACCCCCCAGCTCTCTAAAAGCAAACTCCTCTTTTCACCTCTCTCCCCAGACTAAGAGGAGAGCAAGGAAAAGAACAAAGTTGCCTGAAGTAACCATGCAGCTCATTTCATAAACAGCCTCACCACTCACCACTCATTTAACCAGATGAAAGGCAGTTACTGTAATATTTGAACCGGTGGCCAATGCAGCTGAACAACATAAGAGCATTTCAGAGAAAAGGTTGAGTGTGTTTTATGAGATACACTGTATAAGAACATGCTGGCTGGAGCATGAAATGCAGCACAATAAGAAAAGCAAAAGCTGTCACAGACCCGTCTTAGGCTGAGAAGACTTGGGCCTCCTCTCAGAACTGTAGGTCACAGTCAGAGGGCCAGGCTGAATAATTGATCAATGAATGCGCAGTGAAAACAGAAACACAGCTTAGCACTATATTTCCCCTCTCCCCCTGTAATGTGCATTGAATCCCACAGATCCATCAGCTACATGCAAAGCTCCGCTGAGCTGAAAGGCCTCCAAGTTCACTTCAATTATTCAGCATCCCTCCAAGATTATGAATTATTGAGCTAAAAGTATGTTCCATATGCGGTCATGTATTGTAGCTTGCTGTAGACAGCGCCCACTCCGTAAGATATGTGGGAGATCTGTGTTTGTGTGCAAACAGCAGGCAGACAGGAACTATTAAAGCCAAAACAGTCACAACTGTGGATGATAGCCCTAAACCTGTATTGCCTTATTTAACTAGCTGAACTCAGGGATTTTTGCAGTGTCAACCACTACCACCCTCCAACTTATTTAATTGGTTAAGGAGTATCCAGAGCTGTGTATTCATAAGTAGTTTATTAATTGTTTCCTCCACACCTTGGCAAAATTCTCTGGGCTCATGAGTCTGTGTTCTCATCGGGGCAGAGAGTGAAAGGTGATTAGTTTTAGCTGCCATCTGCTGACAGCTTGCACAACCAGCTTCAGTCCAATCACCCTCTCTGATGGTATGAATTGTGCCCAGGCCTTTGATGAAGAGTTGGGTTTTGCTTTTCTTGGCTGGAGCGGAGGAGGAAACAGATGATACAATTAATTATCAATAGGTCCCTCAGTAAATCAAAGCCATTTTGGCAGCCCATGACAAAAAAACCCACTGAACTGCCTGCGAGTCTTCGCCATCTCTTCATTGCCCATTCTCAACAACTGCTCTCTGGTCGCCTGCCTCCAGTACAATCCACAAGGTGTTTGAATAGATTGTTCAAATATTTTCACTGCTGATTCTTTTTCTCTCGTTTTGAATATGAAGGCAGGTTTCTATGTGGAAGAGTGGGGAACCACTTGACTGAGTGCATTCAACTCTCCTGCCCATCACCCAGGCTCTAATGAGCATTGGCTGTGGCCAAGGCAAGGAGGCAGGGAGGCAGGAAGGCTGATAGATGCTCATTATCTCTCTGCCCATGCTGGCCTCTGTATTTCTGTTTGTGGTGAGCCTCTTCGTTTTCTTATCATCGGGTACACATTTACCCAGTGGAGACAGGCCTTGACCATTAGGCACCGGGGAACTGCAGTAATGGAAGGGCCCACTGGAGTTCTGCCCACCATCCTCCTTAACAGAATAACTCACTCACGCTCACTTTGGCATGAACCTTTTATTGGAATTTACAACTGTCTGGGGAGTATTCCTCTGCAGAGGTTGAACTATGGCTTTGGCCTTACAAAGCAAAGGCCATTAAGCGGGGTTTTTACAAGCCCAAGAAGGGTAGACAGACTTCATTGACAAGCCATGAATTTTAAAACCGCAGAGGAAAATGTGTTCACAGCGTTGTTAAACACAAAGCAGCTTCCACCTTTGCCACTGTAGTGTTGGTGGCCATTAGTAATAATATTATGGTGCCTTTAATGTGAAACACATCCCCTGAGTATCTTTCATGAACAAAGTCCTGGTGAAAGCGTAGACTGAAGAAAACAGAGTGGTGATTAAAAAATGGCTCAGTGTGAGCTTACACATACTGTATACTACAGTATGTGTAAGTATTTTCTGTTTATAGGTGTCAGCTTTCCTCTCGTGATTTAAGACAATATGAGCATGCCACTAAGTGGTGAGCAAGTGACCGTTTTACAGACGAAGATTGTGTTTTCATCAGCTCCCCCGCTGTGTGTTGGAAAAGCAACACATGTGATAGTGATGGAGTGTGTGCAGTCCTTCATCCTTATATTAGGGACTCTAGGGGGAGGAGTGGGGTGAGCTCTCTAGGGTAAGAGAGGCTCATTAGGCAGCCACTGCCTCCCTATAACCCAGCTGGGTCTGAGTGCCAGCAGACTGGGCAGCCATCTCTCTCTTTATCTCTCTCCTCTCTCCCCTCTTTATCCATCCACATTACAAACACTGAGCTGCCTTGTTTTTCAGATTCACAGCCGATTGTGCAACCCTATCAGACTGTATTGACTAGGTTAATTACATGTAGATATAAGTGCATGAAGAATAGTGTAAGTCATCTTTAAATTAAAAAATAATAATGTTTTTATATTCTATTTTACTAGAAAATGTGGCAGTTATAACGCTGTATCTGAACACTTGCTTAGAATTCATTCGGTTTTTTTGTAATTCATCACAATAATATTTTTATGATTGTGCATGAAGTACAATGGCAGAATATGATCTGTCTTTTTGCCCCCTTTCACTCGCACCATTAGAAGTCAATTCCAGGGCACGTGTAGGGAATGATTCCTCAAAGAGCTTCTCAAGAAACCACTGGTCACATGCTTGTTAGTGTTCTGATGAGCCACTTTGCCTCCCTTTATGTTCTGGTAATTATAGACTCAATTAGTAGCCTCTTTGTGTCTGTTGCCTTAAAGCAAATATTTTATTATTGATGTCCTTGCTATTACAGCTGAGGTTTACAATCTCTTTCAATGTCTTTGTGAGCAAGGAATCAAACAGCGAATTACAAATACTCTGAGTTAGACATTTGTGATCCAGTAGACTGTCCTTCATCCAGAAGGTCTGAGTTCAAGCTCCCATGACAGAATGCATCCATCCTTTTGAAGTGTCCTTGAGCAAAACGTGTGAATCTTTACCAAACCCCGGCCCCGCTGTTCTGTCGCTGACCCTGTACCTTGACCACTGGGGGGAAGGCAAGCAAACAGATGAACCTCCCTTCATACACAGATCAGTTGAATATCACAAGACAATACTGTGTAATCTTTCTGAATAGATGTGAAACAATAAAACATTCTGTTATTTCATCTGTCGCCTTGAAAGAAAAAAAAAAGTTAACCAGGAATTATGCTTTATGCAGCAATGGTAATGCTAGGGGGGTCTGCTCAAATTACTACTTTTCACTTTCCAAGGCTGTGGACAGCCTGTCTTCAAATTAAGGCTGCTAAGCGGGAGAGTCAAATTGGAATTCCGATTCTATTAAGAAGTCATGCCCAGCAGCAAATAATGCCAAATGGGCCCAGTGCAATGGGAAAGAAGACCATTATAGAGCAAAAATATTAAAGCACTGCTGATCTATTTGCTGAAGATAAACTTAGCATATGTCTCCCAGTGCTGTCTGGCCAAGGCCTGCAACAATGAAGACGTCTTTTTTGGAACTTGATTAAAAAGACATGTTGAGATCAAAGTCAAACGGCTCCCAAGCGCTGCAGATGTGATGAAATCTTTTACCGCAAGAAAGAATAATACATTTCTTTGATAATGGCTGTGCAACATGAAACAATGTGCACAGTCTGTTTCAGCAGTTTTATAATTAACAAGACACTGTTATGGAATGGAAATATGGCCAGTTGTTTTATTTAAGTAAAGTGGATACTAGACACTATATATTGTTGATGTTGTATAGTATTTTAATGTATGTTTAAGAGAGACATAGGGAAGCCATCATATTACCACCTGGGAAGAGATGTCCAAGCATCCCAATGCGTCTGTTCCCTATACACAGCTCTTGTCTGTCGATTTCTCATTTAAAGCTGTTTGGCTCCTGACAGTTCATCAGGTTCTCATCTCCGGGCCAGGGATGAGCCATCATCAGACCACATCAGGCATGGAGAGGCAATCACAGCTGGGTCTTTTTTAGTCATGGTGTGTTCTCCCAATGACAAGCCTACTGGCTTTGTGTTGTTCTGGATGCGTTTGTCTGCCTGCCTCCACAGTGGAACTTCTTTGAGGTGTACAGATAGAGACAGGGGTTGAGACAGACGGAGAGTCACACACACCGAGGTCATTCATCTGTAACAGTAACCAAGCAGTGTATCACACCAGCCCACTTCACTATCAGCCTGCACCATGCTGAGAGATATACCTGAGCACTGTCACACTGTCCACGATGCGGCCTGGCACCGGGACCCACAGATGGCTCATTTTGTGCAGACACAGCCTGGTCTATCATTGCCTTGTCAAAGAGAAATGCTACTCTACAGCTCCGGTTTATTGCTCCACAGATCTGTTCAATCATGAAAAGATGCTCAGGATGCCTAATCATATGGCCTGTGAATGTGTGGGATACAGAGGACAGAGAATGATTTATACGGTGACATTTTGTATTTATGTAGCCATTTTCTCCTCCAAGCACATTTGCTATTTCCAGATAACTGTTATTATATGAAAGCCGTTCCATTTATGTTTGGAATCTGCAGTGAGAGTTAAAAGAAATATATGTAGTAATAGAGCTGTTTGGAAGGACTAAGGTTTCATGGCTATTCTCATGAAGAAATGATTTGAGGCACTGATTTTTTATGTGGAACTGTCCATTCCAAAAGAGATCTGACAATGCGTTTCTGTGTGCATGTAGCTGTACTGTATGTGGACCGAAAGAAAGTGACTTAGGGAGTGTAAGGATATCTCAGATGCAGCGACGGAGCTCACTGCCCTCTGATCAAGGAGGCCTGGAAGAGATGAGCCCCAATATGAGTATGTTTCTGTGAATGTGCCTTTGAGTTTCTGACTGAAAATCATGATGGTAGTATCTCTGAATGTGCTGAATTCAACTTAAGAGAGTATACTGATATTAGACATACTGTACATAAATGTCAAAAATCTTAAGATAACCTGGTTAAACTCATCTTCCTATATGAGAAAACTGGTTAAGATATCTTTTTTTTTTTAGTTTTGAAACTTTATCATCTATGGAAACTCAAATGCAAAGTGTAGGTGAGTACATTTGGTAGTGAGGATTTTTTACTATTACCAAAAGGATTATAATTTCTTTTCCCTGTAATAGAATAAATGTACTAGAGCTCAGTCAAAGAAGGAAGCAGTAGCTGGCAGCTATGTCTTTTTGCTGGCAGACCGTTCTATCTGGGGCACCACAGGTGTAAAGGAATATTCTTTTAACTGGCTTATTCATGGCAACAGGGATGTTTTTGCAGGGTAGCAAAGGTGTAAACAGCTAAAGCCAAGTAAGATTTTCAGCAGAGTATGGCCAATAGCCAGGTTGCTCTGTGCATGTAAACACAGTTTTTATGTATTAGTTGTCTGTGCAGGTATGTTCCTTGAACCTGGCACAATAAGAGGTTGATGATTTACCGGTGAGATAGAGGAAGTGGAAAAAGGGGCAGAGATGAGGGAGCGACACAAAGACTGTCTGCTGGCTCAAAACGCCAATGTGACCCTGCTAAGCTGGAGGAAATGGCATTTTGGGATTCTTAAAATGGAAATGTACTGAATTGTTGTTGCCTGTTGCTACAAAGTATTAATATTACTTCTCTTTTTTCGTTTTTGTGCATTTTTGAGTTTAAAATTACAGGCTCTTTTTTCTATGTTCTGCGATTCTATTAGTATAATTGCTCCACCTGTTATCTAATTCAGCTGGGGGGTTTTGATAGCATGTAATAAATCAACACGTGTTGTACTGCAAAGAAACAGAGTTATACACCAAAGCAAAAATCCTGGTCTTAATTTGCTTGTTACTGTAGCTGTGTGTCTCCATGAGGAGAATTGCAGTAAAAGGGGATACAGAGATAAGACATAATATGATAGAAATTGTGCCGTGTGAGTCAAAAAAAGCAGGCTGTTTTCAATATGTATGGAAACATTTAGAGAGCAGGAACGGTCACTGAATTGTCTTCTTATTGTTTAAATACTAGTATTTCTCTTTCAGAGCATGAAATTATTTACTTTACAAAGCATGAGTGATGTTACTGTACGTTCTTTAAGACAATTAATTTGATGATAAGGTGCTCTGACACTGGTCCAGCAGCACTACTGAAGCTTCCTTTATTTTGGCTGTTAACTTTATTGTACTTGCCAGAGCTTTTAAAATGTACCTAACAAAACCGTAATTTAATTGATCAGGTAGCATTGCTGTCAAATCCACCCATTCTCATTTGCAATTTCATAAAAGTCAACAAATGTAACTGAATAAACTTGGACACTAAATAGTATCATTTCAAGGCGACAGAGACAGTTCGAAACAGAGTTCCACTTTCAGAAGCCACCCATTACTTGTAGAGTGACTTCTTTGTGTAGCTACCTGGGCTACAGGTTTATTTTTACCCTCCCTACGTCCCTCCTCATTCTTTAGCAGCTTCAGGAGATGGCGTTAGTTTGGCTTCATCTCTGACAAAAGATAAATGAGCTCTGGGTCTGTGGTGATCCACTATGGCTGCCAGGGGGTTCCAAAATAGCAAACTATTTTTCATATGGAGCGAAGTGATATGGAGTGCGATGCAGCAGGCGCTAACATTTACCATATCATAGTATGCGGGAATACATTTCATTCTTTCTTTTTTCTTACTTTTACTTTCATCTTTCTGTTTGTATTGGAGGGGTGAGAACTGTGGCAATTAAAATTGATCAAGTACATGCTGAGAGAAAGCTTGCATCGGTGTGTTGCAGAGATTGTGGTTAAAAGAAAAAAGGAAAAGAAAAACATCACTAAAGCACAAAAAAATTAAATGATTATCTGAGTGGAAATGATTCAGCATTGTTTCTTTCCTCTGGTCTCAGAATTCATGTGATATTCTCTTTCTCCTACGCTTGTAACAATGTGTAGTAATTAGGGTGGATTTGCAGAGCAGCGCGGTTGCTTTGATAAAATCTCAAAAATTGGTCATTAATCACCTTCTCACCACGAGGCAGAAAAACAACAGTGATGTGTTTTCACTGGAAAAAATGTCCTGTGTCAACAGGAGATCCACCAGCGCTCGCTATCAGCTGAAAGAAACTTTCCCATTTAAATGAGGAGCTACAGAGCTTCCGAGGCTCTTTGAAGAGATGTGCTTGGCACAAACAAGAGCGGCAGCCTCTCCTGTGTTTTTAACAGCCGAAACATCGCTGACACCTGATGGGTGATCAAACACAAGCCATCTCTCCCTGAATCCTCATGGGGGCTCATCTTTGTACTCCTCTCTCTACAGATAAATCTGCAGACCACGCTGCTGGGACACCCCTCCACTCAATATTTACTAAAGGCTCGATCACCTGACTGGGTGCACTATATTTGTAAAGGCAAATACATTTGTTGGTTTTGCAGCATTTGCACTCTGACTACAAGCCTGTCAGTGCTTTGGATATGAAGCCACCCACAATGTTTCAAGTCCCACTATAGATTTTTCCCTGCAATATTCTACAGGGATGAGTTGCTGGCTAAATCACCTCTGGGTAGGAACAAACCTACAGTAGATGCCTCATGGGAACAGAGAGGGGTTTGCGGGATGAACTCTTAGTGATGTACATACAAAGGTTAAAGTTATTCCTGCTAGTGGGACTTAAGTTTTACCTTCCTCATCCATGTCTCAGTTCTCCTTCTTAATGATCCATTCCTGGTGTGGTTCATGCATACTCGTTAGAGCTGCATTAGCATAAGCATTACAGGAGCAGGCGATCAGATGGAGTCAGACCGGCCACACAGGAGATGTGCTCTGTGAGGGCCTTTCCTTGTCACTGAGGTGAGATGATTTATGATTTATTTTCCAATAACTCCCAGTCTGCTCTGTGCGCTGAGCCCTCCTGTCAACAAATGCTGGGCACGACTATCCCCTCTACACTTTCCCTCCCGCATCCACAGCAGAAGCTTCTCTGGTGCTTCATGCCTCTGTTGAGCCAAATTGGGAAGGGCTTCCACAGTTATTAATACAGCTTATTTGTCCACATGCATGTCTGGTAATTGGAACAAGGGAAGGGATGGTGGCGAGATTAAAAAGCCATGAATGACAGAGCTCCAGTGGTGTTGGATGCAGTTGGAGGCTGGCAGGCTCTGCACACCTGGGCCTCCAGGCAGATGGTGAGGGTTGAGGGTTACATAACACCAGGCTAAGCCATATGTCTCCCAACCACACAGAACCTTTAGGAAGCCCATAGTTCGCCTCAGAATACAGTCCATGTGAGACCAGAGGGCAAATGTGTTCTGCTCCCTGATCCCAGACCAGGTGTTGAGCGAGTTGCCTCTCAGTGCTTCTGTTGTGAACATTGGCAGCAAAACAGCTAATAATTGGTTAGCGGTGTACAATAAAGTGAGGATCATGAGTGGAATACGTTGTCTATTATGCTCAGAGGACTGTTTCATTGTAAATAGTGGTCTGGTAAACAGCATGATTACATATTGATGAGGATATCTCAGGTCTGATACTATAATTGTTTAGATGAAGCTGGCAATTGATCTGGCCAGTAGTTCTGTTCCAGGCTAATTTCAAAGTGGATGAATATTTAATGCAAGTGTCTTTTGAACATTCAGTGTTGCTTACAAAAAGCAAAAACAAAGGCTTAAGAGGTCTGTTGAAAAAAAAAAAAACCTTAAGCAATCTCCTGGCTTCTCCACACCTTATTCTCAAATAATTATCCATGGTAGATTTCCTTATTGTGATACAACTCCTTGACAATGAAAGGCTTAAAAATACAAATGCAAACACTTACAGAGTGACATTTGAGACAGTTTGGGATAGTTACAATGCAGCGATGAAGCATCCAGAGGAGATTAGCGAGCTAAATGGGAAACAATAGACACTGCAGTGGGACAGGAGGATATGATTCTTCATTGTGTTAATCACAGCAGAACAGCCCTGTCGTCTTCACCAAACAATGCCATGGTGATGCTAATGGCACTGCCAACCATGACTAAGAGTGCACTCCAAATGATTGATAGCCAGAATTATATCAAGGTGACTTTCAGTCAGCTCCATCAGGTTGTTTAGTTTGATCGATAATAACCAACACATCTTAACATAGACATTTTTTGCTACACAAACTCATTTATCAGCTTGTAGTCATTATCTTTCTCTTTAGTTTTAGTTTAATGGAGAGAAATATTCTATCCTTATCTATCACAGGCATACAACAGAACATATTTGCCCCTTTGAGAGCCATACAAAACCAAATACATTCAATCTCAAAGTAGTCTTTGCACCCCTAAAGCTTTTTTTAAATTTCATTTGGTGTTTTAATTATCAGTAATACTGTTTTTTTTTCTCTAATGCAACAATGTGTCATGGGTTTTCCCAGTCCAATATCTAAAGAGTAACACTGGAGTTGGTCACATCCACCCTTAAAGTATGTGTAAAGGAAAATGAGAGATTTCTATTCAAAAATATTATACATGTTAGAAAATAATTGCTGAAAAAGACTGTGAACTATGTAGTAGTTCCCTCTGACCAGGGACCTCCCCCCGGGAGGTCCCTGGTCAGAGGGAGAGCATTTAAAGGCAGCACTTCACCAAATAGCATGATGTGAGAGGATATTGCTCCAAGAATGACAGCCACAATGAAACTGCTTTTTCAGCAGAGAAGTGAGTGCACCAAATTCCATTGAAAAAAAAAACAACAATTTAACATACTGATGATTGGTGATGATTTGCTTATTAACTAGCCATTTAAGTTAAATTTTTATTGAAACAAGTCCACATTTACCCATAAAGTATGTTCCTAATTAAACAATAGCTCCTAATGTTACTTTATTTTTAAAATGTCATCTATGTTGCTTTCCTTAAAACTACAAACAAGTCCTATTTTAAATTGTGTATTTTTATATGGGAGTTTGGTAAGTCAAGGGCTGTTCAGTTGGGCTGTACTTTGAGTGCCTTCAGCGGACACACCCCCAGCATTTCAGAGCAGAGAAAACTTATGCTTATTTTACCATGATTTAGAAACCTAATTTTATATACTTGGCAACTTCTTTAATAATTCAAATTTGGCTGTGTGGTTAATTGCACATTTTTGTGTGATGTAACAAACTCAGAACACATATTCATTATTCCTTTACACAGACTTTAAAGGGATATTTTGGATTTTTTGAAGTGGGGTTGTTAGAGATACTTATCCATTGTCAGTAGATTTGGGTCGGCTCCCAGTTTGGAGAAGCAGGCAGAAGTACCACGCACAGATGCTAAGCAATGTACTGCTGTGGATGGCGACAGCAGCATGTATTTTAGCTACCTAAAGTGAGGATGCATGCTGCACACTATATTACTCTGCATCAGCATTTCCTGACCCAAACAGCTGATCTGCGGCCTAACACAGTGCGTGGCATGCATAGGAATACGGAAATTGAGAAAATGTAGTGCCAAAGGTCTGATGGCAAGGTCAAGTGGTTACAATCTCAAAATATAGTATACACTAAACTGATGTAGAGGGATATACTGAACTGATATAGGGGGCTACCGACACCTATCTCCTGCAGGTAATACGCTGACTATGGTTAACCACCTCATACAACCGCACTTCAAAAAAGTCTGAGCTATTCTTTAATGTGGATGCATGAGCAGGTCAGGCCAGCTGCAGAGACGAGAGCAATGTCTCTGTCCACTTGGCCTCCTGCCCCAGCCTGCACACACAGCGCAGTGTGCCCACAGGCTACAACAACAACACACAAAGAGTGCCCCATGTGCTACATCACAAATGAAAGATCAAACATCAATGTTCACCATAGGCTCTCAGAGCAAGCTGTTAATCACAGTGAATTTAATGTGTTCCAGTTGAGAGATCACCCCGAGAGTACTCCAGTTAGAATGTGTGTTGTCAGTGAAGAGTTTCTGTTGTTTTTTTTTAAATGTCTCCACATTACAGAGCACATATTATTACATTGCCACAGTAGAATTGGATGAAATGGCATTTAATAGCCTTCTTTTATGTTCTATGACTCTCCCCTGCATTAAATGAAAGTCAGAGTGTAGATTTTGTTTGATAAAAAAAGTCCCAGTGCACTTACTGTATACTGCAAAAAACATACAATATAGAAATATCATATTACATTTTCAAGGAAATTGCAAGCTTTAATGTCGATATCTAATGCTTTTCAATCCTGGGTCAAACCTGAGCCTTTGCCAAGATGCCCACAATGGAGAGTTCAGATATCAAATTTGAAAAGACAGGGCAAATCCCAGAACGTGGCAACAAATAGCCCAATGGCAGTGACTCACCTCTTTGAGAGGCTTATGCAAACCCATGGGGAAGGTGATGGATTTTTTCCCTTACCCACAGTGAGCGGAGCAGATGCTGGAGAAAGATTCTGGACGTCACAAGAAGTAAAATATGAGTGCGGGTGTGTGTGTGTGTGTGTGTGTGTGTGTGTACATGAAACACTAGTTCACAGAGTTCTGGAGTTTCAAAAACTTCTAAAAAAATACTTGGAGGGTAAAAAAGGATGAAGGGAGGAGATTACACACCATCATGGCATGAGGAGCTTCTCCCTAGGAAGACCCGGATCTCTCAAGTTATATTCGCTGGCTTGAAGTTGTATTTATTAACACATTTGAGACAAAAAGGAATTTGTAATTGGATCTAGTTAAAATGAACAGAATATTATATTTGAAACAGCCATTTTACAATGTTATCGAAGTGATATATTGTTTTAGCAGTGGCCACCTGAACCACATTAAATTTACAAGCTGTGAACTCTTATTAAAAATGGTTCATTGACTGTTAGAGTTCATTATGGGTAAATAATTCCAGCCTTTAGCAAATAAACACATCAATTTAAAAAGTGTGTTTCTCTAATCAAATAATGATTTTTTCTTCTTCTAATAAATATTTCTCAAGACACACTGGAATGTTTAATTAGTTCTTGTTAGTCACAATCAAACTGGTGTGTTTTTTCCAACCTATCACCTTACCTGAGAACGAAGCCAATTTAAACACATGGTGATAACCTGATGTACTCATTTGGAGTGCATTATGAAAATCTTTTGTTTCTGGGCACACAAGTTAAAGTGAGCTTGATTAACTCACTCTGAACTTGTGCATTATTTTTGTAAAAGAAAAAAAAAGCCACTTAAGTTTTCTATTCATATCTAACAATTTTTCAGCTGTGTTAATGTAGGCGTTGTTTATCTTGAAAAGGTCATTAGAGTTGTGAAGAGAAGCAGGCTGTGTAGAAATGATTTGATTGAGGTAGTGGAGGTAGCTCTGGCACAGTGAGTTATGGACAACCAACAGAGAGGAGCCTCTTCATTAGTGGAGTGATTAAAATTGATGGGAACCTATGGAGCTCCAGCTCCCCTGAACTCCCTGGAGCATAGCTCTCATTCTGTGCTCATTTATTTGGGACTTTGTGTTGATCAATAAAAGGTGCCTGCTGCTCACTATGGGGTCTGGCTGGGGAAAAAAGCCACCTAGGAAAAAGAGAAGAGACTTGTTTTGTTGTTGAAGACAAACATTACTGTGAACAATTCAGGCTTTAGAAAACCTTGGGGAAAAAGACAGCTTTGGCTGTTGTCTCTATGTAATTTTCTTCACAGGCTGTCTATTTTAGTCTTGGTGAATTTCAGACTGTTGTTTAGCAACCCACACTGCTTCTAAAACATAGTTTCAAAAACTCCAAGTTTGGTCACACATTAACCTAAAGAAACACATTTTAAAAAGTGATGAAGATACTGTGATCCCTTCATGAAACTTGTTAAGATATTATGAATGCATTGCTTACTCACAAATATAAGACATTGTGTTGTTAGGCAATAGTGTATATATTGACCTTGTATTTGCCCTGTATGGATATGATGATACTCTGTTTGGATGGAAAATTATTTTTTTAGATTTTCATTTTCCTCTGTCACTGATTATGGAATGCAACCGGAATCCCTATCCACTTATTTATCTAAAACACATGGTTATATCTTGGTCCACTGAAAAATTAACATACTTAAGTTAATCAGTGCTCTCTCTAGATTACAGTTTTCCACAGAATATGTCATATTGATTTAAGATATATTAATTAAACTTTGCACAGCCTTTGTGGATATATTAATACACTTGAAACCATAGTCACTAAAAGGAACAGGAATTCATTTCTGTGTATTGGACTGTGACCAGAGTGACCAGGAAGGTGGTAGGAGGCAGACTCAGACTCTTGTTGAATGAGTAAAAAAAAAAAAAAGATTTATTCTGTCTTGTGTAACAAAAAATAAGTGCCTCAAAAAAGAAATGAATACAAGAAAATAAAATTTAACTGGCTTAAAGGAAAATGTTGCTGATTTTCAACCAGCATCGTGTCATTACCATGTGGGCAGTATATGCAAATGAACAATGGTTAACTTTCCTCCATGTTGCCTGCACCCAGAGCTCCCTGCTCATTTGCTAGCAAAAGTTCACCATTTGATGCAAAACATGTCACCTAGTGGACTTTGGAGACTAAAAACTACGTTTCTGCATTTTCTTTAGTGGTGCATTCAAGGATGGTAAAATGTTGGTTTCCCAAAACACTGCTGCCTACTATGTTACACTGGCGATAGGGAAAAGCAGACACTAAAATATCATGCTACTAAATACTTTAAAATATCAGTATATTTGGAAGAAAACTAGTTTCATGATACAAGGCCAAATATTTTGCTGTTGAATCAGACAGAATGTGGACTGGAGGATAAAGCAACCACCGCAGCTATGCTACAGCCACAGCCTGACACACAAACTTCAGCTGTGGAGTTTCTCTGTGATAACACAAACACAGACTAACAACTAGCTTTACAATATAATGTTGGAGCAGAGATCTGGTGCCCCTATTACAACGTATGAGGCCGAATATAGTGCTGTGGAATCAGACAAAACAGAGGAGAGGACAACCGTGGGAGCTGTAACAGTGTCAGCCAAGAGAGACGCGCCTCAAGCCGGTGGAGGCTGCTGCAGCATGACCGGTGCCTGCTGAGGATCGTCAGGGAGAAAGATAGAAATCTCTGCTCTGCAACAAACTTTGTGGTGCTTTGGTGAACCTGACTTTGTTTTCTGACAGACTGTTATTTCAGACTTTGCCAACTCTGAATACAGAACAACAACAGTGACTGTGTTACCTGTAACTTGCAGCTACACCCAACAGCACTGTGCCGCACTCGGTAAGTTAATACACATAACATAACTGACTCTAGCACACTGGTTTATTTTATGATCCTTTGAAAATTGATGTGATTTATCCGGAATAAATGAGGAAAAATGTTTTGTAAATGAAAATAAGCCTATATATAATGCTGCTTTGTATATGCTAACTTAGTCTTTAGTGCGACACTGGCTGTGAACTTACCATCAGTTGAGTCAGTCAGTAACTGATTGGACAGAGACATGCACAATGCATTCTGGTTGTTGTAGGATTGCCCCTTAAGAGTAAACTTTTTTTCAGTTTTCTATAATCATAGGGCACAAATTAAAAAAATTGCACATTTCTACTACATAGGTGATGTAGTTTTAAGAAATCATCATATTCACAGTGGTGATCTTTTCCTTTTACTCAGGATAACTCAAACGAAGACATGATCACATGCACACAAGTACACTATGATCCTCTCATTTCTGTGCTCCTAAACCAACATCTCTCCCTTTAAATAGGCCCTCCAATCTACTGGGCAGAACCACATTTCTTGCAGGGGTGTTCTTTCCCTTATTCCAACTGGCATATAGCTACTTGTATCAGTCAACACTGTTTACAGTAAACACATTATCCACAACACAATCTCCATTACAAGCCAAAATAAGTACAAATCATATAGATACTAAACCAAACATTTAACTAAGTAGAATAAATCCCCCCATACTTGGTCTAACCCATGACATCACTGATGATGTCAGTGAGAGTTTAAAGGCAGGAAGTCATTGTGACTTCCCCTTTTTCTTCCAGAAATCAAGGTGAGTATGGTAAGAAACATAGTCTAATCTATAACTCGAGAAACTCACGACTTAAATACTCGTCTGTATTGATTAAACCATAATTGCAGGTGTAAATGTAAAAATGCTGAACACAAACAAAACCTGCGATACAATGTGAAAGCAATGTTACATATACTGGCTAAACAAATGACAAGTATGGAAAAGAAGCACAAAGTGTTATAGGGACAAATGGTGTGGTTTCACCCACTTTGTCACATGGACCAGAGCGAGATAATGGGCAGAGATGCTGAACAGAGTCCAGACTGTCTTTGTCTAGCTCTGCTCATTAGAGTGGTGCTGTGCAGCTCATGGCCCATCGCTCCTCACTGCTATGCAGGGCCTTGCCTAAACAAACAGAGATGATGTGAATCACATGTCAGATGATTGCAGGAAATAAGAATTGTTGCAGTGCTCAGGGTTTGAAACACAATGTACATGTGAGCTATGACTTAGGATCAGGAAAGGTTACTTAAAAAATGTAATCTGTGGCAAAAATGGACTGATTAATTTCAGTTATTGTGGGATTAAGTTGATGTGTTTCAATTAGTTAAATATGCTGATTCTAATGATGCACCAATCTGATACACTGGCTAGCTGCACCAATACTGATATATGTAATGGTTCCACAATCACTAAGTACAAATCTGTAACACAATTTTTATAACTCTACCAAAATAACATAATTAAAATCTGCACAAACCTACAATGAATGTTGGAGTTTCTTCCAGCTTTAGTGAAGAACTAACATACAGGTAACACCTCATTGTTTTACAAATAGAAAAATGATCCCAGCAATCAGACTTGGAAGAGAAGGTGGGATTGGTGCTTTATTAATTGTGAATAGTGTTAATATTAATATCCACAAAAAACACGGTATCAATTGTAATTTCAAATTATGTAAAGTTATGTGTTGATTTGTTAGCGTTGTTGAGAAGAACTTGCACTTCTTCATCACACCACATGTAATCCATCAGACACCAGTCATGGATTGGAAGATTTGTGGGTATTAATTTATTCATTCAAGATTAACAAGATTTATGGTGTAAAACTAAAACAAAATTCAAGTCCATATTCAGGAAACATGCTAAAAATATATACCAGAATGGGGGGGGGGGGGGGGATTATGCTTGAAGATTACAGATATATAAAACTACAAATCTGAATAGTCACTTCTCACCACCAGGGTAAATGGACTTCATACAGTACACTATAAAGGCTATATTCAGTTGATTATTATAACAATAAGTAGAAGGTAAGAATCCTACCTTGATTATATTTATTTGTATGCAAGTAAGCTTTATGGACAAAACTATACATTATGGTACAATTAATTATAACCATGCATTTCAGAGGCTCAGAGTTCTGTGTAGGTTTTGAAAGATGGATAAAGATAATAGTTTTTACACCTGACCACATATTTGTGTTTACAGCTGGTATACATAATGTTTTTGAAATCATAAATCATTAACATCAATTGGTGGCGTATCTTTTCAGGATCTTGGAAAAATAAGATATTCCAGTTTCAAAGTTTTGCCTGGAGGATGTGATGATGTATGACAGCAATTTTCTCCCCAAAACAGCTTCACCTGTTCTGTATGCAGTAGCTAATTTGCTTTTGGACTTTTACCTGCAGCAGTATCACAGCCTCATTTCAGTTTTACAGCCTGCATGCTTTGTAGTCTGCATGGCTTGATGCTCAAACTGAGTGTCAGACAAAATAATCCACTGAATTAACTCACATTTTTAGTTAAGAAATAGAATTATTATTTCAAATCATTAAACTTTGGGGAAGACAGTGCTCTAGAGAAAAACATATCTGATTGTTAAACTTGGGTCCTCGGGTATATTAAAGTTAGTTTTGTCTGAAGTAATTTGAGCTTGGTCTGGAGTTTTTTTTTGTTTTTTTTTTAGTTCGCCTGCAACCTTTGACTATGCTTTAGTAGTTGTTCTTACAACTAATGAGGGAATTGGGTCCTACTCAACCCTTGTATAAGTTTTTATGATTATTTTCCCAGTGTGGGAAATGATAACTAGGAGGTTTAATCATTTGAACTTCAACTAAGTTGGCAGAACTGTAAATTTTACATTTGTACACACACTCCAATCGGGTTGCAAATGCTGAAATAAACATTTGCTTCTCAAAAGCTGATGATAACTAAATTGTGAACAATGCATTTTAACAGAATTAAAATGACTTCTTTTGACTTGAGCCCTGTGATTTCTCTGTGTGGACATTTCACCCTCCCCAGCCCAGCGGATCCAGAGAGAGACAGGCTTTGAGGAAAGTCTTTTTGTGTTAAAGCCTTTGAATATCTATTCTTTATGATCTCTATTCCCTCTGCTGAAGTTCAGAGTGTGCGTGAGCGGAGGAAGGGGAAGGGTGGAATCATAACACTGATGATGAGATGACACCGAACATACTTTGGAGAGCATTTTTGATTCTTTACACATTTTCCTAAACTCAGACAAATATATCCAGAAGCTATCACTGTATTCCATAAGCTGGTTCGATGAATAATGGTTGTTATGACAGGGAGCGGTGTCAATCAGACATGATAGCTTGAAGAAGTAAAATAAACATGAAACAAGGCGAATAAAAAGAGAGTTATATAAAGCTCTCCTTGATGTTCAGCATCGTACCTCTTTACCCCTAGTGTGTCTGTTCTATAATGGCACAAAGTAGGGATGGGTTGGCACTGTCTTTTTCATCTCTCTGCCTTTTGTTAGTATGTTGAGAGAGGCAAAGAGAGAGGGAGAGTGAGGAAGGAGGAAGAAGAGGAGGGTGCTGGGGATTGGACCCGGTCCCTGCACACCCAATTAAAGGAATCTTCTGCTCAAAGACACAGTCTGGCAACATGTGTTCTGACATTTGTCTTCCTGAGTGTTGTGATTTACGGTACCATGGAGCTAAAGGCTAAATTAGCAGCCGCCCAACATCAGAGACCGCACAGTAATGTTGGATGGGCGAGTATTGTCAGATAGGATCAGGCAGGCAGGCAGCATGCTGCTGTCTTGTTTTCATCATCACATGCAACAGCATAGGCTGGCGACCATGGTGCTTTGTTGACTGACGAGTCAAAATAATGTTAGCTGTAATGTCAGAACAGCAATTCTATTCTTTGTAATTTTTCTGTCGAAAGTAATTGACACCAAATCAGGGAAGAAGCAATATGTATTTGAGCTGTACATTTAAAAAGATGAGTGCCCATGCAATGCTGTATCTCTCTACATGGCATTAATATAACACATATATGGATTACTTCATAGGACCATTAGCCTTTAATTCTCTTGCCACTGTATTGCCATTACTCCAAGTATGAGTGCAATGAGATGTTTTTCTAGTAATAGGTAAGTTAACAGCCATATTCAGCATGTGATATGTATATACTATTTAATGAGCGGAGTGGACAGTTTAGAAGAATTGTTGTGCTATAGGTGAATTGAATAACATGGCCTCTGACATCTCTATCAATGTACAGTTATGGGTCTATATGAAATATTACAACACAGATGTGGGATTGTTTTCCCTCCTCCAAACCTTTAAAACACAAACTCTAATCGAGATCCTTCTTCCCCAGATACTGCTTTGATCTCTACCTGTGGGACCTGTCTGTGCCACACAGGGTCCTCTGATAAGCCTTAGAACCAGGCAGCAATTACACACAACTAATTAAACAAGTACAAAACCTTGACCTTGCACTTGATTTACCTGCTTCTGTGGTTAGCCTCAGAATTCAACTTCTGTAGACAGTCGGTACACATGTGCAAAGTTTTACACAAATTTGTAAAAACACACAAAAGAGTCCTTATGCTAAATGTGCAGACAATAGTTGCCACAGAGTTGCGGGATGTGCCATCCAGCAGTCGGTATAGAAATGTGATCTTACAAGGTGAGTGGATGCTGGAGCAGACTGCCTTGCGGTCAGTGGGGAAGCATCGGGCCTCAGGGAAAAGCTCTTAACTTCTGTCAGGCACAAATAACCACGCCATTTTTCACCTCCCGATTTTTAACTGAGAAAATCACTCTGGTCCCCAGTCATATGAACTCTACGCACATGCCATGAGTCAATTCTAGCTCTGACAGAAAGGACTTCTGTCTAACCTGCCAATCTCTATTTCCTAACTTTTTTTCTCCACAGCTTATTCTTTTGAATTATTTGTTGTAATATGTCCACTATAGACTATATGAATGCAATACTCTATTACTCTACTACTATATCATTGTGCCTGGATGAGTGCAGTATAATAACTCTGCTTGTCTTTCATTAAAGAAGAAGCTATGCAGTACGGTTACTCAAGAAAGATAGCAATTTACTGTTACTTAAAGAATATCCTTATTCAATCCTTACGTTACAAATAGCAATGAAATTATTCAACTGCATGAAATGGATAAATGCCATTAAAAATCAGTGTAATTCTCAGTGATCAGCTTTGGATGTGGGAAAGGCAGAGCAGAAGCATTACCACCTTTTATTTCCTGCATCCTTGCTAATATGAACCTGAAAAAAGAAAGGAATTGTAGATTTACATAATGAATTGCATTCAATCGCATTAATGCAACCATTGTTTAATATGCAAAGAAATTCCCCTTTATACAGACATAATGTATGTGAGTGTGGACACAGTGATTTACTGTGGTCAAGCTGCTGCTAGGTGGTGCTATTGGTAGCTCTGTTTTTAAGGGTGAGACTACACAGTGAAGCAACACTGAACATTCATCTTGATCTGAAAAAATTGTAAAAGTGTAAAGCCATTTAGTAAGTTGCTATCGTGCAAGTTCATTTTTTATATTCCTGTGCGTTGTGTATGTACTGTACATTACAGTACTTCCCATATTTGCTGAAATGACAGCAACGACTTCTCAGCTCCCACTCAGGTCTGTGCCTGTGAGGCGTTGACTCTTTAAGTGAAAATATATAAGAGCGGGTGCCCCCATGCTCGAGTATGTTCCCATACATCACATCATTTAACACTTTGAACTGTCAGAAATGTGTCACTCACTCTCTCTCTTGATACCTTCATCTGTCAGACTGAAATCATAAATACAATCATTTCCCCAATGTTGGCTCTTTATTCTGTCAACTGTTTCAAAATGTGACTGTGCCTCTTCATTTCCGACGCATGAATAAGTGAGAGGCCATTAATATGTCTCTTTCATTAGACCCTGGCACTCTGCAGTGCATGAGCATGCAAAGAGCTGTGTGTTTTACTGGGCTCGGGTTCTGATGTCCGATTTGTAAGGCAACAAAGATATGTCACCATGTCCGCGTGAAAAAAAAGGCATCACTCTGAGAATTCATACTCTGTTCCTGCAGTTTAAATAGACAACCAGTGCAGCGCAGTGATGACAGTAATTTTCAGTGTTGTAGCTGTTTAAAATTAAATTAAAATATTTGCACTGCTATGAATAATTACTTTCTGTAAACACAGCTGAACTTCCAACTTAAAAATGATTATTATTAAAGATTCATAGTCTACAAGTAACTCTGTATACTGATGGTGAACTTAGTTTTAAACAAACATATCGCCAAAAAAAATGTGCAAACAATGGGAATAATATGCCTGCATGTGGACAAACTGGTCAAACTTATTTTGTGTTTGTTTTTTCTAAAGATCACCCTGTCCTTTGACAAACACATTTTTTCTTCTTCTTTTCTATCACCACTCCCAAGACAAGATTAGAGGGGAAACTCATCAGTCTCCTTGGCTGTTGTCTGATAAACTTTTTATTTGAAGGGTGTCCTGTCTGGTGTCTCTGGTGTCTTCCTCCAGTGCACTCCTGATTTGAAATATAGCCTTACATAATGAGGGAGAAAAATAGAGCGGTGTTGCACCCCTGAGCCGGTGTCAGCTTAATCAATCATTTTTAAACACAGGCAGGCATGCTTACTCTACTCGCTTCACATCCGCCACATCCTTCCCGTGCTAAACAATGTGACAGCAGCATAATTCATTTTAACTCAAAAATTAAACCGGCAGCATCAAACTTGTCCTTGTATCCTTTTGTTTAAAACACAGGGCAGTGTGTTGGTGTCTCTGTGTGTGTTCATGTTGTTGTTTTTTGGATATTAATATTTCTCTTGTATTCTGTAGATGCAATTAAAACCTTATTTTTCACCGCTATTCTATGAAATGCATACACACACATAGGGTGTGTATCTGTGTGCGTGGTTTGATTTATTTAGGTGCACAAGCTTGTTCTTTTCATACCAGCTCTGCAGGCATGTGTTTGGTGTGTTGTGTTTTTCGGGGGTAAAACTCTAAGGTTTCTCAGTTTCGATTCTAAACATGCAACAGGCATGGAATGTTAGTGCAGGGTTCATACGGTCAAATTGCAGTGGGTCAGGAGGTCAGGGAAATGTGGAGGAGCTAAAGCTGAGCAGAAGGAATGGAACTTGGCCTCTTCGCTTGGCAGTGAGAGATTCCTTCTGGCTTTCTGTCAAAAAGTCGGCCTTCAGCGCAGCACAGCTCCAAAAGTTATATCATACTCCTGCTGGAGAGTTACATTCAATGGAAACATGAAAAGGATTGTTTTTGAGTCCCTGTCACCAATCCAAACTTAAAATGTTGCTTTTTTTGTTGAGGATTTAATGCATCCAAAAATAATCTTCTCAAATTATTTTCATGTTTTTTAGTTTTCTGCATCCATTCAAACTCATCAGTGAGACTAAATTAGAGCATTGTGAAGCAAATTCATTCTGCATCTCTCTCCTTGTGTTTCAGTGCCATGTTTGACAGTATTTACCCTCATGTAAATTATGTCACTTGATTGATGAAGTGTTTATTCAGTTTGGAAACAAACAAACAAAAAAGAAAGGTCAACACAAATTACAAAAACTGCACTTAACACCAGTGATCATTTTCACTTTGCCGACCAACTAATTATCAAATCTGCTACTGAGACACTGAAGTCAAACAAATAAACAGACATTACAGCTTTCTGTAACACTGTACAGTAACAGTTTCTTTGAAATACCGGACTCTATTGAAAGTACAGTATCACAGTTCACAGTGTGTTGTTGTTATGCAAGTTGGATGTGGAAGATAAGATTTTACCCCAGGTTCCCCTATCTGATAAGATTGTCACTTTTAGAGGTTTTATTACAGAAAGTGTATGAAACCCACCAAAATAGCCATATATTCTATTGTATTACTTATTGATGGAATTATAGTGGAAATTAATGATTCCCCTTTTTGCTGGGGATCCCCTGGAACCACCTCAAAGACCCCTGGGGGTCCACTGACCCCAATTTGAGAGCCACTGCCATAATGAACAATAAAATACAAATAGAAAAATTACAGAAATATAATAGTGTTTAAAAAGACAAACTCTTTCTGCTATGATTTGATCACTCTGTAAGCGCATTGGTTTTTGGCATATCCCTCAGTACGAAGGCTTGTCTGTGAACCGTCTGGCTCTGCACTGAGAGGGCAGGACCATGTCAAAGTCCACGTGCACCGCTTTGAAGAGGCGGGGTTCCGCCTCTCAGCTTGCCCGCTGATCACATGCAGGAAGCATGGTGTTTGTAATTGCTGCGCAACAAGCGGTGCGTGGATGCCGGTTGCCAGAGTGACGTCTGATGCCAGCCGTACAACACACTCTATCTTAAAGCGAAGTCTGTCCTAACTGCTGCCAATCTTCACTTTGATCAGACAGAGCGGGAACACACAGGTTACTGTATGAGTAAAGTTAAGAGTTCTTTCATCACCTCCGAGCAGTCAGAAATGCAGCCAGCTCCTCTCCCAGGAAAGGATGATGATGATGATAACGGAAGTGATGATGAGGAAAATAATAAAGACCGCTCCGACAATCTGGGCTTGAATTCTTAGA
Source organism: Euthynnus affinis (assembly GCA_029490765.1). Classification (NCBI taxonomy): domain Eukaryota; kingdom Metazoa; phylum Chordata; class Actinopteri; order Scombriformes; family Scombridae; genus Euthynnus; species Euthynnus affinis. The sequence continues at coordinate 17,576,390 of CM055844.1, read as the reverse complement.
CATGAAAGGGAGTAGCCTACATACTGCTTACATGCTGCAATAAGGAGATACATGCACAGTGTCAGTGAAGGAATTTGCAGTAAATAATCCCTGAACCTCCGCAGCGTTTGACTGTGAACAACAAACAGATGTTACTGTTGATGCAATATGATGGTGAGGATGATGTTGGCCATATTTATCTGCACGAGTTTATGATTATAGCAAAAATAACAACCACAAGAGCTGCAGTTATCATACAAATAAGCTTAATTCTTTTCAATAGCCTTATAGAAAGGTTAAGCTCATTCACTGCAATGCAATTGAATCGCATGATGATGTATTTTGACAATTCTGGACACTTTTCAGTTTTAAATTCAGCCGCAGCCTACATGTGGGATTATCACCTTATGCTTCATTTGAAAGTAAGATAATATAAAGATGTGGAAAACTGTTAAACAGTGTTAGACAGTAATAAAATATCACCATTCCCATGCAAAACTGCGCAGGGTCGATCAGCATGGATTATTTTCAGGCCTACATCTATTCTTCGGCTATTGACAACCTCTCCCTTTCCAGTTTGCATGACTGGAGCTCTCACTAGCGCTGCTAGTGGACAATCAAACCTACACACCCACCTCCAGACACACTCGCATTTCTCATTTCTTACTTCTAGTCTAAATTAGATAGCAAGACGCTGTGTCGGAGCTCACAGACCGCATAGAATTAGTTTTAAGTACAGGCGGTAGTTAAACAGTAAAGCTGAAATTCAACATGGAGTCCCCTCCAGATCCAGCGAGCGACCCGGGCAACAGCGCCTCGGAGCCGGCTACCCCGGTCAGGGAAACCCCGGTAAACCTGGAGACGCTCCGGAAAGCGGACCATCCAGCCCCGGTTCGAAGGCAGACCTGTTCCAGCACCAACAGAGGTAAGCGGACTGTATTTCGCTATGAGAAACGCCGCGAGAAATAACAACAGATCGAGGATTTTTATTTAATAAAAAAATGAAACTTCAAAATGAATTAAATCGCTTCCCCATAAATAACTGCACACTATGTAAATTCACCCAACCACAGGGACGCGGCTTTTTATTTAGTAGCACCAAGGCTTTTGCCCGTTCGGTTGTAATGAGTGTCTTCGGTGTGTGTTGCTGGTGTTCAGGCTCCACTGACAGCTCAAATCATAGGGGGGTGATACGGTCACAGATGTCACATTTACTCTGACTGCAAAATAAATCAGTTACCCAGCAACTTAAAATCGGCCAACAGGAGCGCGTCTTTATGTCAAAACAGGCCAACCTGCCCTCTCAGACGCATTATTGTCAAAGTGTCAAAAGTGAACTTTTGGAAACTGTGGGCTACTTAATCGATCAGTCCCATTCTCCTTTTGTCGGGGATCTACCCTCGACTATTCCTATTACAGCACACAGCGCCGTCTGGTCGGGATTTTTTTTTTTTTTTTACATCTCCAGCTAACAGCTTTCGGTTATTCCTGTGTGCAAAAAGACGCCCCAGCAGCTGGAATTTGTTTAGCGCCAGCTCTCAAAAAAAGAAAAAAAAAAACTGTTGCAAGCATGAAGCACGGCTTCTGCGACCAAACCTCCACATGATTAGACTGTAAAAACTACACGGGCCTGTATTGCCAATTAGCCCGTCAAAGTCTGCCTGCATTGCTGCTGAAGACTAGTTCATTTTACATGATTTATCCACCACGTCCCGTCCATGTTGTACAGTACAGACAGTAGGCCTATTTAACCACACCCCCTCTCGGCTGTCTCCAGTACAGGCTAACCGGGCTCGTCCAAGTTCAAAGAAATAGTGATTTCTCTGCTGATTCTTGACAAGCAGAGTTGGTGTGTGTGCATGACAGTGAGGTGATCAGTGGAGACGTGACAATTAATTCATTGCACGGTGCGTTTTTTTTTTGTCTCTGTGCGCGCACTCTTCCTGTGCGCAAGGGTATATTTAGAGTGTGATATGGTGAATGTGGAATGTAAGCTGGTTATGTAACAGGTTTAGCCATAAACAGAGGCGCGCATCTGAGAGCAGAAATCATCATTACAGATCTTTTCACTTTATACTAGAGTTCACTCACTCTCCATGATCGCCATGGCTGTTTAATTAAAAAAAATAACTGCACTTAATCGAGTATTTATATACCACTAAAGGGAAACTGTGTGACTTTGTGGGTTGGCACAGCCTGAGCACTTCTTATGTAATAGCGGGGCAAAGACAGGTAGTTGGGAGGCTTCTTGGATTGATTTCTTTTTTCACAAGTCTGACTTTGAGACACTCCTAACCTGCTGACCCATATTCACCCCACCCTTTTATGCACAGGATTAAAGTGCGTCTGGGAAAGAGAAAGACAGGAAAAAGAACGCCTTTGGTTTGTTATGTAATGCTGAATGGGTGAAAAAAAAACATGTTCAGTGGGACAACCTCTGTAGCTTTAAAGGAGTTCCCCTGGACTGAAACTCTATGTTTTACCTTATTTTTGCAAAGAATAAAAAGGATTATAAGAGAGTATGAGCAGTAGAAAGCTTGAAGAAAAGTTTAGAAAACTTTTTAAAAACTTATTGTGAAACAGCATTTGTCAGAAATGTGGTATAAGTAAATCCTTAATGAATTTATTCTCCCAAATTTAACTATGCAGTTCAAATCTTAATGTGTGTGATCACTTGGGGTGTTCCGTAACAACTAGTGTCTACTAAATTTTCAAAAGATAGTGGTTAAAAACAGACAAGTCATTTTTTTAATCTTATCTCTTAGAATCTTAAACCTGGTACCTGTAACTTGGATGTAAAGTTATGTATAATAACAACAGTTTATTGTTGTCGGCCATATAATCTAGTGACTGTAAAATGTATGATAACAAGGTATTAGGATATTGCAAAAGTTGGCCTGTATTTGTTTTAAAAATGTCTAACTTGGATCATTACGCAGAGCATTTATAAATTGAATAATGTAGAAATATTCAGTACATCTGACATTTAGGAGAGCAGAAGAAAAGTTTGCTTTCATAAAGGAATGATGGCTAAATTGCTTTATTTAATAAAGCACTGATGTAAAAGTACAAGTGTTCTTATTAAGAATTGCAATTGGTTTATCATGTTGACATAGTTCCGTGTAGGGTCACTCAAGAAATAAAACAATGGAAACCGTTTATGGTCATGTTCAAGACATGTAAGACATTTTTTAAAAAGTATTTTATACTTGTATACGTTCAGAGTCAGCTGCAGAAATCAACATCTGAAAGGCAGCAGACACTTGCCTAAGCGCAGTTTCCTTCTTTACACCTGCTGTATTAGACTTTCTCGAGGATGCACATTTCTTATCCTGCATGCAGAGCGTTTACTGTTTTAACCCTGAGTGCTAATACCTTTTTAAGTGGAAAGGGCTTACTTCAGCAGAAGCTGTGCTCTGTAAGACTTGAGCGGGTCAGAGAAAAGGCCTTGGAGGGCTGTGGATATCATTACTGGAAAGAAGAAAGGGTGTTATTTTCATATCGCAAGATCCCTCAGTTCGCAAATTTGGAAACAATCAATATTAATGGCGTGGTTATGTAAGGTGATGGTCTCTGCAGATGCCTGAAACCTCACGATTGCACAGGGAAGCTCTAAAGCCGCAGATCTGATAAGAGCCCCGGTGTCCTGGATCCTCCCTGTTTGAGTGTCAGAACTGTGTTTGCATGTGTGTGAGTGTGTCATAGTGGTACTTTAGTAGTCTAAACTGAGTGACTGAGACCACTATGCCGGTCCTCTTATGCTTTGGCTGTTGAAATGCTGGTTGCTGTTATTTACAAAGAGTCAGATATTTTCCTTTGATAAAGAGGTAGAAAGTACTGATTTCTATCTGAAAGAGACAAGTCGCTCTAATGTCAAATAACATTGTGTTGCTTTTTAAATTGTGAAAGTTGTCCCCAGGTGAAGTGTGATGTGGTTTCAGTGGAAAACATCACAGTCCAGCCTGCTTATTAGTTTCCCTCAGTATCTAGATTCATGTTTCTCATTACTATACTGAATACCAGTTTCCTATCTATAATGTCATAACATGTAGTGGTCTTGTAGATTGCCCTGTTACAATCATTAGTTTAAGACAGAAACATACATAACAGTTTTAAGTGTTGGTTTTATAGTAGAAAACAAATCAGCTGACACTGCAGTTTTAGTAGCTGATCCAAACTAAAAAGGCAGAGTTTAAAAATATTCAGTCTTCAGTTAATGAACACATAACCAGACTTTCATCCAGCAGTTTTATTTTAGGGTATCGAAACGAGAGCCTTCGGCTAGAGTGGCAGCATTTATTTAGTTGTTGTTGACACAAGACGGATGAGGTGCAGGACCGCAAAGGCTTTTAAAAAAAGGTTTTACACAAAACCTCAGAAAGCCCGGAGTTGGCATTAGACTTGCTCGCCACTCGACTGGACAGCAACATTATTGAGGCTGTGGCATTCTCAAATTCACTGAATTAGGGCTCCCTGCCCGCTGGAGAGCATGAAGATACAGGTATAGGCTTATAGCTGAGCCTTCTGCTCGGACACATCCGGGAGGTGAACTCTATTAGGTGACTCTTTTTTTCTGGCTGGCTGCCTATAACATAATATTGAGTTTCATTCCTCTTCTGTTTTCAATTCTTAGCTGATAATATCAAAAACTTTTTTATTGGCACCTGTCACACAATTAACATTGTTATATTTTCATCAGTTGATTTGAAATCAAAGCACAGTATCTATTGCAGTTCTCCTCTGCCCAACGGTAAAACACCTGTCAGTTAAACTGAAAAAGGTAAACATTATTTCTGTGTGTTGCATAGACGCTGACATCTGCTCGTAGTTTAGACTTTGGCACCGCCATTTTTTTAAAAAAAGGTCTCTTCTGTTCATAGGAGCATCAAAGGTCAAATTGTGCTTGAGCGACAGTATGCTTATCTAAGTAGGATGTACCTGTAAATGGACTGCATTGACCACTCAAAGGGCTTTACAACACAAGCCGACATTCAGCCGTTCACACACACATTCATACACTGATGGCAGAGGCTGCCATGCAAGAACTGCTCATCAGGAGCAATATAGCGCTTTTTATCCAAAGTGCTTTACAGAGTTTCTAATACTCACGCATTCAGCAATTTGGGGTTCAGTATCTTGCCCAAGCCTCTGAATGTCAATGTAAGTTAAGTTAAACAAGCACTAATTGAGATTGTGTCATGTCAGGTGTCATACACTTTCTGTCTTCAAGTTTGTGCGAAATAATAACAAAATGTCCAGAATCGCTGTGAACTGCTCATTTGTACATCCCACAAAATTGAAAATCTTGAATTGAAAAATCGTGTCTCTTTTTCTTAGCTTGTTCACTGTGGATTGTTCTGCCCTTCATAGTTCAAAACTATGTCAAACATGTATTATTTATTTAATCATAATTTAACTCTTTTTACAAAACATGTCCATCATTTTTCTGAGACATTCTGTGTATATAAAAATTAGATTCTGGGTCATCCCGTTTAAGCCCTGCATCATATAAAATCTTCCCGTTTAACTTTGAAATTAATTGAAGTACCATTATGTGGCTTGTATAATATCCTGCTTCATGTGAAATCATGTGAGAAATATACACAAAGGCATTTTATGGGAGCACTAAATAATTTTGATACTGTACATGTTTAAACAGACATTTTAATGTTTTAAGCAAGAGCTTGAGGCTGAAAGGTGTTTCCATATACTTTTGTTGAGTTTGGGGTAGCAATGTGCCCTCTAAGGGGTGCTAACAGGGCTTTTAGATTTATTTTTGTAATTATCGTTTGAGCGTATAATCTAATGTATCTTTTTATGTGAAGGTCTTGCAAATCATGCAATAACCCGTGACGGCGTTGAGCAAAACATTTTCTGTATTTGTTACCAGGGAAGCGGCATGAAAGGACTCCTGTGGATTTTATTGCAGGAAACTGCTTTGTAGACAGCCAGCCAGTGAAAATTTACACACTGACAGGACGTTGCTAGACATACCATTGCAGAGTTCCGCAGTTGACCCATGATTCTCTCTAATCTAATCTGGGCCAGTGGCTTTAATGAATTCACTGGACTGAAATCCATATGCATTTTTATCAGCTTTGTACAAATGTGTCTCCATCATGTATATTCTGTGGCCTCTAATATGATACAGAAAATTTGATTTACCAATGTTCAAGGCTCAAATTATCCATGTCCATGTGCTTTTAATCAGTACGGGGATTTTTTTTTTTTGAAGTGCAAGGTTTATACAAGTTGTTAATTGGTGTTGGCATATTACAAGACAGTTACACAATGCAGGATACTCTCCATGTAGACCAAAAAGAGACAGGATGTATCAAACTAACTACCTAAACTTGGACATCGCTACAAGAATGCTTTCAAAGAATATTCTGATGTAGCTATGTTTATTTTGTAATTTATAAAATCAGTTGGGTGTATGATGTATGCAGTGCAATTCAAGCCCTTAATAGACTAGTGTATATTCCTAAAAAAAGTTTAGATATCAGACTTAACCCATAATATAAAAGTTTTCTTCTAGTGAGACAGTTTATTTTAGAGTTTAAATCACCAGTGGTTTTAACTGGGGCTGGCGAGGAAGTTTCAACTGGTGACAGACACCAGATTTGATGTGAAATCTCCAGTGGTGAATGATAGCTCAGATCTATGGCCCATTTACAGAAGTTTGTATCTTAGATAAAATAAAATAAAAAGTCAGAATAGTAATGACCGGAAATAGTCCAGATGCATTATTGGAGGGCGTTAAAGGAGTCTAAATTTAATGTGGTACACTGTGACCTGAGTACTGGTGCCGTTTGGCTCCGTGCTGCTCTGTGCCGCCCTGATACGAAATGGGCCCCTTAGAAGAGGCCTAGAGGGGTCTAAAGGATCACTCTGAGGAATTCTTATGTCACATCTAGGGCCAAGCCTTTCATATCTCCAACAGTGCGGAGGGTGTAAAGCTCACAAGCAGGTAGGTAAGCCCCTCAGTCAGGAACTTTGACCCGCTGTATCTTTCAAACCATCACTCTCATGCCTTTGAACAAAATCATACTGGACACATATATTCTACTTCATGTCATGTGTGTCAAGTCATGTGCACTTTAAGCCGTTGAGTGTCAGACAGAGGAAAATATATGTATACTTTTTACCATAGAACCTCTTACTTCCACATGCAGGCTGCAGAGCACTGACATGTGTTGAACATTTGAGAAAAAAGTCAGGAGGGTCTCCCGTTCACTGAGGCTCTCCCAGACGTTATGTGCCTGTGTGTGCTTTAAAACAGGAAGAGGTAACGTTGTAAAATCTAAAGTATGTTATTCAAACAGCACACCTCAAGAGCCTCTTAAACGTTATTTATCTTGCTTTCTGTAGGCTAAATGGCCCTCATGGTAGCCCTTTTTTTAGGACTACTACTGATCGGTGGACATCAGACATGAGATGAAAATGGAAATATCTGTTGCATATTGTAGCCCATCTGCTGTATACAGCTGAGGTATAGTAGCAAGACAGAACAATGCCTGTCTTTAGTTAGATTAATAATAATGTAATTTGACATTAGACTAGAAAAGGTAGTCCTAGGGATTGCAGGAACTTTATTTCTCTTTCAAACAGATCAGCCTGAGGATTTCGTGCTTCTACTTTTTGTGAGTGCCTGAATCACTGAGTTATTGTTTCCAATTTGCACAAATCAATTTAAAATGTCTCCATATTACAATGAGAAACAGAGATGCAGGAGTAGAACAATTTTGTTGCGCAGATACTTTGATTTTCCTTCGATTCTATCACATGCAGTGAGGTAAATAATATTGAGTAAGGCAAAGCAGACGTGCCGCATCCACCGCCGTCATTTTCACTCCATCAGTAGTGCTGTTAAGTATTACTTAAGAAAGTTTATTTGTCACCTGAAATAAACAAAAAACTTTTGGAGACATGCGAGATAAAACAACTTGAAAATCAGTGTCATTTCTGTTGGCTTGATTATTTATATTGGAATAACAAGCGCGACTTAATCTCATAAATAAAAAAGGGAGAGATACAGATCCGTCCCCTCCAGGTACTGCCGCCACTTAATCGAATTAGCTCCACTCTCAGGCTTGACGGGCTCTTCAAACACCCCTGGTGACTTCTGAGTGCCGATTACAATCAGCTACTATTTTCAGCCTTTGATTAAAATCTGGTGAGATTGGACAGAATTTTTTTGAGCGCAGAACCAACTAATTATTAACATCGCAGCCCATCTCTCTTTTTTTGCCAGTTACAGAGGGCCAATGGGCTGGAGTAGTTAAACAATACCCAAAAGTATTAATCATGTTGAATCACTCTGTGTGAAACTATTAGCTTGTTCCTATTGAAACATCTCACTGTGTTGTCCAACACACAATTTTTTTTTTACTGACCTTTGTGTCAGTATAAAAAAAATCACAGTGTAGAATTGCGGTTTGAATATTTGTGAAATCAAAGACACCATTTGTATTTGTTTCATTGCTTAACATTTGGTCTGTTTCTGATGAATCCTAACACTATAATCTTTGTCAAATAATCTAGTAGTTCATACAGATTTCCTCATCTGGCAGACAACAATAATGAACACAACTCTTCGCTGGTGAAATAATAGAAGATGATCACAATTGTTCATGCCTCACGCAGTATGTCACAGATTCATTATAATGTTCCTGTCAAAGATAATTCAGTCCTTTTGTTACTTTCAAAAGCAGCTTTTGAATATGAATAAGTCACTAATGAATATTTGGCTCTTGCTTGTGTCTGTGGATTGATTGCTTTAGGAGGCATACTAAGACAGAGTGTGGCGCGATGGGGCTCAATCAATGCCGCAATGCTGCCGCGCTGCTCTCTGACAGTGATTGAAAGACAGAGTCACTCTTCACCATGTATGATACACGAATCCTGCTCTCACTCACTGACAAATATCATCTGTCTGATCAATCAATATTTGCAGCTTTATTTTACTAATGCAGTACTTAAGACGCAATAATTAACGCCATGCTGGGTTGTTAAAAGCCTATTTTTATGTGACAGACAGAAATAGACATACAGAAATAGGAAGATGAAGGCGTTTGGTTGATGTTGATAGTGGCATATCTCGCAGACGCTCCTCATACACTTTACCATGAACTTATCAAGAACTTGAGATTTCCTAATCTGCATAACAAATGCTTAATGAATCCTGCTGCTTTCAAGTTATATTAATGTACAAAATTGGAGTTCTTTTTTTCCTGTTTTTTTTTCTTTTGTTGAATGTTTTGAGCCATAATGAACGGTTGTTTTGTTCATCTTGTAAAACCTAATGGACTCATTTCAAGTTCATATATTGTAGTATTGTTTTTTAATTATGGAATTATGAAATAACAATGGTTATAAAGAAGTAAAGGTTCTTACTTTGAGAAAGTGGCAGGTGGATAAAAGTTCAAATTCAAGATGATTTGAAGTCTTGAGAAAATATCTAGGATTTACTGTGAATGCAAAACCTTTTTTTGTACTCAGTCATTTTATTCTCTCTCCATAAAGTGTCAAGTTTGTAATTATATAGTTTGAAACAGTAGTTTAACTGAGGGAATATTCATTCAATGTCATCTTGTGTTTAGTGTGGCTTGTGATGCTCATTAATTTCTGCTTGCTCCACTTGCGGTGTTTGGGCTCCCTTTGCTGGCTCAGTGCCACAGTGTCTTCTGAAAGAGCCACTTCATCTCTGTCAGGGGCAGGTGGAAATTTGCTGCACACTTCTAATTGGACAAAGTGCCTTTCAAACTCTCAACCATCATACACAGATCAGATTATCATACAGACCAGGTGTCAACAGAGGTTTTTCACCTCCCTCTGCCCCTCCTGCTCTTTTCTGCATCTTTTGGTCGACTTTCAGATTTTCCCTATGCTCTCTCTTTTTTTTTTTATTTATTTTTTTTAAACTCCCTGCCGCCTAGTGGCCCAAGGCACAAAAGGCTATAAAGCCATGTTTTACAAATTAATTACAAGGAAGTGCACTTGTTATTTTGACTTTGGTGCTTTGATTGTATACTGTAGTGCAACACTCTAAAACAGTGGGGGATTAAAATAATTTTTTCTGCTTAAGATCCTCAAGCAGGTCCTTTCTAAGTTTCAAGCTCTTAATTGCAAAAGCTTGGTCACCTCTAGTCTGAAGTACAGAAACCTTTGCAACATCCAGAAGGAGAATATGAGGCTGCAGGCTATCTCACAGGGGGCTTTAAGGTCTGCAGTATAGCTTGAGGCCAGACCTCACTTTCTTGTAAAAGTAATCGGAGAAATCTTCAGATCAATTCTCCACCAGGTGAGCCCCAGTTGAGTGATGTTATTTTTGTATGTTTGAAACAGTTAAAAGCATAATTACTGCATTTTGAACCAGCCCGGGAAGATAAAAGACTTTTCCATTCATATAATTACAGATTGATTTAACTCAAATGCTGAAAAATGAGTTCATGTTTTAGATAACAGCATTCTTTTCTGGATAGTTAACAGTGGAAAAAAACTTGGCTAGGCAAGGCTTTTGTTGTAATGTACAAAGCCAACTGGAAATGTAAAACTTCATGTACAGTAAGTGTTTATATAGTTTGAGGCACTGGCCTTCAAGGGTGCAGGGGATCTTTGTGTATTTTCTGTTGTGAAAGTGGGAGCATGTGAATGGAATATAAGATCTGACATAAACTGAACCATGAAAAGCAACCAAGGTAATGATTGAGAGGAGATTTAAGTGTTTAGAATTAGTTCAGTACAAACTGAACACTTAGAACATTTTCAAACCTGAGTTGTTTGTTTAGTATGGTTGAAATGGACTTTGGTTTGTTTTCCAACTTGGTACAATTTGTTTGGGAAGATCTGAACACAGCAATTGCAATTGGGTGGGGACCAAACCAAGACCCTTTAGAGGAAGTGGTCTTGATCTGGTCACAAACAAATTCTGGAATGGTTCATTTGTGGCGGCAACGTGACCCAACCTTGATTTGACCCAACTAGAAGTTGTACTTTGCAACTTTAAGACTACAGAGTTTGTTAGTGGGGCAGCTGTTGCTCTGGAGGTAGAGAAGTGTGCCCACTAATTACAGAGATGGTGGTTCGATCCCTGGCTCTTATGTGTCAAAGTGTCCTTGAGCAAGACACTGAACCTTAAGTTGGTCCCGATGGTCAGTGTGTGAGTGAGTGAGAGAATTGTAAAGTGCTTTGTAAACTCAGCAGACACACTGTTCTGGTCTCTGTTCTGTATTTCTCTGTTTTGTATCTTCAGGTTAGGCTAACCCACTGTTGCTAACTTTGGAGCTAACTCCTGTCACTTTTCCAGCACTTGGGGAAACAACAGACATGACTTTTTTTAGCATTCATTAACTGACACACTGTAGTCATTTACTGCCAGACTCACAACTCACTACTAACCTTTTCCTCCGCTTGCATCCACCGTCACCTCTCTGCCACTCGCTTGTTCCCACTTGCTTTAGTCCAACGAGAGCATATCGACCAACTAATCAACCAGTTGACCAGCAGACTACAGCCCTAGTTCTTTGATCAGTATCAAAGCCTGAAATGAAATCTAAAAGGATGAACATACAACTTGGACATAATTTTTTTTGTTGAACAAAGCTATCGGTTACTTTAACAAGGATGACATTTGTACTGTGCTTTCTGTGTTGTTGCATAAAAAAAGTGTTATTTGGCCCACTGTATAACACCTTTGCACCTGGATTGTTGCTGCTATGGCTGTATTGACTAATGGAGCACTGATGTGAAAGCAAAGCTTGAGAAATTCTTTAAAGAATTAAGAGGAAGAACAACAGCATCTTATTTTATCACGGCATCCTTTGAAAGTTGAGAGGCTGAACCAGTTGTAGAGAGTGATAAATACATTATCGCTACTCCATCCACACATCAGGAAAACACGGGAAAATTATGGCATACTAGATTGCTTATCTTGTCTGCATGTCGTCAGCGCAGATGTATTACCCTGAGCTGATTTGATTCTGGGCAAAGGGAAGTGGACAGGAGAGATTGATGGTGGTGTCCCCAGTCAGACAGATAACACCTGATTCTGCCTGCAGGGGGTTGGTCTAGCACACTCCTCCCCTGCACCTCAGATGCGTCGGAGGCTGTGCTGAGGAGGTGAACCGTTCCTTCACTCAATGCAAATTCAGGGCCACATTCAGAGATGATCCCAGGACGATTGAGCCAATGTGGCCCGGAGCACTCTGCACCACATGATCCATGCATCAGCCACACCTGGGAGAAACCCACACAGGCATGGGGGTCATTTGTTTAACACAGGTGCATCATGTATCTCAGTGCACTCAAACAAGCACACACACACACACATACACAAACACAACCACACGCTTGAATGCATGCTCCGAGACGCACACATGCCCCAATGCACTCACAGATACACAAGTGTTAATGAAATGTTCTCTGCGCACGTGGTTATGTATTGGAAAAATGTCTACACTACAGCACCTTTTGTTATGACCTGTTGTTTCTGTCACATGTTATTTTTTTCAATTTCTTAAGTCTCAACAAATTTCACTAAGGAATATATGTAATACAGAAGTACAGGGACTTGAAGAAACACTGTTCAAAGAAGTACTGTGAAGTCTTTAAAGATGGTTTCTCTGTGTGGAAGCAGCAAACATGAGAGGACGCACAGCTGCATCCAAGTATGTTGATTCATTACTAATATACTGCATCAGTATTTGTTACCGGCAGTATTTCATAATTAGCATGTCATCTTTTGTGATTCATGTTTTGAATAAGCCTAAAATTTCAAACACATGTTCCTAATATTTCTTTCTCCCAAATGGTTAATCTATTAGCCAATGGAAAGGAAATTGCAACATCAATTTGATAATCTATTGTTTCAGTGATTTATTTAACAAAAATAGTGGTTCCAGCTCCTATAAATTCAACTTAGGGAAATTATTTTTCATCATATTTTGACATGTTAAAGACTGAGCATAATGGAGTAATGGAAATAATCATTTGTTTGCAATCTTAGTATCATTTGAAGCATAGAATAAATTGGCATTGTGCTTCACTGCATTTTGCTCTGCATGGATACAGATGGCATTTAAAAAATACTCTGCTCTTTGCACTTAAAAAAGATCTTTTGATACTGTTACATCATTTGTTATAATTTGCCATCTATCAGTAACATCTGAGTGTCTTATGATCCCCATGAATCAAAGTATGCTGCTGCATCCTCAAACAGACATACAGTGAAGCAAAACCAATTTTCTTTTTTTATTCAATAACAAGGTGTGCAGCACTGGTTCTCAGTGTGCGAAGCAGATGGTGAAAGGCTAGTGTATAATAGATCTCAATATTAACTGTAGCACATGCTGGGAGTGTTGGTGGATGGCACACAGCAGAGTAAAAGAGAAGCAATGACCTTCTGTCCCATCATTTACCCCCTCGTGCCCCCCATACTGCTCTCAAATTACTTTGTTTTAGCCAATTAAAGCAGCCGGCTGAGCATCAAGCAGGCTGCCATTTTTTCGCTCACCTGGACCCATGTGACATTATCGCTCTGTCATCGGGAGAGATGGCCATAAGTGGGAATCTCCGGCATGGCACCGTGCCACCTTAGACCCCACTGTGTGTTCACTGAGATTAATGCAATGACTCTCCCCCCAACTTGCAAGAATCTCAGTCAGCTCTCTCATTCGTACCTGGCGATAGTGCTACACACAGTTCCTCACTGCGTGAACCAATGAGCAAATGATTGCAGTGGTTATACCACGCTCCGAAGCAGACTATAGATTTCTAGCTATTTCCTGAATTACCCTCTGGTTGAAAAAAATGATCAGATTCTAAATGTGCATGGAATCTATTGTCCTTAAGTTGCCTTGTCGCTGATCAAGATACCATATGCTGAGAAATGGTTCTCAATCCAAATCCTTTAATGGCTCAATAATAGAAAGAAAGAAGGCAGACACAACAATACCATGGCACGGGATGAGTGAAGGACCGGAGTGTGTGGTGTTTAACAGCCATACGAGCACAGATTATGTGCTTGAAGGGGCTGAATTGAGTGCCAGCAGTGACAGTTGGGCTGGGAATTGAGCGTGCCTGGGACGTGCGGCTTGACTCCGCTTGGAAACACCACTGGGTCCAGGGCTCATCTCTGCAGTCCTCCGCCTCCCTCCTCCCGTAGAGGCATTGTGGCCTGCCGTTTGCTCTGCTTTATCGGGGGAATGGATGGGCCCCTGCTCCCGCTTGATGAACACTCACTAATGGCTGCTTCTTTGAAAGCGGACGGGCCCGTTTGAGGAGGAGTGTCTTTTTACTTCCCTCCAGCTTGCCTTGGCCGGGCATTTGTCAGGCTGCCTGGCTTTGCTGTCCTGCCCGCATGATTATGCGCCAAGGGGCTGAAACGTCTGTCATTTGTTTTACTTTCAAATGAAAGTTGACGATTTACCAATAAAAAGTAAAAATAGTCTTTTGATGATGTCTGGAGACATACAGAGAAAGTGTTGCAATACCAATATTTTCAGCACTTTGTCAGACTAGAAATAACAAAAGAGATTTGTCTTTATGCTTTTTATATTGCATCTCCTCTGATAAAAAGCAGTATGTCATAGTTGTGTGTAAAGTGAGAAAGTGCGGTAGATATTTAGATATGGTTGAGGACACAGCATTACATTAATGTCGACAAGCTCCTCTCCGTCTGATTGCGTATCACTCCATCTAATGGCTTGCCAAAATGCACTGTGATGTCATGAAAGAAAGCAGAAATACTGGCATCCCCGTTTGTTCCTGTCTTATTTAACTAGAGGTATTTTTACTGCTCAGCTGCACAAGAAGGACTTCAGCAGCAGCCGTCTTGATGTATTCTTAACACAACTTAGAACTGGGAGGTCTGTAATAACAAAATAAGCAGCTGTGTTTGAAATCGGTCCTCTTGACAGTTTGCATACTTTTTACAGGCTGTTAATCGTCTGCAGTTCAGAAACGTACACAAACGAAGAAAGATGACAAGCACATGTATAATAAGAAGTGCGGAAACTAACGGCAGTCTTAACAGTTAAGAGTAGTCTGGTATTTTTATAAAGACATCTGCACTTTAGATGATGGCTGGATATTATGTCTTAAAGCTTTGAATCATTAGCTGATGGATCAGTAATGCTGCCAGTTATCTGTTTACTTATCTTACTGGTGCCCTTGACCACTGCCACGTCTTTTCACCCCAGAGGGAGCCGTTGTTCCTGTTGCCATCCTCTTCATACCAGTCTCCAGCTTCTGGAGACTCCATTAGGAAGTTGGAGTTGTCCTTGGAAATCTCCTCTCTATAACTTCTTCTGTCTTCACTCTCTCTGTCCCTCTCCCTCTCCCACTCCGTTTCACGTGCACTCTTTTTTTCTCTCCCCCACTTTAAACTAGGGCGGAGGTCAGAATGGCGAATTTGATATAAGAGCTGATGTGCTTCCACGGAGCACCTTGTCAACTCAAAACAATAGGTTTGCAGGAGCTGTTATGCCGAATAAAGAATGTTCGCATATATCCAGAGAAATGTCCTCTCGCTAGACATTCCCAAAAGAGATGAGAGCGTTTGTCTGCATACATTTTTACCAGTCCTGGCCCTGTAGGAAATGGAGGTTGAAGCAAAATGAATTCATTTAACATGTGAGCAAGTAAGTTATTTCACCTGGGAGATTGAAAAAGTTATCCAATATGCATGTTAAAAGTGGAACCTTTATCCCTGTGATATTTGATTTGGTCATTAAGTGGCCTGCTCTAGTCCATCTTATTCAGCTTTGTCTTGTAAATTTAAACCCTTGTTCTAACCCATCATATAATGTTACTGCTCTGTTAGGCTTTGCATAATGTCTGTGAAGAAGTAACAGATGTTTGCAGTTGCATAACGACAAGAAAAAAGCAGCCGGCTGTGGTGTTATACAGCAGTTTGATCAAATGGTTTTAATTGGATCTGATCTCTTTGTCTTAGTGGTATATCTAAGTTGCCTCTTACAAAGCGGTCATCTAACAGGTCATCCAGTCAGATCCAAACATGCTGCTCTCATAGAAATGTAAGCAGTTGAGTGTGTGCGTATGTGTGTTTTTTCTTTTTTTTTTGCTAATGGTACAGCCAAACTAATGAGGTCATAACAATAAATACATTTCTGAGCATGATCTTCAGGTATCTTGTAAAATAGTTAAAAAAAGACTGTGATTAGGATGAAGTGCGAGTTGAAAATGAGTAGATGGATGGATGGATATTAATATAACTGCTATATTCATTTCCATTGTCAGAGATCTCTCACTAACTCGTCACAGGCAGTTTCATCTCAAATTAAATTCATTTGGATATGACATTTTAATTGGAACACTATTCCCATTAATTGGACAAATTAGAGAAAAGTCTGCTGGGGGAAAGGTAATCTCTGGAAGAGATGATTTGGAATTCACAATTTAGAATTAAAAATCAGCTGCTCTGCTTTGTTTGTGTGGCAGCCAGTTTGCGGCAGCGCACGCAGGCAGCGCCAGCGCTGGGGGTCTCAGCGGCACTCAGAGCTCACGTTGTCTTCATTAAAAGCGATTAAGGAATAGGTCAATTTAGTCTGCTTGGCTGGTTGGATCTGTGCATTTCCTCCTATGAAATGTCTTTGTCTTTATCTGCCCAGGCTCTGTGGGCTTTGGTATCCACTCGAGCAGCAAATATGATCAGTCACTATTTTCTACATGTTTACATGTCTGATTGAACGTCTTAGTGAGTCATGGCAGCATCCTTTTAAATACTGTCATTTTGTTTTTATTTGCGTGTGAACATGTGTGCATACACATGTGTTTGGGTTTTCACGCTCCTGTGCTCCGTTTCAGCCAGCGTGCTGTCTGGGTGCTGATGAGTTGCTGTCTGATTAGCAATGAAAAGTGCTGTTCACCCTGCAGCTTGAACCACTGTGAGCAATTAATTACGCTAATAAAAATCACCTTAAAATTTGTGTGGTTGATTTCATAAACATATGTGGATACAGAAATGTTTCCCAAACCAAACGAGATGTTTTTATATTCCAGGCAGAATGGATGCTGTTATTGTGTGTGGCTAAATATAAGTTTTTAGTACCACTGTTCATGAATGCATTCAGGAACAGCTTAAACAGCACACTGCACAGGTGTTGTGTGCTGTTTAAGATAAGGCATGTGATATTTCAGTGCTGTGGAATGGCTGTCCATAGAGACAATTGACACTCACTAAATGCAAAATGTGTTGCAAATTTCTAATTTCAGGGTGGCCACCTGTCAGTTTAGGTAGACTGGCAATTCGGCCAGGAGAGAAAACTCGGTGCCAGGAGGATCCAGGTGTAGATAAATGTTGCACATATGTCATCAGATTATAAAGGAAACTGTCTATTCATCCTGCACGTGTGTGGACAAAACACTTAATTCTAACAAAGGATAGCTACTTTATTCTCTCGTTTTATGTTCATTGTTCTACAGTATCTGAGATATGCACATTATGTACTACATGTACAGAAAAAAGAGACATCGGCCTTGCTGTGTGGCTAATATTTGTTCAGTGTTACAACTTTGCAAATGGAGCCTTTTGAAATATCAGCTCACTGTGTTCCACCTTATTCAGATCATGTGGTTTCTCAGCTACCACATTGTTGTGTGTAAACAAACACTGTGAATACCTGTGACCATGGACCATGTCAACCTGGAAAATGGATCACAGCACAGTTTTGGAACACTGACACAATTGTTTTTGTGCTTTCAAATTGATATAATGTTCAAGTTTATAAGTTCTGATGAGCCTTGTTGCTCTCAGCTAATATATTGTTGAAAAAAACCCTGGACAATGTTCTTAAATTGAAACCTGACTCTGCTTCTGATATGAAAAATAATACCTTTGCACTTACTGTACTGATCATGCAAAGTGGTCGAGAGTCCTACTTGGAGCTCTCTATAGTAAAATGTAGAGGGGAAGCAGAGGATATGGTGTAAGGAGGAAAGAGAGAGAGCAGACAGAGGGGGCTCCTAGATAGCGGGGCCAGGGGGAAAAAGTTCCCCCATGCTTGTCAGAGTTTGAGCAAGTTCAGAATTGATGGAGCCCACAGGCAGCACTGCTAATTTTAGTTGAAATCACCTAAGTGGTTTGGCTAATTTATCCAGGCTCCTCGGCCTCAGCCCCTGGTTTCTGGCTCTCCCCTGCCTCCCCCCTCCCTCCCAGATATATCCACAAAGCGTGAAGGTACCAGGAGGTGACAGTGGGAACAGAAGGGTATTTTGTGCCCAGCTGAGCTGCGCGTGCACTGAGTAGTTTCAACCTATGGCATACATTTGGATATTGTCTGACCCTTAACCGCAGCCCAGGTTCAACCATCTATTCCATAAAATGAAGTATACCAGACTGTATTTAATGGAAAAAGCAAAATTACATTTGAATTTTAAAACTATGGAATGGAAAATAGATAAAATCGCTGATATACTATCTCCTAATTATGTTTTATATTTCACATTTCCAATATTGCTTGATAGTTGTTGAGATATGAGCATTTAAATTGATGAGATGACAATCATTTTAACTCTTTTGAGAGGATATGGATATGTAATGATGGTCTTCCAGCTTGCGGCTTCAGACACTTTTAATTGTAATGAAGAAATGTACAGCACGGATGAGTATTTTGTATTTTGATAGTTTTTTTTGGGCCATTTAAATGCATTAATATCGTCATAGATTCCTGTATGCTATAATTCAAACGGCACTTTATAGCTTAGTCTGGGATCCAAGATGGGACTGTGACTGTTCAGGTTATTTTATGTGATTTTGTAGACACTCACAGGATGAAACCAGAGCAGGTTGTCTAAACTTGTGTAATATCAGGGTGACTGAAGTATATCAAAACTGTCAGACGTTGTGAGCTTCGTGACTGTGAATGTGAAACAGCATGGATATGCGTGCCAAGATGTCGCTTATGTTTATCATGTCTGACTCAAGAATTTACATACTGTAGTAATTTGTGTCATACTTAACTTTTGCTGCTCAAGAGGCTGTTATCTATTAGAAAAACTATGAATTTATGCACAGTCCATTATTTAGAATTTAATTATCTGATTACTGCAAATGTGTTTTGTATTGGTATTTTGTAATTAGTAAGAACAAATGATAACTTCTTTGTGAGTTTGTTAGACAAGAAACTTTTGGGCTTGAGGAAATTGGCTCTTGCAACTATGTGATCACACCTCATGCGAAACTCATGAAACTATCTTTCCTCATACAGTGGATGTTCAACACAGTCCAAGTATCTGAATGACAAACCTTATCTATTCTGATTCAATTTGATATGTAAAAAAACTCATATGACAGTCATTTTTAGATGTTTAAAAGCAGATTGTGGTAGCAGCATGAAAGAAATAATGAACTCCACATCAGGCTTGTGCAGGAATCCATTTATGAATCAATCATTTTGAAAGAAAAGTGCAGCCAAAACTGGGAAGGCGAGGGGATGTGGCAGCTTTGGTGTAAAGTTATCTTTGATGAAAACACTCAAATTAATTTAATAAAATACTCACAGTGACATTATGAAAAGCCCTCCTGTTTTCTCAATATTTAATTTGCGGTCAAATTAAACATTAATTGATTTCTGTTCTTTGTAAGGAACAGGTTAACCCCAAGTTCATATTCATCACAAGGCAGCACAAAAGGACTGGGCACTGTGATGTCTTGCAATTTTTTTTTTCTGTACAGGAGCATGAAAAAATATGGCATGCATGATTAGTTTGATTTATGTGTGATGATATGCATTAACTGGAACTGAGTACTAACAGATTATGACAAAAGACAGATAAACGAATGAAGATAATGTTTCATTGTTATAAAACAATACGCTATGTCCACAGTCAAGATAAAACAAATGTATCATTTATTTTTTCAGAGAAACATCTGAATATATACAGTTTGTGTTTCCACACAGAACGTGGTTTCTTGAAAAAAAAAAAATTTCCAGAGCAGTGAGCAAGAGGAGATGTTTGCAGTCTTGTGTGTGAGCCAGCAGGTTTTGGCAGATGAATGTAGGGTTTTATGTGCCAAGCACCTGGTCAAACTGCAAACAATGAGGGGCTTATAGATTCTCTTTATCCAACAACGTCTGAGATGATACCTAGAACGTTGCTCTTATGGGTCCTTAAGAAATGCTGATGCACGATAATGTTCAGCACTTCTGGATGCTGTGGAAGTCCTTCCTAGTTTCATATACTGTATGTACTTGCAATTCTACAAGCTGTGCAACATTAAGATGTGAATGTCTCTTCATCTTACTACAGTAAACACAAGGAACAATTTATTAGTTATAGCAGGACAATAAATCCAGTTTGTCAAGTACAAACACATGTGCAACATCAACCTGTTCATGTGCAAAAAAGTGAGTGAGGATTACAAAAATATGATCTTCTTAATGAGCTGATGGAATAGTGATATTGCAGAGGCAGCTTAGAAAAATATCTGCAGAAGCGAGTTTCAGTGTGGAGGGTCTTGCTTGAGTCTTTAGCAGTGATCTAATAATGAGTTCCACAGATGGGTTTGTTGGCTGAAGCTCTGCTGAGTCCACTGTGTATGTGGTAGAGAGTGTCAAAGTGTCTCCTGTGCAGGATCATCTCCAGGTTTGGGGAATGGATGGTGTCTGCCAGACATGCTGGCAGTCAGTCGGCTTTCTCTCCTCCACTACCTGTGCTGGATCTCAGCCAGGGTTAATTATAGGGGAGCTCCAGAGTCTTGTGTCACTAAGGATGGTAGACAGAATATTGTCATACTGCCATGTCCTATACAGAAAAGACAAGAGTAAAAGCACACCTGCTCAGCCGGAGTTCCAGCAGTGTTTCTCTCTTCCACAGTTATTTCACTCCATATCTGAGATTAACAGTTGCAAAGTACCAAATGGCTGGTTAAAATGTGCGTTTGATGGGTCAGTCAGTAATAATATTTCAATATGATGATTGTAACTTTCTGAGATGATAACATTTTAATGGATAACTTACAGTATTCACAGTATTAACTTGTTCATAGAATGTTCCCAGCTACCATTGCATACCCTTCTCTTGTGTTGGAAAAATAAACTGTGGGTCAAACAAGCTGCTGTTTGGTTGCTTGTTTCTCAGTTTTAATCCACAGAGCATCTGAATTACACTAACTTTACCCACTATAAACTTTTAAAATGTATCTATTTACATTTTTTATTACTCATTTTTTCCACGGGACAAAGAGTCCTGGCAGGTACTTTTGGATGCTGATGTCTGTTGGTTCTGCCAACTCTTTGGTCTGAAGAAATTCAGTATGTCCTTACTGCTGCTGGTAGGATTGCAATTAAGTTAGGTCTCCAGAGAATGGTTCCTAATGATTTTGGTGATCCCTTGACCTGTCATGCTATCTCCTTGACCAACGCTTTGGTTTTTAATATCTTGAAAAGGAATGGGCAGATTCCAAGCACCAGGATGAACTAGAGAAATATCAAAAGATCCTTTAGAACTGACCACCAACAGCAGCTCAAACATAACTAATGGCAAAAAAAGTCTTAAATTTGTTGTAACCGATGGATGATTTCAGATATTTCCTCTAGTGGCACATTCTACTACACCGTGTTGACCCCTTGACCTTTACTTTACTACCACCCTCTGGCCAAAATTTCTACTTTTACATACAATAACATCTCTCAAAATCTAAAGGGCAGATTACCATGCACATTACTGAACACTGTCATACTCTCAGAAGATCTCCATCCATTTGGTCATTGTATGACCTTTTCTTTGGTGCCACTCTTGTGCCAAATTAGCAACACAAAGTAACTAATGGCCAAATTAGACTGAATTCTGTCGTGGATATTTAAGGTCTCCAGAAGATTAACCTTCATTGATTTTGGTGACTCTGTGTCATTCCTTTTGTGCTGCCCTCAACAGTTAAATTTGCAGTTGAACATTTTAATATTAACATATTTCATCGTGTATTTGGCTGATTTCCATGATTATTGCTGTGCATATTCATACTTTCTACAGGAGAATCCCATATGAACCTTGTGACTCAATGACCTGTTTTGTAGTGCCATTCTGAGGTCAAACTTTACATTTTCAGCCCCCCTGGCAAAGAACATCTGTACATTTGTCACTAACACTTTTATATTGTGGAGTGTAAAGAACATAGCAGCTCCTTAGGGCTACAGCAGGGCTTCTTGTGTAGTTTATCAGCACTTGTTAGAGGAGTCAAAAAGGTCATTTCAGCTTCTATTTACTGTAATGTTTCCTGTTAAACCAACATTTTCAGCTCCCCCAAGCAGATCTAGTATCGTAGCATAAATTGGTTTGCAAGCGAGATGAATTTGTCAGCTGAGAATTTTCAAGGTCTTTTACAAAGTTTCCCAAAGTGAAAGGTAAGGCCCAAAAATTCTAAAAGCAAGTTGTGCATCTATCAACTCTGATCTGGCTTTTCTCTAAAGTAAAAGTGTGTTACTTCCCTTTTTTTTTTTTTACTTAGACAAGTGTCTAGTCATGGCAAGCTGGTGCACACTGGCCTAGAAAAAAAGAACAGCTTGTGTTGCTAAAGTTTCCTCCCCTGTCTAGTTATTTTTAAAATGCCCCATTTCCGCCATTGTTGTGGCATTGTTTTGACCTTACGCGGAACAATTTTCTCCCAGTCAAATTAGCTTTCACTATTGAAAGAAATGTTGTAATATAATGGTTTGACGTTTCTGCCGTGTGAAATATAAAGAAATGGAAGGCCATGCCACTGGGGTTAATAATATTCCTCCTCTTCAACAAGTACCTTGGGATCCTAAGTGTCCTTGAAAGCAAACGGCATCTCACTTATGCTGGGCATCTCGCAGCACTCATGGGTAATAGCAGTCTACTTTCTCAACTCTGTGCACATGTATCGGGCTGATTCACAGTCTTCCTCCTCTGGTAGCGTTAACGAGGGTTGGTGGTAAAAAAGAATGCTAAATGTTTCTCCTGCTGTAATATTTTCAGGCTTACTAAAATAATAACCAGTGAGGATAATTGGTAAAAATCCTTTTCTTGATATTACTTATTATATAATCTTCTTTGTACATGAGAAAAAGCATCTACTGCAAGAGATCAATAGCAGCTCATCAGTCTTTCGAATGCACCAGCGTGAGAACTAAAGGCAGCCTTCATGCAAGTCAATGAGCACCTGGAGTGCTTTTCCCAGAGGCCGCTAAGTGTGCATAGCAAGGGACTACCAGGCAACTGCAGCAAGGTCTCACAACCTGCTTTGATAGGACAGAGTCAGGGAGGCTTTGTGCGGAGATGTTGGGCCCGCCGAGGTTTACACCACCTGTTTGTTTCCCTTCTCCACAGCAGCACAGATCTTACATGCCTTTCTGTGCCCAGCCTGCCGGGAATAGGGGTGTTAGATACAACAAAAAAGGTGACTGAGGAATGCTGAGTTTGGGATTATGATTTATTAATCTGCACTCCTTTAAATTCCAAACTAACGGTGTAGGGCTGTGATGTACACTCTGGGGAGTAATCTTAAAACACAGAACAATTCAGATTCACCAAAGTCCTGTCTTCTTTAACTGCTGGAGAATAGACAATATACTAGCACAGTGCAGCCAAGGGACACAAGGAACAAAAGCTCCAAATCCAAAAGTTCAAGAAGTAGAGGCCGTGGACAAAAATATGCAAAGTTTATCTTTGCTAGAGGAGTATATTTTAGTAGCCAGGCAACAAGCTGGGCAGCTGCTCAATACAACCAAAGAGCTACTTGTCTTAGAGCGTTTAATTAAGTAAAGTCCAGCCACATACAGAAAATGTAAATACACTGTTGTTGTTTTTTTGGCCATGAAAACCAAATAAAGGTTTCTTGTTCACTCTTTGGTTTCTGTTTTAAGAAGTGCATTAATTTAGAAGTTGGGTATGATTACAGTTAATTTGGTCCCACCTGTGAGACTACAAACACAAAAAAAGTCAGTCAGTCAAAGGTAGAAAAGTGCACCTGACGCCACTTCTATAGAGTAGTGGCTTCAGGTGTACTTTTCTACCGTAGAAAGATTCATCAAGCATGAGAGAAATATTTTTTTAATGCCAGACATTTCTTTGGCAATAATTCACTACTTGACTTGGCTGTGAGCTTATGTGTTCCAGCCCAGCCAACAAGGTAGTTAAAAAAGCAACAATGTTGAAGCATACACATGTCAGAAGGTGTTGGATCATGATTACAACTTTCGTCCTCTTACATAGTCTCACGTTAGTCTTTGGATTAAAATATGTAAATGTGGAGGAGATATAAAGTTTTATTTAGTCATAATTTCAAACCGTTTTTTTAATAAGCAAAAAGTTGCAATGTGAACTTAATACATACTGATGCCATTTACCAAATATTTAGTCTTTGCAGTCCATCATCCTCCGCAGCAGACTCTGTGTAGTGTAAAATTTCACTATCTCCGCAGAGCTGTCAGCTGCATGCCAGATCTCACTCTAGCTGCATATGAAGTCAATTATGTGCAGCCATTCCCCCTTGGTAATACATAGATGTCACTTGAATGTATTTCTTTTAGGGTTACTTTGATATCTTTAATATGAAGGCCATCCGTCATTACAGATGTTGTGGTCTCTTACCATAGTTTGTCAGGCAGTTACAGTAGTCATGAAAATGTGACGCATTTCCTAACAAAGCCAATGCCGTATGGCAGGATGTGTGTTTTTGTGTGTGTGTATGTGTTCAGACAGTAGGTACTGCATGTATGTGTGTCAGTAACCGAGAGCAATGAATGAGAATTCAGAGAAAGAGATGCTGAGAAATGGCGTTCTTTGCAGTACACAACATGATAGTTTTGTCTCAAGTTAAGCATTTTGTGGTAATAAAAAACAATACTGTATTTGACATAATGTGACTAAAAGATTTATTTATGGGCCCTTTTAATAAATGCTGATGCACAATAATTTAATGCTCAGCACTTCTGGATGCAGTGTAAGTCCTTCCAAATTTCCTATACTGTAAATCTACAAGCTAAACAATATTAAGATATTAATGTTTATTAAACATAAAAATTGAAGGCATTTAAACTGTTATTGTTATTGATAATTGAGCAAAAAATTGAAATATTAATTGAAGAATAACAGAGATGCTTGGATTACAACATACATTTATTAAATGGCTCCTTTCTGCCCAACTTTTAACTCTAACAAGCAGTTTGTTAAAAATGGAATGCCAAGATGTTTTTAGTTATTTAAATGACCATTTCATTAACAGACTGCACTCATTACAAAGTGATCAGTGCTCCTGAATGGCGCTTTTATGCTGGCTGTCTGGGATTTCCTTTTAAAGTGCTGTGTAAGTGAGAGGGCAAAACTGCTCCCCTGTCCATTAGAGCAGAACCACTATCCTTCACCTGACAAAGTTTGGGAAAGGACACGGATGTTTCCAGTCTACTTCATAGAGTTCAGCCTAGCTCCGCCTTGGGAGTCCAAGTTTGCTTTTGAAGTGTGGATGTGAGGGGTAAATGGGACGGGGGTGATGGGCCGGTGGGGGTCTGTATGAGCGGACATGAACACGGGGATGTGAATAGATTGTCTAAAATAAGAAGTAGCCCCTTGGTCAGAGTCGTGGCAGATGGAGGCTCAAAGAATGAAATGATGCCAGCATTCTTTGTGCAGTCTGGTGCCAGCAGAGCACTCGACGGACCACTTGAGACCGGGGTAGGGCCGATGTGATAAGACAGCTGCCTTAGCCTAACCTCCACAAGGTCATTTTGGCCTGAGTGGAGCATCACATTGATGAGGGGAGGCACCGTGAATCCACAGAAAGATGGATGAGTTGAAAGTGAAGCGAGTCATGATTTTTTAACTGTAGAACTTGAAAGACACGCGTTTCTTTTTTTTTTTCTAAGAAGCATTATTAACGTTTGCGCAATTTGTAGTGAGTTCTCTTCTGCGAGAGTTGTAAGAAGTTGTATTGGTTATGAAAGTTTTAAGCATTAGCACTCTGTTTCTGAACTACGTTTTAAATGAGCTACCCAGTATATCAAAGCAAAAATTAGCATGGAGAAAGTTTGGAGGTGCTAATGACTTTGACTGTCCCTGTGGAAAGGCTTACTGTTCCAGAGAAGTTGTAGAGTAGCTCGCGCACGTGTGTGTGTATGTGTGTGTCTGCGTTACGGAGCGAGAGCAGACTGTGATTCACTAGTTAATAAATCATGCCAGATGAGTTTATCATGGAGATACAGAAGCTCCTCTGGGTCCTGAGCTAACAGCGAGTATCTGGGAGCTGGTACAACACATGATGAAATGCCGTTGTCATGTATATCATTTTTATAGCCCCTAACTTTTTACCTTCATTGCTGTCAAAGGGGCAGGATGAGTGACTGTGTATCAAATATCCCAATGTGTTGCTTTAAGGAGGAGCGAGCTGACTTATCAAACTGGAAGCATTTTGGCTCGCACACTGCTTTCAGTGCCACAGAACCTTAAAATCAGTTTTTATCAGCTTAATCCGGTTTGATTATCTGCTGGCAACAAATTAACTATTCTTGTTTACTGTAATTTAGTTCTTCGATGAGTACTTGGTAATTCTGCTGAACTTTCTCATCTCTGCTTTCAGAGGGGCATTGATAGTATCTCCCCAGTGTGCATTGAAGATGCTCTTATCTTTATGCAGCTGATGCAGCTTGTCATCCAATGGGGAGTGTGCTTGGATAATCATCACTAAATTGACTTGATAGGCTCTGACTCGGTGACTAAATAAGTAACTTGTAACAGCTTTATTTCAGCATCATGTGCAAATGAGAAAAGAGACCTTGATTAGGTCAGTACTATTTTTCTGTCATTTTTTTCTTTGCAATTATATTTCTTAGAAAATCTTGTTTTGTGGCGAGTAGACCAAACTCTTTGGAATGACTTTGAAGGCAAGAGCGGGCAGTGCACCATTCCTCCTGTGCTCCTCTCAGGGAATAAAAGTCAGTATAATGGCTATCTCAGCTAATGACTTGGGAGAACAAACCTTGGTCTCTTAACATCTAAGACTTATTATTTTTAGCTCTGGCCAATGCTAAGCTTATCCCTCTTACAGGGAGCACGTTTTGTGATATCAGATGTGGAAATTAAAGCTAAATGACTTAAGGGGAAGATTGCCCACACTGCAAGTAGGCTACTCTGACCTTCAATAAAGCTAAGCTTGACATGCCTATTTCCCCCTTTTTTGCTCAAGTCTTTTCAAATCAGTGGGGCTTGTAACATGATGGCTTGGTATTAAATGCCATCAGCTTCCAACATTTCTCCAAGGTCCATTTTTGGGGGAATTGAGAGGAGTTTCCCTCACATGATAAGCTTCAAATTTCTTTTCTTTTTGTCTGAAATGTTTTCTCTGAAATAAGCATTTCACCACAAATAATTTTGAATGAACTATTGAACAACTGAGTGATGATCATTCCACATGAATTATAAGTTGATCAGTGTTTGGATAAATATTTTAACAGTACAGTGTAAACTCAATATCGAGGCTTCTGGTGTTGAGTTTAATTCGGGCAGTGTTTTTTTTTTATTTATTTATTTTTTTTAACACCTTGACTAGCATCACATAGGTAGAGATTTACAAAGGAATGGGTATTGTAAGGATTTTATTGATACCAATACTGCTTATTGATACTGATACTTATTAATACTCTCCATAATAAAGACATGAAATGAAAAAGATGTAAAAACATTCAACAATTATTTATTTACAAACATAGTGCTTAAGTATTTAAAACCAATGTTGAGTGAATAACTATGCTAAGCCTATTTTTATAACATAGTATTTGGGGTGTAGCAAACCAAAGGAAATCTTGATTAACTGAAATTCTACCTACTTTTCAACCAGTGGATCAGTCGATGGCAGAGAAAAAAGACGTTCACTTAATATAAACAAGCCCAGTTAGCTCCTCCAAGCTAATGCGTGCTAACTACGCTACATTGTTAGTGGGTGATATCTAGTTCTTTTTGCTGACACTAGCTATCAACAAAAGCCAGAGACTATATAGTATTAAGTTGCTGTGACCTGTAAATTCACCGCTTCTAAGTAGAGGGCAGAGCATAACGGTATCTCAGAGTGTGACAAGCCCAGGCAAGGCCTCTGTTTCTCCAGCTCCTCTTCTTCCTTCCAGCTCTCCTCCTTCTGCCTCCGTCTCAGACTCTCTCTGGTCGGTGGCTGTCTCCTCGGCCTGTCACTGGCTGTGCCCCACTTCTTCTCCTGTTTTCCATTTTATGGTGGGTGGCAACCAGCGTTAAGGTACATTAATGCCACCAGTGCCATCTATGTTAGAATGAATTACTGATAGCAGCACTCTTTGTTCAGGAGCTTATCAATATTTGGGTACAGGAACCAATTCCAGTCAATTTACTACTGATTCTAGATACTCATCCCTACATATAAAGCATATTTCTGAAAAGATGGTCAGTGTTTTCTGGGTTTTACAGTGATGTGTGTCCTCTATCTTTAATTATGCTCTGGCTTTTTGCATGATTTACATGTAGGGAACAATTATATCAAAGCAGATGACACCTCTGATTTGTAAGATTGAGTTACAGTTTCTATTTCTTGCTCTTTGGACTCTTTGTGATTGAGAAACTAAGACAATGATGATATGTGTATTACTAAGCTACGTGTGTGAGGCTTTTATACACTCTAAACCACACAGCATAATCTCATTTAGAAGTTGCCTTTTATAACACTTGTTGGGTGTTTGTACTTCCTGCAGTTTATTTTGTATTTTGTAACACCTCAGTGGGTGGACTGCCAGTGGACTATTTTGAGTTTTATATATTTTTTAATATGCCCACTCTCACCTCTGTGCCTTCTGGTTCGCTGAGGAGCTCAGAGCTTCAAAGTTCCTGCCGATGTTTTTGACTCCTTCTAGTAATGAGATGAAGTACAGTACATAAGGGGAAGAACTCTCAAGATGCTTTACCAGGGGGCTTTGGAATACATTTGGTAAAATGTTTATGATGCCAAAGACCAGGGCTGGCTTCTCATTAGCTGATCTACCCCGTTGCAAGTGGTGCAGCGGCATTAGTCTTTTGGGTTAATCTTCAAACGTTCCCATATTTATACCCATCAAATACCAGTGACTGCCTGCGACACCCTTGTGTGCATTCGGGGAACTTGCTTAGTTAAACGCCACAGAATAAATGCAGAAATGTGAGCTAAACTTGACAAGATCAAACACACTGGTGAATGTACAGACGCTGGCCACTGTTCTAAGTGCGCTGCATTATTCATGTTCTCCAACATGGGGTTCCTAATGAGAGTCTGGTGGCTGTTTTTGGAGTTAGAGTCATGGAAATCAGTGTGACCCGTACTCGAATCTGTGGACAAAGCTTTGCATTTTTGGTGCAGCGAAAAGTAAATTTAAAGGCCAACCAAGTTCATCAGCACTCCAATTTAGAAGATTGTTTTATTCAAATTCTACAAATCAGTCACATTCATCACAGCCATGTCAGCCTTTTTAAGTTCTGTCTGTTCTATTTTGCCTTTTTACTCATAAGGTATTAGTTTAACTATCATGTAACATCAGAGTAGGGAATGGTGATGATAAATAACATCAGAAACATTCTGCAGTTTTCCTGAACAGTAATGCTTAGTTTTTTCAAGCATAATTTTTTAACTTAAAAAGTTTTCTTAACAGTATAATAGGCCATTTCATGATATGCTGTAGACTTGACACTCCCTCCAGAGGGTTGCTCTCACATCAAGCAGCGAGGGCCTGTGGTTAAATGCAAAAATTTACTGCTAGCATTGTAATAAGCCAGTGCAACAAAATAAGGATTATCACCCTGCGGCATGCTGGTTCAGTAGGAGGACGCTGAACCAAAGACTGAGCATCCATCCTATTAACACCACATATCCCTTGAAGAGTAAGCAGCAGGCTGCAGCAGAGCATGTTGTCTTCATCCTTGAATCAGAACTGGCAATAACATATTCAGACTGAAGGGCCTCAATTAGACACTTTAAAACTCTGTGTAATTGGTGTCTTTCTGCAGATTGCCTGTGGATATGTAGTGCTCAAATTAACACAGCCCAACTTTATGTCTGTAGTGCTGTGATTGTCATGCAGTGTAGTGATGGCAAGGTAACAGAGACGATGTGATTTTTTTTTTTTATTTCAGTGTGTGCTTTCCTCCGCTTGCCACCTCTGCTCTGAAGTCCTGTATATTGCCCCGACTAGTTAAACTGTACCAATGTCAACACTGAGAATGTGTGCTGTACACAGTGTATATTTTACACAAGCAAATAATGTAAGTGCATACTGGCACACATGAGCACACATACACTTGTTAAACCACATCCTCCTCATACTCTTATGCAGAGTTACATCTTGATAATAAACACAATTGAAGTGAACATACAAAGAAATCTATTTCTAAATCTATTTCTAAAGAGTTATGCGTGATGAAAACTTTAAACAATGTTTCTTTGTGCAAAAAATTCAAATTGTGCATTCATATATAATATAATATAATATAATATAATATAATATAATATAATATAATATAATATAATATAATATAATATAATATAATATAATATAATATAATATAATATAATTCTGTATGTTGCTTTGGTCTTTGTTTAACGCAAATACCAATTTTGTCAAAAATCACTGTAATTCCACCCTGCTCTCTACTTAGAGTTGCAAAAATGATTTACATTGCACATCACCAGGTCTTACCATCATTTTGCTTCAGTGTTCTCTCCTCTGTTTCTTCAGATGTGTTTTTTACACTGCAATGCTTTCAGTGTTTGCTGCCCCTTTAACAGAATGATTGGAATAATGAAGGAATGTGGACAAAGCCGAGCTGTTCAGTGGTAGACGTTCAGATCTGGCTGATGCTGTGGAGGTGGAAATGACTTATGTTACTGTAATTGACACATGTCTGGCACATCTGTCCACTAAGGTCAGGTAAACTATGGAAACTAGAAGAAAACATTTTGGATCCCACAAATTGTTTAATGAGCGATCGCTAGTTATGACATTGATGGAGACCTGTGGAAAAGAAAAGAAGTTCGACCGAATGAGTTGGTTCTGAAAGCTGGGAAAAAGGGTTTGGTTTTAAGTTCAGCAACAATTAGCATCCCTGCCAAGTTACTGTAAGTGTTTAACCTTTCTGTTATTCTAACAGTGTCCATGAGCACCTAGCTACAGTATGAAAACATCCTGGTCTTTGCAGTCAGAACTATTTCCTCTGTCAGTATTAGCTCTATAGCAGCCCTTTGTCGCTTCACTGCGACTATGTAGACAGGCCTGACTGCTCTCCAATCCAAACATGTCAGCTTCACCGTGTCTTTTCCGCAGGCACAGACAGCCCTCTGTTAGTCACTAAGGAACAAACACATGCGCAGCAAAGGAAATCCCCAACCTCCGCCTCCAGAGTGTGAGTCCTCTCAGCTTAAAGAGCACCTCAGCATAGTTACCAGACCTACCCAGGAGAGACCTGGTTAGTGGCCAATACCTGCAGAGCCCACCAGAGTCCCAACAGAGCCCCACAGCTGGTGGCTGATGGGCTATGTCAGAGGGCTTGTCACACTCACCCTGGTTAAGGAGCAGCTGGGGGTCCAGTTCAGGCAGGGGGCTCTGTCTGTGGACCAGAGGCTGGCCTCTGCCTCTGTGCCTCCATGCTGGCAACCTCATGAATGTTTCAGCAAAGTGCTGTGAGGTCTGCCTGGAGAACCTGGCCTAATCCTGTACTCCTCGAGCCATGCTGTTTCACCCTGCCGTAGAGACTCTGCTTCTCATCGAGGGGGCTGAGATGTGGTCAAGCAGATGCAGATATTGAACTTCCTGGGGGCTTCTTTCGTCTCCTTCCCCAGTGTACAGATAGGCAGGTTGGATTAGAGCACTCGGGCATCCAGCCTTCTCTCTTTCTCTCTGACTGTTAACAATCCCTGTATCGAAATCCTGTCAGCACAGTGCTTTGTGTTTTCCATTAGCATTTTGTTGTGGTGTGCATCCTGAATGGCTCGGTACGCTTCTAGAACCGCACAATCTGGCAGGCGTCTTAAAAAGGCGATACATCCAATACTAATGAGGCTGCTTTCTGACTAAAACTGCGTTGGCACTTTTGTCACATTAGAATTCTCCTTTGTTTTCTCAACCTTATTTATTTGAATTATGACAAGTGGTTGGCCATTGACAAACTGACACTAGTAATAATACACATGAGAGAAAGACATTTGCCTTTATATTCTTATCAGTTCTGGAAAACAGCCATTACTGATTCAGTACACAATTACAGTATTGTGGCATTCAAATGTTTTTCATGCATTGTCAGCAGGGGTGTCTCTTTTTCTCCCTGTGGTCATTGACTTTGACTTGTAAGCTTCCTGTTTCCGATAATTAAAGGTGAAGTGTGTGTGTGTGTGTGTAAGTGAAAGAAAGACTAAATCATGAGTATGATGCTTAACCATAGACTCTCCTGTGTGAGAGCAGTGGTAGCCTTTGCCCTGTAGAAAGCACTGGCTGCTGCTGCTACCCACTCGCTGACTAAGTAAAGGCTACATTTGCATAATTATCTGTTTAATTGGTGGGCTACTGCCAGAATATGGTCCTTTTTTTGTAAGCTGTAGAGTCCACACTAAATTTGTTACATTGATATGGGGGTAGAGATTACAAAGCAAGCAAACTGCCAGCTCATGGCTTTCTTCTGCTTAACCTGATAATCGTTTGTGCTCATAAACACTTTTCTGCCCACACACATTTTTGTGAGATAATTTGCCAAATGATTTTAAAACAATCATGTTGCTCGGAAGGGACAAGAGTATCCGTTATGATTAGGGACTTTATCTTGCTGTTGAAAATACATTCTGAGTTTTAGGAGGAGGAAGGAGTTCAGTTACGTTTACTGTACCGCTAAATGCACTTAAATATTATTTCAATGCCAACGGGATCTTGCTCTGAGCATGTAAGGCAGCTTTTACTACAAGTTGTTGACATGATAGTAATGCTGTAATTAAGAATAGACATTTTTAGCGAGTGATCAAATAGTTGTGAAGGTGGCTCTCTCTCTGCTGAGCAAGAAACACATGATGGGGGTCCCATCTGCGTTTTACAGTCCAGTGACAGTGGAAAAGCATTAGTGCCCCCTCCCCCTTTCCCGAACCCCTCACATCCCCCATCTCCATCCTGTTTTCATCTCCCAGGCTTCAGCTGCGGCCCTGTGAAATGCTCTACTGCTGAACAATTAACTGAGAGACTGTGAACTATGATTCATGTAATTAATATTTTGTGCAGAAGAAGTGGAAGAAGGATTGAAAAAAAAACCATAAAGCTAATTTTAATTGAATCAATCCCTGGGAACAGGTCAGGGGAGCAAGCTGAATTTATCTCTGCTATCCGATTCCCGTCAGCCAGCATAGACATAAAGGTGTGTGTGTCATTTGTTTTTCTGAATAACGTTGTGGACACTCTGAACCTCCCTCTGAGAGACGGTATTCAAGTATGCACTTATCTTTTCTCCTCATGCATAGTGGGAAATGCAGTATTTAGGCAGTAACTATGCAAGAGACTGTTGAAATAGTAACTTTGTTCCATATGACACCGCCTCAGCTCTGCAGGGTGTTGTGCTTTGGCATACAGTCTCAGTTTCCCTCAGTGGTGAAGCTTGTGCTCACTCTGTGTGTAGGCTATCAGTGGTGGGTAGAGGGCTCCTTTGAAACTGACTATAGTACGAGTGTTTGTGCCCACTGCTGCTGCATTTGCTGCACTGGGCAGCCTCTGATCAGCCTGAGCCTTGCCTGCAGAGAGCTGGCGCAGCCTCCAATCCTATTCTATGTTCAAAGGTAAAGCAGACCTCTCATAGGCCCCGTCTTTGATGTGCTCTTCGACACTAGAGTCATATCTCTGCCACTGCACATCTCCTGGCAGATGACAAGAGCCAGTCCAAAGGAAGAAGAAAAAAAAACCCTTCAATTTGCAAGTCACAATGCATTTTCTACAGACATGGTTCATATTCAATTGCAGGCCTGTTTCTTGAGCCTGTTAGTATTATTTACGAGAGGAGCACAACAATAGCAGCACAAAGTGGAGAATTAAAAGGGCTGCTGCATTTAAGCCTCCAGTGCTGGTTGGTTGAGAAGCTGAGCCAGGATTAGCAGTAGAACAATGGTTCCGCCACAATGAGCATCCTCCATATAGCACATCACTGTATCTGCTTCAGATGGAAGGCTCACCTATAAGCATTCAAATGAGACTGCATTCACTCTGTTTGTTCATCTATCTTGGGGTTGTAAATGACTCGAGTGACACGTTATGTATCATTTAATCTGATTTACTGTCCCTGGTCGAACTCGCTCAACAACCGTTTCACAGATCTCGCTATGGCATCTCAATTAGCTGAAAATAATGCAAATGATCTCAACAATGGGTTAATTCTAACATCACTTGGGTTGTTATATGGTTTGCTAATGACTGAACATAGAACAAATGAAATCAAATGCATTTTACCACAAGAGGTGTATGACCACCATCGCATCTCTGAGGAGTATCTGTCTTAATGATTTATACCGCTGCAAACACCTCTGAGAATTAGCAGTTGAGGGTGATATTCACGCTGTCATTTCACTGTTGCAAATGAGTGTCCCTTGGATGCCTAATAGGAGAAAGAGGAGCTGAGAAAAACTGAGGAGATGCCCCTTTGCTGGCTTCTTGGGGAAAATGATGCCAGTTTTGTGAAAAGGGATTATACTCCCTTGTTTCTGGTTTACTGAGGAGACAGCCTAAACACTTCGGTTTGGTTCTCTGAGCGATCATCAACCATGAGGTTGAGTAACTCAAGCTTCAATCTTGCAAAGAGTGAGTCAATGTTCAAGGTTTATTTATTACTGGTTGTCATGAAAACAAAGCAGCAGCTTTTGAATAGACATCTTTGCACAGGGACACACCCACGTTACAGTTCAGCTTGGACAAAGTCAGCTGTGATTGTTCAGCGATGATGAATTCACATCTGTCATTACAATCCGTGGATTTCCTTTCTGATTCCTGTGGGTAGTGTTCAGCTTTGCATACACAGAATAATCAGGGTGGGTGTCAGTTTTCGTCTACCCCCCTCTTGTTGTAAATGCTTACCTTGCTTGCTGCATGACAAGTTGTCATGTCGGGCTTGTCTGAAGGCTCGACCATCACAACAGGGATTTTGAAAGAGAAAGAGATTTGCTACACGCCACACCCATGCTCTTTGGTGGAGTGCCAAAAAGTACAGTTTTGATGTGGAAAAACACCTTGAAAAGCAGTAGTTAATCCTCTGTGATAAGCTCTTTGTCAGCTGTTCATGTTACAGGAACAGTCAAGAGAATTCTATCCTTACACACACACATACACACACCATAGCCAGGATTATGGCAGGTTTTGTTTTCACATTGGACTCAAGATTGAAATAGATCCTTCTGAATGAATGGGTCTTTGCCAAGATGGAAGCTTTAGTGAAAATATCTTTCATTTGATCTCGGGAATCATGTGTAGAATACTTATTATACAATTACTGGACCATATGGGTATACAGCAATCTCTTGGTTTGACGTCATTTCACTCATGTTTACACCCAAATATCATGTTCATGTTTGTAGAATATTTTTGGAGAGCTCTGACAGAATTCTTGTTCAGATATTCAGTGCATCACCCATCTGTGCTGGTCACCACTAGCATGCAGAGTGCACTGGTGCCACTCAGGATAAAGATGAGGTGCATGTTTACAATGGCAGACAAATAGCATCACACTAAATAGGCATTTATCTCACAAAATGACTGAATTCACAACTAGCTGTAGCTGTTTGTTAGCATAAATGTGATACTGTCAATAATGTGACACTTGTTTATTTGTTATGTGCCAGCTGCCATTATTGCCTCTGTTCAGGCTCAACCTTCGCAACTATTTGATCATTCTTTAACAGGCTAAATAGTATTATGTAATAATCTACTAGAGGGGTTGTTCGGTGCTCTTTCACTTACTGTAATTAGGTCCAGTTCAAACAATGTTGTCTTAAAAAAAGACTTAATTCAACACATGCTTAGTCATTTTCCAGTGTGCTCTGTAATGCCACAGATGTGGGATGACCACATCAAAACAAAACCCAATGCCTGTCAGTGGCCAGCAACCTCGTTGGCCTTTGCAGAAATGGGATGACATCATATATTATATAATACAATGTGGTTGTAATGTCTGCAGTGTCATTCTCAAGTTTCTGAATGAAAGTGAAGAATGGATTTTCTGCCATGTTTGTTTTTTTTTTTATCTGAGTGAAAAATTCCAGATTTGGAAAAATGGATGATTGGAGCAAGCAGCAACCATCACAGCTGACTGACACATCCCCGAAACATGCCTGTTTAATCTTTGAGCTGCACACTAATTCATATTTTTATGTTAATAATAGACCAAATTATTTCTTATTATTTTAAAGGTAATTGTGATCTTTTTGCTTCATTCCCATTGCTCTCATCCAACTCTTTTCAGCTGCAGTGCACCTGTCCAGCAACAAACAAAAGGCAAAATTAACAACTAGCTGATAAATGTAGTTGAACATTTAGCTGCTAAAGAGAGGGATATTTTCCACAAGAGTTAAAAGAGTGAATATGTTTTTAAGTGGATGTAAATAAGCTATTATTTACTCACACTTTCAACAAAAGTAAGGTTATATGTCAGTGTTAAGTATACTGTTTAATCAGCTACGAGCAAGTGGCCAAAAAAAATTAAAAATCCAGCTTTAACATCTACCTAGCAATGATCCTCAAAATTGCACACAAAATACATTTGCTCATAGTTATTGGGTGAAGCTTAAGGATTTCTTTTAGTTGACTTCAGTGCAGTCAGATTTTTCTGAGAGCCAGGATCTAGGAAGCAGGAAATGGAAGCACTGGCTACCGTATATGCATCACTGCAGTCCAGAAGTGGTAGCTCCAAGAATGATCACACAAGGTTGTAAAGGACTTTTGGCTTGAAGGGTATAATTTCAGTCCAACAAAAAGCATTGCACCTCTTTTCAACAGAAGTGAATATTAACTTCACTTTCTCTCATTTTCTTTGTGCATTTTGGCAAGACATCCCCTTTGCTTAATGTAAAGTGTACAGTGCTTGAGGAAGTAAAGTTTCACTTTTGCTGCATTTATACAATTTCTTGTGTTCTGTTCTGTTTTCATGGTGCACCCCAAAAGTGGGAAAGGAATTAGATAAAGTATTTGTTCACTGATCAAATATATTGACTTACTAGCATGCCTTTGTATGCTCAGCAATCATCATAACAGCAAATAATGTGAAAAGTTACCCCTCTACTGCATCGCTTCCATCTATTTTATTACCTTATAATCTCCTGGACAGAGTGGAGCTTTGCAGCGACCAGCGTGTTTAAACCCTTTGGAACCAATTGTAGGAGAAAGGCTGTCTTGGGATGCCCTCAGTGGAGAGCAGCTAGGCTCATTAGTTAAATCCCCACCGTGGGCTAATACAGCCCTCTAGGAGCGAAGGAAAGAGGGGGAGAGAAGAAGACATTTCTTTGACTCCTTCTCAGGGGTTTCTTTCCCACATTTTCTTGCATGCATCAGCAGCTACAAAGGTGATGCACGTCGCCAGTCTTGAAACTGCCTTCAGCGTTCTATTGAAGCCCCTTCCCTTAGGGCTTTCCCAGCTGGGTGCTGTGGTGGTGGTCAGATATGAAGTATCTATCATGATCAAATCTAAAATATTATTATGTTGTGTACTACAGTGAAAAACAGAAACCTTTTAAAAAGGCTGTTTTCTTGAACTTTACACTTTGAGAAGGTCTGGCCTAGCCCACAGGTTTACTGACACTAAACAGAATATTCCAAAGTTTCTTCAAAATGTGACGTACACATGCATGCAATCTGACCTTTTCCATTAGTAAGTGAGAGTAAAACTCTTGTTTTGTTCATAATGATTTGGGAACTGGAGGCCACAATGCAGGCAGATCCCCACTTAACCAGAATTTATCTTTTTGGCAGTAAGAGGAGGGGTTTTGAGTGCTGTTATCTATGGCCTCCCCCTTGAACAAGTAAACAGCCCATTTATTATTAACTCAGGTTTAAGGTAGAGCATTAATCCTCTCTGACAGTTTGCCTACTTGTTAAGGCAGCCAGTTCTCCCTCCACAGCAGATGGCTTTCAGCTGTTGTTACTCCACTACACAGCCCCACTATATAAGAGCTAAGACCCCCTCCAAAGTTTGTACTGCATTGTCTCAGCCTGCAGTGAGTCATTGTGTACCAATTACACTTGTTGGTTTAAAAGGTGTAGCTGTTTGGTTATATCAAGATACAGTTGAGACTACTGATCAAAGTGAAATGTGCATGGTGACCCTAAAAGCTCAACGCACTGCAACTTAAAAAAACATATTTAAATAAACAAAACACTTGCAAATGAAGAAAACATCCTCATCAATTTTGCACAGCATTTAGAAAACAGCCTGCAAATTCAGACAACACAACACGTTACAGAAATGCGCTGCAAATACAGACAACACAACAGAAGTATTTTCAGAGGACACTTAAAAGTGATGAACACGTCAGGACATGACTTCAATAATGTCATGAGTAACAAACCGTGGCAACAACATGTTATTACTCATGACATTATTGAATTTGGGTATCTGTCAGTGGTGTTGGAAAATGAGCTACAAGT
This sequence comes from Euthynnus affinis, assembly GCA_029490765.1. Lineage (NCBI taxonomy): Eukaryota > Metazoa > Chordata > Actinopteri > Scombriformes > Scombridae > Euthynnus > Euthynnus affinis. The sequence continues at coordinate 17,537,802 of CM055844.1, read as the reverse complement.
GTTTTTATTTTTTTTAATGTTGTGATCGCGTGTTAATGCATGTTTATCACTTTTAAGTTTTTTTCTGGAAACATTTCTGTTGTGTTGTCTGTATTTGCAGCACCTTTCTGTAATGTGTTTTATTGTATGTAATGTGTTGACTGTATTTGCTGTGCATTTCTGTAATGTGTTGTGCAGTCTGTATTTGCAGCACGTTTCTGTAATGTGTTGTCTGTATTTGCAGTGCATTTCAGTAATATGTTGTGTTCTGAATTTGCCGCATGTTTTCTAAATGCTGTGAATATGTTGTCAAATTGATAAAGATGTTTTCTTAATTTGCTTGTGTTTTGTCTATTTACATGTGTTTTCTTAAGTTGTGGTGCGTTGAGCTCTCAGGGCCACCATAAATGTGCAATATATTTTGCAGATTGTGAATAGTCCCACACTGATATTTCATCTCTATCTGAGGCAGCAGCACCTGATTCTTGGTCAGCTGAAATGTTCACTTCAAGTACATTTCATCATAAATTTCAGTTGCTGGAATTGGCCGTGCTGCTCTCCCATTGGATGACATAAAGTTTGGCCCCTTATTCACTTTCCCTGCTGTTGCTGTTGATAATTGCACAAGAGCTCCCGTAGAGCCAGCTGTTGAAGTGTGTCCTGACATGAACTCGCGAACTGAGTCACCTCGAGACTGGCTTCTTGGCTTTCTCTTAGACTTGTCTGCACAAAATCCTTTTTACAGCGGGACAGTGAATGACGTCTCTATGTGTCTCAACAATTCAGCAACACAAGGCTGTTTAGTAAAGCTACATGATATGTCTCATGTTGTTCACAGCACAAAGGACAGAACCTTTGTAGCCCTGCTACTCTGTTCTCATTCAGCCTTACACTTCAACAGTATAGTGTAAATACTGGCTGAATGTCTGTGCTTACAGGGGTGATTTTATGGTTGAATTGAAGCAGTTTTGTGCAAAATATGAGAGATGCCTTTCTATTTTATCAGTGAGTATGCCTAGGACTCAAAACCAGGAATTTTTTTTATCAGCAGACAGGTTAAAAAGGCAATGCAGACTTTAGTACACTGAAGAAGGGGATATCTGTTTGCTCTCCATCAACACTGTAGCACATGAATCAGTGGAAGCCTGTGGGAATCAAGTGTGAAGCTGGAAGAAAAAAAGGCGAGGGAGGGAGGGAGGTACTGTAGTACTTTCCAACTTGAAGGCCCTGTCCCTTTTTTGAGTAGTGGTAGAACTCCCTGTGTGACAGTGCAAGTCCTCTGTGAGGAGAAAAAAAGGTCCCCCTTTTTTGCCTTGCAGAGTGAACACAGAGCTGACAGCAGAACTAATACTAATAGTTTATAGTTTGGAACTGAAGTCAGGCACTCCAAATATCTGTGAACTCCAGTCTGTCTTGTCTTAAGTTACTTCAATTCCTGGCTCACAGTTTTTCCAGCATTCAGTTTACTTAAGTGACATAAGGCATGCAGCAAAATGATCAAAGTGCGTCACTGCAGAGACACTTAAACAATTTAATTTCCCACCTCATGCAGACTAGCAGGCCTGACTCTTATGGAGTATACAAGTTAAAAAGAACTGAATGTGGTAGAAGTACACAGTTACACTCTTTCTTTAGAATATCTGCACATTTTTTTCTGGAGTATCTATATATATTTTTTGGAATCTCAAACAAGCAGCACTGCAGCAGGACTAGAATAAATAAATTGTTTGATTTTAATGAACGCAGCTTTAATTTCCTCCTCATCTCTGATTATGAAGGAGGACATGTATCCGACCACTGCTGAGATAAATCAGTAGGCATAAAGAGCTGCATGAATTACGACATGAAGATAATTCTGTCATTCTTTCGACTGTTTCACACATTCATTTCTACTCTGTTGGTTTTAGAGAAAGAACGTGAACGTTATACAATAGAGTATCTGGTTCAATTAAGCAACTTTTTCCAACTGAAATGTACTTTCTCTAAGCCACTAAAACAATTCAATACTGCTGTATTCAGCATTCATGCCATGGCAAATATAGAGGATTGTCTTGTACAAACAGTTTTACCCAAAATTGGGTCTTTTCCAAGGTTTGAAGTTATTCATTCAGAAGTGCCTTGGTATTGTGAGCACATGGAGAAGGAAAAGAAAGATTTGTTGGAATCACCAGCAATCCAAATGAAATGGAATATCTTATTTTGTGGGCATGCTTAATTTGGATTAACCATATGAAAGCAATTAAACGGAGGCTTCCATTTATGGGATGGCGGGAACAGAAAATGTCAATTTAACTGTTACCACTGGAAAGTATGAAATAAGACTGAGAGTCTTGTAACCACGTTCTGCTCCTATTTCAGCGCAGTGTGTATTTGTGTGTGTGTGTGTGTGTCCGTTTGAAGCTCTCTGCCCCTGCCCGCACACAGCACACACTCTGCTCTGATGTTACCAGCAAGGTCATATAGAAGGCACTACATCCTCCCATTCAGCTCCAGGTTTTAGCCAACCCCTCAGCAGCCAGACCTACACTTTACAGCCAATGAGTGGATGAGTGTTTCTGTTTGCTTGCATGCCTGCATGTGTGTGTGTGTGTTTCAAAGAAAGAGACAGAGAGAGAACCTGAATTTACATGAGTGTATACACAACAAATGTGACACAGTGACAGAGTGTGTGCGGGCGAGACAAAGACTGTTTACATGCACACCAGAGCATGCTTACATGAAATGATGTTACTCATAACCTCAGACTCAAACTGTGATGCTGTGTTTATGTACCATGGCGGCTCGCCACTGTGAGATCATTACCCACCATGCTAAATATATTTCCAAAATAATTATATTTATATTCTAAATGGTCTGTTTAAGTAAAGAGGGAGGCGGGAGAGCTGAAACTGCAGCATGGTAAATGTGTGCTGCTATTGCGCAACACAGGCAGCGCATTTCCTCATCATCACCTCAGATTCACCTCACCTCTTCTGTCAGACTAGACAGCTGAAAAACACTGACATGGGAGGTACCTGAAGACCTAGAACTGCATGAAGTAACACATGTACAATACATGAAGAGCATAATGTAGAGCTGTAACTAACAATTAATACCATTATTAATTTAACATTATATTTTGAATCAATTAAAGGTCCAAAGAGAGTTACAAAAAAAGTCAACATTTAGCTGACACTTGCTAATGTGGATAGGCTATTAAAATTTCTTAAGACCAACTAAGTGGATGGAAGGCAGGACTAATAATGCACATTACATCCTGTATCAAGAAAAAAAAGGAAGTGCATATTATAGCTTTTGGATGAAATCAAATCTAAATGCTAAAAACTCCAGGTGACAATTACTCTGAATAACATTTTGGTTAAATAAAAATAAGCCAACTTCCTAAAATCTACTGAGTAAACAGAACTGCTCAGTTAAGTCACACAAACTTAGTTTACTTAAGTTGCTCACATTTGGGGAAAAAAACAAGTTAAGTTTGTTTGCCATTTTTATGTTGGTTGAACCTATTAAAATGAATAAATACAATTACATTTCAGGGTTTTTCTTGGCTCAGAATCAGCCTTTGGGGGGTGACTACACATGGCATTAAGCATGATCGGTCTGCTTACAGTAAAGGCAATGAGTCTGTGTTACCTTATTTGACAGAAATCTATGCAGGTGAAGGAGGCAGGACATGATGCAAAAACCAAGCTATGGTTGTAATTTTGCATTTTCAAGTTTTTCACCGGAAATAAAATGGCTTTTTATTTTATGAGAAATCACAGGAAGTCGTCTTCTCCCAGTAGCACTACCTTCACAGCGGACACAGCGGAGCATTCAGGCCCAGTCAGAAGCTTTCCTGCTGGATTTATTCAGTGCCAGCCGCATGTGTTGGATGACAAACACCTTGTATTTAAGTTTATGTTCTGCTTCTTCAATAGTTGTTTGATAAATTGCTATTAAACACATTTGGAAAGGATTTTAGGGGGGGTCATCCCCCGAAGGTTTGGCATGCATTTGAACCGCGGATTACCTGCAAAATTTAATGTCTCATTGGAGACAAAGTAAACAAACTCTACTATAGCTACAAGTCATGGACAGACAGTGTATTGCTAACAGGGATTTTGAAAGGCAACAACCAAACCAGCATTTAACGAGTCTGAAGAGGCACCTGCATGTTTGTTTACATGCTGTTTAATGCGCTGCAGCTGAGCAGCTAAAAAAAGTGCACTTTTCACCAGCAATGTTTGTTTGGTGGCTTGTTCAACAAGCTAAGCCGCAGGACAAGACGTATGTTCATTTTTTGTAAGTTACCATCAAGTTTTGATGACGAGGACATAGGCTGTTTTTTCATTCACTACCATGTTTAAAGGAAGAAAGTATCATATCTCACCTTACACTTTAATTTAACAATTGAGTATGGAATATTTTATATATTATAAGATTTTATTTATACATTGAACATGAATGTTGTTTTCATTGAAGACCATGGGCAAATGTTCCTTGCTTTAAGTGTTTTACGGAAAAAATGGAAAACAAAGTTATATTTGTCTCCCCCTTTTTTTTTCTATTTAAAACCCAATACGATCCGAACCATGAGTTTTGTAATCCGTTGCACACCTAGTGTATATTGATATGCTTTGGATGGAAATACATGTAAAGTACAATGATAATAAAAAAGCAAAAAGATAATGAATAATGTAGACATGCAACTACATTCAATTAAATATTCATTTTCAGATTATATTTTACAGGTTATAAGGAAATATAAGTATTTTAAGTGTTACCTATGAGTCATTGTCAACATTAGTACTAAAATGTATAATTCTCGGTGTTTAAATACTTTGCACTCTGCAAAGACATGGCCGTATCCTTCAGCTCTTGCAGCTTACTCATCCAAATCAACACTCTGCAGCCGCTGAGTGCATTAGAGTGTCGAGTGTACATGTGTGAATGTGTCGGGAGAGACTGACACTGAATTTGTGAGGCAGAGTGCATAAATGTGTGACACCAAGTGTGAGCGTACATGTGTGAGAGTGAAAAGGTAGAGAGGATGCTTGTGTTTCAGTGTGCAGGGCTGTGTGAGTGCATGTGTGTGTAAATACTTGTCTGTATACAGTATAATGTGTGTGCGCGTGTGTTTGTGTCTGTGTGTGTGTGTGTGTGTGTGTGTGTGGGCCTGCTCCACACTGCGCTGGGGGCCAAAACACTAGAGATTGCTTTGATCTGGATTCTCTGTGTCTCGTCCAATCACAATCATGTCACTGGCTCCCCACGGCAGGAGCAACTCATTCATGGTGCAGAGAGGAGACCCTCCTGCATGTTATTACTTTATATACACTTTATATACACAAAATGGCTTCATCCATATCACCAGATTATTGATGGACAAAAGGATTGTACCATCACTAGCAGGGATGTGTCACGCAACCACATACGTTCATATTTAAGAACATCCGCAACAGTAATTTCGATAGTAAAGTCAATAAATCAAAGCAAATATCAGAAAAGTTCAGGCAGGTTTGTGTACTGTGGATTCTGTCACTTTGAGGAGAGGTATATCTTGGTAATCTGTTCATTTGCTCTCAGAATTGTACAACCTACAATGCTGAAATATTCATGTCCAGTTGACACTTCAATCATCCTTAGAGGTCTTTTTGAAATCTGTCTTGCAGTTGCAGTAATGATGAATCATACACTTTAAAGAGGTGGCTGTCTTGACCATTGTGCTATGTATACATTAGGGGTGTGCAATGCAATTATTATTATTTGGCAAAGCACACATAGTGTTTTTTTAGTTGTTGTTTTTTTTTTTTTTAAATATTTGTTTCATACAAATATTTTAAAAATTATTTGTTTTGGGGATAAAAAAAAACCCATGTCAAATACCAGCGCACAGGTCGGTTACATCGCTATTTCAGTCTCTCTCCTCTGCTCTGCTGTTACATTTATCTGCATTATCAATGAAGGGAGTCACATCCACCTGCTACATGGTGCAGATTTCCTAATTTGGACATCACTCCTGGAGTTGGGGGTGTTCCTCAGAGATAAAGCTGAGCCACTGACATGCACCAAGTGCTCCCAAGGGACTCTCCATGTTGTTCCCCTTCTCCTTTCCACAATGTTAGGTTGTAAAAAATAAGCAATAAATGAAAAGTGCATTACATGGTGTGCTGTCATGGTTTTATGGGTGTATAAATAGGTAGAGGTCTGTCTGCAATAAAGCGGTGAGTAACGTTTTAGTTCAGTAGTCAGCACGGTCGACTATGATCTGGGAGACTCCAGTTTGAGACTCGGTGTGGGGACCTCCTTCATTAAATAGTTTGTCCATGAACACTTCTTGTAATACTTTAATTTTCTAAAATGAAAAGTGTAATAAAAACAAAAACAGCATTTTTAAGCCTCTTTCCACTTTTTTCAAATACAAATACAAATAATTTTGCTGCCTCAACAAATACAGATACAAATACTGGGCTCTCTGCACATCCTTAGTTTACATCATACAAAACTTTTTCTTTTCTTTGCATCTTCTGACATCTAAGAACAAAAACAATTTTTTTTCTAAATAGTAACTACTGCTAGTAATTTTTAATCATTTTTGTGGATTTAAATAATTCCTTTAACCAAAGATTATTTGTGATTAATTAACAGTTATTCAAGGGAATTTCCTTCATAATACACCAAAAAACAAACAAACAAACAAAAAACAGTTTTATAATACAAGAGATAATACATGCACTGACTCCAGGCTACAAGAATATTTTTTTTAACCCTATTCAAAACACATTAGACCAAATTTACTGCCTCAATGTGAAAGCACAGAGCAGTATTTGTTTAGATAGCTGTTAAAGTTAGATGAAAAGACAATGTAATCAACATGGATATAAAGGATTTAATGTGTCTTCCTCCTGGCTGTTTTAAACCCATAGTGGTGGAAGGATTTCTCTTGCTTTGTCCAGCCTTGAAACAGTATGGACATAGCCCAAAAGGTCTAGCCTGGGAGTATAATTGAAGGACTTTTTTTAACGTATTTACAAAATGTCATTATAAATTAAATTAACCTAAAAGGGATGTACCAAAAGGGATGGAACAGACACAGCCTAAACATTTAAATATGCCCAGTAGTGAGAGTTTTAGGGAAATATCTAAAGGAAATGGCATTAAAATTTTCTTACATATGGCTTTTGTTGAAAATTTATGTTGAAAATGATGCCATATAGAACTTGCTAATAAATGTAAAATATAAACATTTAATCATTCATTAAACGTGTAATAATTTATTTTTTAAGGGAAGTAGCTACAGTATGCTGCATTATAGTGACAAATTAGTTGAGTTTATCTGCACAGTAAGCTATACTCAGTCATATTTCCTTTTGTTGTTGAAGTTTCGGAGAGTGTCACTTTCCCTTTGGAATTATGTATTTTCTTGAATTTAGGCAGAAGAGTAATAGGGGAGTCCAGAGAGTGACAACCTGGCAGAAAGACAAATTTGTTGATAACTGGCGCTGACACTGAGTGATGGGCAGCAAAATTGTCTGCTCCCATTACGTTTTGGACGTGAAATACATAGTGTGTCGTATCATTTGTATTCATGGCAACTGCAGCCCTTATTCAACATTAAAAATGAAATAACCTTTACACTATGTTACATTGATTATCAGTAAGCAAAGATGCATAAACAAATTAAGGTCATAATACTCACAAACATGTGTGCTTTTATCATATAAAACATAATGTGATTGTACATAATAAAGCTGTTATTCACACTGTTAAATATTAAGCTGTGAAGCACCTCATCAGTGTGTTTAATTTTCCTTTGCACACCAAGCTAACTTGATGATGAAACAGCAAAATAAACTGATGCCCTGTCCAAGTGCTGCATTAGGCCTTTTTATTGCACTCATATTATGTGATCACAGGAGAGCAATAGCCTGGAGCAAATTGATTAGTTCAAAGAGGCAGTGTGTAAAAGGGGAGAAAAAAAAACCCCAGTTCAGATGGCTTCTTGTTACTAGAGACGGGGACGCGGACTGAGCATTCAGTCCAAACACCTCTCTGACAGCAACAGCTTTCACCCACTAGTGTTTAACATGTGGGGGTAAAGAGCTCGGGAAACGAAAATGCAAATAAAACAATAATGCCTTCTCCCTGCTTTGCAAAACAGAGAGGGCTTGCATCTGTGGGAGGGGTGGGATGTCTAACAAGAACTAATGCTGTTTATGAAAGCAGAGTTTTTGCATCTAATCTCAATGTCTATTCCCATGGGCCTGCTAGTTCTTCATGCTTCCCTTCAGACTGGTAGAGCACCTCTCTTCCAGGAGCGCTGTATTTTTAGGATGTTGTGAAGCTTCCTCAGCTGCATACAGAATGAGATGCTCGCCTTTAGGGGGATGTCGAGTTTGAAGATGATGTCCTTTGGATTTGATTAATTCAGTAACGGAGAGAGAAGCTGTCCCTGACTCAAAATAGACTCCCTTTAAATGACTATATTGCTGTTGTTTTCTTACTTTTCACTGTTTGGTCTCTTTGCCACTTATCAGCGCATCACGACAGGAAGCAGAGAAATAAAAAAAATAATAAAAACCTAAGTTTTAGGGCTATCAGTGAGCCTGTTTGTGAGTGAATTTGCTGTGCACATGTGTGTGCACATGCATGTGTTTTGCATGGAAGAATGTGTTCAGCTCAGAGAAGCCTGTCGCCTTCCCAGCAGAACTGTCTTTTCCCCCCCCTCTTCTCTACCATGCTGCTCTTGTCTCTGCTGCTGCCACACTTGTCCAGAGCGCAGCCTTCTGAAGTTTACCATCAAGGCCTGCCTCTCCTGATTTTGCTTGGAGTTTATTTAGCAGTAGACTATTTTTGCTGAATATTGGAGACGTTAAAATAAATATTAGTTGCAGGTTGACAAAACCATTACATCTGCAAAGGTAGAATGCAGTTAGTCATTTGTTCAGATTGATCAGAGGGAAACACCCCACGCTGAAAAAGAGGTCTGTTTGTGGCCGTTGTAAATTGTGTAGCTGAATGGCTGTAAATAAGAGATTTTGATGTCAACAAAATGGTCCACAGATGTTTTACTGTACACACTGAGAGCTAAGTCATTTTGCAGTAAGTAGTTGTTCACAAGAGCTTTATTGAGCTTTGTAAAGGATATATGTCTGATCCGTCTCATTTATCAGTGGCTGTTGTTGCTTAAAAACAAAATGCTGTCCCTGTTTGATATTTAAAAAAACTCACAATTCCCCTGAAAGATTACAATAAATCTTCAAAAACCATGTGTACCAAATCCGGTTGGGCTACAGCACGTCAATCAACTTCTTAATATTCTGGCTCATTTAGCTTCTTGAAGAGAGATTAATGAACAATCTTTACAACAATCCCCCAAAGATGAAAGAACTCTCAAACAAAAGCACATGCGCTACAACTTTGATTTAGTGCTTTAATACAGTGCTAATTAGATCACATGGCAGTGTCTCCTCGTGAAATCTGCTCCCATCGTCTAATTATAACGGCCAGATATGCCATAATGGGACACATGTATTTTAAATCAAAGCGGTAGTGTGACAAAGAAGGGTGATCAGGAAGGAGTGCTGACACTGACACGGTGTACGGACAGCGCGGACATTAGTTTCATCATGTCCGTCAGAAACTGTGGCAATGCCTCCTGACAGTATGTCTCGCTCCGTAGAGGAGAGGCTGCTGCTGGCGGGGTGGGAGGGCTAATTGTGTGCCTGTATGACCAGTGTGCAGCCGCTGGATGACTAATGAAGAATCCTCAGCTTTTGAACACGTCGTTCACCTCCTTCAGCACTAATTAATGGCTCATTGGAGGAGGACTGAATTTCACCCCAGCCTTTTTCACCTATTATCCACTACTTTAACACAGGCCTCCTCTGCATACTGAGTGTGTATTAAAGCAGCCCGAGTAATGTAAAGCCTCCACTGAAAGTCTTCCCACAAAGTGTGTTTTTCTAATGAATTAAAGATGGCTTCCTTGCTCTCTGGCTGGTAAACACTGCTGTTTGCCGCATAATCAGCATACAGACTTATACAAATGAGTGCCATGGTTAAATTCAAAATTCAGATAGTGGCTGAAAGTGAGAGAGCTTTAAAACAGTAGATGTGGAATCAGATGCAGTCGTACACTCACGGCTCTTAATCACTGTCAACTTCTGTACTTCTGTTGTGTCTTATCGGTCTTGAGAAATGATCATACATCCTGTTTTGTATTTCCAGGAGACGTTTCCTCGACTACAAACCCTTGTGTCAGTGTGTGGGCCTCTGTGAATAGGTTTATCTGTACTAACAGTGACCTTCCATTGTGCAGGGTTGATATGGGGGCCGTGAGCTGACTGTCGGAGAGAAAATCACAGCTGGGAGTGGGAGAGTAGTTCCTGATCTGACAAAAAACAGCGGCTGATGTGAAAATGGCTCAATTAGGGCAGCCATAAACTCGTTAGGGCCTACGTCGTGCCCCACCAGGGCCGGGGCTTTTTTATTTGCCGCTGCGGTTAATATTGCTTCAGCACATTAAAATGTGCAGTTGATGGGCGCTCAGGAGCCCTGGTTGTGTCAGAGAGTGCTCTCCTGGCGGACACTTAAACAAAGAATGAGCCTACTCCACTCCCTCAGCAGAGGCACAATTACTGATGCTGTTTTTCCTGGGGAGAGAACAAAACATGGTACAGCGCTCAGGCTTTGTCCTACAGGCTAATAGAAGGGTTTCACTCCTTCAGTTATGCAGCTGGCAACGTGATGTCAGCACCAAAATACCCGATACAGTAGCCACGGATCAAAGCAATAGTCTTAAATCATGGGTTTTGTCGCTGACAGGCTGTAACAGTAAGGGTCCTTTTTTTTCCTCCACGTCTGTCTGCCAAACAACTGAAGTAAGCACACCTTTTCTCATGCAGAGCCAAGATGTACACAGACAGATGATCACAGTGGCGGCTGGGCAGCCGATAGCACTATCCTCCGGCTGCTGCCCACGTTTGTGTCTATGACAATTAGACTCCAGGCTGACAGGGGAGCATGGTTCAGTCACTGTGTTAAGAGACTTTGTCAAATGTGTAGCCCATCAAAATGCATGGGCGGCCCCAGCTGAAGTCAGTCATCCCCTATTAACGATGGCCCTATTAGCTCCTCCCGTGACCTGTGAGCTGGGAAATGAAAGGCGTGGAGGTGCAGTCATTTATATAACCAATGTCAGGGTGCGTCGGACATGGACACCCCTCGTCTCCCTGCGCCTCATCAGCCTCTCTGATCAGATGGGGATGCATAATACATCAGACGGCCAGTAAGTGGAGGAAAGACATTCATCACTGTCCACCTTTCAAATTAGATCCCACAGACGCGGCAATCAGTCAGACGCATCAGTATTCAGCTCTGGCTGAAGGCTCTCCTGCAGAGACATCCCCTCCATTACAGCTTTACAAACCTTACTTTAGTGTAACAACTGCCCCCACTACATAATCTGTACTTCAAACAGTAGTGTTTTTCCACACATTGACTTTTACTCCAATGTGTTAATGTGCCACTGTGAGTGTCTGTATAGACTTATGGAGTTAGAGGGAGGCTACAGGGGAAGTATTTATGTCTCACTAGCTTAACTGTTTAGTTTGGTTTGAACATGTCAAAGTGAGAGCCTGTGTCTATTGGCCATAGACCAAACATATGAAAGCCATAGTGTAAATGAATAATTCATGTGCAAAAACAGATATCTCCATTTTTTATTCATCTTCATAAATCATGTTTTTTTCATTGTGCATTCCGGATAATATCAATCAAACTGCAGTTGTGTTGTTTTGATTAAGTAAAAGACAACAAAACCTCTTAGCATGAACATGCCAATGTTTGCCAAAGAGTGACCACAGTAGTGACCAGACAAGCTCATTGCAGCATTGACTCATTGAGCCTAAAATCTGAAACATTTTTTTTTGTTTACAGTCAGTTCTTTGGGGACTACACTAACCTGGAAATATATGAACTATTTTACAGTATTCCATAGTGTAACTCCATATTCCATGTTACTTATTGTTACTCAGTATTTCACAGTATTCAACTTAACTCAGTCCTCCATGTTACTCAGTGTAACTCAGTATTCAGTCTTAAATCAGTGTTCAATGTGACTTCTCTCCTACTGTGTAAGAGATACAGGGCCGATTCTCTGTGTTTTTCGTCAATGGTGCATTCTGGGTCCTGCAGCTTCACTCGAAATGTCACATGGGTGCTGTACACATCGTTTGATAGGTGTCCAAATGCCAGGTTAAAGTTGTACATGGATACACTATAATACAAAGCATATGAGATCTGCTCATCATTTTAGACAGCGGAAGAGTTCATGCATCTTTTTCACATTCAAGTCAGCTGGAAGACACTTTCTGCCAGGTGAACCACGGCGAGCATAATGGCTGGCTCTGCAGGTTAATGTTTTAATGTGGTTTCTCACAAATTGTCTCTTGGCTGCCTTTTCATTTGACTTGCAAGCACCGTGGTTTTCAGGCGTTGTCACCCCATTCTGCATGCAGTACTTGGAAATGTTGCAGAGGCGATCTTTTTTGATGCCTGGAAAAAACTATAATTCTTTATTAATGTACTGCCCCTTATAGTAAAACTCTTGGTTTGAGCTGGATTGAAGGAATCATGACATCTTTTTTGATAGCTGATTAATTGTTTAAAATTATTTTAAAAATGCCAAATATTTGCTTTTTCAGATTATCAAACATAAACTTTTGGAATGTTTCACAGTTTTATATCAAATAATGTCTATAAATGTCAAACAAAATAAGCACTTTGAAAAAATAAAACAATCCACAGATGCATTGAAAATGAAAATTGTAGAAGTGTGAAGGCAAAACTGAAAGATTATAATAAAGGTTGTGTGTTTTTAACAGACTGCAATCTCAAAGCAATACTGTATATAGAAATAAAAAGCAAATAATCTGAAATTTAAAAATAACTATCCACAACATAGTCATAGACATTTAGCAAAAATACTCATAAATGACGTTTGGCAGACAGGTGTTTTTCCAGTCTCATTCAGAATGAAGCACCTGACTGTCAGATCCCGTGTTTTGTGTTTTGCTGGACCATTCACTTTTGGTCTTTGCCGTTTAACTAACATCATATCCATGTAAGACAACAGAGTATCACCCTGATTTACTTTGTCCATTCAGTGCAGATGCCTGATAAACGTTTTGTAAGTTGTGATTACAAGCAATTGAGAGAACTTTTCATGGACAGATATAACGCTTTTTTTTCACTGTGTTGAACACATTCACATGAATAAGTTTCAGCTTTCCTATTGTTTTACGCCCTGAAGGAGATAACATCACAGGCTCTTCAGTTTCATCTTAATTATCCATCTTTAAAGACAGGCCTGGCACCAGGATGAAGAGGGGGCTGTTAAAAATTGCAAGAGGGCACAAGATTGACGTCTTCAATGGCTGGTGGAGCTAGCTTGGTCTTAGCTAGCTCGATCTCAGCGATATCACTGTTGCTGCTGGGCTCCTGGCCTTGGCTGGGTTCTATATGTTGTTTCGTTTTTTCTTAAAAAACCATGTTCTGATTTCCATCCTTAATCCTCTGTTTTGTAGCTAAGCAAGCTAGCTGGGTAACATGCAGGCCATATGTTTATGTTAGCGTTAGTTGAACTTCGCAGCTTTTTTTTTTTTTTTTTTTTAAATCATAGCGTGACCCCTACACAACAAACAGCACTGTCCATGGTTCTGAAACAACAGCTAAGCAACAGTCACATGTATCTCTGCCAGTCATTTTGTTGTTTTTGCTATTTTTCTATAGAAATAGAAAGCTTAAACAGGGACACCTAATGGCCTCATGGCCTCATGGCCCCAGCCACGTTTAAAAATGACTTTGAGCCAATGTTACACTGAAATTTGCTTTCAGACTGCCCATCTCCAGCTCAGAATGTGCTATGTGTTAAAAAAAAAAATCACAGCAGTCTGTTCATTTTTTTGAATGATGGTGTTTGCAAATAAACTCTTCAAATATTTCCCAACTTTCCCCTGGGGATCATGAAGTTTTCATTTTATGAGAGCACATGTCCAGATTTGGTCAAAACATATTCCAACGCCAAACAATCTGCAAGTTTGTTTCCTGGAAGATTGGTTACATATTATTGTCCCATAAATTTTCTCAGTGCTGTCTGATCAAAGATAAACTCACAACTTGCCTAATCAGAAATATTCTCTTTTCTTTCTTTATGTTTCTGTTCCATTGATGGTGTCTCTTCCCCTTGTACCTCAGGTAAGAAAGTGTTTTAATTCAATCCACATAAATGCAATCAAATTCTGTTTATATTCTATAATAGCCTAAACCAAAATCCACTTTATCCAATATTGTTAATTCCAGTTAATAGTTTTAAATATTCTATTAGCTTTTAATTGTTGACACCTGCTTATTGCACAAAGTTTTGTGGTGACTTTTCCACGCACAAACGCATATACTCCACTTTCTTCTTTTGAGGGTATATTTCTTTCAAACAAATTAACTGAAACATAAAGTTCACTGGAAAATGTCTCATTATGAGTAGTCCATTATAAAAGAAAGTGCTTCAAAGAGCATGAGCTTCATTTCAACTCCATCACAATAACATTAACACATTCCCAAAACTTTCCCTGGATATTTCGTCAGTCTAATTCATTTTGCACTAGGCTCAATTACTTTAGTCATATTCCACTGAAAATTGCACATTAAATCAAAATCTGCATGCTCTGTTACTGTGCATAGCTGGTCCTCTCGACGGCTCTGGATCCATGGTTAATTACGTCTATGTCAAGCCAATCTCAGCCCTTGTTTCTGATGTATTAAGCAATAGCCTTTCTGTCTCTTGGTTTTCCTCAGCAATTAAGACAGTGCGAAAAAAAGTACTTTCCAAGAGTCTTTTTCCATTTAGACCTCAGGGAGAATGCTTTATTTAGTCTAGCCGGTCTCTAATGCGTAGCTTCTGTTGGTCTTGACTGAGATGGACCATGATGGTAAGTGAGTCTTTGTCTGTGCCAGAGTGCATAGAAGCAGATGTGCTGGGTGATCAGCTTGAGCCTCAGCCGCAGCTCCTCTTCCTGGATGTTTGGTTCTGTGGTGTTCAACTGTCAGAGTTTCCCCGAGGCTGCTAATCGGCTTTGAAATGGAAACAATTAGTTCCATAGCTGAGGTAGTCTGTTGTGTGGTTGGATTCTGCCTTAGAGTCTAAGGCTTTTGCTGTGTCACTGGGAGCTAGCTAGAGAGGATGTAGTTCCTTAGAGTTTAAATGTCTGCCTCTTGTGTCTTAGATATTGTGACTTTATATCACAATGTGTTCAGAGTGTGCTTTTATTTAATATTATAACAGAATATAAGAGTTTAGCTGTGATCTCCCCTAGTAATGCACATGATCTGTTGGTGAACAATAGTGAGATGCAATGCAGGCCTCCAGCTTGTTATTAAAATAGCTGGACAATGTAACCTGTTCTATGTGCAGTGACTTGAAAGCGTGGAAGCGTTGAGGCTGCTCTTGGAGCAGCTTGGAAGGTCTCCTCAGTCTCCTCTCATCAGATGTCTGGTTTTAATTTGTCTCAGTGTGCCTGAGGAAAGGTCATGATCCAGATGCTTTCACCCTCCTCTACTGGTCTTCAGCTTTCCACAAGAGGAAAAGAGAGAGAGGGATGGACAGAGTGGGAGGAAAGTCCTGGTATTTCTGTCCAGGTTCTCCGAATCCCCCCCCCCCAACAAATGTTCATCCTTATTTTTAACGAGCATGTCTGTCCAACAGAGTGGTGGCTCATTTGTTGGTACGGGGAGGGACTGGCTGGAATGGCCAGGGACACCTATGGATGGCTGACGTGATCTACATACTCTCTGTAGCACCAAAGTGATTGAACAAATCCCAGAGCGCACCTTGTCTCTGGGATCTTTTCTCCAAATTATGACAAGTGGAGCCCATCTTCTCCTCTCCTCTCCTCTCCTCTCCTCTCCTCTCCTCTCCTCTCCTCTCCTCTTCCCTCACCTTTTCCCTTTGCAAATCGACATTACAGAGTTGCAGAATATATTACAAGCATATTTATCCTGTGCACTAACAGCAGTGTATAGAAAATGTGAAATTATTTGCCGATTTCTATATTTACGTTTGCAGAGAAGACATCAACGTCATGGAAAGTCTTCATGTGCAGGCTAAGCTTAATATTACACACAATTATTAAAGATTTAACAATTTTGGATAGGAATGCATTTTTATAAAAAAAAGATAATTGCATTCCTATTTGCATAGCATTTATTCATGCAATCATAGTCAATTCTGACACTGATGCAGTGAGGAACGCTACGTGTTTCAAGAAAAAGCACAATGAATACTAATAGATAATTACTATCGCAAGGTGTGTCACACCTGTTTTAGCACATAAAATGAGATTGCGTACATCACAACAGATAATTGATGGCAACAGGGGGAAAATGTTTTTAATAGGTTCTCACCTTAAGGCTATAATTGATTCAATTCGCCTCATCACAATTCACTAATTTCTGTGGGAGAAATAGCTATGGGATTTTGTATTTTATATGGGAGGGGGTGGGGGTGGTGGTGGTGTAGATGGCTGGAAGCACGCACAATTACTCACATGAAAGAGTCCATGTTAAATGAGCTTGGCACTCAAGAAACAAACCTCAGAATGTGCCCGTGCAGACTGTTGTGTGCATGTTAATCAATAGTCATGATTTATTCACTGAAGTAGTTGTCAGGAAGAGTGGAGAGGCTGATGAGAGGCACACACTGGTTTGTATTAGTGTCCACAGAGATTGAGGGGTTTTGTTTTAACCAAAGCCAACAAATAAGTAATGTGCGGATTTGTGAATGTAAGCAGCAAATTACCGTATTAAGACACAAATTGTCTTCTGATATCAAATATTCTGAAGATCATGTACTAGTAAGTGAAAAGACAAATTTGTTGGACTTTGTTGTAGCACGTGTCCCATTGTTGCCCTGTTTGTGGTTGCTTCTGCAGACGGTTCACCGAGGGCATCCAGCCCCTTTCTAAATTGGCTCCTTATTCATTTCTAATCTGGTAATGTCTAAATACTGCCTTTGGATCAGGCTTTCACTAGCTATGTCCTGAAAATAGAGTGAAAAACAGGCGGAATCAACCATGTCTGTGTTTGTTTGGCCCACTCTGTTCAGGGCTCTTGCGAAATGTAACCAGCATGGCATCGACAAAGATTACGGTCCCACAGGCCACAGTGGGTGTGCAGAAGAAAGTGGCCTAGCTCTGGCAGCTGGCACTGAAACATATATACTTAGGCACAGTAGCATACGCTGGCTCACAGTGACATACGCAAACACACACGCAAACACACGCAGTGAGAGAGTCACATAACACACACATAGCATCAGCAAGGGGAGAGTCAGAGTCAAAACATCCATAGTAAGTGTTTGACTCAGCTCAACCCCTCGTAGACACTTTTAATGGAGCTGGCTCTCCCTCCACCCTTTACCCTGGATCCAGCCCAGACGGACCACCAAAACCACAATCTCACTCACTCACTCTGTCTCTCTCTCAATCGTTGCCTCTGTCTGTAGACAAAACGTAGCGGGAAGGGGAAGTTAATGATGAAACCACCACACTGTCTCTTTAAGTGGGGATTAGAAAAAAAGAGGAGTGGAGGCCAAGGGAGAAGAGGGGGCTGTGAGGGGGGAGTGTAAAAATAAGAAGCCCGGCAGGAGCGGCGCTGCAAGGTCACCTCTGCTGTAGTGTCGGGCCTGTCGGATCGAAGGCATGGCTAAGGGGTTGCCGTGGTACGGACCGGTCTCCCAGGAATGCTTCAGGAAGATCTCCTGCCATACCTGAGGCAGCCACTCATTTATCTGGAATGCTGCGCTCCGACTGCTAACGACCAGCTCAAATTGGACTATTTTTTCCCATTTGTCAGTTGGCCAGCTGCACTGGCTCAGCTGCGCATCTGTGCGAAGGGAAGGCGTAGGACAATGAAAGTTCCAAACTCATTTTTCTCACTTCTCTTCATTTCGTGTCTCTCTTCTCACAGTTGGGAGAGTTTTCAGTATTGTTGCTGCCTGTCAGTCTAAGTAAGTCTCCCCTGGCGCAGTGTTAATGGAGACGAGTGCCTTTGGCATGTGGCAAAGCTTTTCCTGTGACATTTTGGAGGCCCCAGCACAGCAGGGGTGCTCAGTATGGCTTGTAATCTGCCTGTTGTGGAGGATATTTAATGTATGTGTGTTTTCTCCAGTGGCACAGTTGTTGATGTTTTAACTCATAAGAACTATTCTATTCTGTCGGTCAGACAATTTCCAAATCATTTTGACAACAACTGGGAAAGAATATATGTGCAGGAATACCTTCACTATAGTGCAGTCCAGTAAAACAACACTACACTGCAATTACAGCTTCAAGAATGATTTTGGAGATTTATCAAACTCCCTGACACACACTCAGTAGAAAATAACACTATACGTTATGCAAAGTTGTGTTAAATTGCATACTATCATTTCTATTAAACATGCAGTACAGCGACAGGATACAGCTGTTTGTAAAACTCCCCAAACAATATGAACAGCCAACTTAACTCTGTTCATTTCTGTTTCTTTTCTCAACATTTTTATCATTTAAAAAGGCTTCAGTAGACTTGTGATTGTGTACAGTAATTATAAACCATTAAGGCTCATACACTGTATCTAATCTACAATTACACTATAAACTTTACCCCTGCCTCGTAATGTCCTTTTAGTTTTCAGACAGACTTCCAAACATCCCTTTTTGGCATAATCAGTTGTTTATTAATTCAAATGAAATACATACACTCTCACATACACTGACGCAACATTAAATAACATGGACTGCATGCTTGAAATCATGTTATGAATTACCCTAAACAAGTCATGCTACTCTAAATTACACGTTTTGCCACAGAAAAAAAGAAAAAAAAAGTACTCATAAGCGTTCATTTTGTTGAGAAGTGGGAAATGTACTCCCCTCAGCTACACCACTCACACTTTTTTTTGGCTGGAGCACAGCTTGGCGATGCTGCTCAAGTGCAGAGGAGAAGCACTGGCCAGTCTGAAACTGGCAGAGGCAAGTCAGTCTGACAAGGTGTGAAAAGAGTCATGATCTTCTTCTCTCTCCCTCTCAGATCTCACTTTGATGGACTGCTTTGTAGTGCAAGGAGCTGGGCAAGTGCTGCTAAGCTACATTACAATATATGGGGTGTTTGCCCAGCAGGTGCCATTTCCCTCTCTGCCATAATATGAAACACTTTGCTTTGCTAGCACACTGAATGCCAATGTCAACTTAGGCATGTAGCACACAGAACTCTTTTTTTAAACACCTCCTGCATCAACTGGAAAAAAGGAGCAGTTATGTGCTGCTTGTTAAGTTTGGTTGGTATTAAGGTGATGTTTTAAACTCTTAGTGCTTACATCTTACAAACAGTTTGTTCACTCAAATTACAACAAAAAACATGGATTTATTTGCCCAGGTTTTGAGATATGCATCTTTGAGATTTCTCTCTCAACCCCAATACAGTGTCAGTGAGTTGAAGTTTATTTGTGGTGTTCCCAGCTTTGAAAAATGACGTCTAAAAAATGTAACAGTAACAACAGAAAAAATTTACTCTGGATAATCCACAGACCTCACTGTGAACTGTTTTGACTAGTACTATTTTTTTGGTAGATCCAATTAAAAAATGTTCACAGTGTGGTCTGTGGATTATCAGGGGTGGAATTTTGAGGACACTGATTTTGAAAAGATATGTTGCTGTTCACCTAAAGTCAAGTCAGTTTTATGCATACAGACCAATATCTCAAATTAACTTCAGAGGGCATTATGACAGTATCTGTAGAACATTCAACACTTTGGTTTGGATAAGGAAAAACCACAAAAGTAGCTCAGTTAATAGTAGCATTAATGAAATAACCATATGGAGAGTCAGAAGACAATATCAAGTGACTAAGGTACACACATAAAATGGTGAGTAAATATAACACCATAGTATTAAGGTGGCAGCAGAAATCTCAAGAGAGATTAAAAATCTTGACAAATAAAGCTGAAACTGCATGGCCAGATGCCTCAAGAAGTAAATGACAGAATCTGTTTCATTTTTAAATTTGGGTGAATTGACCCTTTAATGTTGAAAGATAGAGGGAATCATGTTCAGCCTCCTGTGATGTTTCTCTTTGCTGCATATGGGACTCTTTGACAGGGCAGCTGAAACTCTGTCCGTCACTTAGTGGGCAGCGTAACAGAAAGGGACATGTCGTGTGGAAGCTTGTATTGCACAAATGAATGTTGATATGTGATGACAGGACAAAGCCACTGAACACACCTATGACTGGCGGCAGGCTAGTCTGCAGAGGCAGGTGAAATGCCTTAGCCATTGCTGTTTAATGTTATGCGACACCACTCCCTGCTTGTTGCTAACAGTTCAACTGAGCAGCAAGCCAAAAGACAAAAGCGTCAGTTACCTTTGTCTGTGTTGTTTGTTATCTTTTGGTTTCTTTCTGTAAGATAGGTGTAATGAGGGGATGAGGAAATGGTGCTTAATAATGAACATCAAGGTTAATGAAGTCAACATGCAATTAACTCAAAGCAGGCCTTGGTTATACGATGACTCCTTCTCCCTCTTTGATAACAACACTGGCCACTCTTTGTGTTCTCAGTGTCAAATAATGCACCTCTTTTACCTCTTGGATTCCTTTTAAAGCCACAAAGTAAACATTCACCACGTCTCCATCAACTTTGATGTCAATAACTCACCACAGGATCTTTGCACATTAATTAATATGATTAAAAAAATCTTTACAACAGCTAAGTTTTCACTAGATGAGTAGAGCGCTTCTCAAGTTCAGGGAAAAGGCCAAGATTCTTTCAACATTCTGTAGGTGTTTACCAAATAATCCCACACAACAAGTGAAGCAGAAACTTAATTGTAACTAATTAGCTCCCTAGAGGTTTAATTGGATCTGCATTCTTTATTCCCTAGTTTACCTGCAGTATGTAAATCCTGCTTCCATGTTGAGGCGCGGGGGGGAGGGAAAGAAAAAAAGAAAAAAGCGAAATGCAAGGGTATGGGAGGGATCTGTAAAGGGAAGCTGAATTAAGTGAAGTTGAAAATCAGTCTGTAACAAGCTTAATTTCTGTCTTGTCTGGCTCTCCTCACCCATTCGGCACCCCGGAGCTGTTTCCAGCATGTGTAATTGAATGTGCGTTCACTAATGGTAGAGAATACGGCTCATCTTGGAGGTCAGGTAATAAGAAGGCTTTGTTCTTCGCTCAGATGAGTTGCTAGCACAGGATTAAAAGTGACTTTGTAGACATTCTTATTGTTGCGCTCACCTGGAGAAAATGAACAACCTGTCTCTGTTATGTCTTTAACTGCATTCCTTTGAGAGATTGCAGTTGTTTCTTTTGCATGATTTCACTTAAAATGATGAGGCTCAAACCGGAGCACCACCATCTGTCCACCTTGACTTTGGAGTACACTTTTCTGGGCTAGGACCTTTTCTTTTTCAGGTTCATGTACGCTGTCCCAAACTGGGAGTCGGCTGGTGGGATATTGCTCATTTTCCTCTTGACACATTACGTGATGGGTTAAAGGTTAAACAAGCTGTGCTACCGCCAAAACAGGATATTACTGTTTTTTCTTTCAGTTAAAACTTCTTCAAATGGCCAACCAGAGAACACAATGAAAGCCTATTCATCCCAGACCTTCAACCACAGTGCTGACAGTACTGTCCATCCTGTTTTGTTTCTATAGCAACTGCAACTCTTAACTTGGCCTTACCAAGACTCAACAAGTATAAAGTTGCTAAACTAGTAGAAAACAGATGTCTGTGGACAATGCCAGATCCATTCCAAAGTAATTTTTGTTACACCGCTTTATTTCTTTTCATAACACTTCATCAACAGTTTCTTTCCAAGCAGGTTCAAATTTCACTCTGTCAAGTGACCTCATCAGGGAGCCCTTTAAATTAAATAGCAGACACTGAAAGTGTAATTCTTGTGAAAAATAATCAATATTTAGTTAAAAAATCTGCGATGCTCTGTTTCTGCTTTGTCAGTGTTTGCAAACACGACAATAAAACAGGGAGGAAAAGAAGTGTCATGGAAGGTCACAGTGGTAGTAGAGACAGGAACAGGGTGTGGAGCGCTCAGCCTGTTACATCACCAGACTTTCCCACTTTTCCATCAGGCCACACATACTTCACCACAGTGAAACTCAGTTGACTAGCGTGACTGAACAGACTTAGGATTTTGGTCAGAATGATTAAAAGCAGTGTGGTTCAAAATTTTGGTTGACATTTGGTACAAACATTTTTTTCACAGGGTGAGAACTTTAAAAAAAAAACCTTAAGTATTTGGAATTCCTCAAAAATGTTGAAGAAAATACAACATTCCACATATCTGCATACATACATATATTCATCCATACAGTGTGGTAGATGTAGTTATGTGCAGCTCTGAATCTAAAATACTTCTGGCCTTCACATATTGGAATAAAAGTGGGCTATCCAGAGATAACCCTCCCAAACCGCTGCTTTGATGTGACAGCGCTAACCACTGAGCCACTATGATGTCCCTCTCTATAGCTGTTGAGTAATGCAGAAATCATGTTACAAAAGTTGATTATCTTGTATTCTATCTGACATTTAACACATTGCCAGCAGATGAAAACAGTGTCAGTTCTGTCTTTTGAGAGTTTCCAGTTTTTTTAAGCGTGGTTGGATTATAATACTTTAAAATATAACATGGGGACTGTAACAGTGGTGCAAAGCTTTACGGGAGTGCTGGAAGAACTATTATGAACCTGATTTTGACAATTGCTTAGCTTTTACACCTGGGAATTCATTCACAAAATGTCAAAGGCATTTCATTTTATAAATGTGTTCATGAATTAAAGAGGAGAAAAATTATATATTAATTTATTCCCAATTATTTGTTGGGGGATGAAGTGCTTCCTTTTCCTTCCTGATGTCCTCTTAGAGGATGTACTGTAGCTTTGCATGTAGCTTTACAGCTTTGTCATGGCTTCCTACTTGGTCAGAAATAGTGCAGTAATTTGTACAGCTATGGGAACTGACCTAACAGTATGAACAATCAAAATAATACTAGATCAACGCACAGCTGCTTTTCCTTTCAAGGCAAGTTATTAGTCTGATGCAGAAATCACATTTAGATGATTACAGAAGAATGCAGGAAAGTGAGTATTTGATTAAAGCCCTCAATAAACTGTTCAAGATATGCTACATTTTTGTTTATCAGCGCACACGCACAGACACCACTTATTAGGCTCGTTGAACCACTTCTCTGGCTTTCAGATCTTTGGAAATTATTTAGTTAACTTCCTGATCAAAAATGCATTGCCACAGGGACCGCAATATATTTAAAAAATCCCCTACGATATTAAAGCAATTGGCCGACTACTGTCCTTGTTTACACAGTGATTTATTTGTTGAGTATTTTCACAGTGACATGTACTTCCTGAGTTGTATGTAAGGACATGGTATGACAGCCAAACAAGATGTTTATACAAGCTTTGAGGTAGGGAAATTATTATTATAATTGTCAATTTTATTATTATCATGTATAGTAAGAGCGGTGGTGATGGTGGTAGTAAAACTAGCAGTGGCAGTAGTATAATGTACAGATGAGAGTCTGGCACCATCAGTGACAGAGTGGTGTCATGCCTGCATGAGAAGGTTCATCATGAGCTCTAGCAAAGCATGTCAGGCATGCAGGTGAAAGACTGGAATGTGATTAGTCTGTCCTGCAGGATTGTGATAAGAGGGCACAGTTCATGCATATCAGCGAAGGAGGAACTATTTGACTCAACTCTCAGAAAGTGATACTTAATAAAGAATTGCTAAAAAAAAAAAAAAAAAAGTCAAATAAATGTTCAAGTCGATCACCTTTCATTTTCTAATTGAGTTAGTAAATGTGATTGTAATTGTAAATGTAATTTTTCTCTCTCTCAGTTATAAATGTCAATACCTGGTGTGTTTTTTTCCGTCATGTGTTCTACAGTTTGCTGATAGCAAACAGCACTCCTTCGCCTCCTGTAGAAAATAATGATGGACCTCAAGGTTCATGCATAATGCAAAGGCTGTGAAAATAGTGTTTCCTGAGAGCACACTGCATCGCCTTTGGACTTAAGTAAAATATAACCTGAATTTGACATTTTCTAATATCCTACACCAAACTTTTTGTTTCAAAGAGATAGGGGCGGTAATTGCTGCACCAGAAGAAAGACTGCCGATCCTTCTGGGTATTGCGGGTGACTGTGGGGACAAGGCAAGATTGGAACATGGTAATTGCAAAGACAAGGGCTGAGAATAAATGGAGAAAAAAAGGAGTTCTTTACTGTCACATAGAGGAAGGTCAGATGCACAAGTGTATGACATCCATGCATGTTACAGTGTATTATTCACAGTGTACACATGGGACTGATACCTTTTCTTAGATATCCAATTCATCGCTTTGCTTTCTGACAAAGAGAGGAGATGATCTCTGCTGAAGTCCCCCCCTGACTGCACTGAAGTAACAAGATGTGATACAAGATGCAAGGATGTCAACAGCACTAGGTCACGTGAATATCAGAGCAGGCTACAGTATGCTTCTTTTCCCCCCTCCTCCCCAAATCATTATTTCATTATTTGATTAATGCTTCCACGGTGTTGTCAGAATGCTTATACATTTCCTCAAAGATGAAAGACAAACAGCAGCAATTTATTTCTCCAGATTAGATATTGATCACAGCTAGTGTGCTGGGCGTCAGATATCTTCCCTGAAAAATGAATGTCAAATGCTAAGCATCACTACTTTTCTTTTCTTTTTTTTATTTTCCCTTTTTTTTCTAGGCCTCTATAGACATGTGCTTTGTGCTCCCTCAATACAAAACATCTACTTCACTGATTCTCCAGGTATAATTGCATCTTTTTTGATGTGATCAGTTCTGATTAGCTTTGTTTATGTCTTCGCCCACTCCTGAGTTTGATCGCAGTGACATTTTTTTCAAATCTTTTCAATAGTGCTGTCTCATTTAGAGACTTAAGAGAGTGGACAGGGAGCAGGCTGACTGTGGCTGGAGGCACAGCACACTACATAATGAAGAAAGAATGTCAGAGGAAAATAAATAGGACCAATGTCCCAAGCAGCTTCCCTGCACACAGGCTGAGGGGTTTGGAGTAGCCCTGTCTCAGTAATAGACTGTTAGAGTGAACTTTCATGAAGATTGTAAAGAGAAATGGCAGTCCGTATTCTCTGAACGATATGTAGAACTCCTTTCTTTTGTTGTGTTGTCCGCTCGTGTTCAGTCTGCCTGAAGTGATGACTTCATCGAAGGGAGTGACCACACATGGGAAAACAAAGATAATACTGACAAAAAGCATTACGTGTTACAACTAAGAGCATTAATTTATTTTTAATCAAATCTTTTGCATTGATTGGTAAAACTCAACCAAATTTGACATTTCCTTTGATTCATACTAGTCTTGAAGTTATGTTGTCATAGACTTTTTGGAAACAACAATGGCAACCAAAAATCAGAAATATAATCAGCAGGGCTGGCCATCGACATATTCGCACAGTGTGTTTCTCTGTGTGTGTCTTTGTGTAAGAGATGACAACAGCAGTGAAGTCACTGTAGCACAAAGGGAACATAAACACTATGATAACTCACAGACTCCAGAGACAGGCAGGAGTAAACAAATAATTATGTTCCTGTGTGTGTGCCACGTCTTTAGCTACAGTACTGTGGGTCATTACTGAAATTCAATCCTCTGGAATTTGTGAATGACTCATGTGATCTGTGTTCGGTTAAGGAATTCAGACAGGAAGTCAGCTGATAGCTTCTCCCAGTTTTGTTTGTTTTTGTCTTCAATCATCATCATTTTTTGTCACAGTGGATGCAAAAAATGTTTTATTTGTTCACTGTGCAAGTTATTTAACAATTGTTTCGTTATGTAGTATCATGTGCACTGATGTAGAGGTGGTTTCCGTGCGGTCAGTGTCAGTGAATTTTTTTTTTGTTTTTGCAAAAAATTCCCCAGTTTGCACTCTGTTGCTATTAGTGCCTGCCTCATCATCATATACCAAATTACTTTTTTTCTGTAGTTGCCTTTTATTCCATGCAGTCAGGGAAAACACTGTTGCTTTGTATGTGGTGCCAGTGCGGCAGCTGAGTGTGAATTATGTCACTGATTCTGTCAGGGTAAAACAAACAGACAGAAGAGCGAGACATCAATTACTGTAGCTACTCCTGGGGAAAATAAAAGCATTGGAATCTAATGAGTGTATTGCGTTTACCTGCTGTTATATAATTTATACCCTGTTAACCCATCCATCACCTCTCTGCGTATAGTTAAATACGAGCTGAGATCCCAGTGCTGTTTGGCTGCGGCAGGGGAGAAAAAAAAATGTATCCAAATGGCGTTCATCTGTACTGTATACCAGAAATGCTCCTCATAACATCAGATGTTTTGTATTCGGTCTTTTCATAAACACTGGTGTTTATTTGCTTAGTCTTTCATTTCATGCAGATTTTAACCCTGCATTCCTGAAGTAATGCTTTTGACTTTGAAAAGCTCCTCCACATCAGAGAAACACAGCTGATGATTCGCACTGCGAGCTGTGCTGTGAGTCACTGAGGCTTAGCAGGATCTACTGCTCTGACTCAAACATGTGCTGCCAGGGATAGAGGCTTTCTCCCCCACTTTCATTGTCTCTCTTGCCACAATGCTGCCTCAGAAAACCATCAACCGAATCCCTCATCACACAGAAAACACAACTTGTCCCTGGACAATGTTACCTCATGGTACCTCATGAACACAAGCCAATCAGACTGTTGACTGCAATCTGAGGAACCTCGGTGAAATTGCTAGGAGGATATCTTGGATTTTCTCCTACATTGTATCACGTTAGATGACTGCATGTTGTCAGGAGAAGGGTGTCTCTGTGACGGTTGTTAATGTTGTGTAGCTGAGCCAGCTGCTTTAACATAGTTGGGAGTCCAGTTTTAGTTTTGACAGTGAGAAATGCACCATCTGGACTGAAAATGAAGAAATAGAACTACTGTATGATAATGAGAGAAAAAAAAAAATAAACAGCAAGGCCACAACAAGCCAAGCCACAAACACACACACACACATATGCTCACATGCACACACACATATGCGCATGCACACGCGCACACAAAATAAATACAGTGGCATATTATCTATGTGGAGTTTACAGAAAAAAAATAACTTTGACAATCAGTAATGCACACTATATGTTCATTTTTTCCCCAGACTGCCATTTCTTTCTGATCTCTTCCCCTTTGCCTCAATCATTTTTTCCCAACCAAGAAATCCCTCTTGCTGGCTCCCTTTTATCGCCACCGAAATTCATTCAACATGTCCGCTTATAGGCATTCTATTATTTCTTTATTTATGTATTCCACTTTTTATTCGGAATCACATGTTAATGAAGAGCGTCATTATCAACCTTAAATATTTAATTTTCCGCTCTGTGTCTGCTTCTGAGGGAGGCTGACTGGAAGAGCAGTGGTGGCGAGGGAAGGGGGGGGGGGGGTGAGTTTGAGGAGGATGGAGCGAGTCGTGCTGTAGCATCAGCCTTATCTGCATCCGCTGCTTTAAAGTCAGCTCCAACCGAAGCAGAAGCACAGCAGTGTTTTCCACATCGGCTTCATCTGAAGTCCAGTTACGAGCTACCATTTCCAAACACCCCAAAGATCTAAGACCTGGTATAACTATACTTTCCCATTTTCTTTTGGGGGGGTGGCTCCGAATTCGGTTTCAGTATCCGGTCTTTGCCCCTTAGCCCCATCTCTAAACTCCATCCCCAGCCTCAGCATTAGCTCCAGAGAGGCTGAGTGCCCTTGTGATAAGGTGTGAGGCCTGTCTGCCTCTGACTGACAAGCCTGCTCTCACCATGCCAGTGCCTGCTGCTTGATAAGAGAAAATGTCAGCGTGATTTTGGGAAATGTCATTTATCGCGGCTTTCTGGCCGTGTCTGTAACCCAGACTGATTATGGTTGCTGGACATTTATATCACTGGGGGTGGCTTGGAAAATTGTACAAATGCTATGTTTTTCTGTGATAACGGCACTTAATATCCCTTTTGCTGTAATGGATTTGATTTTGTTCCCCTACCTCTTCTCCCCCTTGTCTGAATAGTCTCAACATCATATGCTGCACTTGCTAGTTTATTTTATGAAGCGGGTATCAAACACCATCAAAGTGTCTGGCGTGTGGAGGCGTTCAGATCGGGGATTCACTCCACACCCAGACAAAGACTTCCGCCAGTCTCCGCGTTGTGCAAAATCTATGAGTAGAAGTGTGTGGTTTGAGCCACTGATTCATGTGGCAACCTGCTTGTCTTTTTTTGTGAGAGCATGTGTGTGGGCCGACCGTGCGGCGGATAGGGGACATCTTGCTGTATTATTTAGAAAGACAATCCTCCCCAAAGATGAGTGGGTTAACAGGAACCATTAATTGGTTTAGCAGGATCAAATAGACACTCGTTCCGGCTTAGCTGCAAGGCGTAAAATGCTTGCGTTCAGACGTATTAAAAAACTCCAGCTTGTTGTTATTGTTATTATTGTATTCAAACTCTATGAATGCTGTGAAGATGGACTATTTACCGTTACTTTTATGCCTTAGGTTGTGATTTGTGGATCCAAGATGAAGCAGAGCCGAGTTTGTACTCACGTCATCACTTTTAATGTTGGATTCAAGACCCAAGCTGTCATATATTATTCAGGGAGTTTTCGTCTTTTCTCCGAAGCACTTCAGTGTAGTACTGTACCTCTGCTTGCTGCATGATTCTAGGAGCCATTCAGTACAGAGGAGGGTCTATGATTCAGTGCTGTGTATTTTTTTCTTCATTGTTGACTCAAAGTGACATTTATGGGACACTCTGATAAAGCAATTCTTCCTGCTACTGAGACCAGCCCGGTATTTTCAACAGATTTTCTCATTCATTTGTATTCACCTTTTTTTTTCAGGGAGACCTTGGCTGCCTTTTGTGATCCACAGCCCGAAGTAGACTGAGACAGAAAGAAGTGTCTTTAACATGGGCTCCCTTGCAGCCTCTTGGGAGCTTAGTGAGAGTGTTGTCCCCCACTCTTAGCCAAATTTATTGCTAGTCTGAATGTGGAAACCTAACAAAGGCACGGGCCCACTGTTCCGGGTATATCTGTCAAATAACTGCACCTGTGAGAATCCCCGTGCAAGATGAATCTTTGGTTGGAGTGTTCGTCCAGGAATAAATCTCACTCTTGTTGCATTGTCTTTGTTTGGGCGAGCTGTAGGCTGGGAATGAGCTTTCTCGTCACATGAAGTGGAGTTGGTGAAGGCCATGATAAATGGTGCTCTTTGTTGACACCTTCATTGGGTTATTTATGGCTCATTAATTGAAGTGAAAAGGAGACTTGTTGGCGCAGCAGGGGGAGGTAGCGCCAGGCCTCCGTGGCTCTGCCTCAGAGCGGCCCACAGGCTTTGGGGGAGAGAAAGACAGACAGAGGAGAGAGAGGGGAGCGAATGAGAGAAGGAGAGAGAGGCAGCCATCCCTCTCTCACTTCTGTCTGTTTCCTGTTTGCTGTGGAGAGAAAGGGAGACAACCCATTCATCAGGAATGGATGGGGAGTGAAAGAGGAAGACAAGCATGAGAAGTCAGCCTCCACCCTTCCCAATCGCCTCTTTAATATTTCAGTTTGCATACAAGAACCCAAGGAGTGAAAACCATTGTTTGTTCTTAGAGACGAGAAATGCTTATCTTAAAGGGGACTTATTATGTTTTTTCCTTATTTTCAGTCCTATATATAAGGTTACAATGTTGGATGTTCATGTTAAAAGTAACCAACGTGTCAAATAAAGAAGTAAATGTGTGTAGAAGTAATCCCAGTGAGCAGAAAGCACCTGCTTCAGACTGCTCTGCATTCGCGGTTTCCAACATTTTTTTTCTGCTTTCAGCCCGAGCTAATGTTGGCTTGTAATAGATTTCTCTACGTGGTCATCTGCTGCATGCACAGTGCGCCGGTTCACTGCTCAGCTTGTCTAACATTATGGTGTTTTTCTGTTGTTTTGGGCTTGTCACACCAAGTCATGACTCCATTAACCAGGAAAGCAAAATAACCTGTTAGAGGTGTGCTGGCTGTCTTCATCAAACATTTCTCTGTATTTGTTTCTGCTTATACTACACCTCTGCATTATTTCTAGCTGATCCAAATACGAACTGATTCATGCAAAGCTATTCTAGTGAAGTCCATATATAAAACCTTAGAGCTGGAAATGAGCATAATAGGCTGTCGTTAACGAGGCATGAGAAAGAACATATTTAAATATACACAAGTTCACATTTAGCGTAGTTTGGGGGAAACTGAATATAAAAAATGTTTAAAGAAAAATGTAGCTACACAAGTCATATAGAAGTCAGCGTTTGCTGCAGAGAAGAATTGTAAAACAAAACCTCTATATTGTGTATGTTTTGGCATGTCTGTACTCGGATTTTGTCTGAAATTTGTGATACCTTGTCTCCTTATTTCTACCACAATTTTCTTTGAACGCTTTGAGTCTTCCAAGGAGAAAGAGCCACTTCAGACATAAGCTCATGAGCACACTTGATTAACAAGTGGATTAACTATGCTTGTTTCATGGGATGATGTACCTCAAAGCACTTCAAAGGCCACGCCGAGTGCCCATGAGGTGCGGTAATGAGTGGTTCCTCTACACAAATGACAAATTTGGTGGCCTTGCTTCATGTGAACCTGATCATTTTCTCATTTCGTGCGCGCTCGCTCTTTTCTGTCTCCTACTCTCTGCCGCTCTGCTTCTCTTGCTTCCTCTTGCACTTTTCCTTTTTTTTTTTTCTTACTCTCTTGGTCTCTCATCTCCTTCCACCTTCTCTGTGTCTCCCCTCAGATTTCCTTTCATTGATCCCCTCTTTATTTCAGCTGAGTTGAGAGTCAAGATTCTTACTCGGTCGTGCACTAGGTTATCATACTAGATGTTATTTATGTTTAGCTCTTAACATTTCTGTCACTTGTTTTGTGCACACATTCACAAAGTAAAGAAATGATCGTCCACAGAATCAGTCATCATATGTCTGGAAGTTGCCAAGCTTTTTGGTGTCCTTGAACTGTTAGTCCAGTTTTGTCTCCTGTAAAGCCCACTTCTGACATCTCAGCGCTGTCACAGCTGTCAGTCAACTCTCAGTGACGCCCATGTCCTCCAACACTTCCCATCGTCCCATCTCGTCTCATCTCTCACTCTGTATGAGGGGAACATGTCCTGGCGTGTCATACACTCATCCAGAGTGCAGTTTAGGAGGGAGGTGGGGAGTAAGGGGGGATTCAATTTTCTAAGTGGCAAAACCATCCTCCTGAGAAGGATAGTAAGGTTTCTTTCTGTCTCCAGCAGTGGAGAGGCATGTACAACTCTGCCACAGTGGAGTAGCCCGCTCACGTTCCACTCTCTATCTCTCCCTCCCTGCATTTTTATTATTTTGATCTGGCAAGCACATGAGAGATAGTAATCTACACTTCAATTACATCGCACAAGTCATCAGATGCTATCTTGCGCTGGTGATAGAATGTGCTCTGAGGCAGCCCAGCGCCACTGTGAAACAGCCCCTAGAGAGCCACAGTCTCAGCGTGTGTGCATGTGTGTGAGTTCTATCTATCTGTGTTTGTCAGAGTGTGTGTGTGTGTGTTTGTGTATCCTTGTGTGTGTGAAGAAGAGACAGAGAGAGCTGGAGGAATGGAGAGACCAACAGACTGACAGAGAGACTGACTCTATTTATCAGTATAACACACATATTTGCCAGTAGGGTACAGTATTTAACCTCAGTTTGTCATTGTGCTGATTCTTATCATTACATTTCATTTACTTTGCTATGAACAGACTGCGCTGTAATAAGAGGATGAATTTTGTGCATCGTTTGTCATCTGAATTCCTGATAGCAACCAGCAGAGGGCTAATACAGACGTGTTTTAAGGTCTTTGTCTTCAATGCAACCGCTTGTCCTCCATAAGCCCACGCTTTCATATGATTTATTGCAACATGCAAGCTGTGCTGCTAAAGTGCAAATTTCAATGCTATTCACAATCTTTTTTTTTCCTCACTGAAAATTTTGATTTATTCAACAGATAATTCGAAAATGATCTTGTTAATAAAGGCTGTCACAGCTGTTAAGTGTGTCCAGAAAATACATATATAAATTGTGTCTCTTTTTTTCTCTTTTCTTTTCGGTGCCGTGTTCCTCCCTGTGCTCTGTCTTCATCTGATCAACACATTATAAAGGTAAGTGCTGTTACCTAACTGCATGTCAGACACACACATCAGTTAAAACGGCTGGTGTTTGAAATGCATCAATTACACGCTGTGCAACAACAGGACAGGTTTTTGCTCATGTTTTGCACTGTGATGGTTGATGTATTTGTCATGTTTAAATACCATTTATTTTCAATCTGAAATGTACTCACTGTCCTCTAAACCCAGACACAAACAAGGTAAGTGGGCAATGGTCCAACATCAAAAACATGATCTTTGTGATGTAGAAGCACATTAAATGTCTGTCACACAAAGTTAGTGATCATCATAAGGATTTTTTTAAGCTTGTGTCCCCATATTAGTTTCATGTTTAATCTGACATGCATTAATTTATATATACATTATTACAAATATATGTATTTTTATGAGTCTGAAAAGTGGGAAACTATCTTGCAAATGCAAAAATGAGTAAGATGAGTTCATGTTTATTCTTTTTCATCCCTGAACATCCTGTCATAATGTTTTGGGTTTTTTAAAATAGAGGACATTTATCATTTAAAGACAAAAATTATTGTTTTTTCCATTAACTGATGCGTAACTAGTAGTATTCATGTAAGTAAATGGAAAGCAAGCCACCTTCAGTTGCAGTATTCTTCCACTGAGTGGCAGGTATTCAGTGCCCATACGCCCCGCTCACTAACAGCAGTAAATCAAGACGGATGGCTGGATTCCATAGTTTTTATCAGGCCTTAATGTGCACTTATACAATGACAGAGAACTCTTCTAGAGGCCGACAGACCAATGTTTGAGAATTGAGCTGGAAGGAGATAGCACTCTCCGGGCCCAGCCATTTACTTCCATCAGAGAATCTGTGATGTGAGGCAGCCCTGGCAGCAAGGCTCTTTCTCAGGTAGGCACAGTGCTCAGCGCTCTGCCCTGCCTTTCCACTCCTGCTGAAACAGCAGCTGGAAACGCTCACTGACTCTCCCCCCATTAAGCACCTCTTCACACAAGACAAAGAAGCACAACTCATTCTGAGGCACTTTGTTGTCTTTGTCAGGGAGGACTCAAATAGATACAGCCCTTATTTTGAGGTTTTCATTCCACTGCATGTTTGCTCCTTTATGTCTTCCTGTAAAGCAACTTACTGATGTAATCTACAGATATTAAAGGGTAAGGGTATTTGTCGAGGACTGTGCCAACTTTAAACCGACTGGCTTGTTCTGCAGTGTAAGAATTTTAAAGGATACCTCTGTTTTTAATCAGAGGTTTGATTGAAACAGTTGTACACAGCTCCAGTCTGTTTCCAGGGATGAGGTGGCAATAAAAATTTGCTCTCTGTCTTTCTTTGTGTGTTACCCGCTGATAAAAGCGCCTTGATGTTTGAATATCTAACCGAATGAGAAAATGTAAATATTTTCTGCCAGACATTTTGAGCGGGACTGCATGCAGTGAAGGTCTCCAAAGCACATTGCTGTCTAAATGAGTGGTTATTGACAGACCTTTGGCGTCATGAGAATCACATGTTCTTTGAATCTCTGGTACACTAGCAAATGTGATCCTCTCTGATGGTTGTATTTGAACTTATTTTGATGTCCCTGAGCATTAAGTGAAGTGACAGCTTACAAATAAATCCATAATTATCACATCTGAAAGCCACCATCCCAAACTTTATTTGCATAACCCAACACTTGGAGGAATGTGGGTAATAAACCCTGAGGGTCTCCCAGACTCTGGCAAAGTCGCAGCTGTCATCTCATCAGCCTTTGGGTCTTTCTCAGAAGCTAGCAAAAAGGGAAAGGCAGACTGGAGTGAGACAATACTTCTCTGTTAAAAAGAGGCTACAGTAAATGGGCAGCACTGACGAAGGTTCAGCAGAGCACAAAAGAAAACTGAAGGACAAGATTGTTCCCATTGTGTTTCCACTGTGTATTTCCCCACAGAGCAAGGTCTGCCAAGGCCCCGCGGGCTTCATTTCACCCCTTCAAAACCCAACATATTTCTTTGAGTGTCCTGAAGATAGGAACACAATGACTGCCTGTAGAATTTCATCTTAATTCTACCTGGGAACACAAAAGACTAATCACAGCCATCACAAAAGCGCTGTTCCTGCAGCCCAGTGTGTGATAGGACAGGCTCCGGCAGCATAAAGGCCTGGCCCTCCAGAGAGCCGGGAGGCTGGAAGAGGCAGTCAAATGGGAAGCAGAATAGGCCAGGCGACACCCAAGATTATGTTTCCTCTACTGTGTGGGGACGACGCAGGCCTGTAGGACCAGACATCCATCAGAGGAGGTCAGGCTCAGGGCCGAAGCAATAGAACAGTAATAATTTCAGAACACATGATGAGAACAAGAAAAGTTAACCGATAACATTTTAAATAACATTCCTCTAACTTAATAAGACATTACAGATTATTCACAATGGACTCTTTATCAAAAAGTGTTGATAAGTATCAGAGTGAAAATGCGAGATGAAACAGCTGAAGTTTCTCACATTTGGTTTATTTATGTCCCCTCTCCTAACTACCGCCTTCCTGCACATCCTGCATGATGCTGCTTGGCATGCAGAAAAAAGGCCTCCAGTATATAGATCTCAGAGGCTGGAAAAGAAATAAAAACCTGTGTTTTAGCACGTAACAGGGAAAAAAGAAGAGAGATTTTCAGTTGACTTTGTAGCTTCACCTCCCAAACAGATATCCCCCTCTGTGGCTCAGCCTCAGTACCTCCCCAAAAGGTTCAGCTAAAGCTCGTCTAATTGGTTGCCGGGCTTTAATTAGCCTGGCTCGTTTGCATGGCTGCCATTAGGAATTCAAATAGGGTGGAGTGATAGCTGACATTTCCTCCTTACTCCCCTCTCGCCAGAATCCTCCCTTCTGATTCATCTCATCTTCATTTCCCCAGATCCTGTTTTTAAAGTTTTATTTAGGGTGTCATTTATTTAACAAGGGATTATTTATTTAGCGCATCAAATCATTCTGAAATGAATATTTATATATTTGTGAAGGTTTTAAATATTTACATGGTCTCTCCATTTCTAGTTTTGGAACCACTGTAATGAGTGCTGTTGTTGGATGTCGAGGGGAATAACAAGACTGGTTTCAAAGTGAAAAGTCCTTTGAATATATTTCTAACTTAATTGGTATGAATCTATTATCAGGCTTGATGCTCTGATCATAGTTTAATTGGAGGTATATTATTATGGAATGACTTTAGCGGCAGTTAATGATATTTCATTCGGCTGATGATATTCATTTGAATGGCGATGAATGATTCATGTCAGGGGTGGCGTGTGAAAATACTCGGCGGTGCCGTGACCCCATGTCAGCTCTTCTAATGCACTCACAGACTCCTACTTGACTAAATTCCATTAATCCTCAAAGAAGCTTAGCCATTTTTGCCCTGATGCTCACTCTCTTTCTGCATCTTGTTTTACAGAGACACCATTGTGTAATGGTGGCTTATAAGAGAGGATGAACATTAACAGGGTTGTGTCCCCAGGACTTTAACCACTCTTTCTCCATTGGAACTGTCTGGTGGTGTGCTATCAAGGCCTGAGAGTGCCAGTGGTCTAACCAGGCTTGTGGAGGCATGTGGAGACTCACTACTAAGTTTACACATATTGGGCCTTAGAAGGGTCTTATTAACAGCAGCTGCAGGCAGTAGGAGAACACAGAGCACGGCAGCATGACTGCTGAACCAGGGAACGCCTCTCCACACTAGAACCCCCCCCCCCCCCCTTCCTCAGTCTTAATGACTAACCAGAATGAGAAGTGGAGGAGAGGAAGAGCCTGGAAGAGCCTGATTTGTTCTGCATGCTAAATATGGCCTGTAATCTTTATTCCTCTGAGTGCCTTATTAAAAGTGAAAGGAAGATGAAATCCCACCAGCCAGCCCATCCTTTCTGCTGTTTATTAGGGGGGCTTTTCCTCTGTTAATATTGAGGTTATGGTAACCTTAGTGGTGATAGATGCATCTTGTGACTTCAGGTAATAATAGCAATGATTGATTCCCACCTGAACCCTGGAGGTGTAATCTAGCCGGATGGAAGAGATAAAGTGGCAGCCAGCGTCTGAGAGATACACACAGAGGCAGATTCTTTCCAACAGTGCTGTTTATCATCCAGCAGACAACAACGCCCTGTCAGAATTTATGATGTTTCTCCTCGTCTCTAATTCATCATTCATTAACTACTCCTTTCTCCCCTAAATCCATCTCTATTTGTTAGTGTTATCAGTAAGGTTAGGTTGAAAAATACCCCTGTGTTAGTTTTTGAATCTGCAGGAAGATTAATGTGATTTTTGACTGCAAGTGTGTCACATCAGTCAGATCTGATTTGATAATCAAAGTGAAATCCTTCCCACAAGTCGTGGAGTTTGTTGTCGTCTAGAAGCCAGAGTGGTACACAGTTTCTGTCATTTGCAAAAGGACTTAATATTTTCATAGCCTCAAGTAATTTATTTAGATGAATGCAGCGAATGCATTTTAACTGCAATTACATCTTATGGCAGGAAATCCAAAAAACACATTAATATTGGGGAAAAACAAAAAATAACTATAAAACTTTTTTTTTTTTTAGGAATCGCTGCAGTAATATTCAGAGCGCAGCACATTTTTTGCATTATTTCTTTACCTTGCCCTTTCTATGCAGCAGAAATGATTCCCTCTCGTGAATTTTTCTATCATTATGTAAACAGATAACCAGAATCAGAGAGAATATGATCAGCATATTTTTGTGCCTGTATTTGCATTATGGTGCTTATGTTAGAGCACTAATGAAGCTCAAAGACAAGTGGAGTCCTAGATAATCTTTTTTTTCTTCTTTTTTTTTTTTTTAAGCCCCACACCTTTCCTGTTGTAGAGCTACACTAGATGGCACATCTATTATTCCATTAGCAGGTAATTAATGACCCTCATTTGTGTAACTGTTATTAAGCCCTTTGAAAGATTGTTTGTGTTCAGATGAAATGAAACACATCCCAGAAGCCATCCATTGTGGCGGATAGATTAAAAGAGCAATAAGGCTCTTTGAAAAATGATATTTTATCAACGGTAATTTTTCACCGTACCTCAGGGGCAGCTATGACAGGAAAACACTGCAGTCCTCCTTCATGTTGATATCCTTTTTTTAGTCAAACTACCAGGGGAGTACACTAAGTGTGATTTATTCATCCCTTGACCAGTAAAAGGTGTCAGCCAGGTGAAAATGGATGCTAGGAGAGTATTGACAGGAGAAATAGCAGCGCAGTTGTCCTGCTCTGTCACATCATATAGAGGAGGAGAGGGGGGGTAGCATGTCCTATACTTCAGATGTCTAGTTCACATCTGTCTGACTCTCTAACAGTGTGCCTTAAAAATCTATTCTCTGCTACTGTTGAATATTTTCTTCTTCATTTTTTTTAAAGGATAATAATTTTATGGACATTTTAGACGTTTCTTTTTTCTTGTGCAAGCTACCTATTCTATATGATATTATAATTTCCTACATTTTTTTTTTTTTTTTTTAACAATTTCTACTTTTTTTTTTTTTTTGGCCGTTCTTTACTTGTATCCTGGAGTGCATTGGATAAATCTCAGACAGAAATCTGATTTCCAACATGAGCAGATCAAATTGTCTCTTTTGTTCATGGTTTCTATCTGCCAATGTAAAAAGATCGAGGCTTCATTTTTTCTTTTTACTTTGTCTCTCATTGAAGAATAGGAGGATGGGGGAATCAAAAGCAGTGTGTCTTGTGAATAAACATCCAGCATTTCCAAAGAAGAAGCTGTGTGTAACACGGGCACTGGCATTCCACAACTCCAGCTGGAAAGGCACAGAGCATCTCCTTGGGATTTATATTTAGCATTTGCTATGCTACTTATAAAATATTTCATAAATAATGTGAATATATTAGACAGGGAGAGAACTGTCGCCAGTCATTCCATATGCACTGCCATAGCAACAAGATGTTCCGCCTTTATCTGTTTAGGGCCCATGATTCTTAAACTGTTCATTGCCCACGTTTCCTTTTTTAATCAGAGTGTGTTTGGGATCCCCTGCAGCAGGGATCTAGATAAAAGGATTAACTCTGCCTCAACTAGTTAACCACGTTTAGACTTTGCCAGGCAGGCCCTCAAAATGAAAATAGATGGATTTCAAATGCCTACATCAATGTGTCATCAAGTATCATGTGGCAATGCATTTATCAGTTTATCAATAATCATAGTAGAAATAATTACAGGATAAATGAATGGCAGTTTGGTCAACTTTTATTTTAACAGTATATTTTAGCATGATGATATTTTAGCATTTTTTAAAAATCACAATTAATTTATTATTTTCTTTATGCATATTAATTCACATAGAGTATATATCAGTCTGCTCTTTGAAATTTGTATTTTCTAAATTTCCAGTTCTCTTAACATTTTTTTTTATTCCTATAATTTAGACATAGTGACTTCTCATCACTCCAAAGATGTGGATTTTTTTTTTTTTCAAAAGGGAAAAAAGAAGATGGAGATGTCTGTTCTGTCCAAAAGCATTTAATGCACTAGTGATTAAAATCATAGCCTGGTGAGGCTTAAAAAACATGGGAAGCCTTGACCAAGGTGCTGGCTGGTAGAAGATAGAAATCTTCCTAGCAGAGAACATCCACATGTATTCATTACTGGTTTTGATCCAGCAGGCCTTGTTGGACTCTGAAGGCATTATGCCGGCCACTGCTGCACTGCCGGCTGGGTAACACAGTATAGCAGGGAAGAACTGGCTCCTTTGTCACTGCTGTTAGCATTAGCCAGAGATTTGCATATATTTCTCTTGGAAGCATTAAAGGAATACAAAAAAGACTAATTCACTATTGAAAGTCTCCCTTGCAAGATTAAAAGAGTCCCATTAGAAATGTGTGACTGCTCATGTAGTTTTTATTTCATTTCCCCCCTCCACTCCCAACCCCAACCCCCCACCCCCACCTTCTTCTTTTGTTGGAGGCTTTGATTATTCGCCAGGTTGGCAGAAAAAAAAATAAAGAGAATAGTGAAAAAAAATTACAGCTGCCATCTTTTCTAATGTTACTTTGTTTTAAAATGCACTTGCTTGTCATGGCAGTAGCTCTTTTTCCTTAGGTTATCTCCATGGAAAAATGTTGGAAAGGATGAATTCTAATTTTTCATATTGGGGCTGACTTGTGATTTTAAAGTTAGAGACATAATCTGCTCCTTTTTTAGATAAATTGCTTGAGCATAATCCTATTTTTTAACCAAACGAATAAAATCTTCCCAAGAAGTAACAATAATGTATCATTTAACATTTTAGGGTAAATTTATGTTACATATCTCAAATATGATTTGTTTATGTTTTTAAACTTGTGTTTCTCCATCTTCTGCTCTGTTCAGTATTCAAGTGCCAGTTTGCCACTCAGACATCTGAATGAGAACATGTGAACAGTTCTCCCAGAGGGAGTGCCCACAATGCTTATCACTCTGACCTGAATTCTGTGACGACAGACAATTTTACAAACAGCTGGGGATCAATCAAAGCCCACTTGAAATATGCCACCTGCCACTTTTACATTAGGAAGCATGCTGTTCAAAATGGAACATTTTCACTTGTATTTGTGATTATTTTACAGGCAAAGTTGGTCTCCTCATGGGGCCTCAAGTGCCAAATGATTTATTCCTCCCCCCACTGCCACCTCCACTCTCCAGAGCTGTGGTAAAGGGGTGGAGGGAAAGGGGTAAGATTTACTTTAAGTTGTCTCTAAGCCTAGGGATGCAGTCAACAAGGGAAGGATAGATATAGCATTTGTATTTAAGCTAAAATCCTGCGCCCACCACTTACCACAACCCCCATCCTACCACAGTGTGTTGTCTACAGAGTATGCAACGGTGGGTTTGCATAAATTTATGATGCCATTAGTTTAGACACTTTTAAGACAAAGTGAATGAAGTGGATGAAATATTTATATCGCAGATGTCCCTCAAGGCAGAAACCTCTCTTCAGTCAGTATAACTGTGTTGTTAGAAGGTCTAAGGCTCTGAACTAGCTCCTTTCAGGTACAGGTGGTTTGTCTACCTGTCCCAAAATTTAGCCGGGAGTCACTCCTCTCCCAGCAGGTGTCAGTGTTACTACTGCAGACACAAGAAAATGTCACAGTTACTAACACTAAGGTATACAACTTTCTTGAGCAGTGTGATGGCTTAAAACTATACTTTATACATATGTTGTTATACAACTGCTCAATACATACAATAGTCACTCAACAGGTGGTGTTTACATGCTTTAATGTTACACTCCAAATATATGAATTAAACTTGTTTTTCTGACTACCATTTTTTCTACCAAAACACTGACAGATTTTCCTTTTTCAATTCAGTAGACACTGCTGGGATGTTATGAAATCACCGGACGAAGCTCTGTTTTTTTTTATTTTTTATTATACTCAGCTGGATTGAGTTTTTAATAAAGGGTGTGTTTGTGTTAGGTTACAGTGTTTTTAAAGAATCTCAAGGGCAGAATGCAAATCCAAACTTTCCAGAAAACAAAGAAAGAAAGAAAAAAACGAACCTCAGAAATCCACAATAGTGCTCATTACATGTCTGTGGTTGAACTTGAACTTCTCATTACACTCTAAGTAAACAAGGCAGACATTTCCTCTGCACCGCATGCTGCCTCTTGGGCCTGGTCAGACGTGTCGAAAGTTGCCCCCAGATGACCAAAAAGTGGCAGGATAAAAATCAGAATCAGAAAAACTTTATTGATCCCCATAGGAAAATTGAGTTCAATTCAAGTATAGCCACAGGATGAAACAGATGTGTTGGCTGTGGTGTTAATGTGAGTCGTCTTAGCCAGACTCTTAACTCTCCTGAACACTGTGAGCATGGTCTTCCCCCATCTGGTGTGTAGAGTGTCAGTCCTCCAGAGTAATGTTCGACACAAGGTCAGCAGAACACCACGGACTCGCTACATATGCTTCACAAACTGTTGCTGTTGGTCAGGAGAACATACATTATAATCCAGATTAAACCGGATAATTAGCTTTTTGTGAGCCATTAATTATGCCAGGTGAAGGGGGCAGAGGGGGGAATAAATAATGTGGCTGTGTCTCGTGACATGGGGGTAAAAAATGGGCATCTTTCCAAACAGCTCATTCCAACTCTTCTAAATTGGCCTCATTGTAGATGAAAAATTAAATGGCTAGCCTGGCTATTAATGCTGACTTTTATGGATTGGGTGCTGTTGTACTTAATATACCGGTTCAGTTGTCCCTTTTATTCCTCGGCAGTGTCCTGTCCACAAGTGATGTATTGCACAAGGAGTGAACTCACTGGTACACAATGGGGTTTCAACCCATGTGAAGCTCTCTGGCACTGGTCCAGACTGGGAGTGAGAGTAGTTTGAGTCGTATTGTCTGAAGCCTGTTCTCTGCTGTGTAGTATAGGGAACACTTTGGAATATATTTCAACTATCTTCATTTTTGTATAAAAAAAATCTTACAACTAGCTTATTAAAAAATATTATGAAATATATTTGAATACTGTACTCAACCTCTTACAGCCAAATTTTCATGTTTAATCTAAAAATGCTAAAAGGAAAGAGAAACAAAATTTGCTGTGCATTTGACCATTCCAAGTGATTAAAGCCTCCAAGGACATTTAGTCAAGTGTCTGTTAACAGACTTTAATGGATAAATGCTCTTAAATTTAAAGAGATTTCATTAAATAAAACATCTCTTTAATATTTTTTGTTGAACAAGGGTAAAAATGTCTGTGCAAAACTTTGTTTAATGACAGGATGTATCTAAAATGAAGGTCCAGTCAATTTCAGCTGAGATGCTTAACTT
This sequence comes from Euthynnus affinis, assembly GCA_029490765.1. Lineage (NCBI taxonomy): Eukaryota > Metazoa > Chordata > Actinopteri > Scombriformes > Scombridae > Euthynnus > Euthynnus affinis. The sequence goes on along the minus strand of CM055844.1, from coordinate 17,495,767 downwards.
TAGCGTTGTTAAGGGAAGGAGAAGAGAACTGCACACTCATAACTCTGATGCGATCACTTCAGGATATAAACAACTCTCGTCACTTGTGGTGACAAACCGACAAAGATTTAGCACCAACTCTGCAATTTCCCCCTGTTTTATGGAGCAGTTGGAGCATGGAGCTCGTATTTCAGGTCATTGTAGTGCTTATCCATCCCACAAATTCTGCTGTCATTAACCTCATGTCTAGCTGCAGTGGCAACAAAAATTCTGATAAAACCACTTCTACCTGCCCAGCACCAAATGGTAGAAAGACAAAACAGACAAAACAAAAATAATGACTAATTGGTCAACACAGCGTAGCATCTAGCACCTAAATAGCCAAATTTCTCCTCAGAAGTTGGGAGTGGAGGAGAAGAGACCAAGACAGAGCTAAAAGGAGACTCCCTACATAGAATTAAAATAGGTAGAGTGACCTAGGTATGCCTTTCACTTCAGATCTTTAGTTGTCATGTTGCCTTGCTAACTAGGTTAACATGCTAACATGCAAAACATTCATATGTTAACGTTTAACGTCATCGTCTCAACATCAAGTCAGTTGAGGCAGTCTATTGTGTGGGTACTTGTGGTCCACCTAACAGTGCTTGTGTGATATACAATGATATAAAGACTAGAATATAAAGACCCCCCCCCCCCCCTCAAGAAAAATTCTATTAGATTATTGTCTTTATCACCAGTGAATAGATAATTTCATGGTCCAGAAGAAGAGTAACTTCATGATTCCAATTAAGTGGCGTCTTTTTTTCCCTTTGATTATGCTTCTGTGAAATATGCATCATTGAGACAATTCAGGTGTAAAAATGCTATTATCATTAGGCTCATTCACAACATGATGGCTTGATTGTTAATCAATTAATTGAAAGAGAAATGTTTTAAGATGTGACAAATTAGGGCTGAACAATTTCACATTCCTTTTGGAGAAATGTGTGTGTCAAAATACCACTTTATATGAAATATTGTCGTCCTGTAAAGGTGTTCTGACCTACACATCATATTCTAGAGAAAACCCTTTATTTGGTATGGATCCCTGCAAAAATCACACCATAAACATTCTAATATGTTTTTCAATGGAAATAAGAATAATGATGTAAAAATGATCATTCCCTCTAATATTGCAAATCATGTCTCAATTGCGATATCAGTCAAATTAATCACAATTAGATATTTTTTCAAAATCATTCAGCCCCATAACAAATGTAAATATATTGCCAAAGTACATGAGGAAAATGCATATTTAAGAGAAATTATTGGAAATTGATGGCAAATGTGTTTTTCCATCTGTTAGTAAGTTGGCATTTTTTGATAAACACTAGAGGGAAAAAAACACACACAAAAAAAACATAAAACCACTGAGAAACTCTCTCTTACACACACACACACACACACACACACACACACACACACACACACACACATACACACACATACACAAATAAACCAAATAAACAAAACACCTAATGAGTAAATACTTTTATTTAAAAAAAAAACATTTTTCAAATTTCAAATTGAAGTGACCACAGCCAACATCATGACACATACTCTAATTGTCTGTGGGGAAAAAAAATCTCATCCCATCCAAAACTATATATAGACTGTGATACAAATTATGTTTGGCTCGAAAAGGGAAAAAAAGACAGGTCAGCTATAATTCTGTGGCAGTCTGGTGGAAGAATTATAGCCTCACAGGAGTGCGAGCAGCCAGGACTCTCCTGAAGGAGGACATCCCCCTTAGCATCATCCACAGTTGGGGAGGATGTGGCTGTTTTCTGCCTTGAAGGAAGACGTTGGCCAGGGACCATAATGCCTGCAGCCACTAGCAAAGCCCCCTAAAATATTCATCACATAACTTTTCTGTGTGACTATATGTTTTTAGCAGATGGTAACATTTTTGAGTGGAGAACAAAGTTGTAAAAGGAATATGATTTCACTTGTTGCCATGGGAACAGAGATGGATGAAGATGTTTCACGGTTCACTGGTTGCCTCGTCTCCGCTTGTGTGTCTGTGTGTGTGTGTGTGTGTGTGTGTGTGTGTGTGTCTGGGTGAATCCGCACATGTCTCAGTTTGTCTGTGTGCCTCTGAGTGTACATGTACAGTGGGGTCAAAAAGTCTGAGACCACTCTACCATTATGAGAAAGTGGTCTCAGCATATATACAGTACAGCTCTCTCTACTGTATATATGTACTGTATGTGCATGCGTTCATATACTGAAGTGTTTTATATAACCATTGAATTTTAAGTGAGTAGCAGATTCTGCCGTCGCTTAATTTCTTTGAAGGATATTATGTTAAGTTGTTCAGTGAAAGGTCAGTGCAGTTCCAAGAGAGGATCATTCCCTAATACACTATTACAAGAAGTATCAAGCTCCTAGTATTATAGAAATAATATACGCTCTTGTCAAAAGCTCTATTCAGAGCATGATTTTTTTTGCTCTGTGATGGTGAAGTGGTGCTCATTTCACAGTGTATTAGCTGACTGTCTAAATAGTGATGATTCAGTAGCATGGTTACTCATTTTCACATGACACATGAAAGGGAGGATCTGTCGATAAATGCGACAATAACAGCAGCCCAAGTTATCTTGTGCCGTTTTTTAGCCGCATTTCGAAATGAATGTTCTTCCATTCGAGAGGAGCTAATTAGATTGTGTGAGTTGCATGATATGGGGTCCTACACATAAAAGCCTTGCTGTGGAGATGAGCAACGGTTGCCCGTACCCCAGACAGTGCTGATAGTAGAGCCACTCCTTTAATTCCACTCTCAAAAATCAGATCCTAATTGGGTGTCTGATTTTAGTAACTTGTTCAGCAATTTAAGAAAATTGCTTTTTGAAATGTAACAATTTCAGTGATCTTAAGCGTCTCATTTCTCATTCTGTGCACTCCACTGAGGACTGTCTCTTTTCAGGCCTCATCAGGCAGTAATTGAAAGGTCCTCCTTTGCCTGTAAACCATTGACCCCATAGAATTTATCATGCAGTTCATTTGGAAGCATGAAAAACAGCTTTTCAAGCCCATCAGGAGGTGCAAAGAAAGGAGATATTTAGTTGGTTATTGTTGATGGTGACAGTGCTGTATATTGAGTTTTGTTGATGTTTTCTTACTTGAGTCCTCGTGTTGCACATTTGAGTACCCTTACCAGAGACCACAAAAGAACACATAAAAACATAAGACTGAAAATATACAAACACACATATGCACACACAAACCCGTTACAATTTATTAAGTCTACTATAAGTTGGCAGTATACAGCACTAAGACACCTGGTGAAGAATGTTATTAGAGAAGCACCTGCATACTGAGCATGGAGCCGTTTATTTTGTCCCTGTGACAAAAATGAAGACAAAAATTTCCAGAGAGGCATGTATGAGTGGTGAAGTGTAGCTTAATGGGATGGTTTTATTCATCAAGCGAGGTCTGTGCACTCGTCCACTGAAAAGCTGCCTTGAGGGACAGTGAGTGATTCCGACCACTCAGCCTCATTATGGAATCATATTAATATTTAAGGAGTTGGAATTGAGGAATAAAGAGGGTAATTGATAGCATCAAAATGGAAGTGTTTGAACCCTGTTTTATTATTTAAATATTTCTAATAGTACTGCCACAATATGTGCTAGAAATGCAACTAAAACAATTTTTTTTTTTAAAAAAAGGTGAGTACAAATCTAACCTTTGAACCTAGCTGTGAAAAGCATCCACAGTCATAGGCAAGAATGAAAGACACACATATGACTGGCTGATGAGTCGTGCCGAGCAGGGATTGAGTCATAGAGAAAGCAATGGGGTTTTTCTCCATTGCTGCAGCTAAGAAGCCATGGGCCATCCTTTTTTGGAGAAAGAATGGAGGAGAAAAACAGCTCAGGCCTATTTGTTTTCATTTCCTGTGTATTTTAATCTAGAGAACCGAGTACACAGGGTTATCTAGATTAAGTACTCTGGATAAGGACAGTAACCTTCAAAGTATTTTCTGTGCGTGTGTGTGTGTGTGTGTGTGTGTGTGTTAATCAGCTGATTAGACTGTATGGAGGGAAAGTGACATGTAAGCATAAATGAGACTGCAGGCAAGTAGACTGTGAATGATAATGATGCTCAGGAGTTCTACTTAGCATAACATAAGGGACTGCTGCTTGTGCTCATGGCATTCTTCAGAACGTAGTCAGTGGACTTTGTTACAGAGTAGCACTAATTAGGCTTTACCACGTTTAGCCAGCGGCTCTACAAAACCACCATTGTGGCTTGTTTCAGGAGCTTGAGCTTGATTTAGCCTGAACATTGCGTCAGCCAGTTATGGGGATGAATGCTAACTTATACTGTTACCTGTTATGAGAGCAGCAGATGGAGGTGCAAGCAGCCTGTTATTTGATTGTTACCTAGAGATTGATAATAATACAATAAAGGCATCAGGATGATGTTCAGTCTGCTTAATGAAAAGGCTTCAAATAAATGCTTTTTAGATAGAACATAAAAATGCCAGTACACAGACAGATTGCTGACATATGCCAGCGCACCTGTAACTCCTAATTGAGTTCTATGTCTATTTTGGGAGAAGAAATGTGTTAGACAGGAAACAGGCCTCTAATTCCGAAAATGTAATGGTAATAGTGAAAAATAATAGTGGTGTTCCACAGAAATGAAAGCCCCCAATATGATCATAAAAAGATGTAGCCTAGATACTAGGAACATAGTCTGTTTAATGTAACATCACAGTGTTAGGCATGCAGAAAAGGAAAAAAAAGGTTAGTGGACATACTGTATAGTTAAAAGATAAAGTAACCAAACATAATATTCATGTTAAGTCATACCACATTTTAATCTTACACTGTAGGATTACAGTATGTGCGCCTGTGCATTTTATAGACCAAGTGAATGATTACCTGGTAAAGTCTGACATGTTATGTAAGCAACTACTTGTAGCACTTAATAGTAATATTTTAGGCAGCCTCTGTTCATTAGGCTTTGTCAAAGCAAATGAGTCTACATGCTAATAAGACCTCATTACTTAATGGTCTGCTTGAGACCATTTTTAAAAATTTTTTGCATAAAAATTGTAAAAACTAACACAAAATCACACCATTTGATGTTTGATCACATCTGTTCTTTGTGCTGCTAATAGAAACTGTGAGAATTATGAAGAACCTAGTAGCGATACAGAGGCTGTGTTGAATGAGGGATGTTGGATTAAGCAGCGGGGCCTCAGAATACTAAGACGTGGTGTCTCTTGACTAAGAAAAAAAAACAAAACATGAATGCACTGACTGCAGCCAGTGAATTTTTCTTGTGGAGTGCCTGTGAGTGGTATAAATAGATAGCCAATTTGTAAAATCGTCCGCCTGAACATAAGCATCTTGGGCCACTCTAATTGGTCAATTTCCCGCCTGTATTGAGTGCCTAGATTGATTTATTGCCTTTTTTTAAAAGGCCGTAGGGACCCACTGAACAGCTGTGCCAGCCGTCCGTGCCGGAACTGTTATGAAAACAAGGGGCTGAGTACTGAGCGTCGGACAGCAGTCACGGCAGCAAACGGCGAGTAGAATGGAGCAGAGCGGCATGGCAGACAGCTGGCAAAGACAGCGTCTGCTGTCTGGCACCACTGGAGATGCAGGATTTATTTCAGCAAACACTGTTGAGTGGAGAAGCCCTGCCCTGGTGGAGATCTTTCCCTTTTCTCACACAAACACACAACCAGGAATTTGCTTGATTGCCGCTATGCCTTAATCATATGAGAGTCTGTGTGATTGGAGCCACATAATAGACATTTTTCATGTCATGATATCCCCACATCCACTTGACATGGAGAGGGCTCAGAGAGAGCGGATTTGAGTGTTCTGTCTCTTGGGGCTTGAGTGATGGCTCCCCAACCTGAGTGTATCTCGACTGAATCCGGCTGTTTGTGACCAATCATAGTGATTTACTCTCCTGCCTCCTATCTGGCTGAAACAGTTCCATCACACATGAGATTTAGAATAATATATCCATCTACTTGTGCGCGTGTGACCCGTCTGAGATTTGCTATTTGTTTTATCGGTTCTTATCATAGTGTATCATAGCATTTAGAAATGTGAACGGTGGACGGATCATCGTTCTCTCTCAAGTAGCGTTTGAGACAGGAAAAAGGGTGCATTACTGTTTAGGGAAGGATGTTTTTGCAAGAAACCTCTCTCTGTAACCTGCTGTGTGACATATAGCCTGTGTGGGTAGAAACAAAAGTGTGTGATCAGTATACAGAATGCTTGAAAGACTGTGTAAGTGCACCGTGCATCTGCTCTGCGTAAATCAGAAGAATGCTGCCTTAAATACAAGCACATGCCTGTATTTCCTCTTGCCACAACACATTTTTTCCATCAGGTCTTTTTTCCCCTGTTTGATTACATTAGTGAAAATAGTTTCCCAGCGGATACCAGACATCACTTGCCATGCTCATACACTTTATTTATATCTCTTAACATGTGTTTGTTTTAATCCCAGAAAGAAAGAATGAGGATTGTTACAAATAACTGTTATTGTCTGGTTCGGCAACACCGCAGCACTCATTTGAGGCATCCCACTCCATGTTCAAGCATCTACTCTAAGCATCCTAGCCCATTGACTCTGGTTCTCTTGTGAAATGTGAGAGCAGATAACTAAGTGTCTCCTTTTTGAACTGTGATTCTTAGAAATTCCTGTATTTAGCACTGGGGATTGGGAGCCTGAGTCTTCCACAGGCATTTGAATGCACATTTTGTGAGTCCTCCACTAAAGGCGAGAGAGAGACCAAGAGAGAGAGTGTGTGTGTGTGTGTGTGTGCAAAAGTGTGTGAAAGAGAGAATGAAAGAGAGAGATGGAGAGGGAGAGAGTAATCGCACAGTCTTCATCTAGTACTTAACTTTAGGAAATATGAGTCTGGTTGAAGATGAAAGGGACTTAATCTCAAATGCCTCTCTCCTCTACTCTTTCTCTGTCTGTCTTTCTCACTGCCTGCTGTCCACTGGGACTGGCCCATTCCAGCACATTGGAGTGCATTATGTAATCCCCTCCAAGTCCCCACGCCCTGCAGTAATGGTTTAATTAGGGGAGGGGAAGCAGGCATCATGGCATCCCACCTGCCATCTCTTCTCAAACATCCACCAAGTGATTTCCACACCAGAGACACCTCTCAATCTATCAGTCGTCCTCCACACTCTTTGATAAACACTGTCTGATTGATATCTTTTTAAGCTGTTAGCATTGTGCCTGCTGATGCATACCAAGATGCAGAGTTAACAGAGCTTGTCTGTTCATTGTCCCATGTGCAGCTTGTGGCCCCAGCCTCCTATCCTCTTTCCTTTTCCTCCAGCAGGCTGCCTCTCCACCCCACCCAGTCCCTAGCCAGCCAGCCAGCCAGTGCGGGCGTGCTCAGTCTGTCAACACTTCCACAACACTCAGAGTGTTTGAATGGAAACAGGAGGAACCATACAGACTTGCCAGAACAGGCCTCAGAAACAGGGGGTTAATACCAGCTCGAGTATGATGTAACTCAGTCAGCCACACTTAAGCCTTTCACTGGCTGACTGTGTTTTAATAGATATTCAGTTCCATTCCATTTGTACAGATGGTAAACATTTTGAAATTGTTAAGTAAGAGTGTTTATACTTGTAACACAGTGCAGGTTTACATTGGACAGTGAGGGATTTCTATTATATGAGGAAACACAAACCTTGATTTATATTTCAGTCATCCAAACCACCAAGCTGCTTGCACTGTATACAGAAGAATTATTCGGTAGTTTATATTTATTTTTCAAATAGTTTCACTAAATCTATGTTTTTAGAGTCCCTGTGTATTGAATATTCTCAAATTAATTGTAAAAGTACGGTAAAATGCCTCATGATGATAAAAAGCGGTTTCTTTTTTGTTTGCTCTCTGCTGATTTTTAACATGGATATGACTTGCGGAAACTTAGACTGCTGCTAAAAAAGTTTGATCAGACCATGCATTTATAACATTAGCTAACAAAAGAGACTGTCTTCTGCAGTGATTCTTTTTTATAATCATATTGTCTAAATGACATAAAGGCAGTGTCATATTTTGCTAAGTTTGTTGTGAAGAAAGTTGGCATACAAGAAATTGTGATATGGAAAAAGTGTGAAAAATTAATTTTTCTTGAAAATTGCGTATTTGAAATTAGGCAGAAAGAACAACGGTGCTTAGACAGTTACAGCATGTTTTAAGCTTGGCGCTCTTCATCGGGCAGTAACCAGAAAATTGAAGGAAGGTCAAACTTTGTTTGGCAAATTGTTTGTCCTGCTGTAACTTGGCCAGTATGTTGGTCTATTAGTCAACTGATTACAGAGTATTCACTGCTGAATGAAATATTCATTATAGTGCCAAGGTAAATCCACGTCTAACCAGTGTATTTGTATAAATCTGGTCAGTGTGTTTTGAATAAAGCCAGATAATTCTGTTTGCTGTCTGGCAAAGTGTTCTAGGTGCCCATAAATTAGCCAGTACAAATTCTAATAAGTCATAGAATGTAAGAGCTTTGTATCCAGTGTATCTATTGAAATGACATGGTATACTTTCAAAAGCCAGTAAGTCAACAGATCTAACCTAAAATGTTTAGAATTTCATTTTATAGATTTGATCTCAATTGGCTGTTGTCTGGAAAAGCAACTTTGCTGATGTTAAGCCTCTGACGCTTTCACTGGAGGTGTCATTGAAACATCAGCGAGTGTCTGCAACAGACCAGTGCAGATTGTTTTTGCAGTTTGTTCGGCAATTTAAAATTTCAGTTTAATATCTGGAGACTAGCATTCCTCTATCCTTAGATAATTCTCTTTTTCAGAGCAAATATTGAGATTCTCAGTGGGATATAAATGGTTTGTTACTTTAAAGTCTGTGTAAAGCAATAATAAGTATGTGGTCTGAGTTTGTCTCACCACAGAAAAAAGTGTAATTAACCAACCAGCCAAATTTGAATGATTTGTCATCATGTAAAATTTGGCAGTATATGAAATTAGATTTCAAAATTGTGGAAAAATAAGCAGTATCCTCTGCTCTGAAATGCTGGGGCATGTCTGCCGAAGCCCAACTGAACAGCCTCTGAGTTACCAACACTTGTACCAAACTCCCATATAGAAATACACAATTTAAAATAAGCTGTGTTTGTAGGTTTAAGGCAAGCAGCATGGATGATATTTTAAAAATAAAGTAACATTAGAAGCTATTGTTTAATTCAGCACATGTATTGTAGGTAAATGTGGACTTGTTTGAGTAAAAATTTAACTTAAATGACTAGTTAACAAGCAAACCATCACTAATCATTGGTATGTTAAATTGCTGTTTTTTTCAGTGGAGTTCGGTGCACTTAACATCACTCACTTCTTTGCTGAAAAGTCCTTTGCGGCTTCACTGTGACTGGCACCTTTGGAGCAATTGCTTCTCATGCTGTGCTTTCTGGTGAAGTGTTGCCTGTTAATGCTTTCCCTCTGGCCGGGAGACTCCCAGTCACACAGCCAGTGCTGAAGCCGAAGCGGCGGGCAGTGTCAGCTGTTGCCGGCACTGCGTTAATTGTCTCTTCCCATCCTCCCAGCCGAACACCCAGTGCTGAAGCCAAAGCTGCTGGTGGATTCACCTGTCAACAAATGCTTCAGCTGAGTTTAAAATAACTCCTTGAGCTCTAATGTTGAAAATGACCTCCTTCTCCAATAACAGTGGATTATCTAAAGTGAATCCCAGTTGTCTCAGATGAAAATTTGTAAAACTACTGAATGTAAAAATTGTAACTATTGAGTACATGCGTCCTAGTGTTTATATAACAGGGGCTGTACTAGTAACCCCTCTCCGTCATTGAGCCACCATTTCAGGCCTGCCCACAAATCCTGAGCATAGAAATGGTGAAAAACAGTTTAGACTGAATTATGTAGTACTGAATTGTGGAGTTAGAGTTCTCCACAATTCAGTACTACATAGTTCAGTCTTTTCACATGTTTTCAGTAATTATTTTTTAACATGTATAATGTATTTAAAAAGAAATCTCTCTTTGCCTTTTACATGGACTTTAAGTTTTTCTTTCTGTGATGTTCTATGAATACATTATATTCTCTCATGTTGTTGCAGAATGTACATAACTGTTGACTTGACTTTGCAATATGTACAAGTGAAACTTTAAGACAAGGCACCAATTTAATATTTGTTGTCTGGTGTCATGGGTTCTTTGTCAAAAGTAACTTACACACAGACACCAGATCAGTAGGTGCATTGGAAGATAGTTGATAACACCAGGTATCACATTCCGAGATGCAGCATTCCATTAACTACTGAAAAAACATCTGTAAGGCTGTAATGCTTTGTAGTTGTAACTATAATATTCACACAAACTCTTGGCTGGTTTGTCTTTTTCTCCCCTGCGGTCTCCTTCTGCTTTCCAGATTAATTTAGAAACAGCAATTGAGCTAACTAACAAGCTATATGCTAAACTTGACAAGATGTTGAATTGTGATTGCTATCTCAGTTTATTGTACCTAAAATGTTCACCTCCAAAACATTTATGTGTTATGTTTATTAGCCCATTCAGCTGCAAAACATGAGCCTACCTGACACAGAGTGGTGAAGATCATTGAGCTGTTTGACTGACTGACCTGAGTTTGGCTCCTGCTGAACACATTTTCTGCTGTAGGGGAAGGGAACTCACACAAGTTTTGTGTGTTCCATCATTCACCTGTCCTGTATTGTGTACTTGTCTGCAGGCAGTGATGAGGTGGGTAGGGATGGGGGAGCGGAAATGTGATAGCTGTTATAAAATACTTTAAAGGACACAAGGGGTCACCAAAGTCTACAAATTTCAATTTCTGCATGTAGGTGTTACATGGCAGGTGTACTCAAATGCAGGAGACAGCAGACAACAGGAATTAAAGAATTAATATTTATTTCAACACCCGGGAACAGGACTCAGGAGTACAGGCAGGCAAAGGTAACCAGAACAGATGATCCGGGAAGCAGAAGTGGCGGGATCCAGGAAGCAGCAACTGGAAACCAAGACTGGAAGACAGGAAAGACGGGCGGAGTTGCTCGGGAGGGTGACCGGAAGGCAGGACAGATGGCTGGTGTCACTCCAGAGATGACTAGGAAGCAGGACAAAAAGGAGCAGCTGCTCCAGGGGGCGACCAGGAGCATGTGGGGAGCAGCTCTGGGGGACAGGCATGAGGATGACTAGACGTGTGGAGCTGCTCTAGAGTATGACGATGCAGAGATGCTCTTCAGGGCAGATAGGAAGACAACCAGACCGGCAGAGCCACTCTGGAAGACAGGCAGGAGGATGACCAGATGTGCAGAGCAGCTCTGGAGGACAGGCAGAAGGATGACCATATGTATGGAGCTGCTCTGGAGTATGACGATGTATGTGATGTAGGTGGAACCACTTTGGAGGTGGGAGACATAGGCAGGACCACTCTGAAGGTTGACCAGTTGCCAGTACAGATGGGCGGAGTCTGAGTACAGGACTCGAATCTGGCAGCTGAAGTGCAGAACCAGAGTCCAGCAAATGCTGCAGCTCAGCAGGAATGGAGGATGGCTGCAGAACAGGCACTGAAGACTGCTGCAGCAGAGACACAGGAGGGTGCCGCAGAGTAGACACCAGAGATTACTGTAGCACAGGAACAGGCCTAGCGTCGGCAAGGGTGGCCGATGATTTGGGAATTCAGTAGTGGTGTTGGGCAGCGGAGACTCTGGTGCTGGGTTGCTGAGAGAGCCAGTGGCATCAGGAACCATGGGGACCACACGTCCTTTGATGGCAAGTCCCTTCAAAGGGCGATCACTGGATGTCAGGGTGACTAATCAGCAGGATAAAGAGCAAACTGCTGCCAACCATCAAGCCAGAGTAGTGTTCTCCTCATGGATGGACCCAAAAAAACTTGGTTATGAGCTCACCATCTGAATCATTTGGATGGATGGATTTAACACCAGTAAACAGGAAGCTGGTCAGTCTCTACTGGGTCCATGGCTGGTTGGATCATTCTATTACATGGTGCGGAGCAGGTGGACCCAAATGCAGAATTTGGAATAAGAATAAGAATACGAATAAGCGCTTAATTTTTTTTTACACAGTAATCTGATCACTCTAGTAATTTTTGACACTTCCACATTTATAGAGCGTATTTATTTAGGACCAGTTAGGAAAATTACAAATGGCAGAGGGTTCTTTAGTTCTCTGAGATTCCTCTGACACAGCCTGGCTGTTCATCACCAAACAACCTGTGACATATTAGAATTTCAACAGCCTTTGTTAATATATAATCACAGAGTTTGAATTGTGCCTTGATGTGACTTGTTTATGTTGGTGCACACTGTAGTGAACCCTCCAGTGCTCTTCATGTGAAGGGCTTATCAGTGAGAGTTGAGGCCAGCCCCACTCCAGGGTGGAAATCTGCCTCTCCCAGGAAGAGAGACTATCCTTGGGTCAGGATTCACTCTGCTCCTGGCACAAACATGCACACGCAAACAAACGCAATTTTTGCATAGGGTTAACAGCACTTCCTTCACTGTTCTCACTATCCTGGAGGGCTGAATAGAATTAAGCAGAATTTGATAATGACTTATTAAAAAGTGTGGCTGAATAAATGAAGTGTGTTGTGTAGCCATTAGAGGATGGGAGCTATTATGTTAAATGTTTTGATTTGTGAAGTGGGGTGTGGACTTGCTAATCCAGAGACAGTTGGGGATGCTGGAGGGAGGAATCAAGCCATGCATATAATATGAGAACATTAGGTTGATGTACACAGACGGGTGCTTCTGAGCAAGAGAAATAGGGATGATCGATGAACTCCAGAAGGAAAAAATGATGGATATGAAATTGGTTAGATCACCCCATATAAAGCTTAAGTACTGTAGATCAGAGATAAATCTACGAAATATCAACACCAGATCATTTTTTGTTAACTTACAGTATTATCTAGACAACTCTGATCCCATTTCAAAAAGTCTTGCATGTAACAGATGGAAGTTAAAAAGCAATATCTTTTCATACAGATGTTACTGTATTAGGGTTTGGCTAAGGCAGGCCAATGAGGATGGAGCATTTTTCCTCAGCATTTTCCAGACCTGACTGCCAGACTCCGTCTGAGACTGATAAATCACCCTGCCCCAGTCCTTCTCCTGTGTTTTCTTTTCAAATGTAGAATCAATGGATTTTTCCTTCATTTCATTGACCTGTGCATAATGGTGCTCTCACTCCTCTACCATTGGGAAGGAGCCCAGCGCTGCAGACGTGCTTGCCCAGGCAAAGACAGGCGGCCTGGGCTTTGTGTTGCTTATTGTTCAGCCTGGAGAAATTAATGTGCTGTGAAATTAGCATTTTATCTGACTGCAGATACAGTAATGGAGGCAATTAGAGTGCAGGGGAGAAGCAGTGCTTGGGGTAGTGGAGAGGTAAGGGACAATCCTCGAGCTGCAGGAGCCCAACGGAGAGTTGCACAGCCGGCCTCACAGATAACACAATCACCTCCGTCTGGCAAGCAACACAGTCTGACTTGAATGTCTGTTGGTTAATAAAGAGCACATTTGTTGTATGAGATGACACTGTATCATTTAGATGAGCTAACTGGGAAACCACGCTGTAATGCAATATATTTTATTCATATGTTAGCAGGAAGGGTGATCTTTTTAATTATTTGAGACTGGTGCTCCGCTGCTGACTTTTAGCTTTTTTTTTTGGGGGGGGGGGTTGCACAGCCAACAGAAGTGATAACTGAAATGAATGGAATGGGATGGGGGTGAGGCAATGAAATCAATGCACATTTTGAGCTTAGATCATTTCTCATCAGTTATTTTCAGACATGACATTGTGTATTTACAGCTGCAGGGGCACATTGTCAACTCTCTTTATCACGTCTCCAGATTGAAATTGATCTCTCCGATTGTGAGCCACAGGCAAGGAGATGGACCTTATCAGATGCTGCGGAGCTGCCAGTACGCTGTGTTGTCACCTAAAGCCTCGTAGATTGTTTATTTATTCTTCAAAAGACTCTCTGATGTGATGCTGGAGGGGAGATGCTAACATAATGGTATGTTTAATTCCGTAAGCTGAGAGACAATTGTAGCACCAACCTCTGATCCTGTTCTGGTCCGCTTAGGTTGTACCTGTCTCTGCAGTATGCCCATACAGCGTTATTAGACACTCTTACTGTTATTGCATTCCTGTGTAATAATGTACTTATGGAACTGTATATCCCTCCGGCTTCCCCCGAACATCCTGCTAGGGTCTGAGTCAAATATTGACATAGCTTATAGTTACAACTGAAAAAAGTTTCTTCAAAGTTTGCTGTGTAGAGAATAGATGAAGTGTTCTCTCTTTGGTCCACATGACCTACTGAGTGGTTTGTTTGTTTGGCAAGAGCACAGTCAAGCAGGTGCACAAAGACTGCTGGCGGAGACAGTCTTTTAAAGTATATTTTTCACCACAGAATAACCGGCAAAGGTAAACTGAAACTGCTTTTAAAACAAAATCAAAATTCAGCTTTTCGTAACTGTAGGATAAAACAGTAGGATGCATCTTAAATTTGAAAATAACAGTTGTATTTTACCAGTGGGATCAAATGAAGTGGTGTCTTTTTTGCATTTTTTATGTGATTATAGGAGTAATTATTGCAGCATGAACACCCTTTCTTGTTATTATTAATTCTGTAATTTTCTGCAAACATGTGGGTTCAAACAAGTGTAACAGGAACTTTATTTTTTTTTCTTCTTTTTTAAATCTGCTGGGGCAAAGCCAGCCACCCACCTCCAGTCCCCCCTCTGCTTTTCTGAGTAAAGACAGCATGACTTCTGCAGTCGGAGGATCACGCCCAATAAGAACATTATCCCAAAGAGTGCACTGGGCTGGCAAGAGTCTGAGATAATACCCCTTCCTCTTAAACTCCACCAGCTCCAGCTCACAAAGTAGAGGCAGAGACAGGAAGACCTTACCAAATGATACCCCACAGCACCCATGAAACCAATTGTTCCCCCCGCCACCTTATGCTTTAGGGAGGAAAGCAAAGGGATAGCTGGATGTCTGCATAATATCCTTATTCTCAAACATGAGGGTGTAGTCCGTGTGTCCATTAGTGTCAACACGCCAATGCTAAATGGGCCTGAGCTGTCTTTTCTTCTTAGCTGCAGAGTGTTTCTGTGTCTATGTAGACTGTAGTAGTTGGTCCACAGGGTATTATCCATTCTGATTGGGAGGCTGTGCTGCCTCTGAGGAGAGGGAGATAGATGAGGACATGCCACAGTGCTGAGGTATGTGTATGATTAGAGAGGCAGCTCTGATACCTGTCACCAGCAGCATGTTTACGTGCTAAATGATGCTGATCGAATAGATGAATGCATGCAGTGCAGCACATGAATGAGAGGTCTTAAGCAGTCATTTACAATGTCTTCGGAGTGAGATTAGCCACATTACACAGTGATACTTGCGAGCGACACCTTTGTCTGAAAGAGCTCATCTTGAAAATACAAATGGGATTCCTGCAGCCCCGCAATTTTCTTCTCACTTCTCACTCTCTCCTGTACAGTTCGTCATTGTTAGTCAAATTGAAAGACTCTTCTCATTAAGGCTAGTGTTGAAGTGGGCAGTGTTATGCAACCTGAGTTATCTGCTCAGCACTCAGCCCAAGCTTACAGCAGACAAACCCCTCTTCTCATCTCAGAGCCTGCTCCTTCTCCATGTTTCCTCACTGATCTCAGACCAGGTGTTGTGGCTTAGGACAACATTTGCAAAGGGGCCGAATCTGTCCCGAGTCCAGCGTAATCAGAACGCCCCAGGTTGAACGCAGACTTGGCTCGGGGCCTCACATCTTGTTTGAGTTAACAACACAAGCTGAATGGCCTGTTTACAATCTCCACAGCAGGGGCAGAAAACCTCACTAAATCTGTCTGGATGGCTGTCAGATGTGGAACAGATGTGCTGAAATGGAGGAAATTATGTCAGTTCTTTTTCCCCTCTCTCATGTGACCATGATGACTAAAGAGCCGTGATCAGGGTGATGTGATTACGCAGAGGGAGACTCGCACTGTGGTGACAGTTGTGCCATGTCTGTTTTTTCTTCAGCGGCTTCACAAAGCACATAGCAGGGGAACTGTTCCTTCCATGCATCACAATGCCCTCTACAGGTGTATGTTGGTTCTGATCTGATTGCTCCACAGTCCTTGCTTTCACTGTTGGCGAGCACAAACATACATATCTCTGGTCTTGATAAGAAAAGTACTACAATGATTTATAGTGACAAAATCATAACTCCTGAAAGAGAGCAGCTTATAAGTCGCACGCAGCTAAATATCAGTAAAAGCCACCTGGGTAAAGAGTTCCTTGTAAACATTATTCCCCTTGAAAAGGAGCAATAAAGTGGTTGGCCAGTCTGTGGCAGCATTAAAAATGTACACTGTCAAAGGTAAAGGAACAGCATGCTTACTTAACCTCAAATATTTATTCACTCTCATGGCCCTTGAAAGCTTCAACGTGGAGTGCTTGAAGGGGTGAAATATGGAGTTAAGCTAGAGTCTGTGCGCGCGCGCGCGCGTGTGTGTGTGTGTGTGTGTGTGTGTGTGTGTGTGTACGCGTGCACATGCATGAGAGAGAGAGAGATACCTGCTCACACCTTTCTATCACTCTGGGCTTCATTCTGTGTTGCTGCCTCTCACTGAGGGCCATGCAGGGATTCAGAGTGCACTTACTGCTGGTGCCTGGGGACATCCATCACAATGGTTATGATGTATACTGCTATATATCCATTAAGATGAGAAAAGAATATGACTCTAAAGACTTAGTCTCTTTGGCATTTTGTGTGAAAGCCTGTCGCTATTCCAGCAATCTCTTTACATCCTGTCGTGAAGCACTGGTACAAAATGTTGTTTATGTGTTTATCTTTGTGTGTTGCACAGCATTCACTTGATTAGTTTATTTGTTTTAATGCATCTCCTGCCTCCATCTCCTTGAGAGAGCTCACATTTGCTAAACATGTGCAATGCTTCAATTATAGTTGTAATTTACCTCATGCACTGGAAGGGGAAGTAGATTATGAGTGCATGGAGAGATGAGAAGGTTTATAATGAATGTTAGGTGTATTGCAATGTGCACGTTTCTGTCTCATGAGCTCATGTTTCACTCACTGTCCCTCATGAGCGCAGACAATGAGCCAGACCAGACTAATGAGAGTGTTTTGTACAAAGAAAAATTTATATTTTTAGAGCTTATTTAAGGTTTAATTAAAGTAATGAAATTGACAATAAGGACATTGTCAATTTTTTTTTTTTTTTGTGCATGTGGTCTTTTGTACATGCTGACACGTTGAGATGTTTCATTTTCAACAATGAGTCTTTTTCCTCTGTCTTTTGGATATTCTTAAATCTCTTATCTTATTAATCTTTTAAAAAAAAAGAAGGCTTTTTGCCGCAGGCGGCAGAAGAGGAATTTGTGTTTAGTGGATTCCTGTTCCCAGATGAGGAGAGCTAAATGAGTTTGGAGGCTTCCTGAATGCTCTATAATTGTGATGAGGCTCTGTTCCTCTGAACAATTAAAGATGCAGGAGCCCTGTCTCTTCTGAGATCCATCCCAGATCACTATCGTTGACTCTTCACAGTAAATCACACACACACATTGTAGTCGGATGATGACCACCTCTCTCTCTGTCCGCTGTCCGGCTACTACTTTAAGAGGAAAAATCTCAAGGTCGGGATCATGCACAACGCTATGATCAATTTACTACTCGCTGCCAAAGCATTAGAGGGTAGAAACAGAGGACTTGCCAGTCTCCCCAGTGGTCCAACCCCCCTTTCCTTCTCTGCTCCCAGTCTCACATAGCAGGCTTTATTTGTCCCCTCAGAACAAAGCGGAGAACAAAGCTGCATAGCTGTCTGGTCTGTGGAGCTGTGTGGCTATGCTAATGTCTCTAGGCTGGTTTGAGTCTTATTGAATGGGTGAGCAGAAGAGGTAAATAAGCGTGTCTGGATGAGAGGTGGGGGCCAGCGGGTGAAAGAGATGAAGTAATAGACTATTCCAAGGGTCAGCCCGTGTGAATGCAAATATTTATATAAGTGATTAAAATACCCTCCCCACATCCCGCCCACGTCATTTAAATAAGGAACTAAACTGTAAAACGATTCATCTCCTAAAGGCAAGTCTGAAAAAGGAAGCAGGAAGAGGCATTTGTGGGTGGAAAAAAAGAGCAAACAAATAGTGACGTAAATCTGACTCACTCGTCTTTTGCCTTCACAATGCAAAGATTAGAGCAGCAGGCTCTTTCGGGGATGCAGATTTCATCCCTTGCTTTTCTTAGACTTTCATCCTCACAGTGACGAGTCTGTGGAATTTCACACTGTCACAGTCATTTTCTCAGAGGGTCAGAATGGCTAATCTTGCTAGCAATATTGTTATTATCATTCATTTTTACCTCAAAAAATATATTTTAACATTCTTTTTTTTTTTTGAAGATGCTTTAATGAATAACGAAACATGCAGAGACATTGAGACATAATAGGTGGCTCTGAATCCTTTAGACTTTATATCTAAGGTTGGATCACATAAAGTCTTATTTGTTTGAATATTTCTCACAAGAAATATATAACAATCCCTATTGTGAGTCTGTATCAGTAATCATTCTTTCAACTAAGGTGCTTCACACTGGCTGGGCCTATCACAATGTAAGAACTTTAGATATTAGTTTTATGTTATCCTCGACAGCGTTTATCTAATGAAAATTCTCATATCATCACATCTTGTGATTTCTCTGTATGATAGGCGCAACAAATGGATTCTCAAGTCAGTTTCAAACCGTGACCTGCGGCAATTTGTCACAGAACCAATCAGGTTTGTCTCAGTCATCTCCTCATCTGATAACGGGGGGGAATCCTGAGGTGCAGACACTTTAACATGCAGCTGTCTAGATCTGTGTCCTGCTCTAATTGAAATCAGGATGCGATAACATGCTCATTATGAAAGCAGTCTAAAGAGATGGACTCAAGCCAACATCCCTGCCTGGGCTTCGCCTTGATATAGTGTTGATGTGGCAGGCTTGACCACTTTTTTTAATCAGAAATCAATGTCTGCAACAGTGCAGTATTTCATCTTACAGCACATAGGCAGAGGAGAAGTTGAGTTGGGGTGTGTGTGAGTGTCTCCAGTTGCATCTGAAGCTGATTAGCCTATCATCATAGCAACAACATTGTTCCCAGTGTACCACTGCTCGGGAGTGGAGCGATTTGCTTTTTATTTTGATGCCTTAATGAATGCCTTGTGCTGAAATATAGCCCTGTTAACTACTGTTAACAAGCAGATCGTTACAGATCACATCCACAGGCGTCCTGTTGTCATTCATCTAGTCTAGATCAACTAGATTATGACATTTCCTCTTATGAAGTAATGCAAAGGTCAAACTTGTAAACAAAATGAATCACATCACCACTGACCTGATAATAAAAAGGTCATAGTTGTTAGATTTGAATATTTTTTAGACTCTAAGTAGGGCGTTACAGTTACACATTTAATTAATGTAAAATTATTTTAAAAATCCCATCATAATGAGCTCTAATTACTAATTAGTTGTGAGGTGAGGTCAATAGGTCAGTACTTAATTTCAGCGAATAAAATATAAAGACCATCATAATTAAAAACTCATCAAACTGGAACTGAACTTTGTATATTTAGAGGTGATGGAATGTCCAACACAATCTCAGTTATGCATGTACGTAACCATATATATATATATATAAAAAATAACCATATTTTCTTTCCCTGTTGAAGGGGGAGAGTTTTTCCTTATCTATATCAAGGGATTAAGGACTGAGGCTGTTGTACAGATTTGAAGCCACTTGAGGCAAATTTGATTTGGGCTAAATAAATAAAATTGACTCTACCTTAATTGAACCAAAGGCCAGACTCATTTTCAAAAGAAACCATACTGTTTAGTGGTTTGAAAAATGATTGCACTTTTTCAAACATTGCAGGCAACCATAGCTTTTCATTCATTTCCTTAACGTATAAAATAAATTAGTAGAGTCTTGCTTGAGTTGTGTTATCCATGAAAGGGAAAATCAAATCTCCGTTTTTGTCAAAGTGCTGAGAGGTAATGTGGAGCAGATTTTCCAAATCAGTCTGTAAATTAAGTGCATTGTCAAACAACTATCATTGACTACCTTTAACTTTGCCGAGCATGAACACAGAGTTGATGTTCACTTTAAGAGATCACTTTTACACTTTAGATTGTTTTTTCCCCTGGCCAACAGTTATTTGGCTCGAAACTATGAGCTTGCATTTGGATTTCAAACAATCTACTTTTCCTTATTATTTGCTTGTATTTTGAAAGCCATTGCAATTTGAAGAGAAATATTTCATGACATTCCTTTTAACATTCTAGCATAAAGAGTTCTTAGAGCAATCACTTAATTGCCTATTTACCCAAATTTGTGACTATATGTAATTTTCTGGAAAATAATATTTGAAGGTGCACTATTCTTGTTTTTCATTTAAATATATGTACTATTGCTCAGTGTGTTACCATATTTTGTTATCCTCTCAGTAGTTATGAAATACTGAGTGCTGTAATTTCAGCGATTTAACAAGTCTCATGTTTCCACATTATGAAATAATGAGTGTGGTCAAACACAAAGGAAAACACCGCTGTTTACTCAAAGCAGGTTGTAGCAGAGAGCATTGATTCATTCACGCCTCATCATCAAAGCTATTACATGATACTGTAATAGTTCTTAGATAAAACAGAAAAATCATTGATAAATATTACTTTATTGATACAAAAGACAAAACAAGAAATCAAATATAATTTAAACAATAACTAATAGAAAGCATGCCTTTCACTAGTGCTCTTTCTTGTACTCAAGCACTGCGGATACTGTATGTTTGAAAGTTAAAGTTAAATGGGCAGTAAGAGACCTGCATCAGCTTGTGAAAGTCTTTTGCACTATGATGTCAAAAGGAATTATTTAATTTCCTCCTTCTAGGCCCTTTAGTGGTCATCGGGGAGTATTAGACATGGTGCTGCAAATCCCTCTGACTTTAGTGTGGTGGCACCTTAAATCAACTCTCTCGATCTCAGTGCAGCTTTGTAAATCAGCTTTATAGATTGATGACAACTGTTTCTACGCCTCTCTGCTTGTTTGTACATGTATGTTGAAGTAGCTCTATATAGTATATCTATATCAGTCAGATACATGAGGTAACTTAGTGGTGTCAGATGTGTTTCTTGTATTATACCTTTGTTTCTTCTACATATACAGTACCTAGGACTGTCATTGTAATATAAGGATATGATGGGTGTGCCCACTTCATATAAAAAAGTAAGCTTACATGACATAATGTGTGTAAATGAAGTAAGACTCCCTCAGTTTTTCATGGAACAACACGCTGCATTCGAGCCATCAGACAGTGAGCGACTGTGATGGAAATGCACGACTCATACGCTTGATGAAACACAATGTGACCTAATGAAAAATAATGCAATGAAATAAATGAACACAGTCATGTAATGTTAAGTAAAGATAGCATGGGCTAAATTTAATCACATGAATCGTATGATTAAATGATGTCTCACACCACAAACAATATATTGCATTGTTACCATTAAATCCTCACTACGTCCAAGTAAACACTAAATAAAGAAGCCAGGAAAAAGGAGTCTTATTCAAGTCATTGACAAAATTCTCAGAAGTTCTTAAAACTCATTAAACTGTCTGACAAAATATGCACAGCTGGTTACTAAAATATATCTTCTGAAGATTGATTCACAATTGCTCAAGCATACTTCATTATCACTATTACTATCTTTGCTGTGCATCAATGTGTATTTCATTAACCTGATTTACAATGTTACATTTGAAATGCATTATAAACTGTTATCATTTTCCTGTTGTTCTCAATGTCCAGCCTATTAATCTCGTCACTGTGTAGTCATGCTCTTATCAAGAAAGTAAACAAATTACTTGCAGCATCTCTTTACTTCAAACCCTTTGTCATCTCAATACATGGTGTTGCTAAACGATTAGATTTGTCGTCTCGTCTCCATGACTGTCATAGAAAAAAAACAACCTTTTTTACATTATTTGTCAAGACATTCACAGCTGGTGAGCATGGAAGTAGCTAAGATAATTTTCACTTCTTAATATTCAATGCTGACAAGCGTGTTACTTTGTTTCCTATTATTATTCATTCCATTATAATGTTGGGCGAGTATGAGACTGATTAAGTTGGACAAATATAGTACAATATGTTGACAGCAGCACCACTCTGTCATGGCACAGCACAAGTAAGGCCTTTTCCTGCTCGCCTTCCCCGCTGAGTCTCCATCACACAGCAGATACCACTTCTACTCCAATCAGACAGAAACAGTTGGGCAGTTTAAAAATGGCTTGGTGGTGGATCTGAATGAAGCAATGAGCGTCGTTTGACCTTGCTTCACAACTCTCTTCCCAACAGGGTTCACACACTGCTCAGCTTCAGGATTGTAGTTTAATAAATTCATGTTGCTGATGTTGAACAAATTGCCTGACTCTTTTTTTTTTTTTTAAAAAAGAGTGAGATGTAGAAGAAGAAGCAGAAGGACAGAGCACACCTACCATGTAGATTAACGCAAAAGGTCAGAACAAGTGAAAGTGGAACTTTATGTTTTTCATGTTTTAGTAATTCCAGGCAGTCATTGGTTTCCATTCATTTCTTTACAATATGAAATTAAATTAGTAGAGTCTTGAACCTTGCTTGAGTTGTGTGATCCATCACATTGAAACCCAAGTCTGCATTTTAGACCTGCAATGATTAGTCAATTAATTTTACATGTTTGATTTGCTGCATTTCCTTGTCTTACATTATAGTGAATTGAATATCTTTGGGTTTTGGACTGTTGGGTGGACAAAATAGTACATTTGATGTTATTTTCATTTTTGGCTTCAGGAAATTGTGATGGCCATTTTTCACTGTTTTTTTGACGTTTTAAAGACCAAATCAATCACTTAATTAAAAAATCGATAATAAATATAACTGTTAGTTGCAACTCTATTCATTTTTGTCAAATTGTTTAGTTATTGTTGTGAGGTGAAACACACAGTAAAGTTTGTGCAGATTGTTCAAATCAGTACGGCACTTAAACAGCATTACCAAGCAACAGTAATCTAAAGGCAAAATGTATGCACACACAAGTCAAGTTTTAAAAGTCTGCTAATTAATTTTCGTTCCATTTGGAAATTAATTTGAAACAAGGGCTGACTGGTAGTAGTTGAATGGTAGTAAAAATAACTACAAAAATCTATAAATTAACACAATAAAATTGTATGTATGTATAACTCTTTGGTAGTTTAAAAGCTCTAACAAGAAAATAAGATGTTATGGTTCTTTAACTTTATTTGCTACTTGCAAAATGATGTAATTCAATTAAATGTAATGTAGCAGCACTGCACAGATCTACAGTTGCAGATTAAAGTAAACAGTGAAGGCAAGGGATTAACCTTTGACAGCAGTGTTGCACATTGTGAGCAGGTGAAAGACAGTCTGAATGTACGCTCTGTAGACCGGCATCGTATATGCATCTCCTGTGTAAAATAGATATAAAAGTGTACTGCACTATACACAAGGCAGTACTGTTTCTGCCTTGCATGGTGGCTATTGGCATTGTCTTCTCACAGTGGAGCTATGGGGCTCTCATTGCCTGTAGCACTGCTATAATCCTGCATTTGAAGAGGATCTGTTAGGGGCACTGGAGACAAAGCATTCTGTAGAGGGTATCAAATGTCCGCCACCAAAGCCTAGCTCCCTAGGCTGCCCTCCAGGGGGGGTTTCCTGTAAGCTGCAAGGAAATCAAGGTGAGGGCAAAGCTTGGTCTGTGGGATTTGAGCCTGGCTTCTGTAAGGAGCCCCGGCATTGGTCGAGGCAGGATGAGATCACAAGCCGCCTCCAGTTTGGTCTGTGTTTCACAAGGTCGACACAGTGACTTCTGACGTGGTTTGTTGCATTTTTTTCCCCCAGCAATGCTCCACTGACCTACTTCCTCTTAATCCCTCGATGTGACTTTAATTGACTAGAGGGAGGGGCAGGGAGGAGAGAGGGGTGTGTCTGTGTTCTGTGAAGGGGGGTGCAGTAAAGGGGGAGGGAGGGGGTTGTTGAGTTAAGATAGGGAACACAGGAACGACCAAGAGAAAGGCAGATTTGAGAGCTTGATTGATTTCCTGTTGCCACTGCTGTGTTCAGGCCACAAATTAATTTGATTCTGTTATGTAACTGTAATCATCATCCTCTCTAATCACATCAGCGGCTTTGTGAGACACCCAAAATAGAGGGATTGTGGGCTGGACAGGGGGCGGGGCAAACTGAAGGGTCTGGTTGTTGAGGGCCAAAGAAAGTGAATGGACCGGGGCCCAGCAGCAAGTGTCTGAGAAAGAGAGATGTCACAAATGAAAGGGGCAAGAAACTTGAATAAACTGAATGTGTTTACCTTTGATTTCAGGGGTTTTATCGTCAGTCATTCATGTTTCAGGAAAAAAAAAGAATACATTTTTTCCTTTCTTGCATTGCCGACTTACTGAGTTAATTTTGAGTAATCCTATAGGGAATGCTTTACATTAAGCTTTCTCTTAAGAGTTTTTTGTGATTATTTCAGCCAAAAGTGAATGAGTTATGAGGTATATGTCGTGTGATGCGTGTGATTTTGCCTGATCTTTTAAGCAGTAGTTTTACATTGTGATCATGAAAGCAATAACATTTACCAACTTTCTTCCAATTTGACCTTTTTTTGTGGAATTGGCCACAATTTCAAAAACACAGGAATGCATGGATTGGGTGAATTTGCATTATTATTTTGATTGCGATAATACACTTTAATGATACCATTTTGATAATAATACTTAATAACACTTTAGTGATACTTAAATGAATGTTTCAACATCTTGGGAAGTACACTTCCCAAAAGAGTGGTATCGATCTTCTCATCTAACCCTTGGAAAGAAAGCGTATAAGCATATTTCCCAAAATGTTGACCTCTTTCTTTAATAGTACCTCTGTAATACTTCATAATACCTTGAAATGCTGTGCTTCATTGAATTTGTTCCTGCTATGCCCAGTAAACTGATTTACAGCTGAAATATATTGTGCATGGACATAGCATGTCACATAGGTGGAGTAGAACAGGGTTTTTTACCTGCTACATAGAATACATCTCCGTCACTGCATGCATATTGAGTTTTGCCAAGTCATAATGCAGTTGGTTATGCAGGGTTTGGAAGTGTAGGCTATTTTTATTCATAATGAAACAAAACAAAACAAAAAAAACACACACAAGATCGCATTGCTGTGTTGCATTGCCACAGTTCTATGTAGTTTTTACCTGTTGGAGGACCATGTAGCTGTGTTTAGTGAAAAAATACAGATGAGCAGCACAATGCCTGCAAGATCAGTGTAGCATCTTCAGTTGCTTTTAATGGACACACTATGCTGCAGATGTGTTGTGCCACATCCATGCCTGGTGTATTTTGGCCGTTACTCTCACAGTAGTAGGGTTATCCATCTAAATAGACTATTTTTTTCATGCAGGCTTTTGACTTGTTGTAACAGGAAAAGCACAGGTGTAACTAATAACATTAATGGCGGGTGTCTTCCATTAAATGTACCAGTTAGAACCAGTGTTAACAGTATATGATCCTCAGGAGTGGCTCATCTAAGTGGAATACCATCATCATTAATGTTATTAATTGCGCCTGCACTTTTCCTGCTATAACATGTCAAAATGTTTGCAGAGATAAAGATCTCTTTACGTCGAAAAGATAGATGAAGATGGTAAATTGATGCATGATGGAGCATAATAGAATTTAATAACCTTGCAGAAAAGTTCAGGAGTCTTTGTTTTACACTCATAGTTTATTTTATTTTATTTTATTTTTAGATCTCCATTAAGCACAGGATGATATAAGTTCAGGATAGAAATAAAAAAAAAAAAAAACTAAATTAAAAGATGCTATAATCACATAAAATCCTACATGTAGAAACACAGGGAATTATGCATGTCGATATTGTTTATTAAATGATGTCTACCTAAGATTGAAATCTTTATTAAATATTTTCCAGTGCAGTTATATTTTTTTATTAGCATCTGTCTTTTGGCCAGATACAGTGCATGACAGTCATTACAATGAATAGCCTGCAGGAGAGATTCCCAGGCTTAAAAAGTTCCCATATATTTCTGGAACATAGAAATGAAAAACACATTTCAGCAACCAACAACTACAAAGTGCACATATTTGAATGCACAGTGTGTTTAAATCATTTTCGGTGTCATGCTGAAGACATTATATTATACTGTGACAGTGGAAAAATCGACAGGTTGTAAGCCAGATGTATCAAGTCAGGCTCTGCTTTACTGGAGAGAACAGAAAGCACTGAGCCGTGACTTTGTATTATCAAAGAAATATTTCCTGGCCCACATTAGATGGGCTTATGATAGACTGTTCTTCGGAGTGGACAGATGCCAACCAATATGACGGCTTCTGACAGTCAAAAGGAGCATGATGTACATTGTCTTTCAGCTGGCTGACTGTGACTCTTGGGACCCAAGTTGTTCCAAAGGTGTCAAAGGTTAACTGATTTGATGAGGCTTGTCTCCGGGGGTCTGATTGGGAAGCTGAAGGCCCTGTGAGTGTCCTCTGTAAAGTGCAGTCCTGTGTCACATACTGACACACTCATGTTTGCCTTGAGTACCATTGGGTCCTCTGCCATGCCCTAAAAAAAAAGCAAAAAAAAAAAAACCTCCTATCTGTGAAAAACTCTCCCCATGTCTAGTCCTTTGTTCTCAACCTGAGCTGAATGAATACAGTCATGGTGAAAATACAAGCGGGATGCAGCATCAACAGAGGTGTCTTACTTCCTTTATCTGTTGATTCTTTGTGATTCTTGCCTGTTTTTCTATTTAGTCACTGAATCACACCAAAACAGATGCATTCATGACAGACTTCATCTGGGCTCTGGATACGGAGGACCATGCTTTGTACCTTGTTAGTACCCAGTTATGTGACAAATGCACATGGTCCTCATGGCTTTTTGCTTTGCATCAGAACTGCCTGTTTGTGTGTCATGTGTTTGTTGTTGTGGAAGGGCAGGAGGCTTGCGGTGTGCCTTCTCCCCTCCAGCTGAAACCTGTCAGTCCCCCTGGGGAACTGGGCCCAGGTTTACAGGACAGCTGAGGCAGCCCTGACAGCCCGGCTCATCTCGTTTGGAGCAAGGCATGCCGCTTTGCCGCTTGCTGCCTGGACAGGATTTGTTCCCTTCCTGCCACTTTACATCCACAAGCTCTACATTTAATTAGAATCACTTGTCATGTCTCGTATATCACCTGGGCCTCTTGGTGTCAGCTGTCAGCCAAAGAAATGCGATAGTTATTCATTGCTCTGCGGAAGTGTAACAGCAAGGTCACAGGACAGAATGCACCTTGAGCTAACTGTACTTAATGTCTATGTGTGGCTGCGCACCATGTGCTCTGTTGAACAGAGCAGATTTCTCAAATTAAGCTCTTGTTTTGCATCCTCCACAAATGAGACTATTAAATTATTTATTAAGTTCCAGCCACATATCAAATTGGTGGAGTCCAGCTCAAGTGCAAAGCTAATGGTAGTTGATGGGTGGGCACTGCAGGGTTGAGTGGACTTTTAGAAGCTATTAGTGGCCTTAGTGGGTATTGGCTTGTGGTGGAGCTTGGATTATCTGAGAGTTCTCTCTGTAGAGCTGGATGAAGCCCAAAAAGCTTCATAGTACAGAGGTAACCAGACAACTCTGTGGCTCCAGGAGCATGCAAGCATTGTTTACATGAGAACCTGTGCCAAGATAATGCATACATGATGGATGTAATAACCCATGACCTGTGTTCACATCTGTGTGGTGCTTGCATCTTCAGCTACTCACCAGAGATCTCCAGTCATTGGACACTCACCTGCCTCAGTCTGGTGTCTGTGCAAGCAGCCCTGTGTACCATGTTTGTTTTTGCTTTGATCATGTTGTCCCTGTCACTTTAAATGGTGATGTGTTTTTTTTTTCTGGTCCCTCTCTTGCTCTCTGTCTCTGTCTCTGTCTCTGTCTGTCTGTCTCTCTCACTCACTCCCCCTGCTTTAACAGCCTGGTTATATAACTCCCTTTTCTTTCTCTGACATCCCAGAGCTCTTGCAGTCAGCTGACAGCACCCAAATGTCTGCTGGTAAACACACTGCTTTCTGTCTTTTCTCTCTCCTGATTTTTTTTTCTCCACTTCCTCTTCACCCCTCCTACTGCCTACTCCTCAGCGATTAGGGATTGATTCTCTCCTCTGTCCCTCTGCCTCCTCTTCCATTGGTTGGGCTCCATATCCCCAGGCCAGTTTCCACATATTAGCACCCGAGGCCAGGGGAGGCGGGCAGATACGCATTGCCTGCCA
The DNA here is from genome assembly GCA_029490765.1 of Euthynnus affinis. NCBI lineage: Eukaryota > Metazoa > Chordata > Actinopteri > Scombriformes > Scombridae > Euthynnus > Euthynnus affinis. Next base: position 17,467,355 of record CM055844.1, on the reverse strand, counting down.
TGGCCCATGGATCCTGCAAGCCAGTGAAAAATGAGCTTTGGAGAGGCAATAAATTGCATCCAATTTAGAGATGAAGGCAGAAATAAATTTCTCTTTTCTGAAGTCTGAAGAAAGGGAAAAAAGCCCCTAGATAATTTCTGTTCCATCTTTTTTATGTGAAAATTTCTTTGAAATATCCTTTTTGTGTTGTTCATTTGAATTCATAAAATAATTATATGTCTGCACTTTAGATTGCCTTTTTATGTTTCAGCAGGTTATGAAAATAATCATTCTTGTCTTTGCTGACGTGTTTTGCATCTCGCTTGAAATGCGTTTGAGTCAGAGGAGACATTTTGAAAAGATACATTTATCAGACATGATTTGGTGTGCACACTAGACACCCCCTCCCCCCTCCCAGTTTCTCATCATTGCATTATCCTAAATGAACTGTCCAAGAGGCTTAGGCTCTCTCAGCTCAGTGCTGCAGAGTCTGGGAGAATGAGAGAGTGTGTGAGGTAGTCTCTGAAATGATGAAAGGAAGTGTCTAGTAATAACCACATCAACTTTCTACCTCTCCTGTTCACTGCCTGCTCCCCAAATGTTTTCAGAAGCCTCCATCACTCCTCAACGGCACCTCTGTAAATGGCTCATGAAGTAATGAAGAACGTAGCAAAAACATTTCAGTCTATAAAGCTTGCATCAACAGTATAAGCCAATGGAGAGCCCAGCACTCATTTTCCCTGTGGTGATGTGCAAGCCTCCTATTAGTCTCTGAAGCCCAAACTCCAAGCTGAGATGTTTCCCTTTGTGTTCAGGTAGAGAGAGTATTATGTGCCTGCTTTCCCGTGTATTACTCGGCCTGCCAAAAAAACAGTGGAAGAGACATGAGGGTGATACACTCTGGAGAATTGCATCCCATTCTGTTTTTCTTTACTTTTTTTCTCCAAGAGATGTTTCTTCTCAGTTAAAAGGCTATGTTTCTCAACACCATTTCAATGTGCTGACACCCCAACTGTGAGGTGTTGGAATTGGCAAAAAACATTGTCAGCGCACAGTGTTGTGGTGCCAGTGAACTCCAAAAGTACAACATGAAAGGGGTGATTTTGTGTATGTTAGAATGTATTTACTGACAACATTGCCATGCTGTTACTCATCACTGATTTTACCCTAGGAGATGAATAATGTGCAAATGGGCAAACATTCTTTGTTTGCTGTACACTCTGACAGTATTTACTTTGGATCACATAGTAATGTTTTGTTTTGCCGCCAAATAAGCACAAATGGATCTACAGTACTAAGCTTTAGATTGTTTGTTCACTGTTGGATTATATTATTTTCACACCCTCTGTGAGCATTAGTGAAGAAGTGACACATGCAATTTGAAAATATAACTATATAATATACTATATAGCTTTATCTGAAGTTAACGCATCATGTATTTTAAGTTGCATTATGTCAACAGTTTTGCTGTCTTGGGGCTGATGCTGCAATGTACCACAAGCTTGTGCTGTTCATCTAAGCAGGCAGTTAGCTAAGCTCAGCTGATTAATAAATAACCATGCCATGGTCTTGGATCAGTGCACCTCTAATGTGCTCAGACTCTCTGCCTTGTTCCTGTTGCGTCTATATTCCGCTTGGCTTCGTAAATGCAAAGGAGGGGTGGGGTCTTTCTACTGTCTATCAGCGTGTCGTAGGGGCGTCTCAGCACGTAGTCATCAAAGCCCGCTGTGGCATGAGCTCCCCTCGTACTGCCATATTTGTCTCTCCACATGGCCAAACGCAATTGGACGTCAGCTCCCCATAGCTGCCCCCACCACCCCTGCCATCCCTACACATACGGCACCCCCCCCGCTGTCCTCCCCTCCCTTTGCTTGTGTAAATTATGTAAGTGCAGGGGAAGCAGCAGTGATGAGGCACACAGTAGTGGCATTTCACTAACCAAGGTTGTGAGCAGCACATGTCAGCCTGCTAGCCCGCCTGGCATCCCTAGTATTGCACGGCCTGCCCGTCGCATCAGCTACACCAAATGCATTTTTAACTGGGGTTTCCAGAGAAGCCTGGCTAGACATGGTGAAGACATGGGGTTAGTGGGTTCACCACACTGACTGTTCTCTAGTTAAGGGCTGACATCTCTAAATGTGCTGTCTGTGTATTGTGTAGCCATGCAGGGGAATTCTCTCTCCATAGCTCAGATGAAACTCCAGCTCTGAGCTCAGTCCTTCTCATAAAATAACAATAGAGTGGCACTTTAAAACATAGACCTCACACAAGATGAGCAGTCAGCTCCAGAAGATACATCCTAGCAAGACAGATGGACTTTCATTCTAAAACATTCTATGCAGGTTTTGTATTTTTGTAGACTATTTGATATTTAAGTGGTACTATTTAATATCTTATCACAGATTTAGTGTATAAAACACCCTATACCACCCATAGTGTTAGATATTGAAATTTGTCCTCACAGTTCTTTTTGATTTTGTCCTTCATATATCCTTCTTGTTCTTGAAAGCTGGTCTTTTGGGCAAAGAACACACTCTGCTTAAGTTTGTGAACCCGGCCAACCAATTTTCCTTCTCTCTTTTTTCTCTCTCACTGTTTCTCTCTTTCATCCACATGCACACACAGAAATGTAGCTAAACAGAAACTCACACTGCGCAACAGTGCTAAAACAATTAGTTGATTATGACAGACATTACAATTTTTGTAACTGATTAATAATTTATCAAGCAAAAATACCAAACCAGCTTCTCACATTCAATATAAATGTGAAGATTTGCTACTTTGATCTTTTATATACAGTATCTTTGTAAAGTGAATATCTTTTGATTTGGACTATTGGTTGGACAAAACAAGCTATTTAAAGACATCATCTCTGGCATTTTTCATTGTCATTTTACAAATTAAACAATGAATTCAATAATCCAATGAGTGATCAAGAATCATCAATGAAAACAATCATTAGCTGCAGTCCTGCTATGCCTACATCAGAACACAAATTACAGGCCATATTAATTAACACAACTATCCCATCATCATTTTCTCATTCAACCCACTCTTTACCTTTAGCTGAATGATATGTAGCTCCTCTTGCTCTCTCTCCCTTCGCCACAACAGGTGCCACTAACCTGTCGGATACTGTTGCCATGAAACAACAGGTCCTCTTAGCTCTTTAATCTGACCTAATAGCCAGTTGTAACAGTTGCTCTGTTGTCGCTCTGTAGACTGAATAGGAGGTAAGTACCATCTCTGTCTTTCTGATCTTCCACAGTCTGTGAATTGCTATAAGTAAGTATGTCCCATCTGCCAGGCAGAAATCAATAGGCGCTCTTCACGCCACGCTGAGTTTGTCTGGCTTCTGAGGAATAATTAAAGAGCTAGCTTGCAGCACACAACCATGATGACTAATGCTGTTTAAGGAATGCCTCTCTTACATAAATCAATAGTTCGTATTTCTCTCTCCTCCTTTCCGGCTTTCTCACTCTCTCTCTCTCTCTCTCTCTCTCTCTCTCTTTCTCCCCTCTCTTGCTCTTTCTGTGTGTTTGTGTTTATCAAGGCAGACAAAGTTCTCCTTTGTGCTTGTAGGTCAGTGTGTCACTGTGCCTTGTCCATGATGCTTACGCATTTTGACAACCTCTGAGTGAAAAAAAGCCCAAAGTAACTCTCTTCCCTCAAAAAGCAAGACAGATGCAATAGGTTCAGTTTTATACACAGATATGGTAACTCTGTGTGTCTCCTTTTCTGTCTGTGCCCCTTATTAACCCTGCAGACAGGGGTCAAGGCCGGAAACAAAAAGAGCATGCATCTGTTTACGCTGCTTCCCACCCAACAACAGAGAGGCAGAATATATACATATGTTTGAAATAATGCATCGTTACGAGCGAGCACCATGCACACCTTTCCACCATATTAGGTTTTCATAATTGAATAAAACATGGAAGTGCTCTGAACATCCCCCCTCAGAGAGAAATGGCTCACTAAAGCATAGAAGCCAACTCAATAAAGAATTGCAAATGAATAAGAGATGAGAAGCAAACGAAGTGTGGTATATGAGAACAAGGGGTGATTTACTCTAAAACAATATTTGAAACAGCAGGTGAATGAAGTGCAATAATTACATTGTGAAAGGAGGGTGATTTTGAAGTGGTTGGCCTCATATGAATTACTTCTGGGCTTTCAGTTGTGCCAGTTATTTCTAAACCATTTGTTTTTTTTTTTAACTTGACAGAATATAGATTCAAATCATATGCAAACATGACCAGAGAAACATCTCTGTCAACCATATTTTCAGTTGCAGACACTGCACACTCTCTCTCTCTCTCACACACACACACACACACACACACACAGAAAGAAAGAGAGAGAGAAAGGGCGACTGAGAAAAGCTGGGAAAGGAGGTACGCTGTGAAATATCCTGAAGGTCCTTGGCAGCATTAGAGAAAGGCCTGGGAGGTTAGGAAACATCAAATCAATGCATTGTAATGTGAATTGACTGCTGACTTTGATCATCTGCCTTGGGAGTGCCTTAGCATTGAGTGCTGTCACACTGGCTGGGTTAAGCAAATATGGCATGGGCTGAAATGGAGAGAGATGGGGAGTAAGAGACAGGTTAGAATGGGAGTGAGAAAAAAGGGATGTGTGATGCCCGGCTATCATCAGAGAGTAATGGGTGCATTAAAATTCAATGTCCGCTTTCTAAATGGCACACTGTAGATGTTCTGCATAGTTAAATTGACTCATAATTGCAGATAGTGAATATATATATTAATGACACAAGGAGGTATTGGCCCTGTTCCTTAATATGATAATTATACATGTACTGTTGTGTTCCAAATGCTGTGTATTTCTTTGAAAATATTTCATCTGTATTGGTCAGGGAAAAAGGATTTTAGCCCACACTCTCCTAAACTGTAGTGCTGGGCAGACACCCTCCACCCAGCCCCCTCCAAAATGATGGGTCAGCCCCGCTTAGTGTCAGAAGCTGCTGATATCCTAGCTCTGAAAGTGGAAATGCTCTTAAGCCTTTCTCCTATAATGGAGTGGCCAGTCTAATCTTGCCCTCTCTGAGCGAGAGCAGGTAAGGAAGAGAGTTTTTTACCACAACACTCTGACCCTTGCTTTGGCACTGTATGGTCCAGATTACAGTGCAGCGCACGAGTGACACCCTTGTTCACTTGCTACTGTCCCTCAGCTGCACCATCCAGTATCCTCAGGAGGATGCCCCTCTTACATATGACACACAGTGGTATTTTTTTTGTTTGTTTGTTTTGGTTTCTGAAATCCTTTTGTTGTTAAATTGTCACTCACAGCACTCTAGGTCATGAATTCAGTTGCTAGAAATAGCCTATAGTTACGTTTGAGGGACAGACGCCATCTAGCAGGTATAGTAATTGTGATGCAGAGAAGTGACGCTGTTCAGATCACGTCAATATAAGGTGACACATTTCTATATTTGGAGGTTGTACGTTGGGTGGATGGATAAATCCTAACTTGCAAAAAGTGGACTTAGTGGACATAGCTGTAGTAGACTGCTGTTCGCTTCCTGTTTCCAACTGCGAGTGTCACGTTTCCAACCACGGTTTGGGACAGTTTTAAAAAAAACATAATTACGATTGTCGTAGTGTTTACTATTGCCAAACCATGATCTTTCCCTAACCCTAACAAGTGGTTTTTGTGCCTAAACCTAACCAGACCTTAACCACAGTACTGTCACATCATAAAACATCATTATTTGTAATGGATTTGGAAAGTACAGACAAATTATATTGTCCTGCAGATTACTGCTGATAGAAGCAGCATATTAGAAAAGGCTCCTGAGTGCATTTTACAAAACAACCTATGTGGTTGTTTAATTTTGAGAAGTTTTGGCATTTTTCAAATGACATCTTTAACTGTAGCTGAAGGAAAATCATTAAAAGTAGCTCTTAAACCAATCAGAAGATTTGCTGTAAATCTTTGTTCATAGAAAATTATAGAAAAAAACTGAGATGGATGAGAGAGCTCTGGAGTATTTGACATAAAAAAACACATTATGTCACTGTGACAAAGAAAATAGGAGGGAGGGCTGATGCCAAACAGGAAGAGAGAGATTCCTTGAGTCAAGCCAGAGCAGCAAAGAGAAGCCCAAAACCTCTTGTCACCGTATGAAAAGAATAGCAAGACGACCCGTAGGTATTGGGCTGCTAGGTGCATCTCCTAACAAGCTGACTGTTCAAAGGCTTTTTAGTGCTCTAGAGAACATGAAAGGCATGTTTAAAAATTTAAAAGCCCGATCTGTTCCAGTGCTATGGAGCGGCAGAGGGAAGCAGATTTTTACGTCGCCATAATTCCCTAGTTGCTTGCTTTGTAAATTAATTAAGATGTTTATGACAGCTGCTTGCACCTAATGGAATGCTTATAGACTATGCTATTAATTATTACTGCTGGCCACGGCTGCAAGCTTTCATATTGCTAAGAATGTATATGGCAGTGGCTGCAGTATAGATGTGGTTCCAGCCTCCACCTCAGACCCCTCTTGACTTTGAGTGTGAGTGGGTTGTCTCTGCATGTGATGCGGGTGTCTGTTATGTGTGTGGCCGATTCTGTATGCTCTTCATACTATGTGCCTGGCAGTCTACATCACAACTGTGTTGACAGTTGCATAAAAAATAATGTAATGTAGTTAAAACATGGGCACTCCACAAAGCCTTGCTGAACACCATGGGGTTGTTATAGGCCAGCATTGTGATGATGTTGATTAAATGTTTCCCTTGTGTAAGGTGCAAAATCCCTGCCCTCAGTCTGTCCTCTCTGTAACCTGGCTTGGCTGTAGGATGTGTTATATTGCTGTACCCTCTGGACAAAGCCTTGTTTTCATCATGTAACATTAGAAGTGTATATTAGGATTGTCATCCTTCTACTTGATAAACCAGCAGCCCTTCCTGTTACCTTGTCCAGTTGTTATTGTAGGGCAGTTGTACTGTGAACTGTAACTGACCTCATGAGCCTGGAGGAAGTTTAGTGGTTTGCTTCCTACTGTTAACTTAGCTCTAGAGTGGAGAGTTGTTATGCTTTCAATAAGAAAGCATAAACAACTGTCATTTCTATGAGTTTGCAAATGCTAGTATGGCTAATTATAGTTCCTCTTTCATATGACTTCACCACAAGTTCTTCCTCTGACATTGTTATGCACTGGCATAAGAATAACCCCATAGACAGCAGGAAGCTTTGTAGCAGCAAGATACAGTCAGCAGATTTTTTTAGATATAAATTGTGTATACATTGCATGATGATGATCATTTGGTTCAAATTCTGTTCAAGTGCATTTACTCAATTGCTGTACTTGAAGCAGCTATAATTAATATTTTGATATCAAATGACAGTTTTGCATCGCTTGTAGTGATGAGCCTACAGAGAATTATCAGCGACTCTGCAGTTCCCCTTGGCTTTATGGAGCTTTATAGCGAGTTTCAGCTCATTGTTGAGCTGTCTGGCTGCAAATTTACTATTTTGGTTCATTCTCACAGTTCTAATATTGTGTTGTTTTTGTCCACAGCAGGTAGCTGTTATATGAGAAATAAAGCTCTTAAAAACTCACTGTACAGCACCAAACAGCAAGCTGTGGAGCATTTAGCGACTAAAAAAGCCAGTATTACCCTCAAGAGAGACCAAAAATTGAGTTTTGAGTTAAGAGAGTGAATATTAGACTAACATTCACCAGGTGGACAGAGGCACAACTCAAAATAAATGATAAGGTTGCTCTGTATCTGCTGGATGTGTAAAAAAGTGACTGATTGCTAACAAATTTGCCATATCAACTTAAAAAGTGATACTATGTCAATGTGGTGTTCACAGATTGTCTCTGTCTCCCCCAAGTGGCCAAAAAGCAGTTGTTGGCGATTTAAGATAATTGTATTTCACTTAAGTATTTCAATTTCATGGTGCTTTATACTTTTACTCCACCACATTTCAGGGACAAATATTCTACTTTGAACTCCACTACATTTATTTGACAGTTGTAGTCATACTTGCTTTGCAGACTAAGCATTTATCAACCTGTAGTGAGCATATAGGATGATGCCTTGTTATACAGTACATTAAACCACCCAACAGTCTATGAAATCCTTTTTTTTTTAAGCTAATTAATATCAACCTCAACTAGGTGCAACATTAATATGCTGCTTATATATTCAAGCTGATAATATTTACTGTAAGTACAACTTTGAATTCAACACTTTTACTTGTAATGGAGTATTTCTACATTGTGCTTGTGCTTTAATAAAAGTCTGAATGCTTCCTGCACCTCTGCAAGGCATTTACTCAGTACTACAGTTCCCCAAGACCCACAAAATAATAAAAAAAAAAAAATAAAAAAACATGCAAATGCTCTACAGGCTATTGCCATTGCTCCAGACATAACATTGCTTAGTGTTATTGTCAAATGCTTCATTTTAAAATGAAAAACAGATTGGATTCATCTGTTTATCAGCTGTCTGGTAACAGTGTTGGTGGAAAGTATCTCTCCTGGCCCAAGCATCCAGACAGTGCATGCCGTGGTCAAGTTACCCAGGAGTCAATGGGACAAATAAATAACACAACACAGCTCACTCTTTTGATTACACCATGTGAGGTAGGTTTGTATCCCTCTATCCTCGCAGAAGGGAGGCATCATGTCTCTACTGTGCAGAGCTTTATCCCATGTTATCCTCCGATTACATTTACATAGAGAATGCAGCAGGGAGGGAGAAGGCAACAAACTGAAGCACACTCCACCTGCACCACAAGAGGCAATGTGTGAAATATGTATTCAGTCTTTCATCAACCTCTTTATCTGCTACGCATGGGTTATCCTCATGTGTAAAGTCCTCTGTTGTGTTAGCTTTGAAAAAGGAGGAGGAAACTGTGATCTGTGTTCTATTAATCATAGTCCAGCTCCATGGCTGTCCCGTTATCACACATGTGTATAATTACAGGGTATTTGTGCTTTAAGCATGGCTCTATTGCCTCGGAATGGAAGAGTGGCTCCACTGATGAACTCCCTGCTAATAGGACTACCTTTGATCTGCATGGAGCATGGAGGGCTTACAGAACTTGCAGGTTTTAATTATGAAATACATGAAAAATAGATGCTACACTAAGTGCCGACCATGACTGCAGTGAATCACAGTAGCAGTGCGCTCGCTAGTTTGCCTCTGCTTTTCCTTCCTTTATATCTTCCAGTGCTCAGAAAATACCTCAATCCCTGTCTCTCTGACTCAGTTCGTTAATGCGAAGAAGCAAAAAAGACAAGTCCATGATATTAATTAGTGGATTGACAGACATGTAATTCATCTCAGAGGAAGTTTTCATTACATGGGAGGCTTCAGAGGGGCAGTTTGGCTTATTGGCAAGTGCTAAGACCAGACCTAATGGGGCTGCAGTTCCCTCCCATTTGAGCAATTACAGCCAAGTCCTTATCAGCAGAGCCATGAGTCCACTGTTGTGGGACCTTGACTTCCAACACACTCACATAGAGTGATCCTTCCCCACAGACTCTTGTTCATTAGACAAGTGCCTGCTGTACTGTACTTTACTGGATGAGAATTGAGACTGAATGAGTGATGGTAATGAAAGGGTTCCAATATATTTCTGAGTCAGCCTTTATAGAGCTGATATTAGCTGACATTAGTTTGTCATCAAAGCACTAGACTTCTCCCCCTTGAGATGATTATACAAGAAGTCTTGTGTGTAAAGTTTATGCAGACTTGGACAGCTCTGGTAACAGATTGTCACCAACTGTCAGAGCACACATCAACTCACCTATCCTAATCCCATCTTTTACTTCTGCTATTCTTGAGATGATACATACCGAGCTCGGACAGGGGAGTTGAAAAAACAAATCTTGTGCAACACTTCATCTGTTACAATGACTTATACCTCTGGCAGAAGCAGTCTACCGCTGTGGTTTCCTGAAGTAGATCGCCTGTGAATCATCCTTTGCAAAGAGGCATAGAAACAGAAGACGGAGAGAAAAACAAAACAAGTGAGAAAAAGTGATTTCAAGCATACTGTAGATCCGAGATTCTTTTTATTTAACTGCAATATGCAGCCAATTGTGAATATGTAAGACCTCCTGAATAGGTTAGCCCAAGGGGGCACATCTCTATTGGCCAATTGTATAAGTCTTACAACCCGTTATTTAAAAAAAAAAAGAAAAAGTGCACAACTGGAGTGTATGCCTCGGGAGCTGTAGGTAATTGTATTCCTCCTTTAGATTTCAGCTTGTGTAGGTCTAAGGTGATAAATTGTAATGTGAACAGAAAGTCACAAGTGTTGTCTCTAGGGAATGATTCTCTTGTCTACTGGAGAGGCAGAACAACCCCATGCCCCTCTTACAGCATATACATTTCAAATTATATAATAGTTAAAGCCTTTTTATACAAGTGTGTAAACATACCCACTGGTGGCCCATACAGACTGCTGTTCAGTAACAGTAAAGTGAGCTAGGGTGGTCTGCAGAGTGTGGTTTGTCTTTATTTATGGTGCGGGCTGAAAGGCTATTGGGTTTCATGTGCAGTTGAGGCTGGATCACTGGGAGATTACTGCTGGGCTGGGAACCGCCAGTGCAGAGAGTACACAGAGGCCTGCCTGTGCCCCTGGCCTCACTTTGACCAGCGCCCAGGGCCTTCCTGCATCCGTCAGGCCCCTCGGGACTAGCTCGCACTCAGAGGAGAATTACGGTATAGTACAGCTAGAGCCAGGATCAGAGTGAACAACATCAGAGCAGTAGAAACTCGAATATTTTGGCTTTTCACCTGCAGTACTGTATTGAATCACAAAAATAAAACTGAATGGAATGGCTCAGTGGTTTCTGATTGGGCAGTTCCCTGTTTAGTTTGTAGACGTTTCCTGAATCTTTTTTTCTTTCACCATAACTAACCTTCACTGGTTCTCTGAGCATGTTTCAGATTAACACTGGGCACACAGTGGTAAATATTTGTACAACAGTAATGATAAAAAACATTCTCCTCAGAATAGCCTGTAACAATAGGGCTGTTGGTGGCGTGTAAGAGCCTTGGACTTTGTACAATGAGTGTTTTTGGATCTAGTCATTTTTTTAAGCTCACATATAAGTGAACCTGTGCAGCAGTGTCTTACCAATAACAATAGCACTTATTGCAATGTTCCCTGAGGTACAATTAAAATTCCGTCAGAGTCTTCAATCTGCCTCCCAGCCATGCCTGCTGTTTCTCGGCCCTCCTGGGCCATGTCAATTCCTCTGCTGCAATGCATTATTCACGAGCCACCAAACAGCAACGAGGACTCACCTGGAGACTCACAGGCCCAGCAATGCATAACTGCACTGGGGGAGATGACGTACATGAGCCTAGGTGACATTTGTAGGGGGTGAAGTGCGTGTGACATGGTACCTCAAGTCAGCAAGGGTTACTATGATCTCAGGGCCACTCTGATAACATTGCTTTCTCCTCTGGGATCTCCCAACTTCTTGCCTTTCCCAGTAAGGCATGCATTTTTTTCTGTACGTTCTCCTTTCGTCTTCTGAAAGACGATTGTAGTGTCCTCTAAAACTAATTTGGATGTATATCTTCTATTTGCAGACAATTCCATAGCGATGCATTGGAGTAACCTGTGGAGTCTCAGAGTGGTTGCTTTTAGTTAAAACCAATTAGAAATGACCAGAAATAACAGCGCCTGGAGACAGAGAAGTCATTTTTCACTTGAGCCTCCCCAGAGAGTTGGCCTCTCCATGGATTAAGTGTTTTAGTATATTAGGGGGCAGCTGATTAGAATCATTGTGCTTTTTTAATCATTAAATTTTTGCATGTATAGTTTATAGCAGTATAAGAGCTAATAAGGCTAAGTGTGTCACTGCAAAAGGGAGGATTGTTTAAATGACTTTGTGTATGGAACTCGGCCTTCACAAAGACTGCCAAACTTAGAACAGCAGAGAGGTCCTTGAATCAGATCACCTATGGGCTCAAAATGGGGTCATAAGTATAAGTAAGTAGCTGTGTATTACCATATCTGAATGTGTGAAAACATTTTGTATGTATGCATTGAATATGTAAAATGTTTTGATCAGTTTCAATTCAATTTTTGAATCCGTAAGGAGATCTGTAGCTATGCATGACATTTTCTGAACAAATGAAAAATATTTGCACAAATAATTTCCAACGTGTGAGTGCATAACGATAAAGATTTGCCCAAAGGTTTACAATTACACCTCAAAGGTTTGCAGTTTCAATAAACGTTTGCGGTTACCCACCTACATTATCTGTTTGTGGGTGAAAAAAGTTTACACAGAATCCCAAGTTTACAGCTACTAATCAGATCTATGAGTATGAATCAAACCTATGAGTACAAATACTTTTGTCCCACATTCAACACTTCCTCTTTAATAACCAGTGGAGATGCTCTGAAATGCTGGGAGTGCATCTGCTGAAGGCGGCTGAAAGCATGCCCCAACTGAGCAGCCTCTAAGCCTCTGAACTTAACAACGCTCATGCCGAACTCCCTTATAAAAATAAACACTTTAAAATAGGCCTTTTTGTGTAGGTGAACGCCATTGAAAAAGATGACACCAAACTCCAATGGAAAAGATGATCATGTGACATAACAATGATTAGTGATAAATCATTTGTTAACTAGTTATTTAAGTTACATTTTTACTGAAAAAGTCCACATTTACACAAAATAGGTGCTGATTTAAACAGTGGCTCCTAACGTTACTTTATTTTTAAAATGTCATCCAAGTTGCTTGTCCTACACCTACAATCAAGGCCTGTCTTAAATTGTGTATTTTTATAAGGGAGTTCAGCATGACTGTTGTTAAGTTCAGAGGCTGTTCAGTTGGTGGTGTACTTTCAGCGCCTTCAGCAGACACACTCCCAGCATTTTCAAGCATCCCCACTGGCTATTCAGGAGGAAGTGTCAAATGTGGGACAAAAATATTTGTACTTATGGTGTGATTTGTACTTGTAGATTTGACTTTAAGCGGTAAACTTGTATTCACGCATACAATTGTGTTCTGTGTGAACTTTTTTCACCCACAGATAGATGTGTATCTGCAAGCCTTTTCTGTAACTGCAAACCTTTGATGTGTAACTGCAAACCTCTGTGCAAATCTTTTTTTGTGCATCTCACACACTGGAAATTATTTGTGCAAATCTTTTTCATTTGTTCATAAAATGTCATGCACAGCTACAGATCTCCTTATGGATTCAAAAATTAAATCTATTTGTTCAGATATTTTTACACATTCCAACATTTGAATTAATTTGATCAAAACATTTTTACAAATTTACACATTTGAATGTATTATACAAAATGTTTTCACACATTCAGAGATGGATACACAGCTACAATACTTATCACCCTATTTTTAGCCCATAATCATCAATCTTATATTAGGACTTTTGACAAGATGAGCATTAATGCAAGAGCAACCTTGCATCATACCTTTGTACTTTGGCTGTTCCCTATAATGTCTGACCCACTACAATACTGGACTTTCTAAACAAGTCATCCACTGAATATTCTAGTGTTCCTCAAGCCCAAATTCATATTGTGTTAAATTTCTGAAATGTACAGCACCATAAATCACAACAAAACAGGTTTCCTAAACAATTGGAGCTGCTTTTGGTGCATTGTGATGGCTAAGAAGAGACACACATTAATTTTTTCTAATTATTTTCTCTCAGGAATGTAGCAGCAATTTGTCAGTCGGGCAGGCGGCAGCAGTCAAAAGATGGACTACTGAATGTGGCTACATCTATCATTCTTAAGATGACCATGGCTAAGGCACCGTCATTAACCAGCAACCTCAGGAGTAGCCTAAAATTAACAGTCCCATACAACTGCCATCATTAAGACAGGGCAATAACCAAACCCTCACATTATTGTCTGATGTTTTTTTTCCCTATGCCTTATTAACTGGAGACAGTGTGTATTGCGATTGTGCATTCCCAAGGCCTATAGTATTGACCCGTAATTCCAGTAGGTGTCTAGCCCGTCCCTCACTGGATCTTCTTACAGCTGGGTGTGTTTCGCCGGCTGTGTCCTTGTGTGCGTCGGGCGTGCAGCAGTGGCATGTGGAGCAGGCGGCAGGAAGCGAGCCTCCCTGTCTCCCCAGACTGAACAGTGAATGAGGATAAGTGAGGAGCGCCAGTCAATGAATCAAGCAGCAGGGAGGGAGCAGCCAGGGGGGGAGTGTGACGTCCCCACGGGAGAGGCCTCGCATTAGGAACTTCCTCGTCTGTGTGTTTCTGGCACAGGTTAAATGGATCGCTCCCATTAGCGCGCTGAGAGGACAGCTCCATTATATGAAGGAGACTGTAACTTTGAATGTCACGGTGCAACAACCCCAGAGCACGCCTCGTCTCCCAGGGAGGCAGGGTGACAATAACCATCCATGATAATCATTCCCTGTCAGGCTTTAAGGAACCTGAAATTATGACGTACAGCCTGCCGTGCGCCTCAGACTTCATTACAGCGCTGTCACTTTGAGTCGCCTGCGATGGCACGGTGCTCCACAGCCGGCTGCAGCACTGTGGCTGCCAAACCCCAGACTCACTCTTCTCCTGTCTAAGTGGCATGTTTACAGGATGTGTGCCCCCCTGCAGATAGATGTGGTGGAGGTTAACCTCCAGTCATCTGCACAGTGCCTCTCTTCCTCTATAGCATAGACAAAGTCTCATGAGAACATGTGCTGAATTGTTTACCAATGTGAGGGGAAATATGACTGATCAAAGGCCACAGTGTGACAACTGTCCCTCCTTCCATTGTGACAAATGGTAATGTAGAAATTTGAATTCAGCTGCAACTTCACACAGACAGCAGGCTTGCATTTTAACCTCAATTTTTATTATTACTTAAATAAATAATGCCCACATAGATGTGTAGAAAGGGGCGATCCTCAGGCTGTAAGCATGTTTATACCAGCCTGTTTGTCAGCCAAGGAGAGATTCACCTCCAGACTGACCTCTGAACCTGCCATCCAGTGGAGAAGACATGAGCTGGCAGGCATTGCCAATGTCAGTGCCCAGAGCTAACTTCTTCTTTCTCACCGCCTGACTCATTCATTGGCTTTGTGGCCCCTTCTCCTTGCCACCTCCAATCACAGGGCTCTGAATGACACATAGAGGAGGAATTGGGCCTGCAAACTACCCCCCCGCTTCCTCTATAACCTGCATAGCAACAGGCCGTATGAGAATTTTCTGTCAGACAGAATGTGCATCTTAGAACATATTTGTTAAGAGAATCATTTTCATATCATTAGGTGTTTGGGATTTGCTGAGTGGGAGATGCAGAGTAGCTGGGGTGACCTCTTATTACAGCACATACACACAAATACACAAATGCAGGTTTTGTGTGTTTCCTGGTGTTTTTAATGTGTATATATGGTTAGTTTTTTATTGTTTATTACCTCTTTCTGTGCATCTTGTTTTATGGACTTAAAGATACACTGTGGAGTTTTTGACCACTAGTGGCACTGTAGAGCAATGATTTCTTGAACTGGTCCTTGTATGATTAGTACATGCATGTGGGCACACATGATACACACTTCTGCTGAATGCAGAGGGTGGGTATTATATATTAACAGTTGGTGCTGGTAACACGCCATAACAAGTATCGATGTGGACAAAAAAAGGGGAGAAGATGACTGCTGGATAATTTAAACAATGCAGGTTTCAAAATCAAAATTACCACATTTTCATGAGGTTATAAATGCATGTTTTTATGCATCTACATGTCAGCCCTTAGGGATAAACACAATGCTTTGTAGTGAGAAACCTTCAATGTCCAGTAAACAAAACTGTATTTGTTTAAACTGAATTCCCTTAGGTACCCTTACAGTAAATAACACCCCTTCTTAAATAGACTTGACTTTATGAGGTATTCAGATTTAATATGTTCACTACAATAGGGCAATAATAATCAGTGATCAGTGATTATAAAATTCATGATCAGTCATTACTACATATTTGATGTTAAGATGAAAAGCTGAGGTTTAGAAAATAAGATTTTTGTGTCAAATAAAGTGTTACTTTTTGATGTTATCATTGGAGACACCAGTGATAGCAAAACAATGCACATTATCAGTGTGGTCTGTGTGGCTAACGTTGGGCAAAAGTATAGACATAGACTGTACCCGCACCTTCACAGAGACTTGTGTTTCTTTCACTTCCTTTCTCATAAACATTTTTGCAAAGCAAATGGTTGTTTGTAACCTTAAGATCTCTGGTGAGACTTGAGCTCAGATGTTAACTCAGGGGAAGTCATGTTTTTGCTCAGTTTGTAACATGTATTTCATTTGGAATAAAATACCTTCAGATTAAATCATATGTACACATATCTTCTATAACTTTAACTAGGCTCAGACAACTCAGTCTCAATTTCAGAATGCCTTTATATGTAAAGATTTATTTATGCAGCACTTTTCCAAACAAAAGTTACAAACACTTTTTATTAAAAGTATTAAATATTGTATCAAACAAGCAAAATAGTAACAAGATAGAATGTACAAAACAGAAAATAAAATGGAACTTACAAAACAGAAATAGTATGTGTCTGTAAGAATTAGGATACAACTCACAAATGTTTTAGTAAATGTATTATTCAATTAATTGGATAATCATTTAGTTTATAAAAGATCGGAATGTAGTGAAAAATGCCCGTCACAGTTTTGTAGCACCCGATGTCATTTGATTGAAGTGCAGAATTAAGACTCAGTTACTGTTTATTTTCTTCTTGCGTAATGTCACAGTTGGACAGAACAGAAGGTTTTGGCCCCGAGCACTGGAACAAGGCTAGAGCTCCATCACAGACTGCTGGCCCCTAGGTGACTGTTTCCCTCTTTCTGCTCAGTGGAGTTGATATCAGTTATGTGTTTCTGTGTGTATGTCTATAGGAGGCTGAAGGGCTTATTTGTTTTCCCCCTCGTTGCTCTTTGACTCGTTTCCCCTCAAACGTGTCTGAAACATTGTTATCTCCGGCCAGACGCCTTTTTCACAGAGTTATTGAATCATGTCAGCTCGCCGTCCCCCGAGTTTCAAATGCAAGCTGTAGAAAAATTAGCCATTGCTTCCGCATGACAAGTGGGATCTATTAGTGTGCTCTCGCCCCGCAAAGCATGAGCATCCAGCGGGCCTCTGGGGACCACGGCTGGCTGTGCGCTCGTCCGCGTCAGGCTCTTGGGGCATTAGACCAATGCTGCAGACAGGAGAAGCAGCCAGAGTCACAGCACGGACCGAAGTGGCTCATTCGATGAGTTGACACCCGAAGGGGCGAGGAAGGGCAACATGAACAGTGGCAGCCCACCTCCACCTCAGCCAGGTCTGACTCACACTGGTCAGACTGGCCACTTGTTTGATAAGCAGACTACACACATCCCTGCTTGTATCTCACGTAGTTCATCAGATGTTTTTGTACTGCTCTGGACATGCAATTTCTCAAAGACCTTTATAAGCTAGAGTAAAGTTTGTAATAAACTGGTCAGTTTAAGTTCTAGGAAGTCTTAGGGTGAGGATGATATAGATCCTACCGCCCCTACACCACACTGCTTGCTTAATTGCAGCACTGCTCGCAAATATTTTTGAGCTTAGTTAATATGATTTATATTTGGTATAATTCCAAATATATGTAAGGCTGCTCAATGAGAGCAGTGTTCCTCTGATTTAAATGAATATTGTCCAAATCCTTAGTGGACTCCATCACAGGCTTTTGTGGAGACAAATATTTTCACAGCCAGTAGGCTCCATTTAGACCATTTCACAGCACAGCTTCATAAGATTATCATTGCCCTGGACTATCACCACTACTATGCAGCAGTTTTCATTAAATTATAAAATGTAGGGACTTTGGAATTTTCTTTATGAAATTATCTTTTTAAAGTGTAGTTGATTTTTCAGTTCTCTGGTTATATGACTAACTTGCCTGGAAACAGTTAAGCTGTTGTTTGTAATGGTACCGAATAAAGTGCTCTTGAAGTCAGTCAAGGTGTCCTCCAAGGGTCCATTGTTGGTCCTCTTGTTTCTTCTTTTATCAATCAGAGTTGTGAACAGTTTCAGTTTAACAAACTGAAGCCTTGTCTGGCTAGACAGCTAGCATGAAGAGCACCTGACCAACTATTTTGAAAGTCAAAATTTGATTGTTGTATACACATTATGGTGATACTTTTTTCACTCACCATTGTATCTGTGGAGTGCTCTTCATTAATATAAAGATAGAATTATGATGTATGAGGCTCTGCTTGAAAACATTTGCTTTCTGATCAGGTCACGCAAGACAAGATTTTTTAACTACAGATTCCACATCTTCAATCTGACATGCCCAACACCAGTACTAAATAATACGATCCGTACAAACAAAACTATGTACAAGAAACATATTTAAAATATATCATTCCACTTCAATCATTTAAAACAACATGATTAAATGTTGCATGTCATTATTTTATATATATTCTGACGGTAACTAATCAGTGTTGCGTATGTTAATTTGTTATTATTATATTATTCTTTTGTATTGTGTTCATATACATTTTTGTACACAGATGTAATCTCAAGGAGACTATGTATTTAAATAAAGGATTAATTTACTAACATTGAGGTCAAAGTGCCTCCATCCCGCTCTGGGCCACAGGCTTAGTCATGTACTCAGGCCCAATCAGTGGGGCTGCTGAGCACATTAGCATTCCAAATGTTGTTTGTTTTACAATGAATTTCATTCTCTGCCTGCAGAGGATAGAGTTTCAACCACCTTGTTGTGGATGTTGATGTAGCATGGCCGCAGGTCAGACACCAGTCTACACACATTACTGCCTTGGGCCTGCCACCTTAGTGACCTTAGACAGTGACAGTCTGTTGGACCACAGGGTCTTCTTCTTCATTGCCATCATCACTATCAATTAGATTTAACCAAAGTGCCATGTAAATGATGCTTTCATCTTGGTATTGTTTTTTTTTTTAATATATTAGTATTCATGGTTTTCTCTTTCTGTTTTCTCTTTGCAGGTATCTCAGTAACAAAGAAGACACATACCTGTAAGTACAATTCATTTTATTATTTTATTTTTGTTGCACTACAGTTTTAAGGCTGTAAAAATAGACATTGTCTTAATATTCAGACACATTCTACACAAACTTCATGTGAAAAAATAAATCTTCATCTATAGTGGTATAAATATGTTCATGTATAGTAGTGTATAAATATTATTTTCTGACTAGGATTGTGGTAAATCAATACCCTCAATTAGATCTGTGCCATCCGCTTTCACTGTTTCTTCATCTTGATCCCGGAGAGAGTATGATGATAACCCCAGAGAGGAAATTAAAATGCTATGCAGTCTTATGACTGCTTGATAATCATGCACAGTTGAGGCAGCCAGTGTGCTGAAGCACCTCTTTGTTTTCTGCAAGGTCCTGCAGCTGAACAACACGGATGTGGTGTTGTGTGGTGGTTTGTAACCTCTGAGGCTGCATTAACTACCAAGAGTTTGTATTCTTGAAGTACAGATCATATCACGAAAATTGAAAGATATTCACACAGTATGTGACACATGTGAGATGCAAGGCTTCTTTGTGCACTACAACGATCATACACAGACTTTGCCTTCTCTAACCAACACTGCCTTTTCAATTTCAGTCTGCTCATGAAGAATTGATGAACAGTCAAACCTGTAGAAATCAATGATTTCCAAGAGATCTGTACTGTATTTTGACACGTGTGAAGTGTAATCGAAAAGGCATGTTAAACTGCTTTTGTGTAGTGTACTGCAGTGTGTGTGTGTGTGCGTGTGTGCGTGCGTGCATGTGTGTGTGCGTTTCTACGTCTATGTGTGTGTTCACTGTGTGAATGGAAGAAACTAGCCCTGAAGGCTATCCTTTCGCTCTGATCACTCTGATGAAACTTGTGGAGAGGGAAGGCCAGAGGGCTTTTCTGTAAGAGCGGTCGGAGTGTTTCAGATTGTGAGACATTGCATCTCACTCTGTAAAACTCCTCGGCTCTTTCTTACATCAGACAGCAGGGCAAAGGATATGATCTTCTACACTAGACAGCTCTACCTTACTCAAACAGCCCCGTCAAAACAGCAGCATGATTGTGTGTTAAGCTATTTGCTTGTCTGGAGGGGCTATAGTGTTTTTTTTTTTCTTTCTTTCTTTCGTTTTTTTTTTTTTTTTACATGTGTGCGTGTGCATGTTCATGTTTGTGTCAGGATATCTTCAAGGTAAAAGAGAAGAGCTTTGACCCACCATCCATCGCCCCACTATCTTAATTAGTGCGGCGCTAAGCACCTCTACACCGGAAGGGGGCTCAAATCAAAGAGCATGATTTAGGAGTCTTGGGTTCAAAGCCCTGGGCAGAGACTGGACTACGCTGTCTCATTTCAGTGAGAAATATTCAAATCTTGTCCGTGTGAGGAAATCAAAGTAAAGCCCCTTAACAAGTAGTTGATTGCTGTGCCTCACAGACAGGAAGCGACTGTGGAACCTCGTCAAAGCTGTGTGCACAAGAAGAAGTTCAAGGGCCAGTTAATGGTCATTGAGAATGTGGAGGGAAGGTCTTTCTTTTTAGAGAAGCCTGGTGATTATTTGGCTGGTGGAGTAATAATGAGGGAGATCGCACTGCCCTACATGGTTATAGTCAGGCTGTAGATCTATTTCTGTTCCCAGAGTGAAAACATTGGCTTCCCCACTACACCAGTCCACACTGCCTCTTGTAATATGAGCTAGGCAGTCCCGTTTTTGTATGTGTGTATGTGCATATGCGTGTGTGTTTAGAAGGTCTTCCCAGTCCAACCCAGACCACAGGGATGGTCCGTGTCTCTGACTAACTCCCCACTCTGCCTGAGTGATCAAACTGCTGGAAGCTCCCCGCCATGCCAGTCCCCTCATCAATATAAATTACAGGGGCAGCTGTTCACTGGCAGACTCCTCTCCTCTCCTCTCTCCTCTCTGCTCCTCTCCTCTCTGCTCTTCTCTTCTCTTCTCTTCTCTTCTCTTCTCTTCTCTTCTCTTCTCTTCTCTTCTCTTCTCTTCTCTTCTCTTCTCTTCTCTTCATTCTGCATTTCTCTTTTCCATCCACCTAATTTAACTAATCATTTAGCCATCAGAGGATGAAGTATTCTAGATGAAAACAGATACTTACTGTTATCATTGTGCCAATGACTGTCCCCATTCAGGCTGTTATAAGAACTTAGAACATAGATTTACCATCTGAAGCAGAACCTTTCTCTCTCTCTGACTTCCCTTCTTTCTTCATTCCCCATAAGGGGTGGCCCCTCAGCAGCACTTTCTCTTACCGCAAGGCTATAATTCTCAGCAAGAAGTCTGCTGTGGTTTTCCTGTACATTTCCCTGACAGATTTACAAATGCTTTCTCGCATGGACTTTTAGTAGCAGTTGACTTTTAGTAGCCTAAAAACGGCCTGTTTGAAAAAAAGTGACAGCAAAAGATCAAGGGCTTACATTTCGTATTGTAGGTTTTTTTTTTTTCTTACTTTGATGGTGGACACCAGATATACGCCATCACCTTCTCCTACCTCAGCAGGCCGGCGTTGCTGTGAGATGAGTTTCTGTTTGGACCTGTTGAGAGAGATGGTGTGGAGCGGAGGATCAGATGCAGCAGCTGATTACATCGAGATTAGACGTCTCACCTCTAATCTACCATCAGCAGTCTGGGGCTCTGTCTCACAGCTCGAATAGCAGAGAGCCGGCTAGCGCACACACACGGGTCGTGTAGCCAGGATGCTCTTCCTCGAACAGAGCAGATCTCCTGATTACCTTGAGCTAATCCTCTCTCTCTTGCAGCGGTAGATGTACAATATACTGATTGTCTGCTGACTATTCAGACAATGATACACAGCAAGACAGCAAACTCTGGATAATCACAATAAATTGCCGATTTTCTACAGTTTGCTTTAGATTAGACAAAACATGCAAGATCACTGACATCAACAAAATAACCACCTTAAACACTTCACAAGCTGGATTTGCATCTTTCTGACAATGTCAACAAAAGTTTAAAACAAACAATCATCACAGAAACACTATTAACTATTAGCCAAGCACTATTAATTCATTATTATTATATTTGATTCGATTTTATTGCACTTGTGTATCCTGCCCATCCTTTGTATTAACATGCACTACTGTATATGTGGTGTGTGTCTTGGTTTAGATTGGGAATAGAGTGGCCAGAGGGAGGCAGTAATACAAATGTGACTCTGGGAAAAGAAAAGGAGACAGACGAGCCTTCCTCTCTTCAGTCTTACAGATACGATGTGGAGCCCCAGTCTTTTTCACCCTATATTTATCTCCATTGCGGTGACAGACTCCTTACACTGATTGAGAAACATGGCCTTGCTCCAGCATCTTCATTTATTTGCTCGCAGCTTGTATTGAGTTTCTCTCGTCAGAGATCTGCACTCACATAGTAATAGCGCAGCCAATCTGTTTTAAAGGAACCAGATGATTTAGATTTTTTTGGCGCTGCCTTAGAAAAACTGAGTGCACAGTTGGAGTGAAAATAATATCAGTCATTGAGACTCACTCAAAGTTAAAAAGCCAGAGTTTGTATGATTTTATTTTTATTTTATGCATTTCACATTTCTCTCTTTACAGTAGATTTGTAAAAGTAGTCTGGTGTATTTTTGCAAATATATGCAAACAACATTATTAATCCCAATAATGCTCTCTGTGTTCACATGGCACAATGACAACTTGTACCTTTAAAGCATCTGCTTTACCTCTAAATGACAGCAGATCCCGCTTAGGTTTCTGAGTTGTACAACACTAATGCATTGGCTGTGTGAGCTGAGGTATTTTCAGTTAATCAAACATGAGATTTATGGTCCTTAATAGTGCTATACATTGCCAATTTAGGAGAATAATATGTCCCAGTTGCTGCTTAATTTTGCTTGGCAA
The DNA here is from genome assembly GCA_029490765.1 of Euthynnus affinis. NCBI lineage: Eukaryota > Metazoa > Chordata > Actinopteri > Scombriformes > Scombridae > Euthynnus > Euthynnus affinis. Next base: position 17,444,476 of record CM055844.1, on the reverse strand, counting down.
CAGGCGCACTCCTGTGGAATCGCCCGGGGCAGTGTGAGTTGTCTCTGCATAGCTCAGTGTTCCATGCTCAGTGGTTGTTTGAAGGTATTTCATCACATTGTTGCCTTGATTCAGCTCTGTGGGGATTTGTTAGTTGCACTCATGTGGGAAGTGCATCCAGTACATTGTTAAGCTAGGGCTGATAATGAAGATCAGCCAGCCAGAGTCCCCTGAGCTACACGGAGAGAGATAGTCTAGTGAGACGCACAGCACAGACATAGTGGAGCAGGACGAGCACACACAGCAATACACACAGACGCAGAGGAATCATCAGCACAAAGCATACAACACTGAACTGTGCTGTGGTGTATTAGAGTAAAAAGCACAATACAGTAGTGCATACTGTACAGTAGATTATTATCAAATGTTATACTCTGTTCTTACTAAACCTTGCCAAATTATTGTTTAAATATTAGTTGAACAAAAATGCGATCATTTTAATGTTGTTGCCTTTTTGTCAGAATTGAAATTGACAACGCAGGGCTCCGCTAAACACAGCCACTCTTTCCGTGGAAAGTTATTTGATTCTCAGCGTGATACTAGAACTCGTTGTTTCCTCTTCTCCCAGAGCAACATTGAACGCTTAAATTGACACAATCTTTTTCTACCTCTGTAGGCTACTGTAGGTTATGTTTCATCTTACTCTATTTGTTTGTTCCACAAAGAGAGTGTTTTCTTTTTGGACATTTTGGTTTAATCTATAATAGACGGCTATTTTTTTTTTTTTTTCTGAAATAGGTCAGTGTAATCACAACAGTGAGGGATGGACAGTCACTGTAAAAAGGAAATCAATAGAGCTATCTATTTGTCGTAAACCAGGCCAGCATGATTTTTCTCCATTTTTCCTCTCCTTCCATACTTTTTCCTTTCCAACACAATATGGCTAGTCCTCATTTTTCAGTAAAAGCATTATGTCTGCCATTTTGTAAAATTGCAAATGGCCTTTGTACATGCACTTTCTTTGCATAAGTTTCTCTGGGTAAGGACGCTTCTTTTTATCGCCTCCTGGGGGCCCAGGGTGTTTTATAGGAGGAGAGTGGTGAGGGGAGCCATAGGGGTGCACGACAGCTTATTGTGGGGCTGGGGGTGCTTTGCTTTTGTTGGCTCTTAATCTGGTTCTTCTCTTGGTGCCGGCTCTTTCAGAGAATTTGAGCCGGAGCAAAGAGAGGCCTCGTCAGCTATTCCTCACCCTTTCCCTTTTGTGTCTCACCCGAAACTGAAAGGCCCTGTCTTGAAGTGTTGTCAAGACTAGAAAACAAGAGTAAGTGACATGTGACAAGGACACAATGCTTGGATGGGCCAGCCAAAATAAGTGGCCCCATCTGCTGCGGGCGATTTCTCTTCTGCCGGCTGTCTGCCGCCTCAGGTGAGAGGGGCAGGGAGCGAGGGCTGTGCTGAGATGGTGGCGTCTGCCAGGCGAAGCAGTTGGCATGGCTGGGAGGGCACGGCCAGCCTCGCACTCGCCAAGGCACACAGTGGACTAGCCTTTGCACGAGCGCAGGTTATCCGTCACTCATCAGGTTTCCGATGCCTCATCACTTTCCCATGGTGTACACGCATTCAGTGCAGGACAAGAGTGTCAGCATGTAATGAAAGGTTTGATTCATGGAGGGCGACATAGGCGGAGGTCATGGAGCTCCTCCAGATATGATCCTGACTGATGCTGATGGGGAAGCTTTAAGATGGGGGGCCATAATTAAATGTCCTTGTGCCATCATCAAATTCCTCTGTAGCTGCCATACACACACTCACACACACTCACACACGCACACAGTCGTCTCATGATCTAAGCTTATCTCCCTGAATGTGTATCAGAAATTGATGGTCTCCACTCCTCACTGAAGTGCACTTTGAGACAAATTATACCAAACTGAAGCAGAGGAAAAAATCTATTGTCAGAAATATTCCATTATGGATTTTTTAGGATGTGAAAATTCTGATGTAATATTATGCATGAATAAAGGCAAGTACAATTAACATATATAATTTAATTCCTGAATTATTCAGCGGAATGTTGTTGAATAAACCATGCAACGAGCAAGATGTCCCCTATAATAACATTCCTTTGAAATATCTTGTAAGCGCCATTTCAGGATCAATAATAATCGTCACAGAGCATCAAAGAAAAAATATGTTGGGACAAAACACAACAAACAAGAGTGTTTGCATGGTGAGCATCAAATCTTTGTTGAAATTGAATTAGATTAATTTGAAGTGAGGATCATATCTTTCTGACAAATAATGTCATTCTGTTCAGAAACTGGAGTCGTAGAAAAAAAAGTAACATCTACAGAGAAGAAAGCAGAAGTGCTCACAAAAGCTTTCGGTGATATTATACATTGACATTTGTGCTGATCGCATTGTGCGCATTTTGTTGAATCTGCTTTATTAGAGAAATGCTGTTTTTTTTTCCCCGTTGCTATTAATTTGTGTTTCTGTGGGTGTACAGTGTGAGAACAGAGAGATGTGGTTAACCCATTGTGAAGTTAGCCGTCATCATTAAGATTCTACAGATAACAGGCATGCGGATTTCTACTGCTCAGCATTATAGGATCCCAGACATCAAAGGCAGGTTTTCATTCTACTGTGTCTGCGGCACTGTGAAGGGGGAAAAAAAGGAAAAAGGAAAGAAAAAAGAAACGGGAAAGGAGATATGGAGTCAGGAAAATAAGGCAGATTGGGAGAAGAGAGGAGAGCATGTATACATACCTGCTTGTGAGTCAGTTGACACAATGCTCTATAATGTGTTTCTGCCACAGAGGGTCCCTCCTGCATAGTTAGCTCCTTGCTAAATTGGCGTCCTCTCTGATTAAGTGGTACAGTCCTTAATAACGCCGTGGCTGACTGCAGGTTGGTTCACTTTAAAGATCAAGTTCATTTCTCACTATGGTCATTAAAGCTCAGGTCTGCGTAATTCAAATCAATTCACTTTTTTTTTTATTCCACTTCACTTTCCCACAGTGTAGCCTCCTTTTATATCTAATCAAATGTGACTCGCTGTCAGCAATGTGTTGCTTTGTACAAATCTTGTAATACTATTTCCACTTCTATTACCCAGATATTACAATGAAGTTCGTCTTAATTCAGATTACTTTCTCCTTCTGCATGGTGCCATTATGCTTTTGCCATTACATCAGAGTGAGCTGTGCTACAGTGTGAGTATTGAATGTACAAGAGAGAGAAATATGCTGTTCTCCAGTATTGTGCTGGATTACAGAATCAAGGTCGACTCACAAGACACAGAGCAGCATTATCCCTTAATCCTGTGTTTTGGTTTCAAATAGCCTTTTTACACCTAATCTTCACAAGTAAAATGACAAACATGAATACTGAGGTAGGTATTTAAATGTGCATTACCTGCAATGTTAAGGTCAAAGGCTTATGCTGACTTACAGTGGCTCTATATTTCATGAAAGAACAGACGATCATGTGTTTGCCACTTATTTTGTTGCGTCTGTATTACAGAAGACTAGGGAGTCTTGTGATGAAATTCCCTCAGGCCATTTCAGATGGATAAGTCTGGGAACTTTTCATGCAAAGTCTGAGTCATTTCTTCTTTGTTTTTCTACTTTTTTCTATTTACACGCTGTAATATTTTGAATGAAGTTATTATTTCCTTTTTCGCTTTAACCTCTCACCAAGTTTGGGCATTATACTTTAGGCACTGGGAAGACAAGCTTCAATGAGTCACCAGATATAGTGAGTATACCAGCTGCAGCACTGAGGCAGTGTCTCCCCTTGACCAGGCTGGTCTTAGTGTGTCTGTCAGGCTCAGTTGTGGCAGAGCTGGAGGAAACTTAAAGGTGCTGTGAAAGACTAAAAGTGGGCCAGCCGCTGCTGCCTCCTGTTGACCTACCTTGTTCAGAGGGTCCAGGTACAGACTGATGACAGGACTCCTCCTCAGCGGACCACATTACTAATGTGTGAGGGTGCAAGAGGAGCACACTCAGTGATGAATCACTCCCCTGCACCTATGGCATCCTCATAAGTCAAGAGTAGAAGTGTTGAGAGTGCGCTCGGTAAAAGAGCTCCTTCGTCCTGTCTACCGTAGAGAAACTCCATCCAGGCCTGGCGGAAGAGGGGAAAGGGGAAGGCTAAGTGGTGCACGTCGCACATAGCCTGAAGATCTCCCTCAATCTTGAGGAAAACATTAGTCCCTCTGGTGACTCACTTGTTTTTATAAAGCTCATAGAACTTAGGAAAAGTTACTTTCATGTTTGAACAGAGCTGCTCTTTAATAAATGAGCGTAATCTACATTGCGTTGCTCTGGACTGCCTCACTGGACCATTACCTGAAGTCACAGTGAACATTAAATGTGTTAGTTTAAGCTAAAACAGTTTTCGTCTGAAGGTTTCTGCACTGAGCAGTCACAGGAAAAGGCACTGCCTCATTATTCACTTTGGTGTTTCAGGAGAGAGAATAATGGTGAAATTGTTGGAAAAACTGCAGAGGAAATATTGAGTAAATTTAGAGGTTTTAAAATAGATCTTTTTTCTATTGAAAACAACTTTTATTGATGCAAATCTTGTACTTCACTGTTTACTTCTCTCTTTTCTTCTTTCTTTCTAGCCTTAAGCCAGAAGGTTAACTATTTTAGTTTACACGCCTACCTCCCCCCAGAGCTGACGTCGGGCTATATTGGTGATGTTGGGGGAGTGTGTAAGTTTGAAGCTAGGTAATACATCACACACTCCGGGGGGTCTCCCTGGTATGCTCTTCAATAATGAAGTTCATTCGTTAACTTCTCCCTCAAAGGCCAAGTTCCCCTGCTGCCCTTTTCAACAGCCATTGCAACTCTTACCACAGTCACCCTACCAGCAGGGAAAAAAAACACATCATCATGCTTTTCCCCTTGACAGGCTCAGTGGTTGCCTGTGCAGGGCATGAAGAATAAGCAGATCCATTACCAATCCCTCATGCCTGGTTATAGCCATAATTATCACAGGGAAAATGACCTGCTCTATTTGGTTTGCCGTGCAGGAGCTGCGCCTTCCTAATCACCTCCTCCTTCCCTCCTGTCGTCCTCATGCCATGGAGATGGAGCTGGTTTTGGGGGAGTCTTGCCAGTTCATTAGAATTCACAGGGTTCCACCTCCCTGCCTAGCCAGGCTAAGCCTCTCACACAGGCTGCCATGCCTGCGATAATCTCCCCACCTCGTTCCCTTTCGCTCCTTCTCTCTCTATCGTCCTATCCCTTTCCTCTCTGTCCCCAAGGGCAGCCTTGCACAAAAGAGATGCGCCACAATTCATTGTTAAATCTGATTTCTATTGATCTATTGAAAGATTGTTCCGTGAGATATATGATAGCACTCCAGTAGTGCTGATGATCTCTCTTTACCGCTGCCTTTGCGTCCGGCAAACCAAGTAAACAAACTGATTTATTCCTGTCAATTAAACAACAACCTTTGGTGAATAACTTTGTGTATGAGGTGCATATTTTAAGGCTGTATCAATCAGTTGAACAGCCAGTTCCAGTCGGCAGATTGTAAACACTTTTGCTGTCGCTCAAATGCCCAAAGACAGGAAGAAATGTCCTGATGTAGTTATAGCAACACAGCCACTAAACAAAACCGCAAAAAAAAAAGCAACTGAGGGTGTTTGATGTTTTCCATTGAAGTAGTTATCACTTTGTTCACAGCCTCTTGTCACTACCTGACTCATACCTGCAAGGGGTCATTTAATGTGGAGCAGGCATGCAAGTAAGTGATGTGACGTTTGGTCAGTCCACAGAGGACAAATTGGCTTTGCTGCCATCGTGCCACAGTACTTAAACATTTTTTCTTTATTTAAAACATTTGATTCAATTGATTTGGAAATACCAGAGACTCTTATTTGTGTGTCTTTTCAAAAAAAAAGATTTAAATTTAGCTCCATAAATAACCATGGCAGTAAAACAAAAGGCTATAGCCTTGTCAACCATTCACTATAAGTACTGTGTTGTTGATTCTGATTATAAGACAGTTGACAGGTGAACACTTCACCTATGTAGGAATGATATGCTTTCATATCTCTTCCTTTTGACCCTGCTGTTCTAAAAATATTGTGTTTGTGTGTATGTGCATTGAGTGACAGATAGAGAGAGAGAAAATAGTGCTGAGCTGGCCTGGGGCTGCTGTGCATATAAAGGATGAAGGGCAGTGTATAGTCACTAATATAGAGTTATCTGATCAGAGTGTAACTGTTAAGATTGTAAAAAGCATGAGGCTTATACCTACAGCTGCTACTTCGCTTGACTAGACACACTGTGCTGCTCCATGGAAAATCCATTAGCCATAATGAGTTAACAGCATTTCCTGTAGCTACACATTATACCATAAAGCTCAGGCAAACCATCTGTGTGTAGTATGTTTCTAAACTCTTGCTGTTCTTATTTAAACATGTCTTTAAATGCAACCCTCCAAAGTCTTCTGGACATAACCCAATAGTGTCCTCTATTTTCACTGAAATAGATATTCCCTTTGTTGTCTGTGTGATTTATTGAAGTCTTCCCACAAGTGGAAGCCCCCAGGAAATTGCCTGGAATGGCCCTAAATTGGTTTATGATTGTGTGGTGTGGGTCGGTGCTGTTATGGTTCTAATATTATGCCCTCCACTCCTTGGCATCTATATTAAATTGATCTGTATTGTTTTCATGGAGTGCCTGTTGGAGCTTGTTAATTCTACCGCTGCTTCAGGCTTGTGGTGCAGTTCCAAACACCCGGGTGGCTCTGTGGTGGAATATAAGCTTCCGCTTATATATCCTGACAAGAGTGGGGGCACAAAATGAGGAAGTCCATATCTGTTTATCCTGTGGAGTCAAAGGCCACAGAGTGCAACAGCGTGAATAGTACAGGTCCTTGGTCTTAGAGGCCAGTCCAGAATAGTTTGAGTTAATGTGGATCAGCTGCATGGTGGAGTCTGTGCATAGAATGGCTACTGACAGACTGCTAATGAGGCCATTATCAGCTCTGGTCCTCTCCTCTCCTCCAGGGGCACCAGTGGATGCTCTGTACCACATCTCAATTGAATTCCATTCCACAGAGCTTGTTTACAGTAAATACATTTGCTTGAATTAATCCAAGAGGAGTCTGAGACACATGACTTTACTGGTCTAAATGCAGAAATTTAGTGCCCGGTTCATCTCAGAATCTATTGACTGCAACATCACTCTCACAATTTCTCCTTTATACTCAGGAGCATAAAGAAATGTCTGACTAAAATGATTCCATTGATGGCCTCAAGACACCACATTAATACCCACAGACATTTGACCATCAGTGCCTTTGTGGTTTAATCAATGCTCTAATGAACACGTATCAGCAGTGTATTGGCATTCTGTCACCAGTAATGTGGAGCAGTCTAGGAAGAATGTGATCAAGAGCAAATGAAGCGGCTTTGCTGGAAACATCTCTCCTTAGGGAGGACAAGGCTTTTAAGCACAATTATATACAGTTGGAGGCACTATATTTGTTGCAGAACTGAAAAGAACAACATCAAGACCAATTTATTAGTTTTATGCCTCTCTTAAAGCGTCCATCCACCCAAATTACAAATGGCAAACATATTTTTGCCTATGGTGGTATCTGGCCATGCAGATAGGTTTGGTTTTATCTGCCCGGGTTCTCTGAGATTTCTGCGGGCAACCCAAAACATTGGAGATAAACTGGATTTTGTTTGTGGAGGTCACAGTAATGAAAAAAATACACAAAATTGTTTTTAAAAGACAACTTATTTTTCTAGGACTATTTCTATGGTAGAAATCTGATTGTGTTTTTTATTTTGTAATTTGACTAACCTTTTAAATGTTGAAAGTGTATAAGTAGAGAAGACAAGTCAGTGGACAGTAAGTCCCTTAGAGGCCATATTTCACTTTATAGTTCACTGAAAAGCTCTGTGAAAGGCAGCTTTCTCCAAATGAAAAACACTGAGTCCAACAGGCTTTTGTTCTCTGTGTTACATTGCAGTGTCATATTTTATAGCTTTTACTGTTTTTTTATTGTCAGAAGTGTGTTGTCATAATCTTCCTAACCTGTAGGGAACTTACTTATTCACCTCACTGACTGTAAGTAGACAAAAGAAGTATGCCTTCTGACCCTCTTCTGATGCTCAGGTGTAATATGGATGTATCCTCCTCTCAGATGTTCTCGGATAACCAGCCAACAGACTCAACCCCTGATATCATGTTTTTGTTCTTGTAGCTCATAGCTCAGCGTGTCGAGCCCTGGCTGGTTCTAGAAAGATTTGATACAACAGCAAGTTTGCCAGACAACCACAGTTAGTGGCAGTTAAACATGTCCCTGCGTGGGCCTCGGCCCTGACTCATCTGGTGAATTTTAAGATCATTGTGGGGAGATGTCATCATCAGAATGAGACGACGGCGTTGTCTCTGACATCACATTGTTTGAATAGTTTACCAAGGCCTGTCTAGTTTGTATCCTAGGACACGCTCCATTTGATGCTATCAGCCTCTGAATGATATTTTGTTCATTAGACGGTGTGCAATAAGAGACCAGTGTTGACACAATGTGAGTTAATGTGTTTAGTGTCTGTAATGGATCATAGAGGTCCTAATGAAACATTGTCATGGGAAGATTTATGTTTCATGTTGTTGAGTCCTCATTTCCATAATATATATTGTTAGACGTACCTTTATTCAATGAATTGCACACAATAGAAGACATCAAATGATATAGATATTTAGAGTGTAAAACACGAATAAATAAATAATCAAAATGTCTGTAACAATTGCATTCTTGATGTGAAATTATTTCCCTGCGGAAGCAATCATAATTCTGTGGCAATACCAATGCTGTAGTAGTGTTATTAATGTCAAACAACTATAGAGAATGTGAAATGAGCTTCCACCATCTCCAAATTTGAAATATTGGTGGTGTAAAAAAATATTTTTTGCCCTTAATTTTTAGATTCAAATATTGCAGTGTCTGAATCTGAAGCTGTATGATGTTTGTCTTGAGACAAGATGATATGAACACCAGCTTATTCATGGACATGCCAAATGCAACGTGGTTATTGGCCAAGGCTGGATTGATTGCACTAAAACCAGAATATTGTATCAGAGAGAGGCAGCTGGTTAGGAGTCAGAACAGATTATCATATGAGAGAGAGGATGAGCGAGGAGAGGGGGAGGAGAGAAAGAGAGAGAGAGAGAGAGAGAGAGTGAGGTAGAGACTGGAATGGAAAGCAGGGGGCGAGAGTCAGGGGCACAGGAGGGAGAAAGAGAGAGGAAGAAATGATAGCGAGAAACTCATCGCCCAGTCGCTGTGGGGTGGAGGGGATCATCCAAACCCTTCCGTCACTATCTCCCCTTCTTCACCTGTCAAAGGAGTGTGTGAGAGCAGTTGGAGTGAGAGCGAGAGAGAGAGAGAGAGAGAGAGAGGGACGAGAGAGAGAGAGAGAGAGAGAGAGAGAGAGAGAGAGAGAGAGAGAGAGAGAGAGAGAGAGAGGCATATGGGTCCTCTGAGAGGTCAGGAGAAGAAGCTGAGGCTCCACTCATCTTCTCTCTGTGTAGGGCCCACTGCTGCTAGCAGACATCTGGCCTCACACTGATCACTCATACCTACAGACAGGGAGGAGGAGAAGAGCGGGGTGCTTCAATCTTTGAGCTACAGAAAAATTACACATCCCCTCTTATCCATGTTCTCTGCTCTCCTCTTTTTTCTTTTTTTTGCTTGCAATGTCTGTTGTTTCCTCTGTTTTTTTTTCCCCGTGCTACCCCCCTCACATCCCTGTCTAGCCTTTTATCCCCTCTTTGACTTTTTTTTTCATCCTTGACATTGCACCATTTTTAAAGGCAGAAAACCAAGAGAGTAGAAAGGGCAGAGCAAGAGTATGAAAAACTGGTGTCTGCTAGAACTGGTTCTGACTTTATGCTTGCACTAAAAAGATAAGCCACAGAAGATAGTGAGAGTGTGCTGTGTCTAGCAAGCCGGCATACAAGGCTCTGACTGCAATCAGTGGGAAGAGGGCCAGCTTCCCTGCCTGAGCTCTCAGCGCCCCTACTGGCTGCATGCTGTGCCAATCAAAGGCTAGTGGGTGGGGAGCAGTCAGACATGAACACTGATGTCACAGTCACATGGATTCTGGTGTGGTCATGCTCGGAGGCTGAGAGACAGAGCTGTGCTGGCCAGCTGCTGCTGAGACAGCAGTGGAGGGCTTTGCGCTGTGATAGTTGTTCTCTTATGGACTCGAAGCTTAATGATGTATTTTGTGATTTCAGCTATGAAAGGTAAGAGCAAAATGCATGCTGATCCTGCACCCAGAGTAACAAGTAGGGAAGTACGGCTCCGCTATTCATAGCCTGCCAACTCTTTGCATTTCATTTGCAAGGCATGAGTGTGGCAGAGAGAGAGGGAGAGAGAGAGAGAGAGAGGGGGAGGGAGGGAGAAATACAGTATTACAGTGCTTCTGAATGCATGCAAGTGAATTAAGCTTTTCTAATATGTCTTTTCATGCATGAACAGATTTTTTTTGTTGTTGTTGAGAAATAGAAACTGAGCTTCTTTAACTTCTTTAAAAAAAAATCTGTAAAGGTATTCTTTCTTGGATTTTATTATTTTCACTGTGTGTTTTCTCACTGCTGCTGTTGTGTGGGGTGCTCTGGAAACCACAGCCGGTGTAACCTTTGCACATGTACGTCTCTGATGAGAACAGCTCCTGAGCTTCAGAGTAGAAGTTTTTTTGGCTTAGATGTGAGGTAGCATGCACGGAGAGGGGAGGACAGGGGGTCAGAGAAAGAGAGAGAAGGGGGCGTGGGGGTTGGGGGGTCGCTATTCCTCTCTGCCCCGTTCTTAATCCTGTTGTTCCAGTCCAGAGGACGTGTCTATTCCGCGGGAAGATGTGCGTGGCAGTGTTGAACGTAGGTCGCAGACGGGCGACAAGGCACTGGCACGACTGGCAGACTGTGATTCTTTGAGTTGATACTAGTGCATGTGTGTGTATATCTGTGCGCGAGTGTGTTGTGTTCCACTGACCTATTTTTTGGGTAGTCGGGTTTACATGTGTGGCCATGAGAGCAGGACTGGGTCCTCCCAGTCGCTGTGATGTTGATCTAGTATCCCTAATCCCAACTCTTCCTCCCCCTCCATCATACAAGCATACATGCGCACACACACATCCGTGCAGACAGATACTGAAAGTGCAGTCAGACATACAGTACAGCATACACTTCTCTCATGCATGCTTGCACATACGAATAGACACACATGTACATAATCATGTGTTTCACACATATGAATTCACTTTAATTCTTCCATGTAGACTAAATGTGAACAACCATTTCCAGACATATGTGCTCACATGCACATATGATACAATCAAATACAATAATCATGATGAGGAACAGGCTGCTGTCATTTTGCGTTAAATGAAAAATGCTATGAAATTATGATTTGCTGCTATTTTGTCTTCCCACCTGTCATTCAAATTTCAATTTGAGTTTTTTATCATAAAAAAGGCAGTGGAGCGTGTTCAAAGTAGACATATTAATACCTACAATTATAGTTAATACGTTAAAGAAATAATACTATAATTAAATCTTTGCATTACCTGTTTTATTAGTAATGTAATAGTAATTGACACTAACCCTTACAGCTTATCCTAATTTTGTTTTGTATTTTTACATCTAAGTTTTCCATCCAAGTATCATGTTCCATGTGAGGGACTGACCATTGTGTTAATTTATTTTATTCTATTGATCATAGTGTGTGAGAATTCATTTATGAGGTGAGGCTCATAGTCATTTGCGTCTGACTTTGTGTGAAATTGAGAGGGAGTTAAGTCCTGTATCTTCTTCTCAGTGAGACACATGAAAAATGGCCTTTGACCCAATGTCCTTTATATGTAATTGCTATTGAATGACTTAATGAAATCGCACGTTTTTGGACAGAATTGAGTGTCTTATGTTGTGAGTCTTTTCTGTGATTCTTTAAATGTGTGGCGTACATGTGATAATTTCAATGTGTATATTTCTTCTTTTCTTGACTCAATGTAGAAGAACACTTTCTTTGAAAATGCATTTTTAAAAGTGATTAATTAAATTCAGACAAATCAATAGACACAAGCCATGTAATGACATTTTCTGTATTTGTCATTAACACTTGTAAAAGTGAACCTGTTTACTAGCCAGTTTTTACTTGTTTTTATCTCTCCTTTGAGCTCTGTCTTTCCTCTTATTGGTGCTTCCAGTTTGACAGGAGCTGCTGTTATCATGATAGGTTATTGTGACAATGTCAGAAATTAAATTAAAATGTGAACAAGCAGTATAATTAGAAACTAATTTACACCGCAGTCATAATTTCTTCCTGAAAATGGTAAGTGAAATGGATGTGGAGCACAATGACTTGCTGTCTTGGCATACACCCCTTTATTGTTTTGTTAACACTGTTACATGATTATTCTGCATGTGCCTTTTTTTGACTATTTTATATTGTTTTTCATACTGTGCGCTACAAAACAATCATAATATATTATAACAAAAATCTCTTGTGTGTTTCTCTCTATGGCTTTGCCGATACCCTGCACCCTCCCTACCCACGTCTCCCTCTCTATTCAGCCTATCTACCACACCACTGCCTCTCAAGTACCTAATTACCTGTAATGGAAACATCCCTCTCATTACCCCATGCAAATTAGCCAGCCTACTCAGCACAATTAAGATGAAAATTCCAATTACATAATTAAAGAAAGTTGTTTGATGTGTGGATTGACAGAAAAGGTAAAAAAGTGTGTCTCATCCTGAGTACATATAATTAACCCTTCCAAAAGAGTGTTATTGTGGTAAAGTATATGTAGCTGCAATTTTTGAAATTGTCGAAAGCAAGGCCCAGGAAGGCACTACAGAGTATGCAGACAGCACATAAATATGTGATTTAACATGAGTGTGTACTAGACTGTAAAAATGTTCTGGGGCCGTAGAGAAGGTAAAGCTAAATATCTTGTGATAGACGCTTTAAGGCTATGTTAACAAGGCTGTAAATATTTGCTGTAGATTTGGTACTCTTTGTCTCTTTCTATCAGTGGCCGATTGAAGTGCTCACTACCCAGTGCTGCAGGCTCTCACACATTAAAGCAGAGGTTAACAAGATTGGCTATTATCCAGTTAGGGGCTGAGGACATGAAGAGCCAAAGGAAAAATCACCACAGATTAAGGTGAAGGCAAATATAGCACAAGTCACCTGCAAGGATTTAAAATAAAAGACCCAATTACAAAGAAGAAATATTTTAAGAAGAGGTGTTCTTCCATCATGTGAAAAAAAATGCGTTTTACTCTGTGATTAAAATAATCTGGTTGAATGTGAACATATAATTCAAATTTAAATATTAATGATATGAAATAAAATTTTGTGGCATCGTAAAATTATATATCCCACAAAATCTGCATTTATAAAAATGTTTTGATATGATTTCATCTCCTCTGAGAGAACATTTACATTTTACAGTCAAACTGAAAAGATCATATCTGGAAAGACGAGACAGGAAAGACGAGACAAACAAGAGTCACTCTGGCCGACTGAGGGTGTGTGCTTTAGCCCTCTCTCTTGCCTCTTGGCTGGCTGAGGAAGTGGAATGGCGTCCCCACAGGTTATTAAAGTGTGTGAGGTGTGCCAGTCTGTGCTGTGCACACTGAGACGAACATCCTGGCTGCCTGACTGTGTGTGGAGAGACTGGTTAATGAGATATTGACTGCCCATTGAGAGCATGGATTTTTGATTTTGGCTCCATAGAAGTTGGGAGGATAGGGAGGTGCACTCTGGAGTGGAGTGGAGTGGAGTGGAGAGGAGAGGAGAGGAGAGGAGAGGAGAGGAGAGGAGAGGAGAGGAGAGGAGAGGAGAGGAGATATTGTGTTTTATGTTTTTATTTATTGCCATCAGTTTGTTTTGTTTACAAGGCTATGTTTTTTGTTATTAATGTTAGTAATTCTTTTGAAATGATTATTAATTGCTATGGACCAGCCTGTAGTTAATTATATAAATCACTTTATAGATTATCATGATTAATAATGTACATGCTTGCTACACCAGTTACTTAAATACAAATTAAAAAATAATCAAAATACCTACAAAACAAAAATGAGAGAGCATTTTTCAACATTTTACAAAATACATACCCTGTGTAATGCATATAGAAAACAAAACAAAACCATTTTACAGAAATACATAATTACTGTCTGTACTTGATACCAAATGAATACCTTCTCAGTATCAAATAATTGATTACTGTGGAACTGATTTGCCCTTACATACAGGCAACAAAATAAACATGCCGTCATAGCCATGTCTGAGCACAGCATTTATATTGTACAAAGATTAATCTACACCTCCATCCAAGCCATTGCCAGAGTGCCAGACAGCTCCGTCAGTCATCTTGTCTTGTCATTCACACCTTGTGGTTTTGATAGATTAGCCCAATCACAGCCGAGGTTAAATGACTCCCCTGTCCTATGCCGAATCAAACAGCGGGCTACAACAAACAGCAGCAGCTCAAGATAACCATCACACAATGATGATTTTTGCTCATTCTGAAACATTCACACCGGGTTCAGTCAGGGTTCTCGATTTGGCTCTCCAGTCAGGTAAAACATCTAGCTGGGCTTAGTCAAATGCCTCTAACTTAAGGGTAATTTCCTACTTTACTTTCACTCAGTATTTCAGGAGTCACTTATAGATCCTTTGAAGTGTCTCCCTGTCATGCAGCATTTAGCTGCTGATAGAATACTTCCTCTGTCAGCACTCCTTAGATAATCATATACCACAGTCCATGGAGTTAAAGAATATTTCTTCTTTCATTTTTTCCCCCTTTCTTTATGTAGCTCACTGTAGAATATGTACACTGTCACTGTTCACAGAAACTCTTCTCTTTACATTGTAATAGTTTGATATTTGTGGTTATTTAAATACTGACATGCATCAGTGTGGACAGTGTGGAAAAATAATGTACAATACATATTTTAGATTAATAATAAGAGTAAATACCATTTGTACAGCCTCACATGCCCTGCTGTGCCCCCATGTGCTTTGCCATTTGGGGCTTAGAAGTTAACAGTGTTTTAAGAGAGTAAAGGGTGAAGTGTTTTTCCTTTCATTCTAAGCGTGTTTCGTACCATTGGCTTTTTTTCCCTCTGTGGGCCTCTGGAGGGCTGTCCATTGGCTTTTTGAAGTTGCATCAAAGAGGAAATGGGGGAGAAAAAGCATTATTGATTTTGCGTTTTGTCTGACTCAAACACTGAGGACAGAAAAACACATAAGGAGTTTAGGTGTTGGCAGTGGGGCAGCTCCGTCTCCTGTGTGTGAGCCAAAGGGAGACGGGGGAGAAAGAGGTAGAAGGTGAGGAGGAGGAGGAACACCAGACAACACTAATGCATCTCTCCAGAGAGTCGTACGCTCGGTCCTATCACTTTTATCATTTCTGCTCTCCCTTCTGTTCTTAATGGCAAAGTAAATAAAACAAACCTCCGTCTCTCCCTGCCATGTCGGATAGTTTTTCCTCCTCCTCCATCAGGCCGGTGACTCCCGAGCTCTGACAGCACTCTCCAGTTGACCTGCTTTTCCATGAAACACCAAGCTGCTCTCTTCTCAGTTGTAATCAGATCTCCCTGCTAGGCAAGCATGCCGGCAGCAGGCAAGAAGAGGAGTATTGTTTGTGTGGTTTATCACCTTTATCCTCCTCCTGTGTCAGCCCAGCAGAGGTGAGATGAGAGTAGAGTACTTTTCTGGTGTTAATGTGACCTAGGGTGACTCAAAAGGAGCTCTTAGTGACAGCAGTTGATAAGAACTGTAACTAGCATAGCTTACTCAGCAGTTATACTATGGATATGGCATGGTAAAGCCATGAACTTGAAACTGATTTCCTAGGTTGCATGTATGAATGTCAGTGGAATTTGTTGTAAGAGAAAGACTGTACATGGTGATGGCATTGCTAAAATTGCAGCACAAGTATGCTGTAGAGTCAGAGAATGAGCAAGGGTCAGAGGTCACAGCATACTAAGTCACACTCCCCTCTGCTCCATGGAGAATGACTGCGGCATCTAGGGACCCTGGCGGGGAATGGAGGATGAAAAATGAGAGGTGCACGGAATTTTGATGAGATGAGGGAACAGGCAGCGTTATAACAAAGGTCGTCACAACATGCGCTCCGCCGCTTGATTACAAAAGGGAGAGAAGTGTGTGAGGCGTTTGATTACATGTCCCAGCAGAGACCATTAGGGATTCTACTTGTAGGATGGCATCATTTACACTCATCTGATCTGGTGTGCACACTGATGAACAAAGTGTGAATCCTCCGGAGCACTAGGGGGTGCTCTTCAAGAAAGACAAATGATAAGAATATCTGTGCCAAAGAGTTTAGAAGTTGTGACTGTCTCCCAACTTTGCCGTGAGTGCCGACATTGGCTGCGCTGGCTGTGTCGCTGCTAGGCAGCAGAATGCAACAAAGCGTGTTTGAGTCTCCCACAGGAACCCATGTGGGCCAGAGTGAAAACTAACTCAAGGTTAGCAGCATTAGGCGCTCCTCGCCCCAACTAAAATGCATGAAAGGAATTCTATCATCATAAATAACAAAGAAAAACAGCCTTGCCAGAACAGTCTGCTTAAGATTGATTTTTTATGCACATGCATTCATTTGAAATAAAAGAAATGCTGCTTCAGTGCTAATTACAAAGATGAAAGGAGGTAGAATGTGCAAGGCAATGAACTTTGTTTAAAGGCGCAGCACATGGCTTAATCAGGGACATGGTGCTTTAATGAAATCCAACCCCATTTATAAACTTCTAGAGTATGTGAGCATTTGAAATTTAAACTGTACTCACTCAGTTGATGTACAAGAGAGAAAAAAAAAGATGCACTCCTTTGCACGTGACAGTCTGAACATCCTAATTCAGTGAGTCAGGCGTGAGAGCCAACTAAACTATGTGTGTCCTAGACAATGAGTGTGTGGATGCTTCCCAGCTGGAGCAAAGGGGTTAACGGGCTGTGGAGAGATCCTTGACCTATCTGAGATGAGCTCCCCGCCCCCTCTAGCAATGTGGAATATCTGATTGCTGATTATGAGTTTATTCCCCATCGTGCTGAGCCTTTTGCATGTCAGGATCCATCCCTCCCCAGCTGAACTGATTAAGGAGCTGGAGATGATGCTACAGCTCTTAGCGATTGCTAAAAGACTCTTAGAGAGCCTGGTAATCTGGAGTGCAGCTGGCAATCATCCACCCCTGACTCTTTTGGAGGCTTTTTGGGGTTGTTTTGTTGTTTTCAAGTGGGGTTTTTTTTGGCATATTGTTGTCTTTGTTCCCCTGGGCTTCTTGTTTCTGGATGAGAGCTTTCCTAGTGCTGAGCACAGGTCCTTGTCAACCTAGCTGCTCAGCTCAGCCTAGTCCAGCCCCAACAACAGCAGCCTCAGCAAAGACCCTCGCTCAAAGTCTCAGGATGTGCTTATGATCACCCTCTTACAGGAGCCTAATTTATGGAGAAAAAAAAGGATCTTCATCTCTGATGTAAAAAAACTCTCTTTGCTCATTTTCACAGAGCTCCCTGAATCCAATACATGGGAACAAAGGCATCAGATGAATTGAAAGAAATAGCTCCTCAGTCACTCAAAAAATGCATCCTCATGTAAACTTTTAAGGGTTTATGTGCTGTTCAGTGGATTTCTGTCAAAGGGAAACAAATAGAGTTTTCTAGCAAAAAGACTGCTACGGCTGCTTTATTTGCTTGCGGGGATCTGTCGCTTAGTTACAAATCAGCAGCTGTCGTCTCGAAGTTTTGTTTTTGTCAATAGTTGGAGGGGAAGAGGAAGACAGTCCTATTCCAACAGTGCTGATGGGTGTTTTAATGCCTTTAATGTGTGACTAGGGGCAAGAGAGGAGTCTGCCCAGAGTATTCTCAATTACTATCAAATCAATGCTGTACAGCCCGTTCCTATTGACATCCCACTGTCAAACATATCACTAACAGTTTTATTGCTAATGCTCCAATGTTTGCAAATACAATCAACTGGAACTGTCTAGTTAAGACAAAAGTATTACCAGTATTTACACAGTCATACACTGGCCTTCAGACAGATACATACAGGGTGGTCTTATAATGTCAGATTTTCTTGTTTCTTAACACAGCTTATGTTGCTGTGTCTGGATCTGCGGTCAACAGTAAAGGTAATAGGGACACCAGTCCAGACATCAGTCCCAGTAAACAATTGGCAAATTTGAAGAAGAAAGGAAAGCTTGTTTTCTTCTGCAAATTAAATGTTTAGAGGTGATACACTGCTGTGATGAAACATGTTCCATGTGAGCGGTGTAACCACATTGTCTGAGAAGAGTTGGGAGGGAAGCTCCTCTCAAACTCTGTGCGTGTGCATGTGTTAGAGGGTATGACATTTGTTTTTATCCAGCAGGAAGTCATTATTCTACTCAGATTTTTTTAAAAAATATCAAAATCATTTTAAATTTATGTATTCTACACTTTTCAGATGTTCATGATTGCATGCCACAGAATAATTTAAGTGTCATTAATTTTTGTGGGGAATAAATTGCTGCCACAGCTCAAATCTAAACCTCAGGAAACTCAAGCTTAGATTTTATTTTCAGCACAGACAAATTACAACTCTTCATATTATTTTTTCTCATTATGTATCCGCCTCATTGTTCTGGTACATATTCACTGTCACTCTGGATAAACTAAAGGTAAGAAGGGAAATGAGTGAGGACATGATGGGAGATAGGTGAAGCAGATTTTTCTCCAAATGAGCATGATCAGAGTAAAACTACTGTATGTCTGACATACCTTGCCCACTTGAGTGGGTAAGGAAGTTGTGTTTTGATCTTTTGACACATGATTACATCGGGCCTTTCTGCTTTGATCTCAGCATGGATTTTTTTTTTCTTTCTCTTGATGTGGGATTATTATAATTTATACATAAGGGATTTTGTTTTTTCTAAGGCCTCAGCAAACTTGAGTAAACATGGTATACATAGTTGACTAACATTGTATTCATTTACACATTCTCATTAGCAAGCCTTAAGGTAATTAATCAGAGGCTGTGGTATGTAAGGAGATGGACACCGTTAAAATAATTTATTCCTTTCTACTCTTATGGAGTGTGTGAAAAATGTCTGATCAATTCCTCCCTTAGATGTAGCTCTTTGAAGACATCCTGTGTCTTATGAGCGCACCAGCATGGTATTTATTCTCTAGAAACTGCAGGCTTTAGACCTTGCATATGCTGTACAAACATTGTAGGACATTGTTGCCTGGATCATCCTAATAGCCTGCAATTACCCCTAAATATAGGAACTGTATAACCTCAATTAAACCCATACAAGTGTAACACATTCATATTGCTGCCTTGTGTTGCAGCACTGCAGTTTCAGTTAGGTTCAGAGTTTGCAGTTTATTGTTAGTGTTCACAAAAGGTAATTATAGTAAAAATACAGAGGACCAGTTACTGAGATTTGTTTGCCATCCTTGTGCCATTCTGTGCTTAGATATGTGCAGATACGTAGACAGCTGCAGACTTTAATTGCGACCATTGTAAATGAATTTTGTTACTATATAGTTATGCCTGGAGGGCAGTCTCAGTGGCTGATTGAGTAATTAGCAGCTGCCTAAGTAAATCACATGCTAACTGCACACATTTGTGAGTACAAATTAAATGAACATCCTTAAAAATTGCAGCTCAACATTGCGCTGCATTTTATAACATTTGCCCAGAATCTCTAGAAATGAACACGTTTATTGTAGATCCTAATATATATATATATATATATATATATATATATGTGTGTGTGTGTGTGTATATATTTATTAGATTGTTTATGACTCCATGTTTCAGGCACACCCTCCATGTTTCAGGCACACCCTCATCACATTTCTGCCCCATATGTAGATTAATTCAATGAGGATAATGCAAATAACAGGATTGCGGGAAGACCAGTTATGCATGGAGAAATCGGTGCAGATATTTTAAAGAGAGGTTTTGCTGGGGAAAGATAATTGTGCCATTATCACATCATGAAGTAATGCACTATATATATACCTTGTCAATCGGTTAAATTTTCTCTACATACCAACAGCAAGATGAAACAATCGCAAGAACACAACAATAGATTCTGCCTTATATTTTCTATAGTTTTAAAATACAGGATTGTATGAATTGTGTCTTTAACTTGAACATGACTATCACTGAGCTGCTAATGCACTGACGTGATTGTACACTTTTGAAAACATTTATATTGTACTGGATTTATGTTGTTAAAAGCAACTTGTCTTTTGTCCATCTTTAGATTATTCAAATGACCTTTGTTCAATAAAACCATATGCATCATTTTTACAAGCCTTTTATAAATGTAACATTATTATTAGTAGAAAAAAAAAAGGTTGCACTGCAGTAATGATGAACAAATTACTTTATCTAAAGGACAACAGTTCAAGTATAACAATTCTACCAGTGATAATGTGTAGACAGCTTCAGACTTTAATTGCAACCACTGTAAATGAATTTTGTTACTATATAGTTATGCCTGGAGGGCAGTCTCAGTGGCTGATTGAGTAATTAGCAGCTGCCTAAGTAAATCACATGCTAACTGCACACATTTGTAAGCGCAAATTAAATGAACATCCTTAAAAGTGAAGCTCAGCATTGCACTGCATTTTATAACATTTGCCCAGAGTCTCTATAAATAATACTATGAACACATGTTTATTGTAGATCAAAAAAAATATATTTTAAATGTCATCTAATCTTTGAAATAGTAGAGAACTGAAAGCCCAAATTATATACTGAATCTAACACCCGTAACCTAAATGTCCAATGAGCTGTTTATCAGAAATTAAATGTATACTCGTGCGTTAGACTTCAACCAGAATTTCAAAAGATGCCTCATACATTTTAGTCTCCTCAACATACATGTATAAATATAAGCAAGTTTCTGTGAGTTTTTCATGTCAATTCTATCACATGAAAGGGAAAAGCAGGGGTGGTGTATTTCAGCAGCTCCGTTTCTCTCTGAGGCTATCCAGAGATTGTTCAGTTTGCATTGTAAACTGAATGTTATCCATAGGCAACAGATATTTTATGGCAATTACTGATGTATGTTCGAAAGATAGATTTGATGTCACAATAGTATATCCCTTGAGCAACCACAAAAGCCTCCAATGATGAAGGGTTTATTTTTAAAACTACAGGAAATGCTTTCTGCAGATTAATTCCAGTGTATGGTTCCCATTGTGGGAGAAACAAATTGGGCTTTACGGAATTAGTGTGTTTGCTGCATAAATCACAAATCTATTTCTGAAACATACGATTGTGTTTAATGTGATTGGATGCCTCTGCCTTGCCTTTGAGTGAAAAAGGAAGCAAACCTTCCCAACTGGATTAGAGCTCAAAGTACAGTAATGATGGCTCTGTGTTTCTCCATTGACCCAGGTGTGTTGTCTAAATACAATATGGATGTGCAGGGATGCCTGTGTACTCCAGTGCTGGGAGACTATTTGCTGAAGGTCATTTGGGATCATAGCGTGCCATTAATAATTCCTGAAAGCATCCAACATCTCCATCTGTTCTGCTGCATCCATCGCTCCACTTCAAAGACAAAGGCAGCATCTGCAGGTTAGCATTAAACCTGCCTCCAGGCTAAGATGTTGGAGGTGGGATTCTTTGTTGAGAGAACATATCTCTGGTCATCAGGCCATGCTGCTCATATATTAGCCAATTAATGTTTGTATGTTTGCTCCCACGGCTTGAACTTACGAACAAAAAGGTACACAAAGGCTCACAGATGCACACGTGCTGTTTATTGTGTCTATTGTGTGTGTGTTTTTCAGCTTAAATGGGCTGAATTCAGTGGGCATGTGTGGTACAGCAATTCCCCACATACCCTCGCAGGCTACTGGCCTCTACAGGGAGGCAATTACCACCCTCCATCAAGTGTGGTTGGTCCGCTTGACAAGGTGTTACCGGAGAAATTATCAAAGCTGATTCTAAACGAAGCATTTAATTACTTGTATTGTGTGTGTTTGTGCGTAGCTGAGCAAATAACACATATTCACCTGTGTGCCCAGCATTCAGCGCAGTAAAATCTAAACAGGTCTCAATGACAGGCCCACTTCAGATACGCAGGAGTCCTGCAGGGAGTAAATGGATGTTTGGCAGTGGCATGCGCTGCCCGGGCCTGGTGGGCACAGTGGGCGAGGAGGCAAGTGCCTGGCAGAGTGAAAGATGGCAGTGTGCAAGGAGAGTGTGTGCACACAGCTGAGGCTGTGACAGAAAACAGTGAGAGTTCTGCTCCTGCTGCTCCATCTTCCACTGCCAATGATAGATCTCCACTTTAATTTTGTTAATAGCACGAGTCCAGCGCTCACGAAGGACTCGAAGTGCTATTATAACAGCCTTAGCTTTTACTCAGATGAAGCCAGTTATGAAGATGTGTTTGGTTTATTTGGAAAAGAAGAACAGATATCTTCACCTTTATAAAGATATTTCATAATTTACTGTAACATAGACAGTCCAGCGTATCATTCGATGAAGCTTACAGTTATTACTGCTTCACCCCCCTCATGTGGTCTGCTGATAAAGCACCTGTACCCATGAGTAACTCCACCATCTTTCAGCCCTGGGCTCTTGTACTGTACTGCAGGGCTGACCAGTGAGTCTACTCAAATCACCATCAGCTCCAAACTGCTTAGCCTGGCCAATTTGAATTTCACATCTCTGCTGACTCATAACCCTGTCAGGACCTTTCTTCTTTATCATGTCTGTGCCTCCGGTGGACTCTCATCACAAGCAATAGAAATTAATTATTCAGATTAGAAACCGAGCCACAATTACTGTGATTTTTGTCAAAGGCTTTGTTTTGGCTTAATGTTGATATCTGATTGGGATCATACTACAGAGCCTAGATCATCTTTGAAAGCAATTATTTTGCTGTATTTATTCATTCATGACATTTCAGCGGAAGTTAATGGCTGTGTCGGAGCAGGCAGGGAGGAGAGCAGGAAATGATTTCTGTCAATGACACACTCTCAAAGTAGTCAGGTAAGAGCGAGGACGTTGCTGTGCCTGGCCGCTCCACTGGACAGCGACTCAGATCAACATGATAAAGAGGGACTGATTGAGCTCCGTACATCCACAGGAAGCTGAGCGTTGGGGTTCAAGGTTATCTGGACAAATCAGAATCCTGTTTCCATTCATCCCCTCCTCACCCACCAGCCAGCCTTTCCTGGACAAACCAGCAAATTAGCAATTCTGATGTCTGCAAGCAGGTCTGGCAAGGGAATGCCTGTGAATCCTAATGCCATGATTAAACTTTCATATCCGTCCGGGGGAAGTGCTGCATATACAAAATAAGCAATCTTTTTTTTAATTTTTCAGCACTTTAAGTAAGGCTGTTGAGGTGGGCAAACATAAACCCTTCAATAGGGTTAAATGGACCAGGCCAAGTGGGTGTGGGGGTGTGGGGGGTGATCCTTCAGTGAAATTACTGAAGTCTTTGTCTCTCCTCAGTGAATATAATTGCTAGTGATATACTAAGGCTGCTTTCACACCAAATCAAGCAAGCCGGCACTATGATATGGGGGGGGGGGGGGGGGGGGGGCATGTTGTTTGGGGTACTGGTGAGACAATGAAATACGATCCAGGAAGTCGAGTTGGAGTTAGATTAATGCATTTAAGGACTTATCAGAGGCCAAAATGTGCAGCAGTTTGATTTTACAACCCTGGAAAATTTTCACAGCAGCAACTGTTTTATCTTTTGTCATGATGATCACAAGGTAAACAGCCAAATCACGTTACTAATTAATCCACTAGGAATGTGATGTCAGGTTGCGTTTCGGCAAAAGTTGAGTCTGGTTCAACTTCTTGCCCGACGGCTGCTGCGTTTTTTCCTCGCTCCCGCAGTGTAAACGCACTGCTCCCGCTGAAATGAATGGAAAGACTGCTGTTTTTCAAGCATTGCCAAAGTTGGTGTGAATGCAACCTTAACTTAAGAAACTGTATGTGATTTAACAAGGCGCAGGAGTCATTTGCATTGCAGCCATTATTCTACTGTATCAGTGCATCTGTAAACAGGCTCAACATTGTAAATGGTACCACTTGGTGTGGATTAACATATTAAATGGTCATGTTTAGGGAAATGGAATACCCAGGCAATGTTACGCTCCTTTAGCCAGCCACACTGAGTGGATGCGAGAGAACGTGAGGGACAGGGAGCCTCAGTCCAAACAGCGAGCCAGGCCTGGATGTGGCCATTATGTAAGATGGTCTTATCAGGCTCTACCGCCTGCTGAGCAACAGCCTAGCTTCCCTCTGCTCCCCCTTCCTGGTGCTCCCAAAACATGGGCCTTCATTAGCAGGGCTAAATATCCCCGTTCTCTGCAATCTCTATCATTTCTTGCCTTGAGGCAATCCGATAATTACCTGTTCTCATTTCCCCTCCTTCTGGCCAGCAGGGAAGTGTTCTGACTTGCATTAGTTTGCATGAAATATTATCAGAATATTGCACATTTCTCCATCCTGCAGCCTCTGACACAGGAAATATGGAGTCACAGGAGCTGTGATTGACAGGTGTCTGTCTTTCATGTTCCTCTGAGAATAGCTGCTTTGTTCCTGAGTTACAGCAGGAATTTTGATGGAAGGACGAATGAGTGCGTAATGTGTATAAAGGCTTTGTTGCTTTGTTTAACCTTCGTCTGCCATTATTTCTGGGCAGTATTGTTATGCTTTACATTGCTCTTTCTTACCCAGTGTAGGTGTGAAGGAACACAGGATTTCTGAATTTAAACTCATGAGTGAGTTTTCCCCGTAGAAAAACTATCAGTGCTATTATAAAGTAGCATTTTCCTCTCTGAGAATTTGGGTTTTGGGAGAGAGACAGATGAGTACATAGCATATAATGCCTGGGAGGGGAAGGCATCTTGAGTGGTTATGGTCAGTGTTATGGTCAGAAGGGCAGGAATTCCATCAAGCTGCACATATTCTGTCTCATATTATTCATTCCTATCAGTAATAATGTCCAGCGGCTGTGGATTAGAGGATGGATAAGCTTTACCACTAAAGGCGAGAAGCTCCACTCAGCCTAACCTCTGCAGTCAGGAGAAATCATGATGATAGCTCAAGTAAGCAAGAAACTGCATCTGATCTTGATATGATGCAGTACATCCTTATTTATCCGTTATAAATGTCAGCTACTGAAGCGCACATATTCCTACTTCAAATATTTCTGTTTTTAGAAGGTAATGTCATGCATGGTATTTGCCACAATGCATGTCTGTTTTATTGCAACGAAGCATGAACATGACAGTTTTTTGAGATTGATTGTATCCAATTTAAAAAATGTCTTTAAATGTCATTCACCAGTGCGTATTGAAATTTAAAAGCAAGTTGTGTGTTAAGCAGAGGATCCGTCTGATACGGAGTTGTTGTTGATGCATGCGCTTAAGCCCATTCAGTGTCTTCCCTCGCCTGGATGTGGGAAGCAGTGATGATTTTGGACTTTGTGACGGTCACTTTAATCTCTAATGAAGGCTCGTCCCTGGCTCTGCTCAGCCCTCTGATAGCAGAGCAGTCATAAACAGGGCTGTCAGGGGGATTGCAGCGCTAGCAGTGCAAATGGCAAAGAAAACCCCAGGGACCAAGCCATGCTAGCATTATGGTCTAATTCAGATATAGCTCGGAAAAGACCGACTTTCATATGAGAAAATTATTCTACTCTTCCCTGCTAGCTTACTGTGTGGCTGAATTGCAGCATACCTTTGGAATCACTTTACACTGCCTGTCCCCTTTAATCATAAACCTTAGTCCAAGTATATGAGTTGCATTCCTGTGCTGTCAGTTGGTCAACATATCCTTCAGAGTGGAAACTGGAATACCATCAGGCTAAATCCAGCTGCAATAAACACTTAGCTTTTAAGATTGCATCACAAATTGACCATAAAATTTGTGTTTCTAAATTCAGTCACGCTGTGTTATAGCATATGCTTCTTTTAGTTTTACAACATTACCATACAAATGAAGACAATTTCATGTTTAACATTTAGTGCGAGATGTAAATGTGTGCTCAAATGATTCTGTGAAACTGATTACTGGTTGCTCTGTGTTCTGACACATCCTGTGCTCATGCAGCATGTGCGACAGCTGGGTAGTAATTAGAATAATCTTCTCCCTGGTAGTGATTTAGCTTTCATGACTGCAGCTTACCTCAAATTGAAAATAAATTTATAGATAAATGCCTTTGCTGTTCCAGCAAATTACACCGCTGTAACTCAAAGGAGCCAAGTTGTTTATTTTGGTAGTAAAGGAGCAATCAGAGAAAACAAACAAAGCGCTTTATGAGTGCTGTCAGATTAATAATGATGCTACCCAGCGGTGATGATACAAATGATTATTTTTCAGCACACTCTACCCCACCTCATCATGGTAATTATAGATACTATATCATTATTATATCAAGTATTCACTACAGATTATCAAGATAATTGAAGCTTGCTCCAGGATTGCCAAGTTCACTGTGTTGCCAATAAACTGGGAATTATTGTGCAGGAGAGAAACACACACATTTTATCCACAATAAAGTAGCACTGAATTGGTTTGGTGTGTTCATGTTCACTCTGTTTTTCCCAAGTGAACACAGATATGTGTGTGCATGCACACAAGGATACACAGACACACACACAAACATCACTTGACAGTGTTAAGATGAGGCTATACATGTGATACATTGTTTTTCTCCCGGCTTCTGTTCTGGTGTATCTGGGCAAATCCTTTGGTGATGAGGCATAGAATCTGTCATGGAGAAGGCATAAGCCTTTCATATGCATAGTAGAGATAAGAGGCAGCCATTTTATCAGAAACATGTCCCTTTAATGACATGGGCCGTGCTCGCCAAGAGGCCGCCCAGTTTGTTCCAAGCTCTAACCTGACAATTATGCCAATTACACCAGGCAGCAATATTGACAAACACACCAGGAGAATTGCTGCAGTTGATTGGTAGGTGTGTTTCGAAGACTCCTGCTGTGACCTCTTCTGTAATTTAACTAGCATGGAGGAGAATCGCAACGGGTTTTCTAGAAAAGTCCCCAAGCCTTGTGTTCTTTTGTAACGGGGTGATGTTCTTGCCAACTGAACAGGCAGAGAAATTGATCCAGTGTGTCAAGAAAGGCAGAGTGAGAGAAATCATTCTTCCTGCTAGTCGCTACTCTATGTGGTTTGTTTTGATTCATAAAGAGTGTTGTGTTTCCTGCCGGGCCAGCACAACATGTAGAAAGTTGTTGTGGTGGATCAAATTGCCTCTGAGGATTAGATCCCAAATACTGACCCAGCGCCATTAACCGCTACTTATGTAACCCCCAAAGAGCACTGCTGTTGGCACCTGAGTACTGTACTGCATGTAGCTTAGCTGCCCATGAAGGGAGGAAGGAGACACAGCCACTGTGGAAGCATTTTAACAGTACAGTGGCTGCTCACTTGCTACAGCATGAAGTGTGAGCACTTGGTTAGAATACATAAAGGCTTCTTCAGCAGATTTTTATACCTCCGCATCAGCGACAGCCATGGCCAGAGGCGGTATGTTTTCGGGTTGCCCGTACGTACATCCGTCTGTACGTCCCTCCGTGCCATTCTTGTGAACGCAATATCTCGGGAACGCCTTGAGGGAATTTCTTGAAATTTGGCACAAACGTCCAATTGGACTCAAGGATGAACTGATTAGATTTTGGTGGTCAGAGGTCAAGGTCTCTGTGACCTCACATCCATCCCATCCTCTTGTGAACACAAGATCTCAGGAACACCTTGAGGTAATTTCTTCAAATTTGGCACAAACATCCAATTGGACTCAAGGACAAACTGATTAGATTTTGGTGGTCAAAGGTCAAGGTCACTATGACCTCATGTCTGTCCCATTCTCTTGTGAACACAATATCTCAGGAATGCCTGGAAGGAATTTCATTATGTGTGGCACATACATCCACTTGGACTTGAGGATTAACAGATTAAAAATTGGTGGTCAAAGGTCAAGGTCACTGTGACCTAACAAAAGACATAATCAAGAATGCATGCGCTAATTATGACAAAGTTTCACATAAATGTCTAATAGGATAAAATGAAGAAGTGATGACATTTTATATCCAAAAGGTCTGAGGTGAACTTCACTGTGACATCATAAAAATTCTGATGATAAAAATTCTGCAAAAACACATTTCTGGCCATTATTCAACGCCAGAAGTCAGGGACAGAAGTGGGGTGTAAGCTTGGCCAAGTGGCTGAGGCACAAAAGCTGAGACAAAACCCAGTTATGCAGCCCAGGTGTATTTTACCAGTAGAAACTGGCATTATGTATAATGCAGGCCGGGCAAAAAATAAAAAATAAAAACAACACTTGCAGAAAAAAAAAGAAGAAATAGCTAACTGCAAAGACTGTAAAAACCAAAAAAAGATGTTTAGAGGTATGACCACAACTGAACTCCTCCTTTATATCAGCTGAGTCCTACTAAGAAACATTGATGAGTGTTTGGTAATTACCCTACAGAAGATTAACACCTGGTCCACAAAATATCCAAACATTTACAATTGAATTACAAAACATACTAAAACATATCTTTGGCATGTACTTATTCAAAACGCAATTAAAATAGCATTGCTCATTGACAAAACAAATCAACACCCCTCGAGTTCTACCATACTTGGCGCCTTCCCACAGGAACCCCTTTTCATAAGCCAATGGCACCCTCCTACGGTTTCCGCAGTTCCTGGTCTAAACAGAGGGGTGCAAATACAGCAGAGGAGAAACAAGTGACAAACAATTGGTTGTCCTTGCTAAACACTTAAAAATAAATAGAAAAATAAATAAATAGAAATGCTTTGTACAAATACTAGCCCCTGTGTCTTATTTAAAAATACATTGTGTGCTTTTTTACACTATGACCCACGATAGAAAAAATATCACGCCACAATGATGATGAACAATCACAAGTAATGATCATGATCATGATCTCTTGATGTGAGATCATGCTATGCTAACACTACAACAACTCCAAGCTGGCTTTATTTAATTATTATATATTATATGGAAATGGCTATGCAAGGTGTATGCTTGCAAGTGTGCATCTTACTTTATAGGGCACTGTACAACCCTGTGACAGGGAGATTGTGACCATATTTCTCTATTGCTCTAATACGGAATCAGTGATGCTAATTGTGGGTGCCCACCTTGAAACTGCTGTGATTGAATAGATCTTCTGTGCTGCCGGGTTGAATATGTGTGTGAAGCATCCACATTTTAGAATTTGTAGCTTCTTTGCATTTTGCTTTCCCAAGATACTTGTTTGAGTCCACCCTCTTCACTTCCTCACCCTGGATGACAACCAGGACAGGGGGCCCCCTGTTCTTCTGTAAACTCATTGGTTTTGCTGAAATTGAGCTTCAGGTGATTATTGTTGCATCATGTGACGAAGCTCTCTATCAGTCCTCTGTACTCCTCTGTAAAAATAGTCTCTAAGTGAAGACAGCATGTTTCTCACTGGAAATTATGCACTGGAATCATACATGTCAATATACTTCCTTCAAAGTATTCACAAATATTATATGAGTCTGGAAAGACGTGTGTAAACTGCAACTTGACTGGTTGGAAGAAGTATACAACCATTAGGTGGTAAATTCTAATTTGAGCAAGAGCAGCATTGTACTGCATCAGCCCATTTGTGAAAATTCTGTTTTGATAAGTATGCATATTTTGAAGGAAAAAGAGATGATCCCTCTTTTGTTTTTGGAGCACATTAACATATTGATTTCCTCCAAGCTGATTGCTGTCTCAAAATAACAAGGTGCTATATGATTTATATGATTGGCATAGAGTTATCATAAAATCAAGTGATTGAAAATAACATACTGATATGACATTTTTAGATTGAATATTTTCCTGTATTACAGGGTAGTATATTTCTTAAGCCTATAGTTTTCTTGCTGAACAACAGATTTTTCATTTTGAATACTGTAGCAGTTTTTAGCTGTGATACAACTCCTTGCAGGGAGATTTAAAGGTAATAAGAGCTACAGATTATAGTTTAACACTGAGGTCAGGATCTATTCTATAACAGTTCACTTGAGCTCCGGTCTGGTCATGTAAGCACAGGGCTGAGAGCAGCAGAGGTTATGCCATGACTGTTGTTTGTATATTGAGTTACCTTAGAGCTGAAGTCAGACCTGGTCAAAGTGAAGTGTCATTGCCCATTGAGAGCATGCTATGCTTTTTATGAGAGCACAGTAATACACAAAGGCAGGCAGGCGGCTGCCTCTGCTAGCCTGGTCGAAGTGAACAGAGTTCAGTCCCCACACGTCCCCCCTCACTTCTCTTACGTAACACACTGTTAAGCTGGAGTTAGCAAACATTAGAGGTCAGCTGGTTATTGGGACAGTGGAAATGTAGTCATTCACTGGAGAACTATTTACAGTAGAAAAAGGAAATTGCTGTATTGGGTAAAGAATGTTTTTCCCCCTGCTATTTGTTATTATGTAAAAAACAAACATTTTTGGGGGTGTATGACTGATTTGGTTATGTAGTTCATATAACATACAATGCTGAAAAAGCTCAAGAAGTTGTTAAATGTAAAGCCTGGAAAACTAGACTAGACACGAGCATGACTCGTTCTATTCTGTCCATGTCTACCTGCCACCACCGACATCCAGTCCTTTGCTATGTTCTTTGAGATCTTTCCGTGTCTCGAGGACATGATGTTTTCCTGTTACCTTATCATGTAAGTGCAGTCTAACCAGTGGTGCTCGTTAGAAATGTCCCGTAACAGTGAAGGTGCTATGATTTACACCTATGTTTGATGAAAAGAGGCTGGAGAATCCATTAGTGTCCATCTAAATTATATCAGCCAAAACACTGACACCAGACAGCAGCTCACTGCCAGCTCTTTGATTAAGAGCAGTTTCCAATGGCCTTACCTGGTTCTTTGCATTATTTCAACAATATTTCTGTTCTCCTGTTAGTGGCAAGAAGGGCCACCATAAAATACAGTTAGATTTGTCTCCTAATGCTGAAAATGAAATAAAAGCCACCAAGATTAAACTGAATTTTTTAAACCCAGTGACTCACCTTCCTAAAATGGGGATTGAATAATGTAGGAACAATTGTAGAGGGTAGGTAATGTAGCAAATGCCTACATGACGGTATTGTAGCATACTGCACAAAAGGACTTGATCATTTGGGAAATTCATATAAAAACATCACATTGTCCAATTAATCCTCACGAACAACCTTCACTTCCATGTGATATCTGAAATGTCTTCAAGATATCATGATTATTGACAACGCGTGTGGAAACCAAATTTAGATTGCCGTTGGAAGTCTCCATCTTAATTCAGTCAACTCTTTTTAAACCCTTTTGTGCATTTGATAAAAGAAAAGGCGATGTCAATCAGGTGAACTAATGGGAATATGCATTTTGTAATTCATTCAAAGGGAATGGTAAATTGAAAAGAGTTTGCAACCTTTTAACACACTCATACACACCAGCGCTGACAGTCAAGCTCCATTATCTGACAGCTGGAGAGGTTAAAAATAACTGTGCTCGCAGCAAATTAGACGTATCATTTGGCTTCTAAGTGAGAGATGAATCTTTGTGTGGATGCTCCTGCCATGCCGTGACACCGGGGCAATATATCAGGCTGTGTTTGCCTGTCTTTCTCATAAACTCCAAATGGAATTGTAAACAGATGAAGCAATTTTACACCAAATGTATTCTCTCTGAGTCGCTCCTATGCTACACCGAGAATCCCAGCTACCATAGACATATACATTACTGTCCCATGCACTCTGAAGCCAAAGTACATAAATCATAATCTGGCCGCCTGCAGGGTTATTGCTATCGCTCAAAGCCAATTCTCAAAGTGTTTTATATGTTACTTTTTTATCTGACGATAAATCTGATGTTATTGCACGTATATGGTGAGGACTTTTGAAGATCCTGCTGCCTGTTATTTTCTGTGCTCACACAGATGCACACACACACTGTACGGTAGGTTTAGGCATGCACATACACAAAATACAAACAAACACACACGGATGCGCTATATGAATTCCGGTTTTGCTTGTCACAGTCAAGTTTTCCGTGTCATTCAATAGCACCTTGCCCACTCGTGCGTGCATTTTATGTCAGGAGCCGAAAGGTGGGGTGTCAGTTTCCATTTGAGCTGGTGAAAGAAGTGTAACTGTGGGATCCTTGTTACAGTAAGGTAAGTAAAGAGATTTCCATGGGAGGCTTAGGTGACAGCTGAGGTGTTTCCTCTAAATACCTAACAACATCATTGTTAATTCATAGGTATTTAATCACTTACTAGAGTAAGTGCAGGAAGGATGATCTTTGTGTCATGTTGTATCACAAGGTAATCTCTTGTATTTCCTTGCTTAAGACCCATGCTCTAAATTTGTCACTGACTGCATGTAACCGCATTCACACCCCCCCCCCCCCCCCCCCCGAGTTTTAAGATGACTTTTAAGTCTGCATATTTACTGAGCTCAGTGTGGCCCTGACTCAATCTGCTTGACATGATTTATCTCATCCAGCTTAACTGAGAGGTATTGATGTGATACAAGGATAAATGCAGTAGATTGATGGAATTAAAGCCCATCCTATTGTTCCCATGCTGTGCATCACTGACACATGTGAGACTCATGTCTCTCATTAAAGAAAATAAATGCTTCAGGCATCCTCCCTGCAAAAGCATCAAGTTTGTTTGTGTGTCTGTGTGTGTGTGTGTGTGTGTGTATGTGTGTGTGTGTGTGTGTGTGTGCTCGTGTGTGTGTGGGAAGCTATCTCAGTTGTTTTCCCTCTCTATAATCTCTCCCTCCTTGCACAATGGATTCAGCCTGGCCTTGAATGGGAAAGAGTGAGAATTCTAGCGGACTCTAAATGGCAGAGCATTTACCCCGTTGACAGAGGCTTGGACATGTGATTAGATCAAACAAAGGAGCAAGACCATTGATTATTTAATTAACTTTCAAATATTGCTTGTGAAAAGGACAGGATCACAAGTACAAGCATAGCCATGCTACATTATTGAAGCATCTTGATGTTATCCCCAGGCAATCTCCCTTGCTTCTTATATGATGCATCATAAGCCACTGAAGGAATCGAATCTTAAGTATGCAACAAAAAAAAGAGAGAGAGAGAGAGAGAGAGAAGCTTTCTCCACTTTACGTGCACGGCGGCACTTGGCTGTGCATCTAAATTTTAGGGAGCTAGTGTTAACTCTATATTTGGATTCCACTGGAGTGGATTAAGGATTCTTTACTGCAAACCCACGGGATTCTCAGAGACATAAAAGAGGACTGTTTGCATCCATGCTATACAAATAATTGCAGGTTTCAAATCGAGTGTAATTTCAAGCACTAGCTATATGGGAGAGTGTGGGCTTTGATGTACAAATCCACAATTCATGGGGGATTAGCACCCCAAAGGTTAGCAGTTGCTAATTACAGGAGATTGGTTATACATATCTAACAAGGCAAGAAGACAGCCTTAATAAATGTGAGGATTCATCAGGAACAAGGATAAGCGGCTCTGATAAGCGGACATGTATTTGAATAACCATGGACTGATACCCTGTTATGCCCTTCTTTATATAGAGAAAGGAAAGAGGCACTGTCTCTTCTATTGTCTTTACAAACGTCATACCTTTTGCGATACGAGATTTTCAAGATGCATTTGTAAATGCAGATTTTTGCAATCATATAAATTAACTTCTCAGATATTCTTCCTGTGTCTCATACTGCAGCAATTTTTCTTTTACTGTATTTTGCTTGCAGCGTTCAGTGCTGCATTACCATAATCCTTGGTTCCCTTCCACAAACCACCACTGGCTAAATGAATCTATTATTTTTGCCTGGAGCCGAAAAGATGCAACAAAATGCAATGCATTGAAGGGAATGAAACTTGTGATAAGCCGCACATTTTCTCTATAATAGCCTGTCTACAACAGACTTTTTACCCACAGTTGGAATAGAATTGGTGCACTTGACCTTTAATAATCTGAACGTTTTAAGCTTAAAAGGTGGTATCAAACCCTAAACCTTTACAAGAAAAAAAATAATATTAATTCAGTTCTGCACACAGTCATTTAGTCAAGCTCCAGCTCACTGGGCCTGTGTGTTGTTGTTGATTCCCCTGACCAAGGATAGCAGACTTGGCCAGTGTGGCCTTGTGTTTTCATATGGCCCTAAATTAAACATGTCCGAACCCAGGCAGGCACTTGCTCTGCCGCGGGAAACGCTTTTTCATCTCCTAATGAATGTGCCTGAGGGGGTCCCATAGGGGGCTCCACTTCACCCCTCATTAGGCGGGGTGCTGCCTCTTCCTTCATGCTGTGGAGCAACCTCCTGGAGAGGGGCCTCCCACTTCATCTGAACGTCCCACGCTCCCCTGCCCTGGACCAGTGGACTGCACTGCTCTCCCTCTTTCTCTCTCTCTTCTATCTCGCCTATGTTTCTACATCCCCACTCCTTCCCCCTTATCCCTTACCAGCTCCTCTCATAGTCGCAGACCAGAGATGACAGGGCTGAGAGGATGGTCCAAGCTCCTAATGTCATTTTAATGGCCTTGTTTGCTCTGTTGTAGTTGTGATTTATTGCTATACACACACTTGTGTGTTTGTCATGTCCTCGTACATGTCCATTTGATTGTCTTTTTCACAATATGTGAAAGAACTGTGCTGAGATCACTTTCTTCCAATCAGGTGCTCTCTTCATAATGGTTTCAGACAGACATGTGCTTTATGTCAGGTGTTGAGGGCCAGACATGCTGCGTAGTAGCCTTGGTTAGCAAAAAATATATAAGAAGAAAAAAGCAGAAGAACTGTGGAGGACTCTATGTCCAGCACTAGTTAGAAGTTCCTAGTTCCAGTGTGGCTCCTAGTGCAGCACTGCATATACCCACTCTCATGTGGAAAATATTGACAGCTTCCTGTCGTTAATGAAGCAACAAAGCACAGATAATTCCTGACTGTTGTGAGGCAGCAGAAAGGTAAAGAGGGATCCACTGGCTGTCAGCTGACTCTAAGAGCCGTTACATGGAAGCAGAACAGGCTGAAGAGCTGATTGTTATTCCAGGGCTTTTGGGGATATGTTTATGCAATCATTAATCTTGGCACTTGTTTATTTGCCTGGGATTAGAGCACCATGGCGCATTCACCGGCAGTCAGGGAAGCTGGTTCACCAAAAGGTAGCAGCGAGTGCTCAGGCCTTCCACTGTAAGCAAAGCGTGCAAGGAGGGAAGCATGCTTTGCGCATGGGTGCTTAATCCTGCCATGTTAAACAAAACCAGGCCACTGTTTGTAGGACTATGAAAACAGCAGTGTAGGGGGAATGTGCCCCACACGCTGTAAGCAGTCTGTGAACTCTGTGTGGCAGTAGACACTCCTCGTGCACCCCTGTCGTCTAGGAATGCCTTTCATATGGTCTGCTACAACTGGAGGAGAGGGAGGGCGACAGTGGAGTTGCTCAACAGCTCCTCCTCATTGATGCGGATCCCAATTACTCTTTTCAGTGTATATTTTAAATGTCTTGTGAAAGCTATTTAATGACAATGGACCTTTAGGGGTAGTGCAAAAGAATCTTTGAGATGATTCTCAAAAATGGTATAATGACCCTCAGTAATAGGTGCATGAAGGAACAATCCTTAAATGTAAAATTGAAACAATCACCAAACTTAGAGATATATTTTTTTTCACTTGACAACAACAGTGTCCAAATACAACTTGTTTTAAGGAGATACACATACTGGAATGTAGTGTATATTTATGTGCACTCAGTTATTCACATTCATCGCCTCAGTCTACTTATCATGGCCCTGATACTGCCAAGAGCAAAATCAAATAAACAGATTGATTTTTAAAACGCCTTGCAAATTTCATCACAAGTAAATATTTTACATGGTCGCAACCATCAGATTTCAGTTTAATAATTTTGCACATTGAGGATAAATGATGCATGATGGAAGTGTTCACAGTTATTTATTAAGACACTAATAGCCAAGAGCACTGTATATGGATTAGATAATGGCTCTGTCTCGCTTTAATTTGCTCAGTGCACCTGGAAGAGGGGCCCAGAAAATCTTTAAATGATAGATAGCTATGCTGAGTGTGTGTGCGTATGTTTGTGTATGTACTTGCACATAAAATAGGGCTCACAAAACAAAAGTGGTCCAGGTAAAATCAGAAAGAGTGAGCCCAGTGAAGCAGTCTCTCTGAGAAAGCTCTTCTTCTGGGGCCCCATGACACCGGTGATCTGTGGAAAGGTTGGGTGCCTCTAGTTTCAGCTCTATCAGGCTCTGGATCTTTGAGCAGCAGGATTCAGTATCCCAGCTAATGTAACAAGGCTCATTTGTCTCAATCACGCGTCCCTGGAAGTATCGGCTGGCCATTGATGTCATTCATCTTCCCTGTCCTTGCCTGCTCTTTTTCAGCTGATGAAAACCCAAGACCTTCAAGCAGAATGGCAGAGGTGCTGTAAAAACTGCTCATCAGCCCAGCTGTAAAAACTGTTGAGTAACGGCGGTGCTATATGGAGCATTCATTGTTGAAGCTCCCGCACAATAACTTTCCAGATTTTATGAAAGCCTTAGAGACTTACTTTTTTCTGAGATTCACTCTTATAATTCTTTTGCCCATTTGTCATCAGACGGTGAGAACATACTTTTTTTATCTTGACTTCAAGAGCAGGTTTTTGTCTTGTATCTCATTTAGTACACTACTTACCGGTAGCAGACAGATATTTAATCCTCACAGTCTACTGGAGAAGAGACATGTTATTAAAAAGATGTAATTAGTTAATTTTTATTTTATCTCTCATTCACAAAACAACTATGCTTAAAAAGATCTTTGGAAACTATTAATTTCGAGATAGTGGGGTAAAATGCATTCATTAACAACACATCAATGTAATTTCTAAGAATTGAGCTTCTGTAAATTATACTTTCTTTTTTTTTTACCAGAAACTGATATCCATTATATTCAGAATAATTTAGGATGAGGTACCACAGTATTTTAAATAAATTAAGGGGGTGTAGATGAACAATATCATAGTGTGAAGCTGCAAGCTACTCAGAGACATAACATGAAGTATCTGTATTGTAATGATTTTGCTGGCATTTTATTATGCCTTACACACTAACTTCAGTAACGCACTCTAATATAATACAGGAACAACTAACGTATCCCATTTTGAAAGGATAATATATTCCTGCCATGAAGTGTTTTTTTTTTCTTTTTTCACAAAAATTAATTTCAATGGTTTTGGAAAAAAACTCATCATTTGATCCATTAACACATGTGCCGTGTCCCCCAGCAGAGCTGATGTCAGCTCCTATGGAAACACTGACTCGCACCATAGCTGGAGGCTTATGCTGAGCTTCCCTCTTCGATGGAGCAAATCAAGATCATGATTACTATCTGGCCCGTGCAGCCAGTCTGCGTTGTCTGGAAACATGTTTTCCTAAGGAGACCACAGAGGGACAATTACTGTCAGCTGAACTATTCAGCCTGCTCTCCATGTGTGTTCTGGCCGCGTGCCGCTGACCTACTGACCCTGAGCAGCAGCATGAGACGGGACCTCCAGCCTCCCTCCTCTTCTCCCCCTCACACCCCTCTTACTCCCCCCAATATCCACCATAACTGATGCACCCAAACATGCACTTTGTATGTGTCTAAAATGCACATATATTCTGTCACCCCTCTGGCAGAAAAGACCATGCAGGAAATTGTATGGATGTAAGTTTTGATTTCTTTGTGTGAAACAGTAGAAAGATCCTATTCAAAAACCCACAGCCGAATCCTGGTTGTCTTACAGAAATGCATACTAATACAGCAATTATAGGAGGAAGGAAGTTGTACAGTGTGGCAGTAGCAAATTCCCTGGTGCAATGGAACAAGACTCTTTGTTGTTATGTAAAGGTTTCTGCGTGTAATTGCAGTGGATGTTTTGAAGGATTCATTATTTATATATTCCTGTGTATTTCTAAAGGAGCCTACTATACTGCTGTCCCTGCAGGGAGATGGGGGCTGAGAGGTGCTTCACTAAAGCACTGTACCACAAAATCAAGGCTTTAACCATTGCCTGCTTAGTTCAAGTGGTCAGACTAAAGGTTCAGGAGCGTCACACGATCCTCAGCTAAATCTTAGAATTCAAACAGCAGCTCCTGCACCAGTCAATCAGTCGGTCCTGTGTGATTTCAGCCTCGCTGATTTTGAGTTTTGGTGCATCCCAATGCCTTGCTGCACAATGTGTGAGTGAAGCAAACAATGCACAAGCAACTCTAACTCAGACTTACAATGTAAGAACTTTTATTTCTATTCAAAAACACATCATAATAGAAGATGTATCACATTCTTTTTTATGAAGGGCTCAAACCAAATGATCTAAATGGTTAGACAAAGCATGTAAATATTTGCAACACAGTTTTTTTTTTATACAGCTCTCATAACTCTCTATGACTAACTAGGGGCTGGTAGAATGCATAAGTTAGTGCTGTCTACAGATTGTATTTTGCCATCAGAGTAAACAGTGTGAGCCTTTCTCTCTCCTGGCACACATGTGCGCCGACACGCATGCACACACAGAAGGGACATGCCCTCCGGTCCCCAGCACACGGGCACAACTTCACTTGTCACTGCAGTCACAGACAAGAAGGGGATAGGTGGGGGGAAGATGGATAGAGGTAGGTAGGAGTGATGGGGAGAGAGATTTCAGCTCAGGTGGGGCAAGCAAGGGAGGGGAGAGGAGCGTCGCACACATGCTACCCTTCATCGTGCTCGTCTGCTCGGTAAACCCAGGCTTTTGTTGTTTCCCCTAGAGTGCAAGCGCGCAGACTCCCAGTCAGGAAGCTCGTCAATCTTTGCCACAACAACACATAAATTAGTGCCCAAATTACTGTTACGCCGGTGGAGAAAGAGACATGGAGAGAGATGTCTTGTGCTGCGGTTTGGGAATACATCTTCCTCTCTCTCCCGCTCCCCCTCATAGAGGGTGTCAGAATGCACTTCAATAAAACAGTCAAGTAAATACAGGGAGAGACATGAAGAGAGAAGCACTGCTGTGTTGTACAGGCATCTGGAGTTGGGCAGTGTTGAAATATTAATAGGCCTCACACACAAACAAACACAGAGATGTACGCATGAGTTCATCCAAAAAGCAGCCCAGGGCAATTGTCCAGACCTGAGCTTTAGCAAAGTCACTGCGCTGCTATGAAGGAATAATAGGGAAAGGCTTAGAGAGCCCATCTTTTGAAACGGAAATATCTCTTCAAATATAGCTGGTCTCTAGTGAAGGGGGATCACAGCTTAGGCAGCTAAATGATTGGGGGGGAATTAGCAAGATGCAGCATAAAGACATCAAAATGTGTCAATTATGTCTTTCCTTCCTCTAATCCCTATGGTCAGAATATTTTTTGATGACTTCAGCGTGTGTATAAATTGAATGGAAGCTGTTTAAAGTGATGATATAGAGTTTTGGTCTGCAGGTGATTTTTTTATACAGTGCTTGTAATGTGTTTTCTTTGTGCTACAAACCAGCAAATGCCATTAGAACAGCTCTGTGGTAATATGCCAACTGCCTCCGATCCCTAAACAAATAACACATTTATACTATTCAGCCTGTGTTCCGTGCCACGACTGTCCTTTGCCGCTGACATTCAAATAACCTTTCTTCTGCTGCATAAATGGGAATAAAAAAGTATTGTGTTGTGCAACTTCACATGACAGCAGAGCCCTGGCAGATGAAAAGAGGCAGAATTCTGATTCCAGCTCTTGTTAGGCTGTCGTCTCTCTACAGCTAGATCTGACTGTCATGGGTATCTGTTTAGAGAAGACTCTGTTTATCAACCGACAGCTGATCTCCACCGCCAAATGGGAAGTTCATGTAGCAAAATAAATAGCTGCACATAATGACGGAGGAACACTGCCTACTGTGCCTTTGCCAGCTCGTTCAGTGCCAGTGGTGTTTGTGTATTGACCGTGTTTAAAATGCTCTGTTTTTAAGAAAATTTGCTTTTGTGTAACAGTCCTGGGAGCAGGCATGTGATACTTATCAGCTTTTGTTTGGTTTTGTTGCAAAATATTATAAAAGACGAATGTATTGACACAGTTTGTCTGATGAGAGAAGAATTGTTAATCTGCTCATAATGCTGTGCCCTGTCCAGTTCCTTACATAATCTCTGACATGAGCCCACTGGCTTGCGTCACTGTCATTGACAGCTGTCAACACAACACACACACACACATATGCGCTCACACACTACGACGCACAGATAAGCAAATGTATTTTCCCTCCAAATGCCTCACATGCTTTCTTTCAAAATGCTTTGTAAATGTGCCAATGGCAGAAAAACATTCTGCATGTACAGTACAGAACAATGTAGAAGCCTCAGTTTCAGACCTTATTTATTGTGCACATCTATCATGAATCATAAGGCCATGAGAAAATGATTTAATGGTCCAATCGAGTAATGGGTTAAGCTCTCAGCATTATGACGGTGGCCTGAGCATGGGTCTGTAATGTAAGGGATAATCTTAATCCTTCAACGTTATGTCAGTAGTCCAAGGGTTCAGTGGGAACAGTCAGGAGATTTTGACTAGTGATTTTCCATGTTTGCACAAGCCTGTCGAGTTTTTATTTCCTACATTGTAGACATGCTATCATTAAATTTTTGTTTGATTATATGATATTAAAAAATGTGAAAAGAAAATTACCAAATACTGAACAGCAGGTCCACATCATTGTACACTTTTTGTTTTAAAACTACCAGAGTACCCTCATTTCTAAAGATTTCACCATTTTATTCCGATTTATTTCTCTGCTTTACATTTTTCATGATGTCTTGCTGATTCTCTACATCTTTAAATGAAGCAATAGTGCATTTGCAGGGCATAGGAGGGAAGTATTCTGTTTGACAGTGTCTCTCTATGTGATGCTCATAATAAAATAAACTTGACAGGGCCCCTGTAAGCTGTTAGTGTGCGTTTGGCAAATTGTTGTGGGTGTTAACATTTGACTGTGGGTTTCCAGGTCTTTGATAATGTAGTGTAGTTTTAGCAGTGAGTTGTGGAGAAGACAGTGAAGGGCACTGGGTGAACATGCAGAAAGCATGCTGTCCTATTGAACATGTGCTCTGAGTGACACGTCATCCCCTCAAAGGCCCTGCTAGTGTGGTGAATCAGTGTCCTTGAACTGCTCAGCCACAGACAGACAAAGAACAAGCTTTAGCATTCGGCTTGACTGTCTCGTCTCTCTGCCATGCCCGTTGTCCAAGACACCCACGCCAGGCTGCAGTGCTGCATACAGGAACTCCGTTTGGAGTCGCCATCCAGCCCTTACGGTTATGCGTGTGGTGGGATTGTGCTGCAGTGTGATTCACACATAATCTTAGCGTCTCAGCAGGTGTCTTTGAAGTGGCCCGCGTGCAGAGGCCATCTCACAGTACTGTGAGGAGCGGCAGGCTGCGGGGATGGGCTTTAGCATGGCTGCCCGTCTAACTGTGCCTGGCTTTGATGTCATAAACAGAGCAGGCAGGGCTGGCTGGCAGGGAAGCAGGCAGGCAGGGAGGCAGGCAGGCGCGGTGAATGGGATCAGTGGCACTGTGCTGGTCAAGCTCAAGCGAGCCAGCAGCTGCCTGTTTCACACCAAGAGGCAGTTAACACTGCAGCTCATGTCAATAGATATTGACTGCCAGATTGGGAGTGCTTATAAGCGCAAGCCTTTTTGTTTGACTGACTCCCTGTGTGAATTCAGTTTAAATCATTCTCAGTGTCTGAAGTGTAGCTTAGGGGCCCCATGACCAGCCACTCAAGAGGACAACTTGCACAGTCATAGCAGATATACAAATATTGACTTAGGCTGATCGTGTAGGTGACTTCATGGTGCATTTGATCTCCATTGTGTTATTTATTCTCCCTGACCCTGCTGTCCACCTCTTTTTGAAAGCAGCTTATCCCAGTGTGGAAATAACTATATGTTCACACTGAGGTCTTTTCTCATACAAGAAACTACAGAGCCTGCCTCAGCCGGTCCAGAGACAAACCCTTTTTACTGTTGAGTGCACTGAGCATCCAGGGGCTTGTGCAGTGGTGGAGTGAGAGGGTGTTAGCTGGTGAGGCTGTGTGCACTCAGGGCCTTCCTGCCGCAGATAGGGCTTTGTGAAGCATGCTTGTGTGTATGTGTGTGTGTGTGTGTGTGTGTATACCCTGCCCAGCCTGGCACCCCCGCGTCTCTACTCCCACTGCTTTCACCTGATGTGGCACAGCCTCTGTCAGGCCTGAGCGAGCGCCCAGCCAGCTCGGCTTCTTCAGGAGAGATGAAGGCATCTCACAGCTATGCTGTGGGGGTGGGGGAAGCTAGCAGCAGCCTAAGCCTGGAGCTATCAGAGGCTGGAGCTCAGAGCCAAAAGCCTGTGGGCTGGATAGGGTGGGTGGAAGCTTGGCTCAACTTGGTGAGACAACCATAGCCACAGCCCTGCACTGCCACCCAATGGCTGGGGCTTGTCACTACAACCCTTAGTTCACCATAACCGCAGCTAGTCATAATTACAGCACGCTTCAGTTGTTGCGAGTGCATGTCAGAACAAATTATGTAAGTAATGAGGCTGAAAATGCTAAAGGAGTCGAAACACACTGCACTGCTAATGCTCATGCAGGGAGAACACAAAAACAAACAATAGAGTGCACTCATACAGAGATAGTCCTATCCGAAATAACAAGCAACTGTGCACAGTAAGGAAAAGATTAATTATAAATTAACCCTCTCAGTTAGGTTGTCAAAGCCCGCCTCCTGCCTGGATTTCACTCTAATCCGGGCCAACGAGGTGCAGTGCCCTCCATTGTATGAGAAAATCACAAATCACAGGAGGTGTTGTCTGGAGGAGAATTAATTGTGCATGTTCCACCACTCCCTTTTGTTCATTTTACTAAAATGTAGGCTAATTCCATGTAAACATGGCCGGTCTTGTTGACTCCAGCAGCGCGAGGAGAACAGACACAGATTCCTGAATGAATAGAGTGTGGCTCCGGGGTTAGTGGATTAGAGGCTCTGTGTTAAGGGCCTCTCCCGGGCATGCCTCAGGGACAAGGACATTATCCACATGACACATTACAGGCTCCTAGGCAGCTGATTAAAATGGGCAGGGATCTCTGGATTGAACCTCAGCAAAAGTACTTTTGATGTGATCAAACTAGTTTAAAGAGGTTGGTTGTTAAGGTGTACAAGGGATATATGAGGCTTCTAGTCTTGGGAGGAGACATGAGGGTTTATAGTATAGACAGTTAGGCCTGGCTGGAGGGGAGAGGCTGATGTAACACTTTGACATAATGAACCACTACTTCTTAATCATTATCATTTTTATTGCATCTTATTAAGCACAAAATCATAATATTCCTCCCCTAATTGGTATAGACTTGTGTTGCAATAGCTGCTTGTGCTCTGATTGGTTGGCTGCATGGCTGGTTGAAGAAAACATTACATCGTGAGAAAATATCCCGCGGTGATCTTTCCTCGATTTAGATCAGATAGCGGAGTTCGTCTGGCGCTGCACTGCACTGTTGGGATGGCGGGACTGAGATGTTGGAGATGTGGAGGAGGGCTGTGAGATAGAGATCTCTAGAGGGAGGGAGGGAGGGAGGGAGGGAGGGAGGGAGTGAGAGAGAGAGAGAGAGAGAGAGAGAGAGAGAGAGAGAGAGAGAGAGAGAGAGAGAGAGAGAGAGAGAGAGAGAGAGAGAGAGAGAGAGAGAGAGAGAGAGAGAGAGAGAGGGGAAGACGGGGGGAGGTGGAGGTGAAGAGGGATGTACCATCAGTGGCTGCAGTGATAAAGCTGAGAGCTGCAGGACGGGCTGGGAGTTCTGTGTCTCTGATGTCTGTGTGTTCTGTCTGTTGTGTTGTGTTGTGTTGTATTGGCCTGTGGTCTGCTCCTGAAGAGAAGGCCAACGATGGATGAGGCCTGTCCTCTCTGCGCTTTTGTCCTCTATGGCGACTGAATCACAGGCCTGTCAACAGCCAAGCCCCCACTGAACACTTTCTCTAGAGCGTATACAGACGCATACACATACATACACACACACAGTCACTGCCAAGGCTCCATCCAGCACAGTGGCATGTTATGATTCTTTGTGGCCGCAGTGGATTTACTCCTGAGGTTTTTACGGTTTTTGAAGTGTAAGAGGCTTCATGAAGTAAAGTTTTCCAACAGGGAATATGTCTCCTCATGTGGCTAAATGGGCCTTTGTCATTGCACAAGGCTAGTATTAGTGCTACTCTGGTGTGTTAAGCTTTGTGGGTAGCTAGGCTTTTCGTTATGTAAGTTGTGTTTAGGATGCAAATTGACACCATGTTTACATTGGCTGCTTGTGAGGACTTAAAATGGCCTCCTTCCCTTTCACGCACACACATACACTAATACACACACTCATAACTCTGTAAATATTCAGCTAATGCTCTGTGGAAGTGAGGATTCAAAAGCCACTGGATGAGATGTTTTTAAGCACATTGCTCTTTCATGTACCAACGTGGATCCATGGTGAGGATGTTGTACAGTGACTTGTGACAGCAAAATGTTGATTTTTTTTTTCTTTCATTTTCTTTTCTTCTCCGCAGCTCAAATCGAAATAATTCCCTGCAAGATCTGTGGAGACAAATCATCAGGCATCCATTACGGTG
This sequence comes from Euthynnus affinis, assembly GCA_029490765.1. Classification (NCBI taxonomy): domain Eukaryota; kingdom Metazoa; phylum Chordata; class Actinopteri; order Scombriformes; family Scombridae; genus Euthynnus; species Euthynnus affinis. Next base: position 17,399,768 of record CM055844.1, on the reverse strand, counting down.
TGATAACATGTGAAGGCTGTAAGGTAAGCATCAAGAGACTGACTCTGTTTGTGTCATGGGAAGTGGTGTGTGAGTGTGAGTGTGTGTGTGAGTGTGCGTATGTGGGGGGCTGGCAGAGCTGAGAATTGAGAAATTGAGGAAGTAAAGAAAGTTGCTTGCTAGGAAAAACGTTTGAAATTGTTGCTGAAGTTTTACGAAGATTTTGAGAGAGACTGCGAAGTGTAAACACACAAAACATGATCATTAAAGTGGTCAAGCACCACAGAGGACATCACAGAAAACCACAATTAGTAGGACAGAGTCATTCCTCTGCCTTGCTCTGCCTTTCCCTTCCAGGGACATGTCTTTTCACTGTTTTTTTTTTTCCTTTTTTTGCTTTTGCTGCAGCCTGCTCTTCTTGAAATAAAATGATCAAAAGGAGAGTGCTTTGAATTATAGCAGATTGTTGGCTGTTTGCTACAGTGTGTTGCTTCCATTGAAGCCGCCTTTTGTACTGTTTCAAATGCACCAGCCATTACGGTGAGGGGAATTTTGTGCTTAGAGTGTATTCTTGTCCCCGTGCTTGTCACCAGGCACATCATTAGCATTCCTCAGCCAGTCTGCACCTTTGCTGTTTGCTCGTGTGTGTGTGTGTGTGTGTGTGTGTGTGTGTATGAAGGAGAGAGAGAGAGCGAGAGAGAGAGGTTCGTTTCAGCTGTTCTTCCCAGTACTCCTCTCCCTCACACAGGAGCTGGAAGGAACAAAACACTAAAGAATAAACTGCTGAAATCTATCTTTAATGATTGCTAATTAGTCCAGGCAGAGAGGCCTTTAATGATATGTGCGAGCACAAAAGTTTGGACCATAAATCATAGCATTATTAAAGAGTGCTGCTTGTCACTGGCAGTTATAGCCTGTTTCCATAATGGCTTCCATTATAAAGCAACTTGGCAGCTGTCAGCTGTTTTCTTGTAATTAAACAGCCAATGAGCAGCTAATTAAGACATATGTGTATGGAGCAGTAGAGTGGGGCATGTTAATGATGTGCTGGAATCAATTCATTAAGTCAAAGGATGAGGAATCCAGTCGGTGTGCATTCGCAATCCTTTAGCACTGCACATGCCAGTGCTGTGTTAATCAACACTAATAACCCCACTGAAGAAAAATACCATCCACTGTTATCATTCCTACCAAAACACACAACCCTCATGCTGTACACGCTGGTGAAATACAGCGCTCTTTGAATGCCAGACACTACAGTGTAACAGCTTGGAAAATACCATCACGGCAGTATTGTTGTTTAATCTGTTTGGCAACAATAAAATTAAGAATATGTCCATAAGGAATAGAGTAAATCATAATCAATCAGTGATGAATTTCATCAGAACAGAAACACTATAAAGACATGAATCGATCCTCCAGTCACAGAACATTTTCCACCCACAGTGGTCCATCCTGTAAACCGAGTTGTTTCCATGCCCCTTTCCTGTGCAGGGCTTCTTCAGGAGGAGTCAGCAGAGCAATGCAGCCTACTCCTGCCCCCGTCAGAAGAACTGCCTGATCGACCGTACCAGCCGCAACCGCTGCCAGCACTGCCGGCTGCAGAAGTGCCTGGCAGTGGGCATGTCACGAGATGGTAGGTACTCGATGGAAGAGCAGATATTGGTGGGCGGATTCAGCCGGGTGGCACAGTGAGTAAGGAAAGGTGAAGAGCCCAGGTTCAAGCTCCTGTGTGGGCAAACATCTGCTCTACTGAAGTGCCTTTGAGCCAGCGCTCCAGGGATGCTGTGGTAGACTCTGGCCTTGTGAAGGTAGTTAAGAAAGGAAAAAATGTCCTCATAAGAAACTAAAGTTGCCATTTTATACTCTATTGATAGTGTATATTTAGTGCTCATTATATTATTTTTTTAAACTATTATTTATTTAGGGTTTTTTTAATCAATCATAAACAAATCTGAGTATAAATCAGATTTAAAATCTGCCACTTACTTATCATTTCTAGTCTTACATTTTTACTTGCTAATGAATTTTCTGCATTCATTTTTCTCTCTACTTTTTATGACCACATTTTCTGAGCTGGTCTTATTGCAACAAGAAGTTGTTTACTATGAATTAAGGTGGTCCGAGCCCTCTTGCAGCAGGAAACACAACTTCTGGATGTCTGACAAAACCAGAAAAAATTATGAGCCTGAGGTATATTACACGAAAGAGAAAAAAAACCCACAGAAAACACACAAAGACATCATGAATGCCAATATTCTCAAAGGGACACAAGAAATTGGGCCCACAGACAAAGCTCTCATCTGCTCCTGGCTGACAATGAATGTAGAGTGACGTCTTAGCATAGAAATCTTGACATGAACACATGCTAAGACGTCACTCTACGTTCATTGTCAGCAGGTGAGAGCTTTGTCTGTGGGCCTAATTTGTTGCTGTGATAGAAACTAGATTTGATGAAATAGGAGATGGTTAGAGGTTGTCATTAGCGCTGCTGCAGCTGAGATGCAGTAATGGGAGCACACAGGTGGAAATGTGTGCTGGAGGGCTCCTGCTGTGCCAGGCTGGTCCAGACTGGGCTGGGCTAAGGAGATTCTATCAGAACGATGCATAGCTATGATGGAACTTGTAATCAGGTTTTTGTCCAACACGCGCACACAAGAATGCACACAAACAAGTGGCAACCTGAACATCTGGCAGATCTTAATGCACTATACTTTGCTTAAATTCATTTACACACATGCATACATATTCATGAACGTAACAAACACAGAAGTGCATTAGCTCTTACGAGTGCCTTTTTCATAGCCAGACACTTTTCTCACATGTCCACATACACGCACAGTCAGGACACACGAAGGTGACTCTTGCCTTCACTCAACACACCCGAGCCCATCTGCCCGCACTCTCCTCTGTGTCGCTCCACTCACTTTCCACTGTGCGTAGACAAACACACACACATGCACACACACTGTGACTGGCTGACATACTGCCAGGCCCCCAGAACTCCGGCCAAGGAGTCTCATTCTCAGCACCACTGTTTAGTCTGGAAACCTTGAAACAGGAGGCGGTGACTTAGCCTGTCTCATGTTGGAGTGGCTGCTAAGCTGTTGGTCACTGCCTCTATATTTATGAAGCTGTTCATTTTGTAATCACCTCTGTCATTAATGATTCCACCTGAAATATGGAGATTTGCTTTTTTGTCATCAGTGTCATCTGTTAAAAGAGTATTTCACTCTTTATTACTGTACATCGGTTTAATGGATATGTCAGTAGTAGCAGGAATCTATTGGTCTAATTGAAATATATAGTATGACTTCAACACAGATTAGTGATGTGTTACTGTGTCAGAGGAGGGCACAAATTGACAAATGACCTCATATCTGACATTTTCTAGATATGAGTGTCAGTATCTTGGAACGTAGGGTGTAGAGAGACTGTTGTATCAGAATGAAAAATACAGTTTATTCTAGACAGTATTTAAATAAGTCTATTTGTATTGGGACATATCTTAGTCAAATGGAGATTGCGTGAGAAGGGCGTATAATTTATACACTTATTACCTTTCGCTTTCATATTATTTTGAATACATACAAGTTATATTTTTAGTAACCTATTTTCCTTTATGCAGAAAGGCTTCTAGATGCCACGTATGGAAAGACAACATACAACATCAACGCTGCTAAATATTTATGTTGTTTCACTGAAGTCTCACACATGTTTTATCCTGCTAATTTCAGCGGTGAAGTTTGGCCGCATGTCGAAGAAGCAGCGAGACAGCCTCTACGCTGAGGTCCAGAAACACCGGCTGCAACAACAGCAGCGTGACCACCAACAACAGCCCGGGGAGGCGGAGCCGCTCACACCTAGCTATGGCCTCTCAGCCAATGGCCTCACAGAGCTCCATGATGACCTCAGTGGCTACATGGATGGTCACACCCCTGATGGCAGCAAACCAGACTCGGCAGTCAGCAGCTTCTACCTGGACATCCAGCCATCTCCTGACCAGTCAGGCCTGGACATCAACGGCATCAAGCCTGAGCCCATCTGCGACTTTGCCCCTGGCTCTGGCTTCTTCCCTTACTGCTCCTTCACCAACGGAGAAACCTCCCCCACCGTGTCCATGGCTGAACTAGGTAAGGAGCAGGAGAGAGACAGGGGGAGACAAGTGGAGAGACAGAAAAATGGAGGAGGGGGAGAACAACTCAACCGTGGGGCAAACGACACAAAGGTTGCTTAAAATAGCAGGAGGTTGGAGACTCATCTCCAACACTCATTAAAAGAGCCTCTTTTTTGTAATTAGTTTCCATTAATTAGGGCCAATCAGGATCCAGCAGGGCAGGCGTCTGGGGAAATCATTTTTTTAGGCTCCCCTGTGCCTAGGAACTCCTTTTAACAGATGTGTTTTCAAAACCATTTAAATTCTTATACTCAATATTTCTCTCAGAGAAAATGTGACCTTTGTTTCAGTGGGTAACGTGGCGCCCCTCCTCCTCTCCATGCATTTGTGTCATAACTAGATTGGCTTTGCCTCAACCTTAAGCGATGAGCTTCCTGGAGGCAGTAAAAGAAAATGTCAACAAGCCTTTTCCCAGTCAAAAAAGCCCACGCGTATCCGCCTCTCCTCCTTCTTGAAAGCTCAGTAAATAAATCTTCTTTTCCTGTGGCATATTTCATCAGTGAGGTCTTCACTTTCACATTGCCTTGTGAGTAACATTCAGATCTTAACTGTGATCTTCTGGGTTTGTGATGATGGTTGTATTTCAGAGCACCTGGCCCAGAACATCTCGAAGTCACACATGGAGACATGTCAGTACCTGAGGGAGGAGCTACAGCAGATGACCTGGCAGGCCTTCCTGCAAGAGGAGGTGGAGAGCTACCAGAGCAAGGTAGCTCAACCACAACTTGGCCTGTGCTGGCCTCTACAGCAGTTACAGTAATCAAATCCATTGTTTTAAAGCAGATAACCCATTCTCTGTCCTATCTCTTCTTAGCCCAGGGAAGTCATGTGGCAGCTGTGTGCTATCAAAATAACAGAGGCCATTCAGTATGTGGTGGAGTTCGCCAAGCGCATCGACGGCTTCATGGAGCTGTGTCAGAACGATCAGATAGTGCTGCTGAAAGCAGGTATGACAGCCTGTCAACATGGCCTGCTGCCGTCAAACTCACCCACCACCACCACCACCACCCCCCTCTGGCATTGCCACAAGGGCGTAGCTGACCTGACTGCACAAAGCCCTCTTCTTCACACGCACAGACAGTGTCACAGAGATGAGACCCCTCCCTGCCTGTTTCCTCTCTGTCTCTGTCGCTCTCTATTTTCCTCTGTTCATTACGTACATAGCAGGGATGGACACAGCATTAGATAAGCAATGTGTTCCTGGGCTCAGATAATACCTATCATGACGGCTGCCATTTCCCTCTCCTTTCCCTGACAACTGCTCTCACGTAAACATAGTTACAGAATATTAAACACAGTTATAGCTCAGCTCTGTGCACCTATGCATAAATACAGATGCTCAAGCTCACACATACTAACATATCATACATGCAGCAAACAAACACCTCTCCTGGGTCTTTCCCACGGTACTATTTACATTAGCACAGCCAATATGAATTATGAAATCAAGACTGAGATCCCTTGTCAGACATGACATTTTAAAACAGTAGCATCTCCCTTAGAGGCAGTAATGGCTTCTGTTACATTTACTTGATCCTCTTATCCACTCCCACAGAGTGCTACAAATTGCAGGATAGAATAAATTCCCTACCTATCTTGCTAAATAAAGGTTGAATGAATAAGCACTGTCACGACTGAATGAAGCACAAATTTTATCTGGCATGTCATTATGGAAGAATAGCCTTCTGTCTATGATATTATCATCTGCAGAGGTCTTTTTTTCCACTGATGGCAGTTTTCTTTATTTCAAAGTGGTTGTGTTACTCATATTGTAGAAGAATAGCACAAAGCACAATCATGTGTTTTGCATCCCTGACTGATGTGTAACTGCGAGGGAAAAAGAAGGAACAAAGCTCAGATTCAGCATCTTGTTCCTGTCTGTCTCCACAGGCTCTTTGGAAGTTGTGTTTGTCAGAATGTGCCGTGCCTTTGACTCACAAAACAACACAGTCTATTTTGATGGAAAGTATGCCGGACCTGATGTGTTCAAGTCATTAGGTAAGCGGAGTGGGTGTAGGTGTGTGTATGTGTGTGTGTGTGTGTGTGTGAGTGGGTGTATGCATGTGTGTATTTGTGTTACCTTGTGCATGTTTCTTCTTACAGTGTCTTACTCCTTCCCTTGGTGTAATAGCCAAAATTAGAGTCGGCTGTTCTGTTCTACACAATACTGAAGGCCTAGAAGCAAACACTGGGCACTCATCCCTGCCTCACCTGGCATTGCTGTCTCTGCAACGGTTATTTATGGTAGAACAGAGATGTTAGTAAGGCTCTGCTGCATATGGCTCCTGTAACTGTGGAATAAATAAAGCTAGGCAGAGTGTCTTTAGGGAGAGCGCTATCAAAACTATCATTGATAGTCTGACATAAAACATTTCAGATAGCTCAAATAGCATTCGTGTTTGACTGCCATGACATTACTAAGCTTTCCGCTATGGATTTTCTTGTATTTCTATGTGCCTTCTGAGGTTAAAAAAATGCAAATGTGTCCCATAGTGGAAGTAGAAATGCTGAATTCTGTTTCTTGGTGTAAGTTTACCATTCTCTGTAACTCCCAGTTTGTGTGAGTATATGAGTGAGCATGTGTATGAGTCCCAGTGTCCTGTGTATTCTGTACAGAGGGGTCCGCAGCGGGGGAGGCAGAGTGATGGGCTTCCCGAGCTGCGGTGGCATCCGCCTGTCTCTCTCTATGCCCGATAATTGATTTAACTAAAAGCCTCAATAGTGACCTCATTTTGGCTTGCATAACACCACCGAACTGCCAAACGTGACTCGTCTGGGAGGCAAAACTCAGTAAAAGCATTGCCTGTTCTGCTTAAGACGTTCCCATGTGCTGTCAGCATGCCGTACTTTTTCATTCCTTCCCGTTCCTCTCCCCTCCCTGTGTGCCTCTCTCCCAATAAAGATCAAGAGTGAGTGTTGTTCTTTGGTCTTCCTCATCCTAAGCCCTCTCTCTCTGTCCTTTGCTGTGGCAGGCTGTGACGACTTGATCAGCTCCGTCTTCGAGTTTGGGAAAAACTTGTGTTCTATGCACCTGTCTGAGGATGAGATCGCCCTGTTCTCCGCCTTTGTGTTGATGTCTGCTGGTAGGTGTCACTCACAGTGCAACGGAAAAAAAGGCAGACACACATTCACCATGTCAAGGAACTTTTGCCCTGTTGTTTCCTTTACCCATTAATACGTTACTAAAATTAGTGCCTACTGCGTTATTACTTTTCACACAACCTAAGTTGTACTGTTGAGACGACTACCTGTGTACAATAATGAAAGTTTGTGGTAATTTCCCTTCCAGACCGATCCTGGCTCCAGGAGAAGGTGAAGGTAGAGAAACTCCAGCAGAAGATCCAACTGGCTCTCCAGCACGTCTTGCAGAAGAACCACAGAGAGGATGGTATACTTACAAAGGTACAGTGTGATGCAGTACACACTCATCCATTATCCCTGAAAGGGGCTGTCTGCTAAGCATGCTTTACCCTTGTAGCAATGTAATCTCCCACTGTTTAGGATCTTTATCCACAGGATATCAGCCATTGTCAGTGCATTAGATTAAACTAACACATATTCCAAGTGAAGCATCCATAATCGTACATGAAATGGCTTTTTTATTAGAAGAGAAGTGGCAATTTATCAATTTTACCAGCTCCATAATATAAAATGTCATGTTTTTTCGTGCCTGAGTGCTTGTCTCAATATTTACAAGTCTGTTTACCCCTGTGTGAGAGGGAATACACTGTAGGGAGGAATGTTTTTCACTACCATTGCTCCATGTCCGTGCCTCCCTGTGAATCTAAACAGCCTGTCTCCTCTCTCTCCACAGTTGATATGCAAAGTGTCGACACTGCGAGCGCTGTGCAGTAGGCATACAGAAAAGCTTACAGCTTTCAAAGCAATATACCCAGACATTGTGCGTGCCCACTTCCCCCCCTTATACAAGGAGCTGTTCGGATCAGACTTTGAGCAGTCCATGCCCGTTGACGGGTAGCAGCCCTGCCAGGTGCCAGTGTGCCCACCGTAGGGGAATGTGGAGGAGGAATCTGAGACACTTTATTGGTGCCCTGCACAAACCAGAGCGGACAGATGGCACGCTGTTCAACTTCTTCTTTTACATTGGAGGGGAGGGCTTGGGGAGTTGATTCTCAAGGTTTACTTTATTGAATTTAGTTCTCTTTGGAAGACTTGTGGCACCCAACACCCCATGGGACATGAAGAGGATATAGGGACAAATAATTTCTGTCTGGTTGAACTTGACCTTCTTATGCGCATTTCTAACATGGAACTCATGATTGATTTCATCCATTCATTCATTTCCACCAGTATCTGCATCGCCATTATTGTGATTTATCTGTGCATCTGACTGGAAAACAGTTAACAAGCCACTTTTGAAGTTAAAATATCCGACGACCTATTCCATAACGACGTAAGTCCACATCAGTATTATTTTTGAGATTACACTCCCGAAAAACAGTTTTAGACATTTTCTTATTCAGAGCAGTCACAGCCTTCTCACATTCAAACACTATATTCCCAAACTGAAATAAAAAAGCAGATGCGCAAATGTTGGTCAAGTTCAGCCGCTTTTTTCTCTTGTGTTCAGTCGTATCTTTTGGACGCAGTGCTTGGAATGAAAACTCACAGCGACTTTGAGGGAGGGTCCGTCAGCATGGTGATGCAATCGGCACCTCTCTATGGACAATCGTTTAAAAAAAAAAAGAAACATAGAATTCTGGTAATTCTAATGAAAACGCAATGATTTTAGCTGTCAAAGACTCCATCCACCATTGTTGCATAGTGAAATCATGTAAGGCCATCTGCTATTAATCCTTCTCTGGACAGGTGCCCTGGAGAAGCACAGGGCACCAACACAATGAAAAGGGTCCATTCCACCTGTTTTATAATGTACTACAGGGTATATGGTCATAAGTACTTACTATACAGAAAAAAGTAATGTTTATAGAATCTATTTTAAATAACATGTATGATATTAGTAGTTAGACCATTCTTAATTGTTGAATTGATAAGGCACTTTTATTTACACCTTTCTTTAATTTAAGACTTGTATATTAACCTAGTGATGTGTTGCATGTGCACAAGAAATACAAGTTGAACCATGGTCACAGAGGCTAGTCCTGGGAGCTGTAGATGATACTGGTCTGGAAGTGTAAGGGCTGTCTGTTAGGATGGCTGGCGTTGCTGCTCGCTCGTGAACAAGGCATGGATTAGAAGGCAGGTTAGAGACGCTCTTATCACCTGTTACCTCAACAACCGCCAGTAATGACACCTGACAAAATGTAGCTCCGATACTCCTTTTAAGCGAGTATGCACACATACAGTAACAGCCAACAAAGCTTGTAGTGATGTTACTGTCTCTTTCTTGATCTTTGTTATTTTAGGAAGATTTTTTTAAATTTTAGATGAGTACCACATTAAAAAAAAAACGCATTAAAATGTATTCTTTGCCATTATTTTCAAGATATTTGGTACAAATTTGTAATATGAAAACCTTTGTATATTATGTAAAGAAGGCTAAAAAAAAACAAAAACAAAATATTATCCAAGCCAAGATCACACATTGACTGTAATCCAATTGTTCCATCTAGTGGAAGGTAAAGAAACAGCAAGCAGGTTAACTGCCTAATGACAAAGATACAGTACAAGGTCTAATGTCTCATTTACAAGCCCCCTTTAAAAAATTTTTGAGTGTTTTTTTTGTTGTTGTTGTTTTTGAGTGACTTTACCTGCCTTCTCACCACACTCTCAGCCCAGCAACGCCACAACAGGACACAGAAGAAACAATAAAGGGAAAGTGAATATTCAAAGCCTTGTCTGGTAGTAAAGCTTCTATTTTTGTAACATGTTTTGGTTAATAAACTCATGAAAGAGAAAGAGGGAGAGAAAAAGATGTCAGGTAGCACTTAACTATATTCCCGCAATAATTAGACTAGCTGTTGTTTGTATGATTAGGGGAGAAACATAAAAATGGTAGGACAAGTGCTATTTTCAGAATGCTTTGTTGTTGTGCTTCTGTTTTGTTGAGTGTGTCTTTCTTGTCAGTGTGGTAGTAAAGTGGTAGAAAAAACCCTGGATGTGCCAAACAGTAGTCGTTGCTTCCGCTTTCCAGTCTACTCGTCTATAATGTAGAATGGATTCCTAAGACATTCCAGCAATCTCAGTAGCGGCTTCTAGAAATATCTTTTAAAAAAGAAAAGAGGAGAAAAAAAAAGAAAAGAGAAAAAAAATGATATCCCTTTAGAAACCCAACAAAGCATGTTAACACATCTGTCACCAACCATGACATAGAATCCAGTTGTTTGTGTTTTTTTTGTTTTGTTGTTTTTTCTGTTTGCACACTATCATTCCTCTGCCGTGCAATTTGTACAAGGCGTTAATGCCTTGTGCTGTCACCCCTCAGGGAAGAGTTTTTTTTTTGTTTTTGCGCTTTCGGTTTGAGAGGACATTTGTTTGTACTCATTAGGTTTAGTTTATGTTTTTGTTCAGGGATGTTCCATGAGGAGTGGTCGAGATTAACATTTTTAAAATTCATCAATGAGTTGTTCAATTCTTTACATGATTGATGTCCTAAAGGGGGCTTTCAGCCACTCAGAGACCACTGTGCCCCTATGGTCAACTTCAAGAAAATCTCATTTGTAAAAAAAAATAACAAACAATAAACCCCATCACTTTTACAAAACCACAAGTTTTATCAGCACACAGCATATTCCTGTCACACAAAAATCTGTTTTGGTTCAAAATGGTGTCATCAGGGTCTTTAAAATGATAACCCTCTTTGTTAGAAAAACCAAATATTCTTATGCAATACTAAATCTGTTGTGTTTCGGTTGTAGTAGTTATGCTGTACCTAAGTAATAATCTCTGTTATGATCCAATACTATTTGGATATGCACAAGCCCTCTACGACGAGTAAACCTCAGTCTCCCAGCAAAAGAAAACCCAGTCTGGAACACTGCTAGACAATCCAGGTTGAGAGGCCCAATGGCCCGGCAAGAGCAGCAAAGAGGATGAGGTGTGAACGCTCAGGGAGGTAACAGGTAGACCGAAGAAGCAGCTCGCTTTCATTTGGACAGTAATGCAGAGCATGTGATTTTGCTCTTTTTCTGAATTTATGAGGTCTTTCAAACCTCTTGAAATTGATAAGAGGAGGTGACATAGCACACTGACCATGCAGTTATAGCACTTACTGTTCAAAAAAAAAATAATGAAGAGACTGAGACTTGGCTGATTTCCTGTTATTTATTTGCAAAACATTTGGTTTGTATCTTGTAAAAAAACAATGTAAAAAAAAAAAGATTCAGTTTTCTTAAGCTGTTATAATCTTGCTTGATGATTACATAAAACAATTCAGCTATAAGGTCTACCACCAAAACAGTTATTCTCTCATAAAATGAAAAAATGTTTCATTTTGTTTTTATTCAAGTCTAAATGGTTGAGTGGCTTGTAATGTGTTCTACAATATAAAACAAGCAATATGCCTTGTGTTACAATTACGGGTCTCTACAGTGCAGTCATCATCCTTTTTGAATTGACTTTCGATCATACAGCAAACTTTTATTCTCAGTCTAGAACAAAAAGTAATAAAGCCCCATCATTCTGTGTTCATCACCTTATGTACTGGTATGGTTGTGATATTGGCAGGATAGCAGAAAATGGTCATCAAACACATGAATACTTGTGTCTAACTATAAACTGCGCCTCTACACAGGCCTGTAAAGTGATGTCCTTCTGTATATTCTCACTTGAGATATCCCGATTTAAGTAAGGGATTGATGCTAAGTGTGCTATTCAATCAGTGTATAGTATTCAGTAAAATGTACTGGTCCTTCTGTCTCTGCTCTGTTGTCTGTTTGTAAAAAGCAATAGTGTGTATGTGTGTGCGTATGTGTTTGTACTCACAGTGTGTGAATAAATAAAAACCCCAGACAAGGCTTTAATAATTACAAAGGAACAGGGTTATGTGGATGAGGAGGTCTTGATATTATTTTGGACTTTAAAAAAAAAAAAAGAAAAGTGTTTTTGGAAAACGCCGAGCTTGATCCATCCATAATAGGTGTAGGTTTTAAAAGCATGACATAATGCCTTCAACAATTCATAGGTCTGCAGAGTGCTGTGAGGCAACATTGAACCAGCTTCACAGTGAAAAAAAAAAACATGCTTCTCTCTATCAGTTCGGACAGTGCAGACACATCTGAACCTGACGTGAACTGAAGTGATTTCCAGACTGTAAATTGTGTAAATGAGTGTTCCTGGCCATAAATTGTGAAGAACAGTGTTATGTCACGCTTAAAAAGTTGTGCTGGAGCGCCGGTGTGTTACCCAGAATTATGAGTCAGTCATCACATTTTAACAGAACTCATTTTCCAAAGCACAGCTGATAAGGATTTATGATTAAAAATATGTTTAAGAATATAGTTTAAAAAAATGAAAAGCAACTTTTAGCCATAATCGAATGTCAAGCAATAATATATGTCTTTGTATTATTTTTGATTTTTTTTTTTTTTTTGCATATAGTCTTTGAACATCTGCATGTAAATACACCTCTTATTTATCACTTTTTGGTTTATTTTGTGTCGATTTTTGTGGATGTTTTTATGTTTCATCTGTATATTTGACCAGTTCTGTTCCCAGGTGGAGAACTAAGAACTTGACATGGCCTGTATGCTGTATCTCTTATTTTCTCACTCTTTCTCTCTCCCTCATTCTCGGCTGTTTATTCACCATATTTAATGTTATTATTGATCACATGTATAAAGGTAGCTTTGTAACTTCTGTCTGTATAGGTAAGAGGAAAATACTGCTACTAAGGCCTACCCAATGAAAATATTTATCTGTTTATCAATTACACCATATTGTACGATAACTCTGTTTCTAGTTTGCTTCCCTCCTTTAGGATTAGTTTGATAGACATAGGGTGTGCTGACATTTATTTTGTGTTGCCCTGATGTGTGGTGCTAGGTAAGTTAATTTTGTGAACAAAGTATTAATTACTAAGCCTGGCCACCCTATTAGTCAATTCATTTCATTGCATATTAATGTATTATTGATATTAGGACTCAATAAATAATAATAATAATAATAATAATGAAAATGATAGTGGTAAAATTACCCAGCCAGTACCTGTATCAGTGTGCTGGTCTTGGGATAAGGCACTTATTTCCTTCTGACTTATAGCAAAGCTAGTATCTGCTAATTAACGAGCTATTTAAGGTTGCTTTACTGGTTTGTGGGAAAAATGATAATATTCAAACTGAAACAGCAGTGTTGTGTTTTTTTTTCTTTGTCTGATTGTAAAAACCACTCACTGAGGATGTAGTTTGTCAGGCTTTAAGATACTAAATATTTACCTCTTTTGTGTCTGCATAGTTCCTCACCTGATGCAGGGAAGTGGTGCTTGGATTAAACAGAGCCTCAGTATGCTTTTGTTATTCCCCATTTTAGACTATCCTGAAACAGCGGTTTCTTCAGACCAGTGGCATAAACCTCTTGCACCACATTAAGTGTTACAAATGTACATGAAAGGATTGCCATTTGAGGACAAAGTTGACCTTTTCTCTCCACTCTGTAGCAAATATCAGTAAGAATATGCTTGCAATAATACACAACGTATCACACTGAGTGCCTCTCGGTGTAACAGGATGCATACATGGTTTTGATTGTCTTTTTTTGTGGTTTTCCAAACGTGTACTGAAGTGACAATGTATTTTGTACATGAGGATGAATTCTCACATGCTTCAAATGTTTTTTCGGATTGTTTCTTTATGTGTTGTTGATCATTTTCACGTGGGTTGATACGCAACGTTAAAGGGTTTTCGATGTATAGACAGTCCGTTTAGAGTGTACATGTCACCCCTCACTTGTTTGAGAAACTGGGAAGTTTGTTTCATGTTGATCTCAAATGGTCAAATAAATGCTCGCAGACAATATTACAGAAAAGTTCACCTGCACATTTGGGGGTTTTTTTCTCAATTAGACAAAAGTTAACAGGCAATCCACTTTTCTTCATGTTCTGTCTGTTTTATATCAGCTTTTTTATTTCACTGAGAACAGAAGATTTACTAATGCATTGTATATCAAGTATTTGTATGTGTTTGTAAGAGGCATACAACACATCTGGATTTCTTTAATGTTCTGTGTTCAATGTGCGCTCAGTCGGTTGGGGTAACGTAATATGAAGGGTGGGTGGAGCAGGGGTGGATTCTTTTTCCATGCAAAAGCAGTACAAATTATGGGAAAGCCGAAACTAGTGTGTGGTTGTCACAAATTTCTAAGTCACATGTTTGCTACTGATGTTAAAATGGGGACAGATGATCATGTACCTTTTTATCCAGCTCTTTTGAACTCTCTTTAGCAGGTAGTCTATTCACAAACGTAGTTTTGCTCCTTCTTGTCTGATTCTTAAATATGAAAATAAGTATTTTGATTCATTTTGTAAATACAGCTGTAAAGAAAAATAAGAAATTTAATGTTGTCTTTTAAATACTTTTCATTCTAATATGAATGTTGTTATATTGTACTTAGAAACTGTACCTTTAATATTACCTTTATTAAAAGTGCATTGGACACATCGATTTTAGATGTGCTTTATGTGCTGTTATCCCATAATAAAATTTACCGCTTGTAATGGGCTTTTATTTCCTGACTGTTTATCTGTCTCAGTTGTCTGCTCTCTCTCTCTCTTTCTCTCACTTCTTTTTTTAATAAAATTAATCAAACTGCATATTTTGATCGGCAATAATTTCAAACATATAATTTCTTCTCTATTAAATTACAAGTGTTTGCCTCACTCCACAAAAAACATCTCCAAATCATATGAACAATAATAATGTCATTAAATCTGTTGAAGGCTTGCATCTGTGCAACTGAAAATTAAACTTGGGTTCAATTTATGATCATTTTTTTAAACTCTCACAAAAATATAATCTGCAAAACTGTTAAGCCGTATGACAACTTTATTGTCAGTCAGTGTTTCAGAATTTTAATACAAACTAAAATAATTTGGGTACAAGGTACAACTCTAATTAAAATATCTCAACTTGTGACCTAAACTTGGTAAATTCATGGTCATTTCTCTGTACTTTTCCCCAAGTATCTCTTTAATAGAAGTCAACTAAGCAAAGTGCATGTACCATGTGCTTAATACCCAAGCCAGATGTGGATATGAGTATCATTAAGGTTGGAAAATGCAAGAAGGTAGGTCTGGTTGGGAAGCATCTGAATGGGGCTGGGGATCACATCTGCAGACTTACTCAGACTTCATAGACCCACAGAGTTGAATGAAGGACAGGAGTTGGAATAATTTGAAGCCATAATTTTAAAAACAGGAATGTCGTAGACTGTGGTCCTAACTGGGTTCCAGTCTATGTAAGGGAAAGAATGGGAATGACTGCAGCAGATATGGCAGTGATTGATGTCACTGCCTTCAGCCACAGTAAGGCCAATGCAATAAGAGAATTTATTGCAGTTATGAGAATATATTATATTTTATATTCAGCCTTGTGCTGGACAGAGAACTTCCATATTTTTGGGCATACTGAATTATTTCAAAAAGACATTTGAGGGATATATGTTATGGACTTGTCGAATGTTTTATTTTTTCATACATATCCAAATAAACAATAAATAAGCGGGTAGAATACAAACTGACTACAGTTAATATCCAGAAGGGGGCACCAATGTGCACAAAGTGTTTTATGCCAACATTATTTCACCAGAAGAAGAATGTCGCCTGTCAAACGTTTGTTAGCAATCTAAGGCTAACAACTGACATATTTACAGTAGTTAGCTAGCTTTACATGTTTTTATTCCTGCGGCCCAAAAGACAGTGATGGAGCTGGTTTGGTGAGTAATATTTTCAATGTAAACTTTTTAAGACTGTCATAGCGATTTATTTTGTGATAATTCAACTAACTTGGCCCTAGCGTGGGTTATATCGTGATGACAGACTGACGGCTAGCTATGCTAACCTAAAGTTAGAGTTGTGTCCGGTAAACCGCACTAGTTTACCGGGCACTTATTATTACCATTGTGTTACTATTCTGTCGCTCTTATTCTTTATGTTTGAAATATGAGTACGTACTGGTTAAATGAGAGAAGTGCTGCACTAACGTTAGACCAGCTAACCCCAAACGTGTGCTGACGGTCAAGCTGTTTTAACGAGGCAGGAAATACACACTACGTTGACCGTTCAAACAGTGAAATAAATGTCTAGCGTTGTGTTTTGAGAAGTTTCATATCGTTTTTTAAGCAAGCGTTAAGCCATACAAATACCCCGCGGAGTAACGTTACCGTAACAATAACGTTAAATTACTGTTAATTTCGACAACTATAAATGTGAACTAGTTACTGGACATTGGACATTATTTGTTCAGCTTAAAACATCAAAACTTGTGCTTATGTCTTAGGAGGCTATGGTTATCCTATTGTCCTGTTTATTTTACGTCATGTGCTGCCGATCACATTGACGTTACAATAAAGTTAATGTTAGCTTGTATTCTGTCGGTTGAAACAGGAAGTTGTAAGTAGTGTGTTCTACTTGATTGGGACTGTGTAGTGTTACCATGGTGACACTAACAAATGTAATAATTAGCACATGGTCCGATACTTTCAGATAATTACAACTCGACTAGGTTGTGTTAGGACAATAACTGTATGTGAAAACGTTTGATACCTAGCTGTAAGGTCAATTTAAAAGTAACGTTACTTCAGAGTTATACACGCATATAACGTCACCTATACAAACTGTACTTGTACGTACAAGCATTACAATGAATCACAATAGGAAGAAACATAGCATGCAGGAACTATTTAAGTAACGCTATCTATACAGGTAAAGTGTTAGTGTGTGCTGATTCACACGGATTAGATTTTTTTAAAGTAATTTCAAATGACATGACAAAAAAAATCTAATTATAGCATTTTCAAGCCACAATCAGTGAGTGTTTGGTAATTTTACATTATGCATTATTGACCAGCTGTTGCCACTTACACTATGTGCCTTCCACACAAAGTTATTGCTTGTTGGACGCTCATCCAATGTAAAATAAATGTTATGCCATTCATTGTCATGTGTGCAGATGTGTGTTGTAATACAGTATCATATAATTCATACTGTTAGATGATATTATTACTATTACGTGGTATTACAATGTATCCTGGTAAATGTAGTACTGGATAACTGTCATTGAACCTTGTTAATGCTGTAATAGTTCAGATGTTTCAATTTTGAGGTACTCTTTCAACTGACAATGTCATGGCCAATAGCTCTCAGTTATAGATTATTATTTAATTTGTTTTTTTAGGACGAGTCAAGATGAAACAGAAATAACGATTGGAGCTTTTAATTTTTCATAATGAACAATTGAAAAGGAGTTTCAGCTTCTGTGTCAAACTCCTTGCTTTTACACAGACTTTAACTCAGTAGTGGTAATATTGGAAAACAGAAAAGCGTGCCTCTATTCTCGAGCCATCTGTTACGTAGAGTAACTGTCATTTAATGTGTACACTACCCTACAACAACAGGTTGGAGACCCTGATTAACTTCTTGAATCTTGCATGTTGAAATAAATGTAATGTCTGTCCCAGCACAGAAGCAAAGGAGTGCAGAAATAATACATTTGGGTACAACATAGGATCTCTAATATTGCTCATTTTTCTTTTTATCCTTTTATCTTTTATCCTTTTTCTTTTAAATTAAGGGAGGATCCCCCAGTGCCTGAAGCTCCATTCTTTACCCGAGATCACTATGACAAATACTCCCTTGCACCTACTGTTAGAGAGTTGTGGGCCTTTCTCCAAAGGTAATAAATAAACATATAAAATGAATACCTCAATTCAGGTGTACTTTTACCATACTATTGAAAGGCTAACTAGTGAGTGTTCATCTGACATGTTCTTTTCTCCTCATTTGTTATTTTTGTCTTCTTACCCAAGCCCTGTAGAGAATGCCAACATAACAAAGGAACATGATGCTGGGGCTGCAAAAGCTTCCTGCTCTACTACCACAGAGGAAGCTATGGAGTTTGAAGATGACAGTTGCATCAGCAAGGAAGAGTCCTGTTGGGACAGCGATGATAGTGATGGTTTGGTTGCAGACAGTGCTGCAGAAGGTGCAGAAGATTGTAAGGATACTAAAAAAACAAAAGTTGAGCTCAAGCAG
Organism: Euthynnus affinis; assembly: GCA_029490765.1. NCBI lineage: Eukaryota > Metazoa > Chordata > Actinopteri > Scombriformes > Scombridae > Euthynnus > Euthynnus affinis. The sequence goes on along the minus strand of CM055844.1, from coordinate 17,381,448 downwards.
TTAAAGAATGAGGCAGATGCTGCTTATCCTGAACCCAGACTACCTTACCCGTGTATGTCAAGCCTGTCCAGCAAAGAGCAGAAGACGTATCTTGGCTTTTTGAAGAAAAAAACAAAGGAACCTCCACAGGTGCCAGCATTCTCTCCTTAATGGTATATTAATCCTGCCGGTCCTTGACGTATTGATTTACTGAAACAATCTGCACATTTTTTCAGAGCTTAAAGGAACGAGTAAACAATGAAGTGATGCAGTTCATGAGGTACTTGCAAGATGTGTCCAGAATATGCGCCAACGACTACAGCTTCATATCACAAGGAGCTATGCAATATTCAGAGGTACTATCAGGATCACACCTGTCATCAGTTCTTTGTGATGTGTGTTTATAAGTATTGAAACATAGACTCTCAATTTGTTTTTTCAGGATTTATTCAAGTGCTGTTTGGAGTGCATTAAGGAATTTCCTCAGCTATACCAGATCCATGAGATGACCAGTTTGACGGGGGGAACATTCAACCCAGGGCTCACTCTGACCTTTGAAAAAGAGCTACTTATCATGGTAATGTGCTTTTGAAATGCTACTATCACACAGAGACTGTCCCAGTCCCAGTCATGTAGGATTACCCCTCCATATAATTTGGTTGTTCATAAATGCCATTGTCCATTTTCATATTCAACCATAAGTGTTGAATTGCAGTCTTTTTGTGTTGGTTCACTTTCTTTATTTCCATATTTGCACCCTTTATTTCTCCAGGGCAATGTGGATATTACGGACCACAAGATAGTGCCTGCTGACGCACAGCTTGCATCGGATTATCAGAGTGTTTCATCAGAGAATCCTCCAGCTAAAAAAGCTAAGGACATGCACGCTGTAAGCAATTGTCTCGCTTTTTTAATTACTCCAATAAAGTAAGTCACAAAGATGTTTTACTGCTAGAATGGGATTCATGACCGCAGGTCTATTGTAACTTAATTTCAGCTCTTGCAGTTTTCACAAAAGACACCAGAGGGTGTTCAAGTCTTGCTCAGCAAAACCAGGACTAATTGAGTTTCTGAAGGATGCTGGGTCACACACAGAAATGTCAAAGTCCAGTTAATTGAAGACAGTTTGTAGTTACTTATATTTGTTTGACTGATGTTGTAGCATAATAAACTAGTCTTGTTTTTCTCTACAGGTAATCAGCAGTGATAGTAATGCCGAGAGGCTGAGTGCCCGTTATGAGCCTCACGTGTGTCTGACTCAAGATGCCCTGGTCAGACTGCTAGACAACCATGGCCCTGACTTTGGAGAGCAATGGGAACTGCCTGTTTGGGTCAAATTAAATCCTGAAAAAGGTATAGCGTTATAATTGGGGCATTCAGGTTATAATGGTGGAAATCAGTGTAATTAGGGGTAATCTAGAATTTGCTTCGAACATGTAAAAATGAAATACATCTCTGTTCCGCCTCGCTCTTTTTTTTTTTTCCTCTTTCCTCTCTATGTTCTCCATTTGAACTATCACATAATGGCAAAAATTCTTCCAAATAACCATTCTATCCTATCTTATTGAAACCAGGTGTGAACTTAAATCCTTACATTCTGAATATAGACAATACATCCCTACCTCACAAAAACATGTTTAAACCAAAGATGTGCTAGGTAAGATGGTGATCCCACATATAGTCATACAGAATAACAGAAATAGCAGTGTGTGTGTGTGTACAGTGATGTTAATGAAAACAAAAACATACAGTATGAGTTGAATGTTACTCCGTGCTTATATTTCTTCTTAACAAGAGATTATTTAGAAAGCAACAACCAAAAATGTGCCCATATGGTTTTAGCTTGCTCACTGTGGAATTCTATTGGCAAAGATATGTTTCAGAGTTTTAAAAAGGTGCTTTTGAATATGTTTGTGCTTAAATCAGTGTGTATTAACATTGAATGGCCTCATGGTGGCACAGTTTGACATAGTCCTTTATTTCATACTGCATATCTTGCTTTACAGGCACTAGTCAGAAGAAGACTGTGTACATAGACTCACCCCTACTGAAGTCTGAAATGACAGTGAGAGAGAGGAGTCATGTTTTCCATGAAGAGAGTTTGAAGCTCTCCATCAAGAAGAATGGTAGAAAAAATGTATTCCATTTAATGACGGAGCTTCCTGTGAATGAGCAGCAACTCTCACCGGTATGTTGACATACAAGTACATGTGGTCATATACATGGTACTGTATCATGTATGTAGTCTTATTTTATCTGATCAATAATTCTTTGTTATGTGTTTGTAAAACAGGAGAAATCGCAGAGAAATTTTGTGTCTTTTGATAACAGTGGTCTTGACTTTGAGGTAGACCTCACTGACCTGGAGACATTTGGAGAGACAACACCGCTTAACCCTTCCAAAGCGCAGAAGATGAGGATGCAGAAACAACAGGATGCATGTGTTAAAAGTGAAAAAGTTACAGGTACATCACCTTTAAGTAAGACCAAAAAGTCCAATGAGCATCTTGTAAACACTAGCAGTAGTTCACAAGAGACGAGTGCGTCATTGACAGACAATGATTACCCTATAACAGAGGAGATGACTCAGCTTCTTGTGAGTGAGGCCCGTGTTGATGTGACTGAACGGCTGACACAAGACTGTGCTCAGGAAAGTGATGGAAACCAAACAGTTACTGGAGACTCAGATGATGAGAGGTTAGTCATTGATGACCCTTTGTCTCCAGCTGCCACACCCACAACACAACATAAGCCTAAACCAACACCATGCTCTGCAGAACCCCCTCCTACCCCGGCCTCTGTAAATTCAGCGTCATCTTCCCCTCAAAAAGTCACAAGGCGGCGACAAGCCAAAGGAGCAAAAATGCCTGACGATCAGCTGGGTGAGATCTTGCGCATGCAGACAGCGATGTTCAACTCTGCCAACGACACATGCAAATCCTCAAGCAAATCCCAGGAGACCAACTCACCAACCAAAAGTAGGGAACCCTCAGTTCACTCCCATCCAACATCCTTGGTTAAGCCCTGTGTGTCCTCATATTTAGAGAGAAACCAGAACCAGGGTGAAGAGACCTGTGCTGCTCCTCTTCATGGATGTGCACAAGTGGTCCATACTACAGGGCAGAAAAGTTAGTGTCAAACAATTTTTCAATCTGTGGATTTAAGTTGTATCTATGCAGTAAATTAACATGCAGTGCATACCCCCCCACACACAGAAATCCTGTCACAGGACCTGCAGGCTGGTGCAGAAGATGAAAATGACTACAAGGCTCCAGAGAAGGGCAACCTGCTCTACAAGATCTACAGTCTGCAAGACTTGCTGCTCATGGTGCGCAGTTCTGTCTCACTGACCCATAACAGAAAAGTAGTCTGCAGCCAGAGCAACAAGGTATACATGTTAGGTCATACGCATCCTACAGAATTTCATTTTTTAAATTGTGGATACTAAAAGGTAAAACAAGTCTGCAATTGCTTTATCTCTCTTGTTTGTTTTTTCTGCCTCAACAGTATGTGCCAGTGCATGTCTTGCCCAAGCTGGAGTACCAGTTGAGTTATGGTGTTGAGTGTCTAAGCAGAAGTGAGGCTTGCCAGTTGTGGACAGAAACAGCGCTACACTCCAGTACTGTTTCCTACATAGGTAAAACTTTTATGACAGTTACCTGCAATCTTGTTCCTTCTAACTTCAGTTAAAATCAAGGCTGAAATGTTTCTTTTCTGTTTTAATGAGGTATGGAATACCCCCTTAGCTTTTCCTTTTTTTTTTTTAAATAAATGCCAAGAGAGTACTCAAAGTAGCATTTATGTGGCTTTTTCTCTTCTTCTTCCTTCACTGCATTCAGTAGAGTGGGCAAGGCGGATCCTCCCACATAAACCAATGGAATAGTCTGTAGATGACTCACCACCCTGCACTGACTGTGTACTGATTATGTTTACTTTGTTGCCATAACTACAGCCACATTTAGTTGTGGGGAATCACACAGAAGGCAGTGTGCAGAGTTCAGCTAAATACTGTTCATAGCTTTAATTAAATTCCCTTAACGCATATTATCGACTTCAATGTGCTGTTTACCTGTAGCTTAAGATCCAGGGAAAGACTCCGCTCTTGCTCTGTGAGGTTCATTGATTTGTTGATATGTGTAGAACTTGTAATGAATGTACATTCCCAGCAATCATTTACCCAGCATAATATTGATCATCATTTTTATGTGCAAGATTAACTGCATTAGTCAGTGTATTCCACCTTATTGCTCTGAGTGGTATAGCGAAAAAAGCCCAGGTTTTTGAAAGAGAATGTTTCAGATAAAAGAGTGCTGGAGCTTCAGTATAATGGAAGAATATGTGTCTTAGGTTGCCATCAGTTATATAAGAGAAGAGAATGAATTGTTGTTGGAAGATAACAGTGATAACATTCAACCTACATGAAAAATATCTCCCACTTCATGGCATTATGCGACAAGCACAGCTGATAACAGACTTCCTTCTTTGCTTAGTGGTTCATGGTTCATCATGTGGTTCATCATGTGGCATTCCACAATTGTGTATTTATGACAGAGGCTGTAGGCTCTAAAAAAGCCTGTGATTGAAGGAATTCATTGTTGAAATAAGTAGGCATTTCAAACTGGAGCGAGAGGCAGGAAAGGAGACAGGACCAACAAGCATTTCTTGCCACCCACTCAAGCTTGTAACAACGCCGGCAAATCATCACAGGCTAATTCCTTTGTAAGCACTAGCAATGGCACTGATGATGAAGTGAAGCTCTTGATGTCTGTGCTCATTAGCTCTTGTTCTTTTTCTTAGTGTATCTCTCACCCTCCCCTTCTGTCTCTGTAGCTCACATCAATGCACACACTTCAAAAGTAGCTCAGCTAAGAAAGCTGCCTGACGACTGGAAACAGAACATCTCTTGTGGGTTCAAGTGAGTGCCGTTGGAACAGATGTGTGTGGATGATATGATTAACCTAATCACCCCTGTATGATTATGTAACTTAAGGTTTAGAAGATTTAATTATGAAATCCAGCCTGTTTATCAGTAAAACCAGGAGAAAGCTGAGGCATCTATTTTTGTCAGTAGTTGCTATCATCACATCTGGTTTTGTCTTGAGAATTAGTGTTGAAATCTAGATCCCAAGCAAAGTAGTGAGATTATAACTTGGTGATATCTCTCCACAGGCCGTCTAAGTCACTGAATATACTGCACCACCTACTGAAAAAACTAACTGGGTAAGTTGTTGAGGACATTCACCATTTTAAAAACAAAGTTTTCTTTGTAGGTTTTTAGTGCTTAGCTTCCCCACCCTTATCCACATTACATATGTATAATGTTGTTAGACTGTATACAATGAAATATTTTTTATTAGCTTTACAGCTTATGATTCAATGCAATAGGTTTTCGTGTGTTGGTCCTAATGTGAGCACACTATGTTCTGCATTAATTGTGTAAAATCTGTTTTTAAAAAAACAAGATCATACATGTATAAACAAATGGATTTAATGTAGCTAACAAAAGTTGAGAAGGGTTTGGTCTTTTTCTTAAACCTTATTATTAGTTGGACAACAGCTTCAGATGAACTGTCTGTGCACATCTATTGGCACGATCTGTTTGAGATGGCGAAATTTTTGTGAGGTCTGACACCCTCAGGCTGATGACGTTACTCTGCCTTCACATTTTTGTTGGAGTTACACAGTTGATTACTCAATGACATACAATAGATGTGTCATATTCTGCTTTCTTAAGGCAGTGTTCACATACATACCAGTCACAGCAGACGGGAAGTAACACAGAATGCTACTACATGTTTTAGTTTATGTGCTTCGTCTTTAACACACCCTGCATTACTTCATTTGTAGGTTAGAAGAAGGACAATACCTGATTGCACACAAAGCAAGGGAACCATTTGTGACTTTATTAAAAACAGTTAATGGGAAAGTAAGTCGGGGGTTATACAACCTGGAGCAGGTCCACAGCACTGTCCCCCAGCCACCAGCCTCTGGCCTTGTGCCCTGGATACCTGTTGATCCAGCTGTGGTCCTGCCCTTCCACCAGAAACACGGCCGTGTTCCCTGCACCTTCCCACCAAAACCCTTTCTAAAGGTTTGTTCATGGTTTATTGTTTTGATCAATGGCACCATTTATGTGTTGCAGGAACTATTAGAAAGTTGTTTATTGGTTAATGTTTAAGAAGTCTGTGCCCTTTCTTCAGTGCACACAGAAAGGGGATTAACTGAAAGCCAAGATAAATTAAATGCAGTCTCTCACTAAGTTGAGTGCAAAGACTTGGGTCATTTTCTTATCAGACTGGCTGAACTACTGCATAGTTTGCTTGCACTCCAACAAAACCAACAAGAGTGACAATAGAAGGCACAGCAGTATTAGCAGCAGCTACACAGAGTTTATTGGTGTAGACTCTGAGACATTCATTAGATGCCTGTCTAAAATTCCACACAGGAAAGATGTAATCACATCTTTAAACTTGTCAAACAACAAAGGAAAATAATGTGTTCAAAAATATGTTTTCAACCGAGCATTTGGATTGTCAACATTTGTGACTGATGTTAGGGAGTCCCAAGATTCAACCTTTTTACTTTCTTTCATTCCATCAGACATCAAAAGATGGGACATCACAGTCAAACAGCCATGGAGCCGGGCAGTCAAAGAAAAACTTGAATGCAGGAGGCAACAAGAAGAAGAAAAAACAAAGTAAACGTTCAGCCAAGCGTAACAAGTATATTAAAAATCTTGTTCAGAAGTCAATTTAAAAAAAACCATATCATAGGATTTAATATCATGTTATTTCATATCATGGATTAGGCAAGTCAGAAGAGGAGCTAGATCCTTGTTGCTGAGGAGAGGAGAGGAAAGGAGAGGAGACCACTGACAATGTTAAAGATTTCATACAAGAAATACATTGTGACCTTAAACTTAAATGTGAATGCTAAAGCATGTTTATATTACAGAATATATGTTTTCTACTATAAATATTTTCTATTTTGTTCAATAACATTTCATGTATAGTTTGTAATTTTTTGTAAATCAGAGCTACAATAAACTTTCAAGTGTTGCTATGGGTGTGTGGTTACTGTCAGTAATACATAAGTTGTTTATAACTGTTTGTTGTCTGGACCGTGTAAAGGAAGAATGAGACATCACCTTGAAAATCTCCTGAAGGTGCAGAGCTCTTGTGACTTAGAATAGTGTGTGTGTGTGGGGAAAACAAAGATTTAGAGCTTCATTACTTAGACTTCACGTGGCTGCTAGTTGAACAGGGTGGAGTCATGAGTACATGGAAAAGGGGAGTGAATCTGAGTCAGGGGAGGTGAAAGGGGAAACCTTTTTCTGTCAGAAAGCTCTAAACCTCTACATCACAAGGACCAAACTCTGCATCATCTCAACTTCTTCAACTTAGGTAAGTTCAGTGTTATGATACGTTTTACCGTGGAATAAGTCGATTTGTAATTCAGATATGTTTTACACAGTGGAAAGGTTTGTGTTAATGTTCTACCTTATATGACAAATGTTGCTATTGACATGAATCGCTATTTTCGCATAATTTCCATTCAGTAAACATACTTTATTGATTCTCTTCTTGAATTTTGGTTGCATAAGAAATTCCTTCTCTCCAGTGTGAGCTCACTAACTTGATTGTGTGTGTGTGTGTGCATGTGAATGTAGTCAGTTGTCATACCAGCCTGAAGTACAGTAGCACATTTTCCAGGGTGTGTCTCCTTGGGGTTGCTGTTGAGGATGTGTGTCAGACTGAACAAGGATCTGAAAGAGTTACTGGACTGGCAACAGTGTCAAAACTTTTGTTACCAGGAACCACACTGACTGTGATTATGACAAAGCAAGGAAAACGGAAATCACTCCTGATAAAAATGGATAAAGTCTCTTAAGTGATATTGTGTGACTCACTTAAGCAACAAAGGCAGTTTCTCTGTTCCTCTATTTAGAAGACTTAGTCTTAGGGGCTGGTGCAACCCAAGTGAAGGTGATTATATCTTCACTTCAGACATAACAAACATGACCGACTTCAGGGCACGCCAGTGATAGGATTACAGTGACATTTGATTACAAGATTGTTAAGTGTCTGTTTTGAATTTTTGGTTTTGTCACCTTTTCCAGGACAGTCAAAATGGCTATGGTATCTGAATTTCTGGGTCAGCTATCTCTCAACATTGGGGTAAAGTCTTTTTTTTTTTTCAAAAATACACTACACTGGATAGACTGCATGCTGTGTGTATTATGAAGGCCTAATTTTTATATCTTTCTCTCATTTCCATTGAATCCACAGAGCAGTGAACCCCTGTTCCCCACGGTTGTACCTGTTGTGGACTTTGACCCCGACAGAGATGCTGCCAGAATAGAGACTGCTATCAAAACCAAAGGCAAGATACTCTATTTGTTGCTCAAAAATCAATCCTTGGTTCTGCAATTTTCTCTCAAGGGATGAGTAGCTGGTATTTCTGAGTCAGCATCCTGGCTTACAATGTTTGACCATACTGGGAATACCTCCAAGTCTGCTTCAGAGCTGGCAGAGCTCTGTTCTAGCCACTGATGGAAAGCTACTGGCAACACTTTGGCCACCAGCTCTTTAACAGCAACCATTTTGTTGTGATGAAGAATAAGTTGTATGTAAAATGATGTTTCTTTACTGATAGGGTCATGATTGGAAGGATCTTTTGTGACCGTGCTATGTTAAAGCACACCCACTTTGCTGCCACGCCCTCTTATACTTGTTATATAGTTTGTATGTTCTCTTCTCAAAGGCTAAGCCCCATCCACTACAGTACAGCCTTGATGGTGCTGCAGCTACAATAGAATATTGAACCACTGAATTGTTCAAAAGAAAAACAGACAACACCCATCAACATTTGAAAAGCCTCTCAGATAAACCCTTTCAGATAAACAACCCAGATATTTTCATGCAAAATTAAGCCTGCTATGCATAAAAATGTCTCACTGTATGAGTTCTCACTTTAAAAGTTGGAAGTAAATGAAAATACAACTTGTCTATCCTCCAAGGAGCTGGCTTAATAAATTCAAAAATTTACATTGAAGCCAAAACTTCAGACTTTCTGAAATTATGGCAAGAGCTTCAGTCACAAAGACTGCTCAGCTTGCTAGTGTTTCAATAGGAACAGTGACTAGAGTGACATCTGTTGGAAAGACTTCAGTAAATGGGGTGGTAAGGGTGTGGTCGATAGCGCACATTTGATGACTGCTTGTAACATTAGTGCGATTTGTAAGGAAATGCAGAAGAGTGACTCTTCCTCAGGTGACTGAGAATGTCAATGCAGGACGTGATCAAACTGTGTCAGCAAGAACAGCCTGTCAACAATTACATAGAGAGGGATATTATAATAGGGTTGCGGTGCATAAACCCATCATTACAAGGATGAATGAACATTTGAGAGTTCAGTTGTACAGAAACCATAGGCCCTGCCCTACGGAGATGTGGGGAAAAGTGATATGGTCAGATGAGTCATCCTTCAACATATTCTCAACAAGTGGGTGAGTGCATGTTTGGCATACACCAAGAGAACTGTACAGGCCTGAGTGCTTGATCCCTACAGTGAGGGGATCTGGTGGCTCTATTAGGCTATAAGGGGTATTTATGGTTTGGGTCCACTTGTCCCCTTAAAGGGAGGGGTCACTGCAAATCAACACAAAGTTGTTCTGAGTGATCACCTTTATCCTATGATGAAACACTTCTATCCTGATGGAAGTGGTCTCTTCCAGGATGACAATGCCCCAAATAAAAAGAATGAGGGGTCACTGAATAGTTTGATGAGTATGAAAATGATGTGACTCATATGCTATGGCCTTCGCAATCACCAGATCTCAACCCAATTTAACACCTATGGGAGATTTTTGGACTGACATGTTAGACCGCACTCTCCACCACCATCATCAAAACACCAAATGAGGGAATATCTTTTAGAAGAATGGTGTTCATCCCTCCAGTAGAGTTCAGGGACTTGTAGAATCAATGCCAAGGCACATTGAAGCTGTTCTAGCACATGATGGCCCAACACCTTACTAAGACATTTCATGTTGGTTTGTCCTTTAATTTGTCACTTATCTGTATCATTTTCAAGACATTTTTACAACCTAATTAAAGGAATATTTGCTTAAAAGGTGTTTTTATTTACATAAAAGGAATAATATCGGCAAATTTCCTTCAGCTTCACTTCCAAACATTGATATGTGCCAGTATATCAGCCCAAATGAACTTATATCAACTGGACTCTTGAAAAATCATGACAAAATGTCATACATAATTTCTGGCAACTATTCTAGTTCTTATACCGTTTTTCCTCTAACTCTTCTTTTCATCCTTTATAGGGTCAACAGTCCTTGGAATTGCTCTAATAATTTAGATTGATAACTGTATTTTTATTTAGTGGCTGCTTTGCATTTGTTTGTCTCATATAACATGTAAATCTGTTTAACATTTACTTTAGGAGTGGACGAGCAGACCATCATCGATGTCCTAACAAAGCGGACCTACTCCCAAAGAAGAGACATCGCTTTTGCGTATGAAAGAAGGGCAAAGAAGGTACAGCAGGCCCAGGAAGACAGTCTGAACTGCTTCACATCTTTGATTATGTTGTGGTTTTGTCACTAAGGGACAGATTCAATACAGTCAGCTAATACTGTTGTATTTTTAGGACATGATCACAGCCCTAAAGGGAGCTCTGTCCGGCTCTCTGGAATCAGTGATCCTCGGACTGATGAAGAGCACGGCCCAGTATGATGCCTCTGAGATCAGAGGATCTATTAAGGTAATGGGCATGGATTGCATCACTTGTACTTAACACCAATGGAGTCAATCGAAAGCTTACACTGCCCTCTCCTGGAAAAACGACAAAGCTTTCATTTTCTTCAATCATATCGGAAGTTAGATCATATATATATCGTATATCTTGTATCTTAAGGTGTTGTGTATAAAAAATAATGAAGATTTCTGTCTTTTTCAGGGCTTAGGAACTGATGAAGAAACACTGATTGAGATTTTGTGCTCACGCAGCAATGCTGAGCTGGTGGAGATCAAGCAGGTCTATAAGGAGTGTAAGTCTACAACATGTCTTAAGGCATTCTCATATACTGCTCCTGTATAGTGTTCTCGTTTCCTGTCACTTATGTCCTTAAACCATAAAATCAACAATTACATGATTTCTTTGATTATGTAGAGAGATGCCTAAAATGACAATATTGTTTCCCACAGTGTTCAAGAAGGATTTGGACAAAGATGTTGCAGGCGACACCTCTGGGAACTTTGCTAAGCTGCTGCTGGCTCTGGTGCAGGTGAGATCTGTTAGCGCCTGTCTTTATGATTTATATAACATACTGTAATACTGTTGAAACTGACCTGAGTTACACCTTAATTCTTTGCAGACTAAGAGAGCAGAACCGTCCGCTGTCGTAGACTATGAAAAGATCGATGATGATGCCAGAGTAAGTTGCCCATCTCACTTTGTTGCTGAATAAAAGTAAAGTCACACAAAAAGAATAATTCATCTCAAATTCAACATTCATTTTCTCTGAAATGTAAAGATATCCAATTGTGAAAATGTCTTTTTTTTATGTTAGGACTCACCTAACATAGATACTGGAATTAAACTCCAGGCTCACACAAGCCTTAATAGATTTATAATAAGTATAATATTTCTAAGAGATTGGGAAATTACAGTTATAACACTGATAAATTCAAATTCAAATAGCTTTATTGGCATGAACAAAAAAACATGTTGTTGCCAAAGCAGTTTACAGAAGATTACCTCACCTCTCTAAACTTCTCCATGCTAGAATGATGGATATTTGCTTAATGTTTGAGAAAGCATTTGTTTCAAGGTGAACAAGTTCTTGACTTGACAAGACCATTACTAAAATTAATACCATGTCTAACTTGAGCTGATGTCATTCTTTACCCAAAGTCATTCTTTCATTTTGAGTTCTTGCATTTCAACAAACAAGAAAATCATTTAACAAATGAGTTTGCAAAGGATAATGTTGTCTCACTTTGTGCTGTTGACATTGCTTTTGTCAATTAGTTTTATTGCAGAGTTGTGTATATAATATTGTGCAATGATACTTAATTTTGCTACCTTAACTTTTATACCACAAAGTGTTAACTATGGCATTTATTGGTGTTTTGTTGATTCAACTCAGAAACTCTATGATGCTGGAGTAAAGATTAAAGGAACTGATGTGGCCACTTGGATCTCCATTATGTCTGAGAGGAGCGTACCCCACTTGCAAAAAGGTACAGCACCCTATTTGCTTGTGGTATCATTGTTACAAAAATGCTGATTTCTGACTCGCTTTAATAACTTGATAACGAAGAATTGTTAAGTTAGAAACATTACCAGTCAGATAATGACTAACAACTTTCTCTCTTTGTTAGTGTTTCAGAGGTACAAAAGCTACAGCCCCTACGACATGCAGGAGAGCATTATGAAGGAAGTTAAAGGAGACTTGCAGAGGTCCTTCCTGGTACTAGGTACACTTATCTTTCATTAATAATTCATTTCATTTACACATTAATTGCTTTTACAAGTAATTTACTGATTCATAATTGGAAGTGAATGTGCGGCTTGTAAGCCAGGCTTCATTCTATGAATCACTTCCAAAATGATGAAATAAAATGATCTGTCAAATACAAAATGCATTATTGTGGATATATATTCTGTTTTCCTTTTGTTCCAGTTCAGAGCTTTGAAAACAAACAGCTGTACTTCGCCAACAGACTGCATGAAGCCATGAAGGTAGTTACAGTGCGGTTCTTCTTCTTGTTGAAATGTGGCTATTTTGAGGGCCAGATGTAAGAAGTACATCTCCTTGTGAAAGTGCAAATTTGCTGCAGGAGCACAGAATCTGAAGTTTGCAAAAGTTGTCTTACAACATCGTTGCATCAGCTGCTGTAGTTAAGAACAGAGCTTGTACAACTTTAAATGCTGACTTGTGTTTGTCTGCTCAGAGTAAGGGAGCCAAAGAGAAGGTAGTGACCAGAATCATTGTGTCACGCTGCGAGGTGGACCTGAAGAAGATCTGCTCTGAATACAAGGCTCAATACGGACAGTCTCTTCAAAAGACTATTCTTGTGAGTGAATTATACAACCTGCCTGTGGCCTATTACTGATTTATAGTACATCTTGTTCTGTCATGCAGCCACTCTAACTTGTTCTCTGTCTTTTACTTCTGCAGGAGCACACCAAGGGAGACTATCAGAAGGCTCTGCTTGGTCTGTGTGGACCAGAGCACTAAGAATCATCCTCAGTGTCCACCACTGGAAATGTGCATGGCAGGATGACAAGTGAATCATGTATCACACTTGGAAAAAAACTCTGCAGGCAAAGCCCATTCTTCTATTCCACTGTTCAAAACATTCAAGGAGATAAATGTGTCTTTTTGATACATGAAGATTTTTTACTACAATTTTTGTTACACCAAAATAGCAATAAAGTTGCTTTGTTGCATGGTTGTTTTTTTTACTTTTCTCGCATCCCTTTTTGTTTTTACTTGCAGTTTACATCAATATCCATTAGAGGGCGCTATAGTAGCATTAAATACAGCTGCAAAAAGCTTTAGCTTCTCTAGGGCCTCATACTTTCTGATACCTGCTGAAGAAATGCAGAGATACCATCTTACATTATAAAAGGAAATTAAATATTTAATCACAAAAGATTTTTTACATTCATGATCATCATCTTATGTCCTAATTATGATCAGTAATAAAATGAATGAAAACAGCTATATAAACAATATACAATATTTTGTTTGGTCAAGGGATGAATATAAGAATATTTTGTATCTTGTGAAATTTAAAAGAAAATGTAGTTAAATTAATTTTTTCTTCTGTCTTTAAATCCAAAACTTCAACTGTGCAGTTTGCAAACCTTAAGAATTTTGTTTAAAGCAGAGTAATGTTTGATCCATAGAGCATCTTTTCATACAAAGAATTTTGGGAAATCTTCCTCTTTTTTTCCACTATGAGGTTCTATGAAGATGATTTAATCATTAGTGTGTTTTTCTGTGTTTGTTTGGTGCTAATATTTTAATTAAAAATGTTAATTTTACCTCCGGCAAAGATGATTTGCATACCACTAAACAAGCGTCTATACAGTGTGTTTCTGCTGTTTAGTTTGTGGTCTCTCAGGATGAAATAACCACCACAGTGTTGTCAAGGCATTTCTACTGAAGTATAAGAAAAAATGGCCCCAAAAGGCAAAATCAGTACTGCTGAACACAGCGATGAGGAAGAGGATGTGAAGGAAAGTATGCGGACCTAATAATCTAATGAAAATAAAGTGGTGTGCTGAAGCTCAAATATGGCACAAGATCATCCATTATTGTGTGAGAAATTGTCTGATAAAATAATGCTTCTGTCTAATATTTTCCCTGGTTGAGTGGCTGAGGAGAGAAATGGCTTCAAATTTTAACAAGGCACTGGATTTATGATCATTTTGTAATAATATTGATGAGAACATTAGCCCTTTGTGATGGTTTATGTTTATAGGCAATAAAAAAATAAAATATAGAGTAAAGTAAGGTAAAACAGTATTTTGCAAAGCAGTGAGTTAGATTTATGCATGAATATGGTGACAGATTAATCTCTGCATCATAAAGAGGAGAGTACCACCATATTTTTCCCTTTTTTATATGGATGTACAACATGCTGTTCTGTTCAAGGCCAGCCCGTAGGGACCTCCAGCAAACCCAAGGGGAACTCACTTCTCAATTGAAACGATGCAATTTACTGTCCCAAACGCTGGCACTTCATCATTCAGAGGACTTTAACCCCATGAATGTCAAACACAGAGCATGCTGGGAAGGAGATGGAATACCCCGCATTACCATAACAACTAGAGCCAAATGACAAGCACTCAAAAGCCTAAAAGGTGAAGAATAATGCCATATAATCACCTAATAACATTTGAATTTGAGAATAGATTTTTGATGATGGTGAGAAAAAGCTGCAGGAGGAGTTTAAAAAAAAAAAAAATCTAAGATACTGATAAGGAACCAGTGACCATTCCCAGCTGTCAGGCTGCTGCATCATGTTCATTTTAGCCTTTAAGGTCAGACAGCCTGTTCTCTCTTCTAATACTTGTCCCAGTTAGAGTGAACATGTGGAAAGCTCCCCCCTTCACCTCAGAGACAAAGCCCAGGCAGCGCTTCAGGCATCCAGCAGCATTAAAGTTTCACAGTACAGCTGTATAGCTGCTGCCGGCCCGCCAGACATACCAACTGCACATTGGGAAGGTATTAGTTTGTGCTTTTTATTAATTCATCGCATTGAACAGAACTTGCAACTTAGAGAACCGACAGTTTCTTAACATTTCTTTTCATCCTTATCTCCATGACACATCTGAACCCCGGCTCAGTAATTTTGTGCATGGTACCAAAGGGTGTTTAATTATATAGTAGGAGGCCACAAAGGTCTGCTTTTAATTGTGTGCATCTGTGTGTGTCTGTTTGTGTGTGTTTGCCTGCAGCTCTATAGGTCGCAGGCATACTCTAAATGAGAACTCCTACAGGCTAAGCTGGAAGACCTGCTCCCTCAACACAACTGCAGAGCCGAGAGAGCCAGAGTTTGATTAATATTTTCTTAATTATCATTATTTAATTCAGCAAAACCACAGCTTCTTCAGTGAAACCGTGGCCTTTGTCTCTGTGATGCTGAATATCCTGGCTCATTAAGGGCACGGAGAGATCCTGTATATGGTAAATAAGAGGCTGTGTCTTATGCTACTGCCCCAGGGAGAGTTGGCACCACACTGAAGGACATCTCCTTCTAAAGAATGGCGCTCTGCTGATGTTTCTCTGCTCAGACCGCAGAGCCGGATCCTCTGCCTCTGGCATCGTCAGGCCCGCTTCCTTTTATGAGGCTCAAACTGAGACAACAGCACAGGCAGATGAGCGCTGTGCACTCGTCATGCCATCAGTCTGCCTCCTTTGTACAGTAGACTGGTGATTGAAACAACATAAGAAAGCAGAATGAGGCCTGTCTCCTCTTGGGTTCTGGCTGCAGTCAGTCCATCTGCAGACAAAAAGACATACCGAGAAGTTTATAAAAGAGCTCTGTGTACATGCAACACAATTTATGTCTTTGAAGAGTTCAGCTTCTGTCATCTTTAGAAGCCAAAAACATCCTCAAGAAGCTTATACTTGAAGCGCTACAAAACAACTGCTTCAGTTCACTCTGTTTTAACACAGTATTTACACATAAGATGCAGTTTTCTTATGGAAAATATTACCTTTTTTGTCTTAATTGTACATTAAATCAATCATGTCTGATACTAATCACAATCTAGTTTGTTAAAAAGTCTGCCTGGAGACATAACTAGACTTTTATACAGTTTATCAGATCAGCAGTATTTGATGCTCAGGGCTGGACTGGATGCTGAGTTTTCTCTTTGCTTGAAGCTTCCTCTCTATTGCCATGTGCTGAAGGGATGAGAATACCCTGTGGCTGGTTAACCTACACGCTTTCTATCTATATCCACTGTCTCTTCTCCTTCAGTTGGCCCGCAGAGACGGCCCTCATACCCTGTGTCTGTTCTGCCACTCGCCAGTCTGCCAAACATGCAAAAGGAAATTTTCTGACAAAGAGCCGCACCTGCTAAGATTATTGTGATCCACTTGGTTCGATCGAATGTCTGCCATAGTTTATGAAAAAAGGGGTGTCTGTTTTCTTATTATATAGGACGTATAAAAATATACATACACAGACACATATATACATACATATATATGTATGTTTACTGTATGTGTACAATTTAATCTTTTGATGGAGCTGTGTGGCCTCCAGCCAGATGCACTAATGATAATTTTCTCTGAAGTGGTTGTAATGGTCTGGCCCCGGCTTCAGCAGCTCCTCCGTTGTTTGCACACGCCACTGGATCAGTTTGGGTGTGTGTATTTTGCAGCGATGATGATAATATACCAAGAACTGCAAGGGGGAGGACAGTCTTTATCGGGGTGGCATATTAATGTTTATTTACACCATGGCTAATAAGATGTGTGCTCCGCAGCTAGGTGAGACAGAATGATGGTGGGTAATTAAACTGCTTTGCTTTAGATTCATCCATTATCCATACTCAAGCCTGCATACATAATGTAATAATGTAAAATAAGGCTTGTTGCAGCAGTGGATGAGGTGACCATTCTGAGGCGTTTTCATCCTTAGAGCACGGTGTAAATCAATACGGTGTGTCACAGGAGATGAAATGTATAGAGATCGGCATGATAAATTTGGAAATTGTCAAAATATGTATTCAGAAGCTAATGAGAAACGACCCCTTTACATAATGCAATTTTGCAAGAACACAAACACACTGACAAGACTCATTTGTGTTTCAACGTTTGGCTTTCAACCTCTAACCTGTTGGAGGTTCGGGATTGACTGAGTGGGTCTCTAATCCATGTTGTCATGATGCTTAATCCCATCTACTGAAGGCAGGCCCTGTCACCAATGTCCTTGTCGGACTGGACACTGGACCCTGTGCGCACACACACAGACACACACACACACACACACACACACACACACACTCACACACAGATCCTCACCTTCATGCAAGAGATTGAAATCAGCTAGGCAGACACTCAAGCATGAACCAAATGTCAGCGACAAGCCACAGGGAGAGAAGAGGAGCCCATGTTAATTATTACAGAGAGAAATCATACTATTTCACCTGCACGACATGCTATCCAGGATATCTGTGGATCATGAAGTCATTTTCTATTTTTCCCTCCAGGGATAAACCAAGAGGAGACACAATTTCACTGAGTAGGTCTTTAAAAGCAGTGATTAACTTTATGATGGATGTGTTTTTTTATTTCTGCAAGCTTTTGCTTATCACATTATGGAATTGTCTTGTGTGTACTTCTCTGAAGAGAATTATAACAACATTATACAGAAAGAGGAGTAAATCCATTGAACGATCTGCAAGTTAGAGAAAACTGCAGAGTTCTTTTGTTCATCAAAATGTCACAGAATTACAGATATTGTTTGAACCCAGACTGTGAAGCTCTGCCTCTCCTGACAGGAGAAATGCAAAGTTTTGGAAAGGTGTCTACAAATTTCTCCCCTGTGCACCGCTATACTCGTCTCATTTGATTTTGAACATGAAGAAAAAAACAGCCTTCTTCTTCTTCTTCTTCTGACAACACGTTTCCCATGTGACACTTAACCTTTGGAGATTTCCTATTCTCTCTGATCATTCACTGTTTGGTTCATGTTAATTAACCCTAGGGCACAGCAGAGAGTTGCAGGCTTTGAAGCAGAAGTTAAAAAAAAAGCAGGAGAGAAGAAAAAGGAGAAATGATTTTGTTGTTTTCTGTGTCTTTATGGCGATTCATTTCCTTATCCATGTGAGAGTCTTGGTGGTGCCAGTGAGGATAATAAGTGGTGTGGGTGTTGGAAAGGATGGAATATGGTTTGTGCAGGGGTTTGTGTCCCTGTCACCGTTAGTCCCTCTCCCTGTGAGGAAGTTGGCCAGAGCAGCCTGACCTCCCTCAGGTGGCCATGGATATGGAAATCAGGTCAAAAATAGAACTCAAGATGGTTTTCATAGCCTTCAGCTCCCCCTCGAAAAAAGAAAAAGGATTTTTGTCTATTTCCTTTCATTCTCCTTGGCTCCTGGCAGAAATGGTCTTTTCTGTACTTGCTTGAAATACACAAAGCACGTTTCTTGGTGAAAAGTGCCACTGGTGGCAGGCAGAGTAATATTGCCTGAGCCCAAAGAAAATGCTGTGCATGAGAAATTATTTTGTTAACCATTTCATTACTTGGGTTTCTCGGTATGGCTGTGGCTGAGAGTGAAGAGCATGATGTCTAGACTGTACAGCAGGATGTAACCTCTGGCCTTTACATCTCCTGTCATATCCTGTAGTTACAGCTAAAAATACACCATCCACCACAGTCAGGTGACATATAGTACATTTACTCTGACAATTTTCAACTCTGAAAAGTACTTTTTTCTTATACGTCTCTCTCTCTCTCTCTCTCTCTCTCTCTCTCTCTCTCTCTCTCTCTCTCTCTCTCAAAAGCACATTTTTTCTTAAAGCGGCAATGGGTTGAAATCCACCACTCCAAAACAGTGGAAATATTCATGAGGAAATCCGCTGGAGAAGACGAGCCGCAGCACAACCAGAGGCTTTATTCTCCAGGTTCTCGGGGCAAATCTGTTCCTGTGCTTCTATCTGACGCTTGTCTAAAACACATAAAGACAAAGACAGGAAGTGTGATTAGCCATGGAGAAAAGGAGTGCAGTGCTCCCTCCAGGATAAGTCTTGAGGTGGGACTGATCAAAGCTATGCCCAGAGACAGAGGGAGACTGAACCAGCACTTTTTTCAATGGCTATCTCTGCCTTAAGACAGGGGAGTGGGGGATGTTCTATACATATTTCCCTTTCAACGCCCTCGCCGGAAAGCAGTTAATATATTGTTACAGTATAGAACAATAGGCTCAACGAAACACTCCGTTGATATCTGTACTGTCTATGTTGTAGTTTCTGAAAGGTTTATAAACTAGATGCTGACAAAAATCTTACATGATTACATCTACAATATCATCTTGTTGATCTGAGGTTGTGTGCACATTTCTTGTCAATAACATAATTCCTGAATAGTTTTTTTGTAGCTGTACATATCTGTATCTGTATGTCAAGTTTGCAGTCTTCAAGATTTTACGATTTCGACATAGTCCTGGTTCCTAATAGAGACTAAGAAATGTCTCATATACCAAATTTACACCCTGCATGTCCTTTCAAGTGTGGCCAGTGCCTTTTAGTCAAGGAGAAAAAGAGATGCAGGTATATTCAGTCGGCCGTAGGGGCTGCAGTTGGAAGTGCAAAGCTCTGGCTGGTAATTGAGATGGACAGAGTGTGATGAGATGCTTTCATTATGAATAAGTTTAAAGGAGAGCAGACCTCTGTGAGACTGGTTATATCAAAAGGACAGCTTTGATATCTGAGCCTCAAACTCTTAAAGGTGTTGTAATGACAGCTGCCTGCTACTTTGGATTTTATTGTTTTTTCTGTTTCTCCACTATCATCATCAATATTTGATTTTTCTCTATACAAAGTCTATGTACAATACCTATAGACGTCGTCATGCATGTGCACATGTAGTCCTGTCTGTTTATTCTCTTGAGTTGTATATTCAAATGATCTGTTTATCAGTCCTTTTATTTTTTTTATTAATATGATTATTTTTGTTAATTCCTAGCTCCACATTCCCCCAGCAAAGCTTCAGAGCAGAATTTACACACTGTTTATTAATATATTGTTAACATTTTGGCAATAGCCAGGCAACCGTCAATATGCGTATTCATAAAAGCACAAATTTGAATTTCTGCCCTGGCCTGTAAGCCTCTAAACTAGGAGACTAAATATATACTTACATTTTATTTCAAAGAGAAAAAATCCTCTCTGGCAAAAAGACTGACTATGAAGAACTTTACTCAAGGATAGGAAGCACATCATTATAACGGGGAAGAAATATTAAAAAGGGGGATATGAAAGCGTGAAGATCTACTCGCCTTTGGCTACTCTGACTCGCTTCAAAAACATCTTGAGATCTTTCCCTCCCTCAGACCTGCACTCTCCCTTGTTATTTGACTTTATTTGCTGGCTTCACACTGATTTGAGCTGTGCAGTTTTCCACTAAATAATCAATCACATAGAGCACCATAAAGGCAAAGGAGCCCTATGAGGAGGCTCTTTTACTGCATGCAGCATAAACACGATACTTGGGTGAAGGGCACAAGTACTGTGGTCCCTTCATCTCTGCTTGACACCTCAGAATTTATCAAAGTCCCCAAGTCTGCATGTCCTCAAACGCATCTCCTATAGACCGTGGCCTGGCTGGCCTAATTATACACAGAAATATGAATGCTGACGGGGGTCGCCTTTATATATATAAAAAAAGTGTAGGTATGAGGTAATTACCTGTTTTTGCCTCCCCATGTCTGTCTTTTGTATCTCATCATCTGTGACATGGACGGGTGGAGTGCTGTCAGCTCGGACCCAAAGATGAGCCATGAGTAGGGGACATTAACACATTACTCCCACTCCCTCATGGATAATGGAACAAGGTTTTCATTTGAATGATAAACAAAATGACTTGAAGACACTGGGAAGATCACTCGCACCTGCCCCTCCCTGCTTCCATGCAAAGCTGAGTATTATGCAAAACGAGAGGCGAGGATTTTTGGAGTCCCGTGAACTCATCTGTGTATCTTCCAGGCATGTTGGACAATTATGAGTCAGTAGGAGTAACTCCACCTTGCTAATGTTATGCAGTGTTGTGTTCACTGTGCTTTTATCAGAGCACAGCTACTTTCATCTGTAAAGTTCTTGTGTTCTTCAGATTAGCATAGACTTGTAACTGAAGCCCTTAATCAATCCTCAGCAACAACAAAGCACAATGGCCCCAGCATGTCCATGGTGATAAATAATTCTGGACCTTGTCAAAACGATCAAATCAAATAAGGGAAAAAATGAAATAGTGATGTGCCAAAGTATACAAAGTAAATATATATATTCATTTGTAAGGGGAAGAATATTTGGCAGCACATAGCTGCAGCACTGTTTATTTTCATTTATGAAGACTTTCAATTCAAAACAAACTGAAGTTATTTTAGTTTATTTTGTTGCCAATAAACAGCTGGGGGGAATGTTGTTCTGCAGTGACGCTCCGACTAAAAAAGGTATTTCAAGTCTCCTGAAATCTACAGCGGTGTTGCTCACATAACACTGCCATGCTTGAAGAGTGACTCCTCAGAACTGAGTCTAAAAAGAGAGCATTGAATATATATTGGTTAACATCCTTTAACGGCAGCTACAATTAATGTGTGAAGCTGTGCTTGAATCCCACTTTGTGCCATACACCTGCCAATCATGGTGTTTGTAGAGCTAGATCACAGTGTTGTTTTCCTACTGTATTCAGCTATGTATTTATTTCCACTGGTGCAAAAGGATTGTATTTACTGGTCTTTTGAAGATGAGGCAGAGCTGCACATGCTGTGCAAAGACTCACAAATTGCAAAAAGGGGAAAGGAAAGAGGAAAGAGGGAATACGGAGTTGGAAAAGTAAACCGTGTGTTTCAGTGTTGTGTGTTTGCACTGAAAGTCAGACCAGGCAATATATTTCCACCTTTCCCTCGCACCGATTTGATGATTGTGTACCTGCTGTAGCTTCATCGTCTTGTGATTATCTGACTTTCTGCAGCAGTAGCCCAGCTCCTTCTAGATTTGACAAATTGAGTCCACATAAAGATGTCACCTGAAACAAAAAAGATAAAACATTTTCCGATATAGACAAAGGGAGATTAGTCAGAATCTGCCAATTGGGAGAGTCTCATACCTCTAAAATCCTACCTAAAGTGGTCTGTTTAATTGACTTTCAGCATCTCTTTTCTCTGCATATCTAAAGAAGCCTTTGGTGTGCAGCTCGTTCTACAGGGAGTCTTGAGTCCTCCAGTGGTTAGAGCAGTGTATCCAGAGAGGTGCCAATCCAGACATCTCACCACCTTTCCGAGACAGAGCCCAGAAGGCGCAGGCAGACGCAAGTCCCTCGTTAGGACAAGCTGCTGTCTTTTATCAATGTTGACCAGCCAGACTCCTTGTGGCTCTTACACAGCTACATCTGGGAGCTTCTCTAATCCCTCTTCTTTGTCATCTCAGGTCAGTTTATGTACTGTATTTCCACCCTGAGAAATGTGACAAAGGAAATACTCTGAAGGTATGTAAAAAGGAAATACTGTGAACCTGTGGATTTTTTTCTGTGGATGAGTTCAAATTTTTTGTTCCTCCTGAGATTCAAACCTCTCTGAGTTGTGCAGAAACAAGAGCCTTGATCTACATGGATCCTCAAAGAGAGGACAAATTAAAGTCCAAGTACATTTTGTCATAATCATTCTGACTCGATATAATCTGAGTTGACATAATTTCAATTATTTCCAGGCAGCATCAGGAAGGTGAGGATTAAAAAGATAAAACATAGGCTTTTATGTATAGGCCACTTTGCTAATTAGATGGATTAAAATGTGCTCTGCGAAGGGAATTAATTTGCAAGTGAATGGCAGTTAGTAGGCAAACGTGTATAGCAGATGACATGAACCCCTGAGGGTATTCCATGGTTAGTTTGGTACAATTTAGAAATTACACAACTCGTTTACTAAATAACAGGCTCATTTTTCCCTAAACTGCATTCTTTAGTGCCTCGCTGTCACTTGACTTTTAGATGTGTTGAAAATAGGTTAGTCTATTCCAGTGAATGAAGCCTCCTGGTAGCACCACTCACTGCAGTAATAGATAGCCATTTATAATTCATGAGGTGGCTAGTCCCCCAAGTTAATTTTGCCCAAGGCACTGTTTACTTCTGCTTTGTACTTTGTTTAAAGTCAGTTGTTGACAACTCTTGTACATGTCAAACTATCACCGCTAATAATTGCTTAAGGAGATAGAACTTTTGCAAATGTTGGTTCCACCAGAGGTATATTCGCCTCGCCCTATGCAGAACTTCTTCAGATGAATTTTTGATTCATCTCCTTCTTGCTCTTGACAAAAAGTCCTCTGTAATTCAAAGCAATAGCTGTAAGAGAAATTATAAAAAAGAATAATGTAGTATGCTCTCCATAACATCCTAGTTTTCATGTGAAATAGGAAACGTCTCTCCAACTCCTTCTCTACTCCCACCACCCCCTCATTCTTTCTTTCTCTATCTCTCTGACTTTCTTCTTCTTTTTTTGCATATTGACCAAAGAGGGACTGTGCTGTTAGATGATGACTGTCACACTCTGTGGATTGACAGAATCTATTGTAGGAGTGTAAGGGCCTTGGGCACTACCTCTGTGGGTCAACCCTGTTCCTCTGTCTGTGCAGATAGCGATATTCTCTCATTACAAGCAGTCACTTGATTAGTGCCAATTATCCAGGCTGTCACTTTCCCTGGTGAGGGTGGCCCAGGATGCGCCCCGTCCCCCACACTTCCCGTCTAGAGCGGACGTGCACTAAAAGTCTGTGTTCATAGCTGTAGGCTGTAGGAATGATTTCGAATGCAGAGACGGGGGGAAATAAAAGAAATGCGGGAAGCAAGTTCTGAGTTTGACAGTATGATAGCATTGACTTCCGAGACAGTTACAAGGGGAGTGTCATTTCTCCCACAAAGACGTCTCCCCAGGGCTGCACCATCTTCCATCAACCAGTCAGTCAGTCACCAGCTTAATATTCAGCTGTACACTGTCTACAGGACCCAACTGGGTTACATTCGCTAAGGTATACAAAATTCACTTGTAAGTCTGTTGGTTTTTTTGTCTAAACCAGAGGTACTAACTTTAAGATGACTGTGCTCAAGTGTAACACAAGTATTAACAATACCAGTAATTTGTTGAGAACATAATTCATGTGGCTGGAAACACATTTAGGCAACATTTGGAACCGTGGAGGAAGAAGGCCATAAATCTGTGAAACCAATAAAATAAAATCTAATCCAAATGTATTAACAGCTGGTGCCAAACCTAAACGAACAAACCAAACAAAGATAGGGCAAAGTTAGCTAACATAGCCTCAAGAAACAGAAGAGAATACAATTACTGTAATCAAATAACAAATTAAACCAAGATTTTTTATGGGCTACTAAACAAACCGTTTTAGTGTTATGACTGAGTCATCTTTGACAAAAAAAAACGGTCTTTATTCAAAAGCTAAAAGTCAGATTACACTCATTATCTCACCTGTGCTCAGGTTTTAGCCTCCAGTTCTTGGCTGCACTGCCGCACTGCAGTATTTTTCCTGGTTCCAAAAACACAATCACAGTGTTTTCGAGCCACTCTTTAAACAGTGCTGCTGTGTATTTACTGATCTATTTCTTGCCGCTTTCATGTTGTTACTGTGTCTCTTGTAACTTCCCAGTATTCAGCAGCAGAGAAGTGAGACGCAGAGCTCCTCTAAACAGCAGAGGTTATCCTCAGTATGGATGTCTGCAGGGGAGTAAACACCATTGGAGCGCGAGTGAATATTTTGTATGAGAGGATATTAATTATTCATGCCTGCTTCATTGTGTATGATGATGTGTCAGGATGTTTGCCAATAAACAACAATATTCCTTGTAGGATTGATCCAATATGAAAAGTTGTTGAGCTAGTTGCTCTCAGTATGAAGAAGTCTGACAAATGCAGAATGTGGGAGAGCTGGCACTAGTACTTATTTATGGAAATATCAATATTGTATCATAATACCGTATCCTCTCCTCTTAGTATAAACAATACAATCAAAAGGGTATTTTAAATCTGGACTGTGAGAATGGCATTAATATGAGGATTAAGGAAAATGTGAAACCACTGTAAACAAAGCTGTGTAATCAAATCAATTTGAAGCAGGAAAGTAAACTGGGTCAGTGCGGTGCTGGGATTTACTGGATTGGCAGAAAAGTACACACAAAAGAGAACACCAAAAAATACAATGCACCTTGTTTTGAAGTGTTTATTCTGTTCAAACGGAGGCACTAACTAAGTGTGGCACGCCCCGGTGATCTGGCTCGTCATTGGCTCTTAGTGCAGAGAGATAAGCCTGGTGTGTCTGCAGGGGGATTTCTGCTCTCTTTCATGGTAGTAGTGCCCCCGCCACCGTCTCCCTGTCACGCCCCCAGGGAATACATCACCACACGGGCAAGACAGCAGGCCGGCATGGGCGTTATAATTGCCATCTCCTCCTAGTACACATTGTGCACTGTGGAGCGCGGTGATTAAATCAAAAAACTCCTCTGCATCCCAGCTCTTTACCTTGCAGGCAAAACAGCAGGCTCCTCTGGGATGGGGTCATCATGGCCCCCTCTGTGTTCTGTGATCTCTTCACAAAAAAAAGGGGGAGCAAAGGGGGGGTGTAGACTGCTCACTATTATGTATCATTTGAAAAAAAAAAAGGAAAAAAAGACAAAAAACTTAATGGGTGTTAAAATCATCATTTGTGTAAAGATTTCCGTATCCACAACATTCACATGCAGTATTGAAATGCTGGATAAATATTTGAATTAGTGAAGAGTAAGAGCTGAGGGTGAACAATGATTGGCAATTTCACGCTGCAGAATAACACAACTCTTTTTAATTACTATTAACATTTCTATTAGACGCTTCCTTTTCCATTCCTGATTAAACACGGCCAGTTTGAACACATTCTCGATCATTAGCATCCTGATTTAAACGTGTCTGTGATCATTAAAACACAGATAATTCACCTGAAGCCATAAAGAAAATTAGACCAAGGTTTTATACAGAGTTATCGTCCTTGGACAACCTGCACATACACATGAAACAGACCATTATCACTTGGGTTAATGGCTTTGTTAATTTGAAGACATTAACAACTGCTCGTCTGTCCCCAATGAATGTGTCATACAAGGGAGGCCTTGTATTGTTAAATGGGTTGCTAAGTAGATTGATTCCTTAGCTGCAAAGCATGGCAGTGATGTAGGCAAGCAGGTTAATTAAACATTTACACACAAACACCCAACAATCTATTGTACTCCTGTAATTTATGACATCAATATGCACTTTCATCAGGATTTTTAGAGAGGCATATGTTTGCTTGCTCCATCCTAATTGGCACCATGCCGGTTTCCTGCGCTGCTGTTTTTGAGAGGTGACTGGGACTACTGAGCTCACTGCACTCACCCATAATAGGGACATAGCGGTCCCTCCTCTGTGCAGGGAAACACTCAGATAAAGATTCAAGCACCTGCACCCACACCTCTACCTCCACTCCCTTTCATCTCTGGCACCAAACACAAGCATAGGAAGCATAAACACTGATTCCTAATCAGCTCTCTCTCTGCTGCCTCCACCTCTCAGCTCTCTTCAGCACACACAGCCACGTACACACACAACAATGCAAGTGTACACATTCGTACGCAAAAATACACACGCACACAGTCCACCACAGAGACTCCCTCACAAGGCTCTGATGAACAAATGTAGAAGTGAGAACCACACCTCTTCCAAAAGAAATTTCTTTTCCCTTCTTATTCTGAAAACTCTTGGGGTCACAAGGACGGGAAAAGTTCTTGCTTTTTGTTATTTTCGAAGAATTTCTACGTTTGTGAGTGCAAAGTGGGATTTGGGCCAGAGGCGGTGATGGTTTCCATCTTTCATGTATCCTCTGCTGACAGAAACCGAGCTGACAGGAAGGCAACAAGGGAACAATCAATCACCTTTCTTTTCAACTTTCTTTTTGGCCCACATATGTGTCTGTTAATTTGTTAACACTGGGAAAAAAAGCTTCTTTTTTTTTTTACTTGTCTTTAGTGGTTGTCTCGGTGATGGAGCATAGTACTCCTGCACTGCAGCAACAGTGAGCTATGATGAATTCCAATCATCACTCCATATGTCAGGCCTCATTAACTACGGATGTGTTTGCTTACAGCTTCGCCTAAATACCTCAAGTACTAGATGCATGTTGTTTTTCTCTCCCCTTTTAAGTTCTCTCCTTCACTTATTCACACACACACACACACACACACACACACACACACACTGGAAAAGGCTTTAATACACTTGCCAACCGTGGGCCCTGGGTAAGATTCCTTGAGGGCGATGTGTATCCACAACAGTGTCTCTCCCTCAGACATGTGGCATGGGTAAACAACACGGTTAAGCCTAAAACAATGTGTGTCCCTGATGACTGCAATTATTTATGAAATCAAACACAATTCAGCTCTTCGCCAAGTGGGACAGCTCTCCAGATCACTCAACGAATCTCCACTCTTTACTGCTTATAATATAGTGCAATACCACTTTTTACACTAATCAAAATTCTGTACCATCATAAAAGCTAGTAATCAATACACCACTTAAATATTTCTTTATTTACAGCACACAAACCAAATGGAACATGTGTAAACTGTGCAACCTTGAGGCTATTCCTCTTCAGGCTGTCTTTGTGCATGATCGCTGGTGACTTACGCTGGAGCAATGTCTAAATTATTCAACCTGAGGTGTTATTGCCCCTGATTGGAGGAACAGCGTGGAGTGAGAAATGCCAGTGTCAGGACAGTATGTGTGCTCTCAGGGCATTAGCCTCCAGTAAGCAGCTGCTGCAGATGGTATGCTCACTTTGTCATCCACTTTCTCAACACCACTCATGAAGAGCAATTAACTAACAGCGCAGACATAGACAAGCTCATTTCATTTCCAAAAGGAAAATTAGAGAGGTGGGCTGAGGGACAAGGTCATTCGTCACGCAGGCGCCTCTTCATCTCACACTCTCTGGACTTTAAAGAGTTTCAGGACTTTAATCAAACAGTCAGCCTCCGTTGCAGTCAGACAGACACATGCAGATACTGACAAGCTGCTGTCAACCAGGAACTTTCCTAGATGTTGAGGTCACTGACCCCTGTCTTATCAGTGTTTCTCTCTCAAGTTGTATCATTTGAAAGTGTGTTCACACCTCCCTTTTAGTTGTAAGTATAACAGAGCCTTCATGTATTTCACGTGTGTTAAAAGGCCTTCAGTTGAACATCACTAAGGTCTTGATACTTTCAATTAATACAACCTTAGAGGAATTATTTGTAATGGTTTAAATGTTTAAAATGCTATAAAATATTCATTTATCAATACAGTTTAAGAATTTGTTTATTTCTTCAAGAAGAAAATGGAAATATTTAAGATGTGCAGTAGATTTGTTTATTTTTTCAAGGGCTCAGTGGTTAATCTGTCACATACACAAGTAATACATGTAGTGAAATGCAGTGTGACATTCTCCTAAATTTGTTTTAAAAGACTATTGTGAAAAATAAGGATTAGGGGGGAAAAAAAGGACAAGCATTCAAGATAAAAAAAATATATATATGAAAAGGTTAAATGACACAAGTGCAAATATGCCTTGCAGTGCAAGGGCAGTGCAAGTCGGTGCAACTCACTGAAGACAATGTGCTACCAGCCTGTTCTCATTCCCAGGGTGTCAAATTGCACCACTTTGTCACGCCCCTCAGTGTCACTTTTTAACACACTGTGTACCCGTTTACATCATTTTCAACATGCAGGGTAGTCTGATAGACTTCTATATGACTCCCAAAACAGCTCCCAAATGAAATAGACACCATGAGACTGATGACATCTATATGAGGTGACATATGTCCTTATTCAGAGGAGCTGGGTTGGGTGGATGGCTAGATGAATAGATGGAGATAAGATAGACCACTTGGTTAGGTTTAGGGAAAGATCATGGTTTGGGTTAAAATGATCACTTGAAACGTGGTTGGAAGCGGGGAGCAAACAGCGGACTGCTGCTAGAAACCACTGTTCCAAGTGCTTTTTGTGCTGCAAACCTAACCAGACCTTAATCACAACATTGTCACACCAATAACCTAAACCATGATCCTCCCCTAAACCTAACCAAGTGTTTTTTGTGCATAAACCTAAACCATTAAAAAGTAAGAGGGGAGTGACAAAGCTGCGCTATTTGACGCCCTGGGAATGAGAACGGGTTGAGGATAAACAGAGCACAAAAGACAGAGTTCATCATCATGATGAAAAAGAAGCTTTTATATATTTTGACATTGCAATTTTATTTATGTCATGCTGCCATGCTTAATTTTAATCCTCCACCAGAAACAACGCAAACATACGCAATAAAAATGTAAATAATTATTAAGCTTTGCATTACCGATTCAACTAATGATTAATCAGAGAAAGGAGGAGTTGTTTATGGTAAACACAGAAAGAAATTCTGTGGACCAACACAGTAAAGAGATACCCTACATTTCCACAGCATCGATTCAAACCTCATAAATCACAAGCAGAAGATAAATATGGGAGGGCGACTAAATTAAATGGTACTTAGCCTTGTGAAGTGCAGTGTAATAGATCTAAGGAGGAGGTTTTCAAGAAACAAGGAGGTGTGCGTCCTCCCTTCTCCAGCCAGCGGTTGTAACCCTCAATGATCTCCCTTAACACAGAGGAAACCAAAGATCATAACAAGACCTACTGGAAACATACCTCATTAGCTGCCTTGCATACCTCTCCCATCATTTCATATTGCCCTCCTTGGGAATATAGAAAGAGGGCTTTGTCTGCTCTGTCCCCAAGCTCTTGTCAAAATCTTCTTAATTATGATTAATTACACAGCCATAAAGATTTCCTCTACCAGGTATACAAATAATAGAACGTTCTCACTAAACACTGCGTTATTCATTAATTATAGGGCTGTTTGCTGCAAAAAAATACAATTCCTGCTGAGAATGTATTGCTTGTCACAATGTTTTTCATATGTTCACAACGACTTGAAAAACATATCCATTTCTTAGCAAAGTGTGCCCTAGCTCCAGGCTCCTCTGCATATTGGAGGTTTTCCCTCTGTGGGCTCAATTGTTATGGATGCTGTTTATGGTGGTGCTATGACAAGTGTGAAGGGCAGGCATGGTGAAAGATGTATCGCTCGCTTATCTGCTCGGTGTCTGAATATGTTATAGGATTGTAAATGACCTAGCATCATGACACGAGTCTCACAACAAGCAAAACCTCTTTTTTTCCATTTTATTCTCTATGATAACTTTTTGACACAAAGTGACAAATACTGCTTGGGAGCTTAAATGTCTGTAAATTCATTGAATTTGTGTGTGTGTGTGTGTGTGTGATGGTGGCGGTGGTGGTGAGGAGGAGGGGGTGAGGGGGAGGTTGTTATAAAACACTTCTTATGAGATCAAATTATTTTTTGTTGTGCCAAAATTCCCGCTCATGATAGAAGTTTCTCATAAGTTTGTAGAAAGTCGTCGAACGAAAACAGCTAACTATGAGCAAAGTAGCAGGAATGAGTGACAAGAGGCAGACTAATGATAAGGTTTATAAGTTTTGATAGTTTTTACGGCCTCCTCATGGAGCTGACGCACATCACTGAGATGTGCTCTTGAGCTGCACAGAGAACAATGTGCCTTTGAGACACTCGCTGCACTGAAGCAGCCTCGTCCTTCCGCCTCTTGCTGCATATGCTTTATAGCCGACAATAAACCATTTTAGTGCAAAATAAATTGGGATCGTATTGAAATGCTGGCGCTATATATGTCATCGAAGACATACAGTTATTTTTTAGCAAAGCTGGAGCATAGTTTATCATCATGTGAGTGCCTGCGATGGGTTTGTTCCACATCATTGGCTTCTCTTGCTTAGTTAGATTGTGAAGGTCAGAGTTCTCAAGCCTTTTATGGCTGTTTAACTTTGGAGAATTATCACATGGGCAGGACCTGGCTGATATATGCTGCACAGTCCTACCTCAGCATTGTCTCATATGCAGTCTGCTTTTCAGGTAAAGTATCCAAAGCCATTATTTAAACCAAATCTTCAGACTAAGTGGACACAATGGCCTGACCTCACACTGAAACATTTGCATATGTCTGTATTTAAAAATAAATTACAGCTTTTATTATAGTGAACACATGAAATTCTTTGTTCCATTAACCACATATATCATCTGTGGTATAAAAGTAGTTTGTGAATATTATCTCTTCTCTATTTTCTGTTGTTATTAAGGCATATTGAATTTCTTCAGTTGGCAATTAACTAGAGTTTGACTTTGTAGAGATATTGTATGTTTGTTTTTAAGTAATAGTGTCAGGTTTAAACTATACATATGTATGTACATCCCCTTACAATCATCTTGGGTGCTTCAAACTGTCCACTCAATCCATCTTTTCCAGTGAATTTGTAGTGGTTGTGCCAAAAGAATATCTCCTGTAATATCAACATTTCCTAATACAAAACTTAGATTAACAAGAGCTCTGGAAAAACATGTTTGAATTCTGACATTTTCTGCTACAAGTATTTGGGTCTAATTGCTTTGTTGAGTTTTAAAACTTTGCAAATATAATTAGCACCCCCAAGTAAATGAAAATGATATTAGCACACAGCACACATCAGAAAATTACCATAAGAAAGAATTTAAAAGTTTTCCAAATGAAACCTTGAGGGGAGAACCCTTCTCCCTGAAACGGCAAGGTGACATTTTATTTCCAACTGTTAATTGATGTTCTGCTGATTAAAGCACATTTTTATGCTGAGGACCAGGGGGCTCTATTTCTGTAAGCTATCAGTTTGCAGGCATGGATTGCAGCAGAGTTACAAGGCCGAGCTAAACCCCATATCTTTTTTGTGTTGCATCAGAGATCCAGTTTCTCCTGGAAAAAGCTGCAGCTAAAACTGCAGATTTAAAGTTTGAAAGGACAAAAGAGCATAATTAGCAGAAAAACACGAGGTGCTGGTTTGAAAGTCTGAATAGTAATTTTACAAAAGAATGCAAGTTTTGGTGAAGACTAATATTTGTAATTGCTGTGCATTATTGTACTAACTAGCATAGTGTATTTGCGACATATTACAGTGTCTACATGTATATGTAAATTTGATGATATTAGTTTACTTCTAAACAATCCGTGTCATTCATCACCACATAATATTTGTAAGAGCAAAGCAGACTAATAATTCAAATCTGCAGCATAACTTATTTATGGAAGTGTACAATTGATAAAATGCCAGGAAGGAGTAATCTTTCAAAGCACCTCTTACAAAAACCTCTTTGTCAGAATAATCAACACGATCTGCATAATTTACATTACTTACTTAGATGCATGTACAGCCCGAGCTTAAAGTAAAGAAGTTTGTTTTCTCATGTTTGTGCCTATTAGCCACAAATTAATTAATCCACCATCCAAAACCTAATTAAGCCACAAGCTATATTAATACATCGCCCATTTCCCAGAATGCAGAGGAAGTACCGCGGAAGCACTATTATTTTCACAAACATAATCACATTTTGTTGCAACAGTTGCACCCATGAAAATGCCCGTGTTTATGTTATAATGTATTCAGAAGCCATCTGAGCTGTTTGGGTTCTTCCTAAAGGAGTCAAACCTGAGCAGGGGATGATTTGAAGTTCATGCAGGCGGATTTATTTTCTGCCACCAGGGGGAGAGGTGCTCCTCACAGGTCTCACTATGGAGAGCAATAATATGCAGCTATAAAGTCCTGATGAGGCAGCTCAGTGAATGCTTATGAAGAGTCCTGCATTAGATTGACTCTCACAACCTTGGTCATCTTATTCAAAATGCTCTCACTTTGGTTTATAGCCCATATATAAGGACACATCCCGAGCACCAATCATATAATTACGACGTCTCCAACTTGAGTGTTCATTCAGCTCCAGTTCCTTCAGCCTTTCAGGTCCCTCTATCCATCAATGATGTGAAAAACTTCAGCTCCTCCATTTAATATTGTTTGTTTTGTTGTTTGTCAACACAACAGAGAGAGATGTGCTTTTCTAAAGCTCAGTGTTAAAGAGGCACCCCGAAGAAGAATACACACAGTGTTGCCATGGAGCCCATTGATGTGCAAATGTTTTCATTTAAATATTTTTAAGAGGATCAGCTCAGATTACGCCAAAGTTTGACAGAGATAATTCGATGGCTTGTGTAGCAGCTTTGTTTGTGGAGACCATCATTCAAGGCACGTCAGACCACCTTCACAAGCCACATAGCCTTTTTAATGAAGTTTACTTTGAGAAATAGGCCAAAGCTAGTACCTTTTCTCCACTCTCTGCTATAAGAGGGGGGAAATCTTCTCAGACCAGATAGCTGCTTTAAAAAAGTTAATATTTTCTGTTATGTAGTCCTGTGAGGCTTGATGAGTGTTTATAACAACATGCTTTTGCAGTTTCTTGCTAAAAGAAAAAAAGTTTTAGTTAACATACTCTCTTATTTCATTTAACAACTCAACAAGCTGGTATAGTAGCATCTAGCGGATATATTTGCTCTTTTTCTTGCATTATAGATAAATGCACCATGGAGACCCCCCAGTATTTGGGACAAGGGAGAAGAGCTTAAATATTTATGCCTAAGCCTCTGGAGGCCCACTATTAGTAGTAAAATGTTTTACTTTCTGGGGCTGTCACTCTGCTGTGGCTCCCATTAACAACAGGGCTGACAGGGACCTCTGGGTCAAACACTTTGAGGCAACAAAAGGCCCTGATGAAATCACTCAGTGAGACCCAAATTACTTCTGTGTCATTGCTGAACAATATTTTCTCCCCAAAGCATTCCTCCCTCTGTTAACGGCATGACCCTTTCCTCCGCATATGGAAAGGATTGTTTGTCTATAACACTGGGGGATGGAGATGAGGAGAAGTTCATGGACAATGTTCCCGGCTGTGTTAGCCCCCCACAAGCGTTGGGGCTCCCCTCCCTCTGTTTTGTTGTGCTTTGTGGAAAAAGTTGATAAAAACAGGTTGTAAATGGAGATGGGCAGTTGGAAATGAACATGTTGGGGTGGAGCAGTGAAGCGGGAAATCCAAATATACAAGACCTCAAAGAAAAACTGGCAAAAGCAGAGAGGGAGAGAGGGAGAGAGAGAGAGAGAGAGAGAGAGGGGAGCGCTCTGTGAAGCACTGGAATTCAAATTACAAGTAATTGAGAAAACTGTACAATAATTTAACACTAAATGTTGATATTTCTAAGTTAGATGTGTTTTGTAATCAGGCATAGCAATTGTCTTTATTTTATATGTTGTTTTTGTGATTTGGGCACTGACAATAATACTTACGGTATATAATATCTTTAAAATGTCTGATTTACTAAGGGAGAATTTGCATTTGTGCATATTCTGTGCTGAGAGAATGAAAGCACTCTAAAATCAATATTTGATTAGTCTCTGTTTGCTATGAACTTAACTATTAACAAGATCTAGTAAAGTAAACTCAATATTGTCAGGAAATCCGTCGAGATGTATCAACATACATGCGGATATTGTCCTAAAAGAAAGATTGACAGTTGAAGCTTGCTTTCAGAAAGCTATAGAGTAACGTTAAGAGCGGCACAATTGGATGAGCTGCAAACAGTATCCGAAAAGCCTGGAAAGGAATGAGCAGGCAGGGAAAGCTTCAAATCCCCTCTCAACCCTAAGTGGGTGGTCCTTTCACTGTGGGTAACTGTGCAGTCGCCAGGCATTCGCACGGAGGTTTTGAGGAGGACTGGCTCTCCAGACGCAACATTCACCGTCCCAGGCCCATACATCCACAGAATTAGATTCATGCTACACTGACTTTATTTAAGCTAAGAGTCCTGGCAGTGGCAGCATTAAATGACAGCCAGTTCTCGGGGCCTTTCTCTGGATTAAAGGATGATTCAGGAGAGGAAGGCAGAATGGCTGAAGAAAGAATTCATTCAGGGAGAAAGAAGTCCATAGTTTATCTGAAAAAAGTAACTGAGACCTGCAGAGGTTGCCAAAGTGTTTTGAACGCTGTGGACATGTGTGAAGATTGACAGAGAAATATGCTGTGGCCCCTACAGAAATATGCTGTGGCCCCTACAGAAATATGCTGTGGCCCCTACAGCACACACACACAAACAAACCCATCCTTTCCTGTTTTAATTGCGTAGACGTTCACATGTACAGTAGACATTCAAATATTTCAACATAAAATAAAGTGAAAGTCCCCTGAAACTGGTCAGACATAATGATACTTTTTTTACTTTTTTTGTGCATTTTTTTGCATTTTAGAAAATGCAATTTATTTATTTGTTATTGAAAAGTCACAGGATCTTCTTATGCCAGAATAATCAAATAAGAAATCTAACTTAAGCATGCTTTCTTCACTCATTTTATAAAAGTGATCTTTTATCACCTCTATACTTTAACAACAAAAGTAACAAATGGACCAATGAAAGGGTCAAAACAGACAAATCATCATATTCAGTTATGTACCCAACTTAGAACCTCCAATTATGATACGTGAACATTATATTTGAAGAGGGAAAGTAAGTTTGAGGAACACTTTTACTCTAATAGCCTATATGTAAGTGCCACCCGGGCCTGGGAATGCAAAGCAGCTAACCTTCAAGCCAAGCACATGAGAACTGTTTAAGTTGGCCCCACAAGTCATACATTTCAATTATTTCAAAGAGACCTCCAATTAAAAGCTACAAACATGTCTTTGGAATGCGAACTAACACAATTAAAAGTGCTTCATGAGTGTATTAGAGGAATAAGTTGTGAATTAGCACTTTGAATACACAAGGCTGTTTTCATTCCCGAACCCCTTTCACTCATTCAAGAAGCAGAGGGAAAGAGGTCTTTTTGAAGTCACCCGGTTCTCTTTCTTTTTTTCTCTCTTCGAGCAAAAGAAGATTGAGTCAGCCTAATCTGCTCCTTGTACATTTGAATGTCTTCTGCAAAGAGCTCATCCTGGCTGCTTGATAAAGGCCCAGGTGCAGAGACAGTGGCCGTGCCTAACTTCGTCTCTGTGGGGGCTGTAAATCACGGGGGGAAGCCCACCCTTTGAAGATACAAGCTTGCTTTCCCCGCTGATTTGTGGCCAGAGGGGCAAGCCCTTTCCAGCCCTGTGCAACGCTCTCTCGCCAACCAGGCAGGGTGTCAGGAGGAGGCAGACTCATAACTCGCCGATATGCTCGAGGACCCTCAATCAAGCTGCACAACACACACTCCATGCAGTAAGAAGCAGGGCTCCTGACTGTCAAAGGTCAAGTGGAAGGAGACCGCAGTGATTTGATTTAGTCCCGGTCAGAAAATCGTATCCAAACAAATATGTTTATCCTACTTTTAAGAGAAACTTCAATAATGGCTCTTTACAAAGTTTCAAAACAGGTGTTGAGAACTGCAGACAGCCGCAAGAAGAAGTCTTACACAAGTCATAACTCTCTCCTCCAAGTCCTCTATTAAAGTGTGAAACATAAGACAAACTGTGAATCTGGCATGACCTTAATACTGTTGAGATACTTCATGTGAATCGTAAATAAGCCTTGTAATTCATTCATCGCCGCAGGGCCGAGACACAATGTCACTCATTCTGCATGTTCATCATCCAACTGGTATGAATAAACACTCTTAGAGCAAAGATGCAATCTTGGAAGAAAGCTGTTTAAACGAATTAGACGACTGCAAAATCGAAACCTGATTGTGGTTCTAGCCCAGTTCACAATATCCACCACATTTAAGCTACCGCATAACATGTAAAAGAGATTTTTACTTGGGTGCATGTTCCTGACCCACTCTTTGTACTTTGGGCTTTACAACAAGGCCAGTAATCACACACGCACACACACACAGACCCTGCTTTGCATTTGTCCACTACAGTGCCATCTAATGATGCCAAAGAAAAGAAATTAGCCGACCATTGCACGCTCCCTTTGACAGAGTCATTAAGGTGGCCAGTGCAGGGCTAAAGTGGAGCCCTGTGAAGCTCACTGTGACACACTGGCTTGCATTCCTCTGTTTGTTATTTAGATCCTTATTTACACTTGTTGTCAGAGACAGGCTGGAAGCACAGCAGTGGCTTCCTCCATGGGTTGGATAACAATGAGCTGTAGGGAGCAGCCCAGCAAGGCATTTAGCCCAGCCCTGCCCCGTCTCGAGAAGAAGGGGAGAGGGAAAGTTTACTGCCTGTGAATCAGAGACTTTCTCTCCCCCTCACGCCGAGCCTTCCTCTCCTGCTGATCTCTGTCCGACAGCTCGGCGATCATACTGTCAAGTGGAAGAGACTGCAATTTGATTTCAGGTCTGAAATCGTGGCCAAAGTGTGCAGCACAACTTTAAGTTATTTCATAATCAGAGATATGGTGACACAAAGCTTAGCTGTTCAACTTAAAGAATAAATAACTTAAAGTAGCCAATTCTACTCATCTGCTCTACTTTGCAGTTCACAGAAAAGGAAGATGGATGCAGCAGAAGCAAGTGATGTTCATTTGTGGTTCTTAAAGTGCTGCCCTGGCTCTTTCATCGTGTTTCATCATTCTGTGCTTTTGCTAATGAATTTAATGACCCCAAAAAAAAAGTAGGAAAAGAGAGGAACAACCGCTTTTTATACGCATCATCACAAAAACCGCCACACATACTGTGCCTTCTTTGCACACCATTTTGGAAAACTCAGCTCTACATGAGGATGATGTCTTGTTAACATCAACTGTTTGGGAAAACCAAGAGTCTACTTTGAGATTAATGTTGAAGTAAAATCTTTATTTTGCATAATGGGGTAATATTCTGTGGCAGGTTATTTTTTTTTTTAAACTTTTACTTCAAGAAAAAGCTAATCAAGGAGAGATAAAATAATTATAGCTAGAGGAACCGCAGAACCTTGAAAGCTTGTTTAATGACAGCATATTACATCATTCATAAAGAACCCCATTTCCCAAGTGTATTGGCGACTCTCATCATCATTACAATTCTAGATTAATGAAGTGTGCAACTTGTGATAAGAGTACACAAAAATCACAGTTTAAGACCAGTGTTATCTGAAGCCTGTATGGGTGTGTGCACCCATTGTAACCTTTTTGTCTGGCGACTTCCTGAGAAGACAAGCGGTGTGTTCGGAGGTATCAGCAGCTGCGTGCTACGTGCCTCTCTGATCCAGGCAGCTATTGACTTCCTGAGATTTGAATTAATTACTTGCTTCACAAGAGAAACTGGATTGCAGTGGAACCCCCTAAGAAGTCCACTCATTCTTAGGAAACTGCCCCATGGACTTGCAGATGGTTTCACTGAGATGTGCTTTCCCATAGAGAACAATTACACAGGGGATTGTAGTGCTGGCATAAACCTGGAGCACACAGTCTCCATTCTGAACATTTCAAAACAGCCATAGGGGAGGTTTGTGACTTAACATAAATTAGACCACCAGGGAATGGGGAGATCTGAAGTGGCGGAAGGGCAATATTGCAGATAAATGCGCTGTGCTGAGAGCTTCTGCACCATAGAAGAAACAGAGAATTACACTGTGATACCTCTGAATCAGATAATAACCACATTAAGGCCTTTTAGTGTTTGATAAACTTGATCAATGCAACCTCATCTGCAAATATATCATGATGACATTCTGCTTTAGTCAATTCCTCCTCTGTGTGTTTTCAGTCTGAGAAAGGTAACAATGATGAGAGCAATTAATGACGTGTGAGAAACAATTACAGCTGATACTTTTGGGGCCTGTGTCGTCTGAAAGGGATTAAGTTGCTGCCGCATTTGTACTCTGCTTACATTCAATTGGCTCAGGCCTTGTGTTTGGTCTTGTTAGTGCCAGCGGCCCTGTTTCCCAGTGAAGAGTACACTTCAGCTGTGATGAAGTATCCAGGAACGCAGAGGTTACCAGTGGCTGCTAATTAACCTCACATTGTGTTCACTAACAAAGAAACAAAGGAACAAAGTGGAATTTCAATGCAGGAGATTATCACAATCACAATGAGCGTAGTGCTGGATCGTGCACTTAATAGGGATTTTCACACTGGCCATGACAACATGAGATTGGATCAAAGACAGATGAAGTTACATTAACAAAACAATGCAGCCTTGTTATGCAATAACAAGCAGCCATCTGGGCCTTCTCTGGGATAGGAAAAGGCTCCAAGTGCGCCACGTAGAATGATACACCTTCCTCAGCAACTTCTGCAAGATTGTATTTGATTGTGAGAACTTTATTGCGGCTTTGTTCTGTCGGAGAGGAGGTAGCATCCTTCCTCAAACACATCAAGACAAAGAGGAAACGGGCTGTGTGTTCTTCGCTGGTTATTGTTGCCTCTCTTTCTGTCCCACTGGCTGAATGGCAATTACTGCTGACTTCCTATCCAGCACGGAGCCCGGCCCGCTGAGGGTGCCCTGACCCTGCAGTATCCAGAGGGGAGAGACAGGAGCTGTCAAAACTCACACCTCTCCACGCTCCCGTGGGGAGTGCTCCTCCAGCTGCTGCCCCACGGGGCCCCGCTGCACACTCCTGCTAATCAGCTCCATCTCATCTCTTGGAAGGAACTGGCCCCAAGTGGATGCAGGCCTCTTTCTCACCTCTGCTACCTAGTGCACCTTTGAAGTCTTGTGTAAGTGTTAGTTTATGGTTGGAGAGGGTACGATAAGATCCCAAGGAAAGGTGATAAATTAGCTTTTCGTCCCACATTTAAAAGGGGAAATAGCAGGCTGCTAAAATCCACAGAATCTGTTACAGTTCTAACACCTAACAGCTAAAGCACTTGAGAACGAAAAACATTGTAGCGTCAAATCTGTTAAGTACCTTCATTAAAGCAGCTTGTTTGTATGAGCGTTTAGTCGGCTTCCCACACAGAGGTTCTGCATGAACAAGCATTTGGTCAAAACTCTAGCTGTGGGACTTCTTTGAGCACAGAATTTTTAAAAAAAATATATAATTATCCAATACCCTTGAAGTGCAACAGATTCACTAGACTAGACAAGACAAGCCGGGACAGAACAGCCACTTTCCAGAACACACCCTTCACAGGCACGCCAAGTTAAACTCTAAGGAGTAAAAATGGATCCAACACCAATTAATACACATAGAATGAGACTGCCTTAATATTGCCCAATTGGACGCAACAAATAAATGCTCAAATGGAAAGTGAATTCAAGTTAGACGAGTATTTGTGGAGTGAAATTAAGAAGCGGTACATGTGAGACAGATGTCAGATGTATTGGCTGGAGGTTGAGGTTGACAGGGTTTGGAGCCTGAAGTTTGATGGATGGTTTTCTGCTGGTTGTCTGTCTCACCTTGTCTCAACCCGCCCAACACTCGCACACACTCAGGAACCAATAACAAGAGTTCCATCTATGTAGAACAACAGCGTAGTGTTGCATCACATATTGTTAACTGAGAATGGAAAATAAGCCAGTGACTCTACAGTGTCACACATATATATGTATTATTAGTCGAGTAAAGCCAAGTCACATGTTTTCCAGTTAAAATTACTTTTGACAAAAGTTAAAAGTTTTCTGGCTATGAAATTCTTAGGTTTTATGGCTCACATAGTCAGAGTAGGAACTCTTTCATTTGTCCCTCACCCCCTGTCTGTGACAATAAACATCCTTATCTTGAATAACAATTATCACTCCATTTCCTACAACCATTAGATCTTCTTTATGACTCCCTTCCTCCATTAGGGAGCTCAGAAAAATTCCCATTAACATTAAAAGCACAACTCTTAAAAATATATTTTCACTCATTTTTCCTGGATAAGGGAACCTTTAAATTGAATCACATAAAAAAAAAAGTTTCATCACAGTTTATAAAACAGAATCTATGACTTCCACATACAGCCACTGTCTGCTGCTGCTGCTCAGTGGATTTTTTTGCCGCTGCCACCCGCTGACATAATTTGTTTCACAGTCACCACCCGGCAGCATGAATCAGATGTTGACACTCTAATTTCATGCACACATGGGTGTTTGGCTGAGCCATGCTGCTGCATTCGCCTTCCTCTCCCTCCAGCTGCCCACTATACCTGCCCTTTGCCCTCCGACAGAGCCATGTAATGTATTTAGCCTGGGAGTCACACATTATGACTGATGATTAAACCATACAGTCTTATAATGAGGGTGTGCACTGTGAGGACATGAGCATGTTTCACTGGTACAGTATCATCCCCACACTTAGCCATTTTTATGGTGTCAGATAAAGCAGAAATATGATTTTATAAGAGCAAAATATGTATGATTTCTTCCTTGGTGTACGCTGCAAGTTGGTTACAAACGCACAAGTTTAAAAGAAAGATAATATCTCAGTCATGAGTGTCTGAAAAGAAGAATCTTCATCCAGGAGCTCCTCGCCATCCATCAGGGAGAACACCTAGTTGCTCTATTTACCACAAAAATAAATC
This sequence comes from Euthynnus affinis, assembly GCA_029490765.1. NCBI lineage: Eukaryota > Metazoa > Chordata > Actinopteri > Scombriformes > Scombridae > Euthynnus > Euthynnus affinis. The sequence goes on along the minus strand of CM055844.1, from coordinate 17,339,824 downwards.
TGTTTACCATGGTCCGCAGCTCCATCTGAAAATATTTGTTTTACTCTGTTGTTTTTATAAAAACTACATGTACTTGCAAGAAATAACAAAATATAGCCAGTAGCCATGTTTCAGAATGTCAAAGCCTTGTCAGGGATTGACACATTTGCAGAGCATAATTAATGCAAGTTTTGTCTATCACTGATTATTCTGCTTCTCCTAAAAGTCAGCAGCTGACAGCCAGTTGTGGGAGAGAAGAGAAGCTACCATGTGTCCGTGCCCTCATTCTGTCAACACAAAAAGAAACCAGCATAAACTATTTTTCAACACTAGTGACCAGCAGGGAAAACTCCACAATATCTCTCCTTCACAACAAATCTGACAGCTTTTTCTTATGAGTGAGCATAAATCCACAAGATAAACTCATAAACAAATAAGTTGTTTGTGCGCAGTGAGAGACGGATAACGGCCACAGATTTATGAAACACTTGCTTCCTCTTGACAAATTTCCAAACAATAAACACACAGTAAATAACAACACTCTGTCCATATCAGTTCCCTACTTGAGGTTAAGTTGAGTTTATTGCGGAGGCCACTGCCTGCATGCATTAAGCAAATCATAAATTATACATGCTAATTACCTTGGGCCTCCACTTTAATGAATTATTTTAATTAAACTACAACATTGAGGTTTTGCATGTGGTCTATATTTCATCCCCTGCCTAAGATGACCTTCTTCTTTGTCTAAGTGGAACATAGTTGAGAGAACAAGGACAATGCAGACTGGGATTATGCAACTGAGTTCATATTGATGCTACTGAACAGGGAAGATAACATTTAAGGAGTTCAGATCAAATAGGAAAAACAGATTATCTGTATAAAATGAGAGTTTTTATGTGGATTATTAAAGGAAAGTAACACTAAAAAAGGAAGAACAACATGTGAAACTTGTGAGAAAAAGAAGCTTGTAATGTCAGAAACTGTTCTTGTTTTAAGGGTTTTATTTAAAGAAAAATGATATTTTCCAGACAGTTAAGTTCAATATCATGAGCTGACAGGTGTCAGAGATATGTTTCTATGGCAGTGGCCTAATATGTGGTTTCCCTCTCTCACACCTGTAACATTTATTCCAGCTGTTAACTGATCGGTTCAGTTCATCCAGGAAAAGCTGAAGGTGTTTCTTTGATTTGTAAAGGAACAAATGGCAGCCAAACAATGCCTCTCATTTTCTTTTGGACTGACTACATACCATTTTAAAGAATTTACATTAAATCAACCTGACTGTTGTCTTAAAATAGAATGAGGATGTTGCTTTTTTAAATGCCATACTGCATTTCTGAATCAGAGTAGCACATTAATACATCAAATAATAGTTTTGGTTAAATATTTGCACATTCACATTGTTGGGTGAATTTACAATGGATGACTTTTTATTCACAAAAAAAAAGTTATTTTAAAACATGTATCTGTGTATTACATACTTTTAACAGTGCAATACAAATAAGACCAAGTTAAGTACACTGAAATGCAAATGAATAGACAAAAAAATTGCAACATTGAAGTATAAATATGTAGTAAATATGTAGATAGTCTAACTGTTTGTGTTGTTACAGTCTTTTTTTTTACTTGTGTGACATGGGTGTAATAGGATTTAATAGATTTAAGGTGCTCAATGAAAAAGTTTGTTAATGTGGCGTTGCAGTTTCAATACATTTAATCACCCAGAGTCAGAATTAATGTTGCACACACAAATGCACAAAGTGGGAGGAAAAAAAAAAACTAACACTGTTGTACAAACAGTCCATGGGGGGAGGGGTGGATTTAAATTCCAAAAGGGTCTCGCAGCTCGTTTCCTAGTTCCCCAGTCAGCAATGTGTTTGTGAAAAATCAGTCTTTTTGTCTTGCTGAAAAAAAAGGCTAAATCTACATTGGTGGCCCAGTCTAAGTTTGCTATTCTTTGCACTTTCAATTCAAGTGAATGAGGGAGAATGAAGTGGCCCGAGACCCCTTTATTTGATCTACTCGATTGCATAAAGTGACGGAATTCTAATGTATTTGTTTAATACCCCGAAATAGGCTGTTGCTTTTCTATAGGAGAGGCAGAAAAAGCGCGATATTTTTAGTTAAGCTTTGCTTTCAAAAAAAAAAAAAAAAAAAAGAAGAAGAAAAAGCGAATCAGATGAGAGAATATCCAAATGTATTTTAGGCTTTATTGCAGAGAATTATCTCCCCATGTCTGTATTTATAAACCTGTTAAATCAAGTTCCCACAAAGAAGAAGAAAAAAAAGACTTAATGCAGGTCGGAACAGTCTGTTGTTGCATTGTTACTTAGTGAGAAAAAAAAGAAATGAACGTTATTTAATTGGCCTCAGTGACATTTGGAGTCGAAAATGTGCAACAATATTAATTCTGACACAATGAGCAGCTTTTCTAAATGTTTATTGTTGGGCTTAATTGTGTTTAGCCTACAGCTTGATGAATGAGCTCAGTTGTCTGCGCTGTGACCATGGCATCGCAGCTCCATGCATCCTAATAGACTGACGATTCATCTCTCTGCCCACTGCTGCTCTGCAACTCTCACACACTGAAATCATACAGGTCTGGATGGATGGAGGAAAGATTATTATTATTATTGTTATATTATTATTAATACATTTTTTGTAGTTATTATTATAGTCTATACCTTTTTTAAAAAAAATCAAAGAGTTATACTTATATATATAACACTTAAAATTTTCTTGTAATTTAATAATAACGGTGCTATCTGGGACATAATAATAATAATAATAATAATAATAATAATAATAATAATAATAATAATAATAATAATAATAATAATAATAATAATAATCTGACATTAAATCTTCAGAAACATTTTGATTGTTTACTTCACTTTTAATGAGAAAATATTTCGATGACCAGTATTTTTTTTTCCAATTCATTGCAGACTGTTTGCACACTTTTCAAAAGCACGCATGCTTGCAAAAAAATAAAATAAAAAAACAAACGAAAACAAAACAACAACAACAGGAACAGTAACAACACAATTTTTTTTAGAATGCATGCTTTACCTAAAAAGGAAAAAAAAGTACAAATTTACAGCATCTGATACACATGGTCACCACAGCCTTTTAAATTAAATGCTTCACAGAACATTTTCTGCAAAATAGATATCTAAAACATAAAACTAAAAAGTGCATTTTACAACATTTCAGTATCAGTTATTTGCAATATTCACATCTTGCATTTTGAGGGCGTCTCACAACTTTTCAGTTTTGAAAAGATTTCAGTTTGCTTTATTTTTTTAATTTTTTTTTTACAGGGATGGTAAGAACAAATCTAAATCCTATCCTATTTGGTATACCTTACCCATCATTTCAGTATTCAAAGAAAACTAAAACACAGAGCCATTGCCTCGCAATTTCATTGACATTACAGTGGTCACACAGAAACGGTGCAAAAGTTTTGCTGTTTGATAAAACTGGAAAAACCTCCACGGGCATTGCAAGCACTTAAAAACACACTGTTGACGGTGCCAAAACAAACTTCCCCACGGTCCCCTCTGTGTCTCCACTTCCAACACTCAAAATTTCTCAACAAACTGAAAAATAGAACTATCAAATAATTTATATTTTGAAGAGCAATACTTCGATTCTGTGCTGGACTTCTATGATACAATTTTAAAGCGACATATTCAACACATACACAAATAAATCGATATGCAACTGGCAACTCGCCTTGATAGTTCCCGACGACACACAAAATATAAACTTTGGGTTTTGGTAAAGAGGGGCCTTGGAAGCACAGCCTGCCAGTTCGTACCAGGAGAAGTTCAGCTGGTCAGTGCACAGCCACAGACTGCAGTGTTGACGGGCTCGTCAGAGTCTCGCTCGGGGTCGCAGGGCTGCTTTGGCTCGTCGCTGTCTGTGGGGACGTCGGGCTCAGAGACTGTGGAGAGTTTGATAGAAACGCGGGGATGTGTGGAGGTAACGCCGAGAAACCGGCCATGGAGGTCGGAGTTGGCTTGATTGGCACAGGAATAGCCGGTAACGACTGTCCACCGTGACACAGGGACTTGATGGGCACGCCATAGGCACTGTAGTCGCTGCTTGCCATGGAGATTGGGGCCGCCGTGTCAATCACGCTGGTGTTGTACATGTGGGGCCAGGCTGTCGTCAGCTGGTTGTGAAGCGGGTACCCGGCAGACATGGACTGCATGGTGGAGAACGCCAGACTTCCTGGGACCTTGTACTCTCTGGCGATGATGTTCTCGATGGCAAAGGGATGCTTAAAAGTTGACGTCTGAGACACTCCGAGGTTGTAAGTTGACATTTGGGGCAGGTGTGTGCCAGTGGCTGCCAGGGCGCTCAGTCTCAGTTTGGCTTGCTGCTGGAGGTAATGGGCAGCATCTGACTGCTTACTCGAGGCCAAATGATCAGATGCGCCCAACACTTTGAACCTTTTACGGCGTCTCAAGAAACTTCCATTCTCAAACATGTCCCCGCAGCTGGGGTGCAGTGCCCAGAAACTGCCCTTACCTGGCTGGTCTGGGCGCCGGGGGATTTTGATAAAGCAGTCGTTGAAGGATAAGTTGTGTCGTAGAGAGTTTTGCCACCGCTGAGTGTTTTCTCTGTAATAAGGGAATCTATCCATGATGAACTTGTAAATTTCACTGAGGGGAAGCATCTTCTCCGGGCAGCTCTGGATCGCCATGGCAGTGAGGGAGATGTAGGAGTAAGGTGGTTTCTGGTCGCTGTAAGTGTTTCTCCCTGGACGAGGCATCCTCGATATTTTCAGAAAAGCCAAAGGAAAAAAAAAAGAAAAAGAAAAAAAATAGTCACCCTTAATTCCTCAGTGAAAGTTCGCGGCTCTTCATGAAAACCGCCGCTGAGCGAAGTTTAAATGCAGGCGAAGCTGGGAGTTGCGTCGTGCGTAAAAAGCAGCCAGGTTGAGCGCCTCTGCGGTGTGCAGGCGGGCGGACGGTGCACATTTATGGAGTGACGGCTGCTGTAAGTCTTTCTTGCAAAGTAAGTCAGCTTGTCCCGCTAGCAGAGCTGAATAGACTTCATTTGGCGTCCTTGATAAGACGAGCTAAGTGGATGCCTCCATGGCCTTCCTCTAACCATCTGATAGTTTTATGTAGTGACATGAGCAGAAAAGACCCCTGTAGAGGCGCTCCATTAATGTGCCACCTCTTTGCTATCACATGACAATTGCCATGGGAGGAGGGGGCTGGGAGGAAGGCATAATCTGGTTTCATTTACACCTATTTACATGGACACCTTGGGCCAATGGAAATCATTTCCATTTGAAGACAGAAAAAGGGGTGAAAAGGCTCGGCAACCGGAATTGAACTGCGATGGCACTCAGTGTGTGAAGGTATGCGCTAATACTTCTTCAGCGGACTTTACAGTTACAATTCACAGATATACAAGGGATGTGGATGCCGGACTCTAAAATGATTCGGCATATTACAATTGAATGATAATTATATCTGTGCTGCTGTTAAGGTAGATGTATAAAGTGTATTATCCTAACATGGATTTATGTAAATATACCTGTTTATTACAGTGGTGTGTGCAATGAGTAGTTTTCCAAAAAAAAGTGTTATGCATGCTGACTGACATTTTTTATGATGTGGATTTGGATGTCAGCTGATTTCACTGATAAAATGCTGAGAAAATATCTAGTTTCTCCCACCCACCCTCCTCCTCCTCTTAATTGCAGTATTGTTTACGAAATGCACGCGCCACACAAAATTATTTGCCATGAGCAAGTTTGTTGATGAGCCGACTATTAGTTTTTCTCAGCTAATTTCGCCCAGAGCGGAGCGAAGGAAGTAGACGATATGAAAACATCAACACAATGCAAACAATGCTGTTCAAACTGAAACTTCATGAGGCAATCAGGTCTATTGTGTTTATGTAAAGAAGATTCAAAAGTACTTCAGAAATGCAAATAAACCCTTGAGGATGGTGTGGCGAAAACTGTATAAAATATCCATAAGTCAATTATATGAATGTGAAAACCAAATGGGAAGCCTATTTTGAGCTATTGCTATTCAAGCTTTTGGCCAGGGCCACCTTTCCGCTTGGAGGGTTTGCAATGCCCGGGACCACACACACGCACACGCAGATTTGCTCATAATTTATGCTAATTTCCCCCCATAAATCCACAATGCGCCCCATCACCAGTCTGACGGATTACGAAAAGAATCGCATTGCGGGGGACACCGAGTTATTTTCACCCAGACACCAGGAGCAGCCCGAAGAAGAGCATCCTCCCTGCTGCATGAGGGCTGTCTAGCAATATAAAACCCTGAATCAAGACAAAAAAAAAGAAAGATAAATTATTCCAGAGAAATTGCGTAATTACAGTTGATCAAGCATGTGATGGACCATATTTTAATACATGATAAGGGAGGCTATGTGTAATTCTAAAAAATATTTATAGACTGGAAAAAGTCACATTTGTGTGTGTGTGTGTCTTCTCTAAAACTTCCAGCGTGCAGTTCATTATTTTTTCCCTGCAGAGTGGCTTTTAACACCTGTCATTTCCTATTAATGTTCAGCTGAAAAGGTTTTGTCCAAAAGGAAATGGCCCAATCGACCCATCTCAGACACCGCGGATAATGACAGCACGCTGCCAAGTGCCCAACATCTTCTGACATCCATCTCACTCACTCCTTCATTAAAAAAAAAAACTTAAAATATATATATATATATATATATATATATATATATATATATATATATATATATATATATATAAATTAAAAAATAAAAAAATACTCGGTCTGACTCAAATTAAAACGCACAAATGGTCAGATCGGTCTGGTTTGTAAATGTACAAAAATTATGATTCTGCAATGTGATTAATATGGACTGATATCGGCAAATCATTTGAATATCAAACAAGGTTTTCAGTTTTTTTCTGAGCGATTCTTCTTTTTTTTTACGTTTCCCCCCCTTGAAATAACTAATCTTTATATTTGTCCATGTTTGCACTGGAAAATTGCTGTCATGCCAGTTTTGCGCCTTGCAAGTTAACATTAACCAGCCAAGCCACAGAGGAGCATCGAGAGTTTTTCTCCCCCTCTCCTCTCTCACACACAGACAGTGTGGCTTTTTGAGTTTCAGGGTTATGGGATATTGGTAGGCCTTTTGTCCCTGTCGAATGCACACACTGAAAATACCACCATGACTCTGAATCTGAATGGGGTTTTTAGCTGCTCCCAAACTCCTGAGTTCAAGCAGCAGTAGATCAAGTCTGCACTATGTTTGGTCATTTGTAGAAACCCGAACAAAGGTTGGGATAAGCCAAATTGCATTGCACTTGTGAACCGTGCCTCAGTCTGAAGTATCCTTTATAGCAGGAGGGGACCAAGAACAATTTTGTGTGAGCTTTAAAAAAAAAAGAGGAGCGAAAACAAAGGGCACTTTCTGAAACATCTTAAAGTAGAGTAGTGAGGCGTGACATTCCCAGGGTGACGGGACACAAAAGCTGAGGTCATGGGGATGAAAAAGAGAATCAAACAGCCACTTTCACACGTCTGCCCTCCTCTGCTGCACCCCCCAAACACAATAGGAAACAAATGTTGTTAAAAGAGGATCGATGCCATTCATCCTAAAGCAGCGAATGATAGCCAAACAATATTGTCACACTGAATCGAGTTGAGATATGCTGCCACCCAGACCTAGAGAGGGGGAGAAAAAAAAAACTACTATTCAAAGAACGATTAAGAGAAATTTAAAGCTGAGAGCGATGCTTATTACACAGGGAAACACACATTCAAGGAGTGAGTAAATATTTGAAAATGTATAATAAATATAAACAATTGGATCTCTATTATACCTTTTATTTAATACCTAACATTTTGAGACATAAGTCCACATTTTTTGGTGGAGGAAGCTATATCAATTTAGACTTTATTTCTGAGGTGATTTAAAATGTATGTGTCAGTCAGTCTTTACATTTTCAAATCTCTCAGAGCACTCATGGTGCTGACTGTATATATGAAGTCTTGACTCCAAGCAATGTAGATTTAGGCCACTAACCAACTAATGAATAAACAAATTATTGCTAGAGGTGTACAAATTCGCATTTTTAAGGCAAAAACGTCCCTCCCCAGTGAAATATAACTGTAATCTCTTATTATTTTAGTTGCTTCATTTTTTTCTCTTTATCATTAGCAGGTCTGTAGATTTAAATGAATTTGTTATCGACTGGCCTCTGTGTCAAACACACACCTCAGTGTGACAGTAGCACAAGTAAAACACAGTTAGTTTCTCAGACTCTCCAACCAGCCAGCCAATAGTCCTGTTCTTCTAATTAAGTCCGTAGTGATTTCAGCCCCCAGAGAAGTTTTACGGTGCAATTAAGGACGCGCTGATGATATGGTATGAATATTCAGCAGAATGACAATTAATTAGCAGACAGAGGGCTCTCTCTCATAAGAACCTCCTCAATGGCAAATTTAGCCTATATGAGGGCATATTCACACTTCTTGAAGGCCATCTTCACACTCTGGCCCTTTTAATATATGAATTATTGACTAGGAAAGGAAATCTGTAGCCAATAAAAGCATCATGATATCATAATTTTGGTGCATATATACATTTTTTTTGTTCATGTTTATTTGGTCAAACAGCGGGATTAAGGTCCTCCTCGCAGCAGCTACTCCATTAGTTGTTTCTGGGTGACATCAGAGAGAGGGAGTACCTGGAAGAAGACCTCAGGGCATTCAGAGCATATGTTCGGATTATGCTTAATGGTCTAATTACATAAATTAGGCATTCATTATACGGCACATCATCTGTAACAGATATCTCAATTGTACAGAGGCGGGAACATCTAATTCAATTCGTCTGTGAATATTTTCATCCAATTAAACACTAAAAGACATGAAAAAAGGAGAAGAAATATCGACTAGTAGGTCTGATTTGTGGATTTATATTACCCAGGACAGCAGGATTTTTTTGTTTTTTATTTTAGAATATTTAAATTTATTTATTTATTTATTTATTTATTTATTTATTGCTAAGCAGCACTTACATTAAAAAGAGGCAGCAGTTTCACTACATGGCCATCAGATGGGGACAAGCTCTGTGAGCCAAGTGTTTCTTGGTTAACACAGGCTGATAATCACATACAAAACATGTCAGCTGAGCCAAGTGATTCAATACATCAGTTATTTTACAAGGATAATTACTAGGTTAAATGAGTCATATTGGTTTTCCAGGGTCACTATGGTAATAAAATGACAATTGCAATTGTAAGTGAAGATGAAAAACATCAGCACATCTTTCTTCTGTTTTATTTCTATCTACTGTATAACTATGAAATTGTGTCTGCAGGTGCATATGAGTGTGTGCGTGTGAAAGTGTGTATATGTGTGTGTGTGTGTCTATCTGTGTGTGTGTGCAGGAGGGCTGTCCCAGTTCATTGGCTCCATATGGTGAGAAACAGCAGGACTGATGAGTGCACTACCTGAGGTCCGTGTTTGTGCTGTCGACTGTAACCAAAACAGAAGCCCCCTGACCCCCCCTGCATAATTCATTACAGACAAGACAGTGGCGCTCACACTCTCATTTCATCATTTAGCTTTTTGGTGACAGATGACTCGGTGACAACAAATCATCCTATTAAACTACACACGATACTTAGCCACTGACAGATATAAAAGCGAAGGAGCAAAGAGCAAGAAGACAGCAGCTCCGGAAGAGATGGTGAGAGTGAAAAAAAATGTAAATGGGAGAAAGATGAGAGGAGGAGAAAGCAGAATAACAATATGACAGAGTACATTTCAATATTGAGAAGAAAATGCAGAAGCCTTCACTACTATACTATGTATTATAATGAACTAGTTTCATATGAACAATAATCATGGAAATTCTCTGTTATATTGTTGAAAATGAGAGAATAATGCAATATTAAGCTTTGTGAGATCATAATATATTAACAACAAACTCAACAGGAGAGTGAACTTTCACCGTAAAGCAGAAAGATAAAAGAGCTATTGTGCAAAAAAAGAAAAAAAAGATATGAATTAACATAGTTCAATCACATACAAAGTGTTACCTTTCACAGAAGATACAAATGAGACAGAAGCCTTTGAGATGGATAATCATGAATCTGTGCAGCTGCACAATGAGGAAAGGACGACAGGATGAAATAATATTAATGGAGGGAGTTTAAAGAGAGATGTCTTTAAAAATCACAGTGTAGAAAACATCAAACAGATGACAGGTGACATATTAACTGAAGTGGCTAAATGGATCGATACACTGGGTCACTTTAATTATGACCTCTTGAGGTCAGAGTTGTAGGTTTAACCTTTCACCCCTTGCTTCTCTGCTGTGTTTACTTTTCCATTATCTGTTCATTGCAGAGAAAATGGTTATTAATAATGGTAGAAAAACAGAAGCTTTGCCTGTTTTCCCCAAATTAATTACACCACCAAGTTTGTAAGCATGTTGAAGGATAAAAAGCTTTGAACTCTGGGATCATTTCAGAGGAAGTTGACATTGTTGTTTGTTAGACGTATCCTTGGTGAAGCCACAAACACGTCTCTCCTTTGGGGGTTAGTGTGCAAGTCATCTAACTGAGGCAAATCCTTTTTATTGTGAGCTTGCGTGGTTGGAAGGCACGGTCCTTTGTGTGGCTCATGTTCATCCAGACCTTGGCAGTGATCAGGACACACTTAACCAACTGGGACCAAATGAGGGGCATTTTGTTCTGTCTTTCATCTTATACATCAGGGAAAATGCCTAGTCTCCAAGGATGGCTAACCGAGCCAAAGAGCAGAACGACACAATACACAATAACAATACATTAGTGTTTACAACGCACGTAAACAAAAACACATGGCTGATGGTGGGGACACCCACAGGGAAGGTAACAGAATAAAAAAAAATGAAAATGTGAATTAAAAAAGTTTGCAAACATAATGCTTGGACATCTACTTGTCTAAGCTAAAGAGAAGCAAACTAGAACACCTAAATTAGACTTTGCTCTTCCTGACCTACATCTTCAAGGTGGCCTGTCCAGAAGAGACGACCTTTACTTTAATGTCATTTACTATTTGTATTTTACAAGACAGGACTGTAGCCACCACATTAATGTTCAGCAATGCATTGCTCATGGGTGACTAACACAATGACCAATCACCAAGTGCCACCTCTATTGATATATTTTAATTGGTGTGTGATATATGCTGCTGTAAGGCTCAAATTTGCATTGCTAAGCATAAACAAGTCTCACAGTAAATCACAAAGAGCTTTAAAGAGAAAACGCAAACAAGCAGTGTCGCATGGTACGCTTCGCACTGCTCCTTTATGGTTGACCAGCTCAATGTGCCTCCTGCTGAAAGGTAATATGCATGACACATTTCCAGGCACTAATTCATTTGTTTAGTAATAGGGGAGCTAACCTGTGCTGAAAACATGGGTGCAGTGAGGAAAACATAAAGGTCCTGTTAATCCACGGCTAATCAAAAGGGCACAGGAAACAATCCTGCAGAAAGGATTTTGTCATATTAATTAAGGCGAGACTTGAATATTTGTGCGTCTATAAAAGCACACTCGTATGGCAGGACACAGTGCAGACTCTGCATCTATTATTCCACCTGACTGCTGTGACACTGTCAGTGTGAGGATGCGACCACCTAGCTGGTGGCCAAGGACCTCAGAAAGCTCAGCTAATATCTAGAGAAAAATATGTGTTAATGCGTCTGAAATCTTGTTGATTAAGGGTTCTTGAAGCAGCATTGCAGCTGATATATGAGATTTATTTTTGAAGGATAGTAGTGATAGAACTGATGAACTGTGATGTTGATTACTATACCCTTAAGGGTCCGCACTTGAAAATAATGTTGTTGACTCTGACCTGTTCAGGAGCAAGTACTTCAGATGTGACAAAGCATTTGAATTATAGATGGGAAATACACACAGACTGCATGCACACAAAAGAATGCAATTACATTTCTATCAAACAAATTTAATCTGGAGTTGAGGTTTACGCTATTATCACTGACTGATGGAAAAGCACAGGAAGAATCCTATGAAATGTCAAGTACTGCTGCATATCAGGAGAGATCTTTATTGGTCACAGCTACTGTAGGCACAGAGTATTAACAGCCTTATCAGCTGGGGAAATGTTCAGTTCCCCTGCCTAAACCAAAGCTATTACAATCCCAAATAATTAACTTTCAGTTGAATTTTTATGTTGTCATGTCAACTGGGATGTAGAACACGTAGAACAATTTTGAAGAAATATCTCTGTTTCACAATGGAGACAAACAGCAGCAGTGCAGTTGTGTTTCTCACTACATCTCTATAATTAACTGGGTTCAGAGACCAGATGATAATGACAAAGTACATTTTAACTTATATATCATGTTTTGACCTGAAAAAGCAATCAAAAACAAATTCTTGGTACAAATGTGTCCACCTTCTCTATCAAAGCTGTCATATACTATTTCTCTAATGTTTCCTTTAGTTGCCTTTTCTGAGATTAGATATAAAGTCTTCAGCAGCTTGGTATGATATAAATTTAGTCAGTTCATACAACAAAATGAATTCAATTGCTATTGTCTGTCTATTGATCTAATAAAAACAATGAAAGCATCATTTAATGAGCTGATTGAAGAAATTAGCACACTTTGTTCCCATGTTAAGTATTGCTGGTGTTACATGTTTAAATGTGACAAAGTGCAGCACATAATCAGCCACTGACTGCCACTGAAATACTTCTCATCACCTGTTACAACTGTTTTTTTCTTGGCTCATTTGTCTACAAAGTTTTCAATACGTTATGAGTCGTGTAGTCTTGTACAAACACACCCTTGGAATATTTAGGCAGGCGTCTTAATGTTGAAAGTTAACAGCCATGACTGGGAGGGAGACAGCATTTTCTTTAAAGTTAGTATATTCGTGGTTTATTCAAAGAGCTGAAAGTCTGCTCCAGTTCTGAACTGCCCCCAAATCAGCACTGTTATTCAATCATTACTCTGTTTATGTCCTCATCCCAGTGACAGACTTCAACAGGCGTTAAACCAACTCAGGTAATATGGCCTAATAAATTGGGACCAATAAAAAGCATTTAATCGTGAGTGTCAACATGATTAATTGCACACTAAAATCCATGTGAGACCTCCTAATCATGGGGGCAGTGAAAAGGCATTTTGCATTTCAGCATAACTGGCACCAGGACAAGCAGTTATGTGAGTCTACCATAGAATGGTATGAATATCAAATTAATAATTAGTCATGTAATTTCTCCTCAGGAATTACTATGCCTCAAACTGGTTGGCGAATTTAATTATTAGCAGCCTTTTTGTTTCCATGTCCCTCTCATTACTGTCAGGATTGATGTAACGTAAACTTCATTAAAAATTAAAGCAAGAGTCTTAATTATGAGGCTACACTGACTGAAGTTAGAATTAGCCAACTCAGTGATGTGCAAATGAGAGCATTATTTAAGAAACATGCTGGAAGTAGTTATGCTAATTTCAAGAGTTCACAGTAGCAGACCTTTTCACTTGCAGTTGCATATTCATTAAACACACTATGCAAATTTAATGTAGCAGTCTTAGTAATGCCTTGTTAATTTATTCAGATTTATTGAGTACGACTTGTAAAAAGTACCAATTTAATTACCCTATCTCCTTGGAAGGTAAGGGATATGGCCAAGGTTTTAAACTGTGTAAATCAGGATTAGTGTGGTTTGATGGAGAAAAAGGGAATGAAAGGACACTGCTGTTAATAGCCATGCATGAAAGACATATTGATTTACTTAAGACATGATTTAAGTAAGAATATCTAAAGCGTACTCAGTCAGCCAAAAAAAAAAAAAGTAAAGATGGGCAGCATATATAGACTGTTACCACTGAGGTGGAGTTAACCATGCATAGTAATCCTGTCAGATAATCTACCACCAGTTTCCTGTCCTCTGAAAAAGGTGTGAATTTATAAACTTTATGTATTTGTCCAGTGAGGCACATGTCAGGGTTTTACACAACATACCAACAATGCTGTACGAGTCTGGAATTTTAGCTGTTAGCCATGCTAGTGACATGGCTCTATGGATGGCAATATCAATCAGTCCAAAACTTTGGTCCAGACTGAAATATCTTAACAATTGTTTGATGGATTGCCATGATTTTTTTGTACAAACATTCCTGTTTTCCTCGAGATTGATCATTTTGGTGATGCCTTGACTTCTCATCCAGTGCCTTCATCAGGTCAAAGTTTTAAACTAATACAATGGTTTATGACCAAATATCAACAAAACTGATGACAATCCCATCAGCCTCTAATGCAAATTACCAAATGTTAGCATGCTAACTAGGGGTGTGCTCAAATACAAATATATTATTTCAGCAAGGCACAAATAGTGTTTTTTTGTAACAAATATTTGTTTCATACAAATATTTTTTAAATTACTTGTTTTCAGGAAGAAAAAAGTCAAATACCAGTGCATAGGTCGGTTACAGCACTATCTCAGTCTCTCTCATCTGCTCTGCTGTATTATCAGGTCTCAACGAAGGGAGTCACATCCACCTGCTATATGACGCACATTTCCTTATTTGGACATCACCCCTGGAGTTGGGAGTGTTCCCAGGGATAAAGCTGAGGTACTGACACATGCAAATTGCTTTCAATGGACTCTCCTTAACCTGTTGTTCCACTTCTCCTTTCCACAATGTTGTAAAAATAGGCAATAAATGAAAAATGCAAAACAATAATCGCCTTTGAAGTTCTTCCCTATACATTACATGGTGTGCTGTTATGGGTTGTCTAAATAGGTAGAGGTCTTTCTGCAGTGAGGCAATGAGTAAAGTTTTTGTTCAGTAGTCAGTGCAGTTGTCAATGATCTGGGAGAGACCTAGTGTGGGGACCTGCATCTTAAGGTAGTTTATTCATGAACACTTGTAACACTTTAATTTTCTAGAATAAAAAGTGTAATAAAAACATAAATAGGATTTTTAGGCCTCTTTCCACTTTTATTTGAATACAAATACAAATTATTTTGCTGCCTCAACAAATACAGATACACATAAAAAACATTTACCCCTGTCATGGTGAGCATGTTAGCATGCTGACATAAATATTTGACTCAAAAAAACACTGTGCCTACAGTAGGTACAGCTCACAGAGTTGCTATTGTAGCTGTGGACTCAGTTAAAACAATAATCAAACCTAAAATAAAAAAGTCATTTCATTCATATGAAATTACACAATTTATTCAAAAATTTGTAGCTGCTGTTATCTGTCATTTCATTGAGAGGGTAAAATACACATGTCAGAGGTTGAAATACTGTTCAACTGTCTATTTTATTCACACATTAGTAATAAATTGTACAAGCACTTGTCTAGAGAGTATATATTAAGGGTTAAGTACAACAAAGTACTCACTCAACCAAAAGCATTGCAAATATGATTTTGCACTCTTGCGTCTCTTTCCTTGTAAAAGGTGGCATGTAATTAAGGAAATCCTCTGTTATAACTTTATTTCCTCTAAATAGCAGCTTGTGACGGCTGAATTAAGGCTGGACTTGTTTAAAAGCCATCTGAGACTCATATTTTCTTGGCCTCATTGGATTCCGTTGTAAAGTTGTTTCCACAGAGTGCTCGTTTATGTCTGCTATGTCAACAGTATAGTGCATATTGGCCCAAACAATGAAAGTAAGGCACAGGCAAGACAAAATAAGAAGATTTTCAAAGGCAACTCTCTGGCAATGAATCACTGTATAAGACAAATGAACTGTGCCCAGCAATAAGTTCTATAAATGTATGAGCACCATCTGGATTGACACCCAGCCAGCAATAGTGGGCAGACAAAACATGACACAACTACATTTAATCCCTACTTAATCATATATTAGTCACCAACATAAGATTGTTTTAGTAAAAAATGTACAAATGCTTCTTCAAAGACTGTGTTGTAGTGATGGCTTGTCTGGAAAACACCAGAAATGTCATGAGTCACATGTGTCACGGCAAGTGTTGATACTTTTTAAATAGTGAGCTTTTTTGAAGAACCTCCTTGAAAAAGAAGTGACACCAACACAAAGGACAAAAATGTAGCACTTCAAAAAAATCATGGACATCTTCCACTATGGAGCCATATAATCCTTCATTGCCATCCAACGGTGCCATCCTTTGTCTTATAAGTCACAAGCACATCTTAAGTCTCAATGCTCAAGTCCCAAGTGAAATCCCAATTTACCATGTTCAGTTAATAATGTCAATAATGTGCTCTTCACCAATGTTGATGCTGCTTTAAAATGTAAACACAACAAATTAATGCAAAACATGAATGTGTGGGCACTGATGGATTTTATGGGCCCATTACCTTTATTTTATTGTGTATATCCACAACTCTGATTAAAACAGCATCATTTGAGCTGGAGATGGAAAAGAACACATCTATTGAAGTTGAAGGTTAAAGCAATAGTAAATTATGTACAACATCTCAAGCATTGTGTGGTATTGTGGGGATTTATTGTTATATTATTATATTTTGTATAGAAATTGAATTTTCCACTACAGCTGTTGGTGCAGTGAATAATGCATAACACAAAACACAACACAAAAGCACACATGCAGTTTGGGAAATCACTTTAATAAATACTACTAAAAAAGTTAATGTGTGATGTAAAGTGAGTGTTTTCTCACAAACTATCTGATCACCACTGGACTCTAGTCTGGTGTTATTGCGGTGTCCCCAGATCACAGCAAAGTAGAGAACAGGAATGATACACGATGTGTGAAAAATAGTCCCCTAGGTTGTATTAAAAATGTGGTTTTCCTTTAAGTGCCACCCTCTGTATTTCAATTTAAAATATTCCTAATTTGCAATCTGTAACTGTTGTGTCAGAGCATGTAAAATGCTGGTTCAATGAAAGGTGACTATTACAAACAACACAGCAATAAACATTTGCATCTGAGAGCATGTTTACTGCATTGGATCAGATCCAAAGACTTACTGCACAAAGAAAGGGGTGTTAATTAATATGCACTTTTAATTCAATATGTAAACCCCTGAAGAAGAAAATAAACATGTCTGCACACATCTGGGCACTGCCTTGTTATAATAATAAACCTAAATTTTACAGTCAAATATTTTTGTGGAGCAGGTTTTGATCTGTAGACTAACAACAAACCAACAAGACGTCAAGAAGAATGTCTTCTCAGGTAAGAGAGACTTAGAAAAAAAGAAGAAATAAATGGACAGCTACTGTTCAACCAAATACTCTTGTTAGCTTGAAGTGGTATGGTCAGTTGTCAGTGACTAGATGTTATAGTCCTCGGGGACAGAGTTGAAAGGCTGGACTGGAGAAAAACATCCTTGGGGCTTAACGTGGAAGAAACCCAATCATTGCAGTGGTAAAAACAACCTGCAGATGAGCACTGAGGGCCACACAGCCCTGACCGTAGCACAGCAGAGCTCACTGACTACATACACCACTTCAGGAGATAATTACACTGACTGGGTGTCTATTGCTTGTGTCTGTTCATCACCCCCTGTTGTCCCTCAGGAGTCCCTTGGGGTGTGTGTGTGTGTGTGACACTGTGTGTGTGTGTGTGTGTGTGCTGGGGGACTCTACAAGCTGACAGACCAACACTGAAATCATTTCTTACTGCTTTGCTGAATGAAAATTAAATGTTCATGTGTCTGATGCAGCCATCCAAACAAAAATGGAATATTGGCAAAGAAAACGTGTTAAAATACACTCTGCACAATTACGTTGCTCAGGGTTATATTTATTTTGAACTCAAGGCAAAGGCCTAACTTGTTGTTTTTTTATTACTATCTCCATAAATAAAAAAAGCACTCTGAAGAAGCAAAATGTAAGTGCCTGAAAAGATTGCACACAGTATAAACTACTGATGTGTGTAGGCGTTAGCGCTGTACCACAAACACCTCTGAGTTGATTACATAAATATTACATTACTCAATTATTTATGTGTTATTAATTAAAAAACACTTACTTGAAAAGGAAAATATTTGTAAGTAGAATCACTGGACTTTTATTTAATATATTGAAGCATACTTTAGTAGCATAAACATTGTTATTCTGCATGCTTGGGGTCAGAAATTACCCGAAATAAAGTTTGAAATTCAATCACAATAAATAAATGTTGTCTTTGTAATAAAGTGTAATACTAGTAGTAGGTGTTTGTATGTAATTCTTCAATGGGTTTCTGTGAAATGTTCAAAGAGTTGTATTAACTGTAATGCAGAAGCTTGATTACATATATTATTTTGCCACCATATGAGAAATATAGTTTATATCACTGAGTTTGAACACTGCGCACAAGCTAAAATTAATCACAAAAATCTCTTATTACTGTATTTATTCAACTAAATATATACGTAAATCTAGATACAGTATTATCAATTGAAATGCACTGATATCTATCCTCAAAACAAAGCACTATACATAATGCACACACACACACACATACACACACACACACACACGTACACAGTATATTCATGTTTAGAAAATACTACAGTCAGTTGTCATTATCTCTGTATGCTTTGTTTTATTAGATGGGGTTGTGAGTTCTCCAGTACAAATGATGGTATCGCATCTACTGCTGCTGTTTTTCCACATTATTCTGACACTCTATAGTGTTGATGTCAGAATTAAAATGCTGATCGTATTCATCCCTGTTGAACCTCCAACCAGCAGATGACTTAATATACATCCTTTATCATCTTGAGGGGAATCATTTCCATTTTTCTCACTAAGACTGACAGATGTGAACCATCCCATTGACCATAATTAATCTGTGTTTAAAATGAACAGGCCGCATCGTAGTGGAGGCATAGCCCAGGGTCTGAGGGCCCGTGTCACAGTGCTATCTGTCTGGCCTCATGCATCTCAGTGTAATTATCCCATTGCCATGAATAATGGGACAAGGGGGATCAGAGTGATGCTTTGATAGAGATGAGATTAGTTTAATCAAGTTCATTGCTTGGGCTAGGCCACCGAATCTCATCATCCTTCCTCTCAAATCACCAGACCCTCACCCCACCCGCAGAAGCTCCCTTTACGCCTGCCACATTAGCCAGAAAAATTTATGACATCGTTAGTTTTAAGTGCTACCTCTGTTAGGACAATGCATACTTAAAGCAGAACCCTCTTCTAGAAGGATTCATATCAAACAGGGCAACAGCAGGAGCCCTGAATCTGTGGCCAGTACTGTTATCATATGGTCTGAAGACACATTTCTAACACAGAAGAAAAAATTAGTGAAGTTATTGTATTAAGGTATAGTCGTGCTAGGAGTCTGCTTATAATAATAGAACTGCTCAATGAAATTCTGTATTTGTTTTCAAGTTGGATATAACTTTGCAAATAACTGAACAATTCAGCATCAGATTCAGATTCATTATAAAGACAAACTGTTGGTTTTGAGTAGTTTAGGCATCTCTCATTAAAAAGTCAAACATGGGATTTATCACTGTAATGTGTTGTCCCCCTGAGGCAGATATTCATGTAAAACAGAAAGAACGTCACAGGGCACTCTGTGTATTTACAGACAACAAATCATGTTTGTCAAAACTGACAAACTCAGCGTGAGACAAAGGCGGTGGACTGATAGTGATCTTAGCTAGGAGAAATCCATAAACACATGTTCCCTGCAGCGCACCATCACTCTCTGCAGCCAGCCTGATGTCAGAGGACAGGGCTTAAACTGTCCACAGAGGACAGCAACTTTGCAAACAAAGCCCCAAGTCCAGCCTCTCAGAAGTCCCGACTTTGACTTTCTCCTAGCTTCGTGTCAACACGCTCTGCAGCTCTCCCCACAAAAAAAAACCCACCACTATTACAGCACAATTTGGGAGTCATTCATCAAATAAGACATGGGATTAATTAAGCCGGAGGACTGAATTAGCCTCCCTCTTCACTCATCAAGGTGTACCCTTGGCCTGGGGTTGGAGATGGAGGGTGGGGGTGGGTGCTGCACACTGGTGGTGAGGGGTATGGGGGCAGGGATTTCATAGCACAAGCATGTGTTTAGTACACCGAACATTCATGCTGGGACAAAAAAAATTGAAAATCCCTTTATCCCCAATTTACATATGATGTATGACAATAAAAAAACTCCAGAGGGGAATGCTACCACAGTGCTGTTCATTACATATTAGTTTTATGGCAATATATTTACCGGCATGAGACACCTTGTAGGAAAAAAGTCGTAAAGATTGAATGACAAAACTTCTGTCCTTGCAGGTACTTTTTCACACCAAAACACCCATCTGTTTCCTGTGTGTATCAGCTGTTTAGGGCAATGAGTATCATCCCTGACACATCACAGTATCAGTATGTTTTCATATTGTTTTTAATTGAGCAGTTTCATATCCAACACAAGGACAATGACAATAGGAGCGCACCAAGCAGACCAGACTCTTCTCTTCATATTGAAATATGATGCAGGTGCTGTATGCTTTATGTGATGGCCTGTTATAAGTAAATATTTCCTCCGCTATGTACAGAAATATGACACATATACAGGTACATTCTTACCATGTACTGAGTTCATTAGTCCATAGCATCCTGTCTCTCACTGCAGAGGGTCATGCTTTTGATGAATGGACTGTGTGTAGCTTGTAGCTTCAGGCTAGGATTCAGCACCTCAAGAGGCAGAGAGGACTCAACTCTGGTTAGGGCAAAGAAAGAGAAGAAAGAAAGGAGGAAATGAGGGAGTGAGAGAGGTGGAGAGAAAGCGAGAGATGAATTTGGATTACCCAGGAGTTCTGTCTCCCCCGAGTCCTGTATCCGAGAGACATTAGGAATCTAATGTGCTATTATTCTCTATCACCCCCCTAAGCCTAAAACATCTGTCCTTGGGGTGTCTCCGGTAATAGACAAGGGCTTTCGGACCCTTCGCTAAGACAAGATAGCAGCTTCTACAAGGGCCCTTGACGTCCAGCCGACTTAATCTGCAAGTACTTCCACAAAATTGACATTGCCTAGAGAGTAAAGCAATCAGCAGACACTATGTTACAGAGCATTTATATTTCAGCTGTGCTTCCTGAGACAATGAAAGTTGACCTTTAGGAGGCCTGGCAAAGAATTATACTTCTTTTCACTGGTTTTTCTAACTTTCAAAAGGGATTGTTTTGCAAATTTGAGTTTCTTCAAGGTTAGCAGGTGGGTGAGCTATATGTGTGTGTGTGTGTGTGTTTGTGTGTCCTCTGTTTTTATAAATTGTGAAAATGATAAAGTATTGTAGTGGTTGTATTTGCATCCCAGGGAGCTATTTATGCAAAGTAAAGCAAATATGACCATCAGGATGAATCTCAAATGACACTGAACATTTTTTCTTTTTTTCAGTTTTAATGTATAATGGCTTTATAACAACAGTCTGATCACTAGTGGATTAAATCAGTCAATCACAGTCAAAGTACTTTAACAAAGAAAACAACATAAGCTCGACTCTCTGTTATATGTGGATGTTTCATCTAAGAATGTGAATCGAAATCTTTATATAAACTCTGATCCCTGTCTCAGATTGTGTGTTTAAAGGATAAGTCTGGTGATATTCTATATTTTGGTTAAGTTCAACAAATCCCATAAGACTAAAACAAACAATGAATTTATCCTAACAACAATAGTCTTATTCCTTTGTCATAGACCTTGTCAAAAAAACACATCAGTGAGCCATACAGTTGCAATTACTAAATGTTCTGTCAACACAATTAATACAAAAACTTATTTTGAGTCAATCCCACATGCACCCTTCCAGTGCAGTAAATAACTCACTTGTGCAAAAAATTTGCAGTTGAAAATAGTACACAACAATAACATGTTACTACGGCGCCCAGCTTTTTTCTAGGAAATTATTTAACCTTTAAAAATGAAAATAAATATCTGTGATCAGTGTTTGAAAAATTAGCTTTTTCAGTGACAATGGCTGAGTGCCACAGAGAGGTCAGGGAAGTTACCATACCATGCTGATGATGAGGAGATGATCCAGACATAAACCAGTTTTTACTGCCACATGACCTCTGATCCAGTGTAGTATTTATAATTTTTTTGCATTAAATGTGTTGCGTGAGGTGCCATTTCATATCAAACCAATCAGTGAATATGTGGATATTATAGCTGAGACTTTTAGCTCAGAAATTAAAATAAAATATAACACTACCTGTACAACAGAGAAATTACTTATACAGTTTTTTTTCTCCACGGCATCAGAGAATAATTGTTTTCATATGACCACAGATGCAATATTCATGATATTCATTTTTAACATGAAAGATCAGTTAATGGAGGCATAGTATTTGATGTTGTATTTCTACTAATTGAATTAAATCTAGTCAAAGAGCAGAAATATTTGTCTTAAAGGCTTTTGGGCCCCCAAGCTCTGATTATAAATGCACCCCTTTAAATGAAAAGAATATATCTTGATTCATTAATTATTGATTGGTAGGAGAAAAAAAATACTATGGGTACTCATTAATTTAAGAGAAATAATATCTCATCTTTACGCAGGACAGCATAGCAACAACTCTGTGCTGTGAGAAATGACGAAGTCCCAATAGATCCATCACACAGGATAATGGAAACCATGCAAACTGTTTAAATAAAAAGTTTCTTTGCTAAAGAGATGGTGTAGACAGAACAGATGGCCAAACCTGTGCCTTTCACTACTGCTTCTGTTGAGCAATTAAAAGTTTCTGGCTGTTTTTCTCCCTTCCCCCCAAAGTACAGATTGCAAACATGACAAGAGGTCAAATATCTGCAAGGGAAAAAGGAGTGGAACAACTGTTCCACTGAGCTGCTTTGGCCTCAGCTGGTGTGCGAGCGGACGAGTATTCACCTGAACGAGGACTGGTAATCACCCAACACCGAAGTGAATAATTAGTGTAATAATTACCAGGCTTAAAATGAATCTGCGAGCTGCCCTCTCTCACAGTGCCATCAAGAATAACAGGTGTTGAAAGTGCCTTGAAGGGACAGAGATTAAAGATTATTTCGTTATCCTGGGTCTCCTTCAGGCACAACTGTGTTTTATCCTGTCATCCACAGCGCTGGTCGTGTGGGGGCTCATTTTCCTCTGGCTTGGCAGTTTTGGGAGCTAAGCATTTGACAGAGAGTGAATGTTGTTTAATCTGGGAGTGTGAGCTGTCCTTGAGCTTCCTGGACACTCCATGTCCACATAACCTCCAGCTACATAGAGTTAGGTTGTACTAATGGTTATTATTAGCTGCCACACTGGCTTTTCCTTATAATAAAAAATCCTAGATATACTGAAATATCATATGTTTTGTTGCATACAGTATATTACTATAATGTAAGCAAAACTGTGAAATAAATGGAAAGATCACAATCCGAATCCAAATAATAACACACAATAATGGTACTTTTATAAACAGATGTCAGTGTCACCAAATTCATATTGCATTTACACCCTTTCCAACAACACAATAGCCCTATTTTCTCCAGTGATGGCCATGTAAGAACTTGAGATTTCTTATTTAAAGATTGGGCACTACTTATCTGATTTCCTTGGCAGCCTAGTGGCTGTATGTACTCTGTTTTGACTTAAGCAATGAAGCAAGTGAGCCTAGGGGTGTTTGTTCTTGTAAGAATTACTTAAAGACTTGTCAAGATGCCACAACTCGTGCTTGGGTTCCCAGGCTCTTTCTGTGTTTGTTATTCAGACTTCCTGTGTGTTTTTGAAATTGCTACAGCAGGTGTAACAGATCTTAAACACAGCAAATTAAATATTTGTTCCCAATCTTAAACAATGTGGTTTTTGTAGAGAGGCTATAAACGGTCATTATATTTCCAGCATCACAAGAGTGGGGTGACCGGGAGGAACCATAATGTCAGGATGATCCTTGTGTCACACAAAAGGATCTTATAAACAAAGCTATTTATACTTCAGTGTTTCCATTCAGAAATGACTAGAATATGTGAACGTCTATGCAAAATCAAGATGAATGTGCAGTTGAAACAGACATTGGTTGACTATAGTATCAGTATGACATCCTGCACTTTATCTTTCACTGTGCCCTGTTGTCTTATAATGTGGTATCATTAGTTTCCCTGACAGTGATTTAGCATTCAGCCTCCTACCCCATTGACCTGTGCTGTGTTTAAATGTAACCTTCTTTTAGCCCTGGCCATCATTTGTCACTTCTGAGCTGTCAAATACACATAAATTGGACACAACCTGCCGTGGCCGGTGACAGCAAGACACAGAGGGGCTGCAAAACAGAAGCAGGGCAATCAGCTGCATCTATTACATTTACATGGTCTGGGAAGGTTAGCAAGTTGTTCCTGAAAGATTACCACCTCTAATTTCTTTGGGGAGGATGGGACCTTGGTTCTGCTGCCAAGCCTGCTTTTCAGGTCAGGGCCCCCTGAATGTTAACTAAGACCCAGGAGCAGGTCAAACAGGCAGGCCAAGGGACCAGAGGAAACCCTGCGCCCTGCTCTTACACTGGCGGCCAGCAAGTCGTGCAGAAAGTCGCCATCCATCTTTGGCATGATGCTAATGATCCATTGTGGGAGAGGTCTGTGGTTAGGAAAGCTATCCAGGTAGTTCTCCACTGGTGCCTCCCCGCTGATAAGTGCAACACCAACTCTGAAATCTCTGCCAGCAAAAAAAGACAGGCTCGCTTAACAAAAATTCTCTAGCATTTCTTCAATAGGAGGCAGAAGTGTTTGATGTCCTTACAACTGCTCGTCAACCCTCTGGTTGTCTTCTTTAAGCAATACTGCAAGAAATGTTCATGTGGCGCCACAAAGAGCCCCTTTTGCTTTCACTTTTTTAAACTTTTACTTTGATCTAAATTATTAAACAGTTTCAAGTCTATTTCAAACTGCGATGAACACTGCAACTATTGCAGCCCCAACAAGTCCTTCTGTAACTGTTGTAGCCCTAGGCCTAGATCATGCTTTGAATGCCACTCAGTGTCTTTTCTATGTTGTAGCCTTAGACTGTGAGAAACAGATAAGCAGAAAATATGTAATTAAGTTCTACTTTGACATAATAGCAAATATTACTTTATATGCATCTATGTGAAATCAAACAGTCACAGAAAAGTTATACATTATGTGTGGACATACACAGCTCCATCATGTCTATACACACATTATAACTAAATTAAAATAATTAAAGTATTCATTAAATTAGAATGAACTCTAATTACATTCAGTAAATTTAACATCTTCAGAAATTCAAACTCCATTTAAAATCCTATTTTTTTCCACTCCAGTGCTGACATATAGTATTTACATAATGAACATTACACAATATATACGGTCAAGAAGACCCTCACAATACAAATCTATATTATCACAATACAAACATTAATAAATACTTGTGTTTGCATAATAAACAGTACACATCACAACGCCCACCTTTAATAAACAGGCCATATTAAACACCCATATGTAGTAAATGTACATATGTGCTAGTACTGTCAGGTCCCACAATGCTTTCCACTCCGGAGTATGTTTTAGATTCTATCCCTTATGTTTGGTGAGGAAAATATAATACCATTTATCATGACCATATGTCATTAGAAATATAAAGGTAAAGAAGACAATAAATACACTATCATGTTGTTGAGCATTGTGCTTCATGTCATTTTATCTAATTTGGTTTACAATGAAATGGCCAATTAAAAATAACTGCATTACTTTGTTAATAAAGCACAAGACTGACTCGGGGGAACATTTCATTGGCAGTTAATTATGCAGTCTGGTATTCTCAGATGTTCTGAGCAAATGTACAGTGCAACTATAAAGCTGTTATTGTGCTCTGCTTCCATTTCATATTTGCATAACAGAAAGAGCACCATGTGTTTTGTTGCTGCCGCCACATGCAATGGCTCAGCGTGTTTAGAAAAACGCTGGTGTTATTTCTATCAGTGGAGAAGCATTAGCAGAGTGTCATCCCTCACTGGATTTAGTTCCTGTGACATAAGGTTGTAATCCCTGTTGTTTGATTTCCAAAACATGAGTATAATCATATATTTATGTTGTTGATGCTCTGTAATCCACAAGTACACTTACACAATTCACTGAAGAATTTAAGTCCACTATGTACACAAGCTACTTAATGTCTAAATGTTCTATATACTGTATAAATAAATGTGCATGAATAAAATATATACAAGTTAAGGTGCATCTACATTTAAATTTCTGTAGTCTATGAACTGAACTGAATTCTTTAATGCTTTTACCCACTGAGTTATGCTGTGATGCTCTGTGTTTTCATGTCTTTCTGAGGTAAATGATGCTTGAACAGCAAGGAGATCACTCACTGTTAACCATATGGTTTCGTGCAAAAGGTCACCAATGTTTCTGAGGGTTAATATCAAACGCCCAAACATAGACAAGAGGGACTTATGCATATTAATGACAGTCTATATTCCCTTGTGCAAAGAAGGCACAGCAAGGTGCCAAATAATTATTTTTTTTTATGACAACTAGAGTGTTTTGGCTACGGTTTGAATACCTATATGAAAGACAATTAATGAATGAGTAGTTTTATCACAGTCTGTTATAATTACCTGACTAATGTGATGATTAAAAAAATAGGCGAATGTGAAAAACAGTCTTACAATAACAACGATAAGAAATGTTTTACTTCTCTTGCAGCATGTCAGTTATTAAACCGTGTCACATTACACTGGGATGAACTGAACTCACTCATAAAGTTTAAATATATAAACTTCACAAAGAGTTACATTAATAAGTGATTTTTCTCCTAGGTATGATTTTTCCACTTTCTTTTGTCGACATTTCTCTTTACATTGACAGTGAGAGTGGGATAAGTCTCCCCTCAGCCATAATAAGAAATATTGGCTTTTAACAGCCACATTAAAGCATATGGATGCTCAAGGCCATTCCAATATTGTGTAAAAGCCTGAAGGGATTGATACAGAGTGTTGTTTCCCACAAATCTGCAATGCGCACCAAAACAACTATCACTTTATGTGAGAATTAGCAAATAGTTATCATTTCTATGGCATAAAAGGGTCCACGCCAACATGCACTGAAATAATAAAATATTGAAACGTCTATGAAACATAAATGTGAATTCTTGCTACATCTGTCTCTTGGTAATTGAGTTGCTACCAAGAATGTTAGTACTCTGGAGAATAATTTGTCAGTGCAAAACATCGAATGGACCAATTTATTGGTTGCTGCAGGCTGTAGAGTTCCAACAGTCTTTGATCAACCTTTTTAGGTCAGTATCTCTCGAAATACAGAGAGGAGAATTACATAGCAGAGAAAATATTTCATCTTTTTAAAAGACAAGGAAAAGTATTTTTGTAGTTACACTGTGGCTGTAATGGTGAATAAATTCTTTAGAAGGCTTGAAGCCAGAGTGGGAAAACAGCAGCTTTTGTGCACAATATTTATTGTTTTGTGTGGATGGTAACTTAAACATTTATCATAAAAAAAGTGACAGAAAGAGTAATTATAAGTTTTGCTTTTACTCATCACTCACTGGATAGAAGACGTGTGTGCTGACAGTTACCGGTAGGCTTTTCTGACACACCAAATTAAAAAGGTGGCTTCAAAGAGTTTTGTGTTGGTTGAAAGGTTGATCAGTCTTTGATTTTGAATTATTATTGGCATTCTAACAATGGATGTACAAAACAGAGGTTGTTTGATAGCTCAGTCAAATGTCAAAATGCAGTTTTGCCTAAATAATACAACAATTCTTTACAGAGTTATAAAGTACGCAAGTCTTTTACTTAGTGAACTCCATATCAAGGCAAATTCACTGTTACAGTATCAATAGTGCTGTACCTTAATGCACATGAGAAGAAACAAACATAATCTTTTGAATCTGAAAAATTATAATTATGTTGCATGTTGTGAGTGTCTTCATTTTTAATAGAACAGTAAAATAATTTAGTCACAGCAAAAATTGTGCTTATCATATCATTCAAACCATATTGAAAAATCACAGTTTCAGTTCATATTATAATTTAATTTTATTATTATTTATTATAAACAGACCCCTTTAAATGTCATTATCAATTTCTCCTTGGACAGTGATGTCTAAAAGTGCAAACTGACCAATGCATCATTGCATCCAATGAGTGGCAGTAATGTGAAAATATGAATAGTAATTGCACATATTGGTGGCCCAAAATGCAAACAGAGGAAACTGTCTGAATACTGAAGACTGAGAAATTGGGAAATCATGCGACCATATTCAATGTCTACAGTGTCCAGTACAGACTAGTACTCTTACATCTCCTAATTATCTGTTATTATTACTCACCTGACATCAGTACACTGCACACACCTTAGACTTTCAATTCTTCTTTGTGTAAAAAAAAAACTTTCTTCTGCAACTCAATAAAATGCGTATTTATTTGTCTTTTTTGTTAGTCAATTCCACAATTTCACTGACCACCCAAGAACCTGTGCCATCTCTCCATAACAACCCTTGATGAGTATAAAGACTGTTTACTATTTGTAAAGACCCTGCTTTAGCACCAGGCACCCTGGGCCTTGTTACCATAGAAATAGACAACAAACCCTATAGTAACTGTTTTAAGCCATTTCCCCTGTTTAGCTGCATTGTAACATCTCACATTAACAACTGACTGCTGGCTAAATCCAACTATGTTGGGAGTTCCTAACATAATATAATACAAATAGTAAGACAATGTGTTCTTTAAAAATCTGGCATATTTATTACAATAGACATGTGACATACTGTATTGTAATAAAACAAGATAACATCTGGCCTTTCTCTTATCATGCACTAAAAATAGTCAAAGAGTCAAAGCTGATCAACACCATATCCCATTCATTATACCTATGAATGGTCCCTTGGTCACATGGCTAGAAACTGCAGTTATGCTACAAGGAAAAATTGAGTGGTACATTCAAAAATGCTGAATTGCTTTAATTAATTTGCGGATGGTACTGGAAAGACTAGGCTAAGCCAGTGGAAGCTTATTCTCCTGTGTCCCTTCAGAAATGCTGTCTCAACATTGCCAGGCCATTGCTTTGTTTGACTGTGCCCACATGAACCTAAATGTGCATAATCTATTATGTTTTATTTTTCCATTACAAATTTTCTTTGAAAATGTACAGAGATACTTGCCATTATAATATAAAAGAGATTCTGGTCTCCTGTTGCAAATCATCAAAAAATATTAAGTGATACAGCAACAAATACCTCATATTTCAACCACCATCACAACATAATCAGCAAATATCTGATCCACATTTCATTTGTAACATAACCATAAAGGAAAAAGCCTGAATTATCAGCAGAGGACAGACACATAAACTAAAACATATTTGCTCGGAAGATATCCACACTCTATAACAGTGAGGTCATATTATTCATTTCTACTCAAAACATTTCAACGAGGCCCTCAAGATAAGATATCAGGTTGTACAGCGCGCTACATCATTAGCTCCCACATGTACAGCGTCTCAGAGGACCTTTAATTTGAGTAGGAAAAGTCTGTTCCTTCGCTATGAGGTTAAAGTGTGGGTGACAAGTGAAGAAAATCACAGCAGAATGCATTAATTAGGTAGACCTAAAAGCATATTTATCAAAGGCTAAGTCATATGGGAATTATCTTAGAAAGGATCTCATAAGGACAGGACAGGTTAATAGAATAAAAAGCCTTGAATAGAATGTGTGCTTATACATAAAATATCAACCTGATCTCACATGTAAACGAATCATTAGGATGTAACGATTAAATGTTATGGCAAGCAGATCCTTAACAATTGAAATGACCTTCATGTGGTTTGACAGTGACAATTGGCTTCTTATGTTCACTCTGATTAAAATGTCAAAGCCTCTGACTTAATTCATCTCGGCATTTGAAAGATTCCACATGAAAAGGACCAATATTTGCTCAAAGTGAAAAGACATGATTACATGAACTCGAACATGAGATAAAAAAAAAAAATCATGAACTCCCTTAATCACAAAATAGCACACCGGCCCACAGAGGAAATAAACAACCCAGTGATTCTGACTGAATCATCTAAATGGTGTCAATCACAAGTGAATATGGAGGGGCTCCCGTCCCGCCTGGTGATGACTGATGGCCCTTCAGTGGCGATGGAGACAGACGAGACTGATTGAGAGAGCTTATCTTTATGGTGGAGCCATGGAATTGTTAACAGGATGTGATGGCTTGCGTCCGCCGAGTTGAGCTGGGAAATAAAGCTGTTGGGCTCGGGCTGCCTTCCCATCATTCACAGAGGTAATGATCTCTGTCTGGCTCAGAGGTAAGTAATAGTCTGCCCACAGGTTAGTGAGGGCATGACACAGCGAAGTTGAAGTTGGACAGACGAGCACAGGTCAGTACACTGTTACATTTTTAATGCATTTAATGGGCAATTTAATAAAGATTGGAATATATTGTAAAACCTAAGGTTCATGAAGTTTAAGTAAAAGATGACTGGAACTAGATTTCAAGCCATGGCCGGTTTTAGATTGTTTCCTTATGATCCAGTAATAATGTAGAGTAGCTGTGGAGGAAGATGACTGCAAAACTAAAATACAGCCTCAAAAAGTCACACAAAGAGGTGTTCATGAGCAAGGTTATTCATTATGACCACATACTGTAAATGATGATGGAAATTAATGGAATGGAGGCAAGAGCATGTTGAGAGGAAGCAGTCAAATATCCAGCTTCACTCAATTATCTTTAGCAGGATAATTAATCAATTCAGTATGCACATCCAAGTCTCAGAGGCGTCTTTGAGATAATTGTTCTCATTGACTTGAATAATTATTTGTTTGCTGATTTAATTATTTTCGCATTTGGAAAACAAATGAACGTGTGCTGGTACATACTACAGTTGTTGTTTTTTTTTCTCTTTTGATGTCAGTAGGTGAAATTCACAAAATGTGCTGTAGCTGTGAGTATCACACTGAACCACTGATGTTATGAGACATTCTCCTAACGCAGAATGTCTCTTGAGAAATTAACTGCAACCCTATTCACAATATGTGTTTTTTAAGAACCTTAACCTCGACTTGAGGAAGGTCAATAAAACATGAATTGTTTCTGCCTTGTGGCATCAATACAGACTAGCTACAGTGAATCAAAGGCTAATATTTCTCAGCTATGAGGTCAGCCCTGGGTTACAGACACTATGTCCCCATATAATGACTCGTGTGTTGAAAACAATCGTCTGAGTCCTGAGTTCACACCATTATGAGTATGAATGAGACCTTATGGAGCAACTACTGCAGCAAATAGCACAAATTACGAGGGCCACTTTAATGGCACTCACTACTATTTATCATGCTGTTTTAAATGTTTTGCTCATTTGTTTCCATTAAATATTTCATCTTCCCTTAAATATTCATTTAACTTCATCTTTAAATTTTTTACCAGTCTCTTTGCCGTTGCTATCTTCTTGCCTCCCTTTTAGGCTTTGCAATCATAAATAATTATTCATCTACACCCAGAAAGAGATTGCATAAAACATGCACATGAATCCTTTTTGTCTTTTCTCATTAGTGATATACTTCGAGTTGCCTAAATACTTCCCGCTACCCCACTTATGGAAATTGGTTGGAGAACCTTCCTAATGATTCTGCTTCACAAATAGGTTACAGCTTCTATCTCTGATCTCAACGTTCATCCCTCCTTTCATCATGAAAGGAGGGGTCTGCTACAGCATCTGCATTGAAATCTGGAGTTTTTTCGTTATTTATTTATTTATTTATTTTTAAAGAAGGAATTGGATACATCCTGCATCTGACAATGTAACTTTAATTTTAATTTCTTTTTAAACCAATTGGTGAACAACAATAGCTGCTTGCTGGTACTTAATTGAGGAGAGAGATTTACAGTAATGAACAATGCAACACAAACAATCCAATTGCTCTTTCACAAAGAAGACTTTCAATCTACTTCTGCTTACTTCACAATATCTTATACTGTTAGCAATTTTGCTAAAAATCTTCCTTATCATTATTTATCATATTTTGCATTTTCCCCACACGATTTCGGGATTAACTTTTTAAAAATAAAATAAAGGACTATTTTCTTTGAAATTCTGGGTATTAATGATGTGAATTTACAAGCAGTATTCATGATAAATTCTTCTATCTGTGTTATGTGTGTTAATCCTCAATAGATTTATCTTGGCTAAACAGGAAACATTTGTCTTAATTTGTTAGATAATTGCAACATGACTCATTAGCAAACAGCACCATGGTGGAAGGTGGAAGAAGAAACTCTCAATTTGACTGGATTATCCTTTTGTGATGAGGCCTAATGATCCAACAGAGTAAATAGCAACGTGTTAATTAGAAATTACACTGAATGATCCGCTGCACACAGAGGAGGTATTAACCAGGCAGCATCATTATATGAGATCTATAGCTGTCTTTCTTTCTTTCTTTCTTTTTTTTTTTTTTTTACCATGATGTCTGAGTAAAATGGCAATTCTAAGTATCCCCAAAAGAGAACTTATGGAGCAGCATCTGTAGCAGTTGACTCCCTTCTGTTTGATAGTCTGTGTTGCTGATTGCTCTTAAAAATAGTCTAACATGTTCTCCTCTGTCCAGTAATATTTATTGATAAGGCCACACCTGAGGGGTGACTCCAACAGTATTAATTTGAGAGTATCACAATAAAGAAAGAGAAATTTAATCATTGCTGAATTACAAAACAGTATGTAAATGCGGAATTCAGATAAATAAAGGTTCAATTTGTAAATTTAAGTTAGAAGCTGTTTTGTTTGTTTGTTTGTTTGTTTGTTTGTTTTTTAAATGTAATTGGCAAAAGTCTCTTCATTACATCTCACGCTTTGGTCCAGTTTTCTCTTCTCAAGGGTTTCAGTTATGGCAGATTTTTACCAATAAGGCATCCTTCATACAGTGTTTAAGTAAGCATCTACCTCCACCTAGTGGCAAAGATTCACCACTGACAAGACTTATTGAAGTGACTGGAGCTGTTTCAAAATCAGATTCATATCTTATTGTTAAAAAGTACAATTTGCCACAAGTTAATTGTATTAGATATAATACAACAAATACAAATGAAGTATTCAGATATATTATATGTTACAGTGAAAGTCATACATTCAAATTTTTACACAAATAAAATTATAGAGGTATAAATAAAAGTAAAAGTACTTGCTATGTTTTGTATTATTTTATATTCTGTATAACTTGATTATTATTACTGATTCATTAATGTAAGCAGCATATATAAATGTTGAAACTCGTCATGGTGGTTTCACCACTATATTGGGTTGTAATTAATTTGTACTGTACTGTAATGTAAAAAAGCCCAATTCTCTCTGAAATGAAGTGTGAAGTAGCACAAAATGAGAACAGCCTATTTCAGTTATATATGGAGCCTGCTTATACATTATATTACTTGAGTAATGTAATTACTCTCCAACGCTGTGACAGACTTATTAATACAACTTATGCACAACCGATTTTTCTGATAATTATGTTGAATCACAATGTTTCACAAAAATGTAAAGATTGAAATCGAATTGATCCGATGCAAAGCTAACCCACTCCTGTCTATAAAATCGTAGGTAAATAAAGGAGTAAATGAGTAAAATGAGTAAATTTCTCAAAATGTAAATTTTCATGATGAGCACAGAGCAGTGAAACCTTGCTGTGGCAGTGACACCTCACGAAAGGATCAAGGCAGGGGCGCCAGATTTGATCATTTCCCAAAGAACAGTCAAACACAGAATACTGATCATTATATCATACATGAAGCTATAGGCCTATTAAAGTCTCTAACTTTAGTTATTTAGCCTATCTTCAATTTTGAATGATTAGCTATTGAATTTGGACTTGGAGAGCAATGCACTTTATCATCTTTGTTTTGATCGTATAAACTTTTGGGGCCATATAAAGTGACAGGCCTATTTTATTAGAAATCAAATATGTAATTATACAACAAGAAGACATTATTTTTCAGATGTTGAAAACCAATTCACGACAGTAGCATGTATTGTAGCTGGATGTGTTTTTAATGTGCTTTATTCTTGACAGATGGAGGTAGAAGGACTGATAGGAGACACAACTGGCAACTCAACAGTACATTTATTACCACCGGCTGCCTGGAAAAAAGGGTCGTGTCTAGATGGTCACCCTATATTTGCTATCGCGAGATTTTCGCGTGTTATTTATTCATTGTGTGCTTTGTACAAACTAATTATTTGTTTTGATGTGACAACACTGTGTTTAAGACCTGGTTAGATTTAGGCACAAAAAACACTTGATTAGGGTTAGGGAAATATCATGGTTTGGGTAAAAATGATTACTCTCGCGAGATCTTCCGCGAATCTAGGGTTACCATGTAGACACGACCCTGGAAAGGAACAGAGCGCTTCTCACTTACCGTAGTTAGTTACCGTTGTTAGCAAATTAGTCTTTTGTCGCTGTTTGGCTGAGACCCGGTTAGTTAAATCAGCTGGTTCTGATTTTATACTTAACATTGATCCAGAACAGTTGTCCTAATGTTTTGTCGCAGTTGACATCTGACTTTTATGGATTATAGCCGGCGTTTACTGGACAACATGTCTGTTACTTTGGCTAAGTTACGTTAGCAAACTGTAGCTAGGTGAAAGCTAGCATGAGCTACGTCTGTTACGTTTGCAGGAGAGCATTCTGACTTGGGAGGAAGGAAGGAAGGAAACTGATCAGTAGGATCACTGCGCACCGCAGCTAATGCAAAGCTAGCATTGTTTTTGGACTCCTGAATTCACCCTGTGACGCATTTAGGGAAGGTGACTATTTCTGCACTCTGTGTGACATTTAACACTATTTGGTTAATAAGATATGCAGTTAGTTGTCACAGCTGTTAACACTAACAACAGCAGTCGTCTTGGATAGCTGTACAGCGGACGAGAGCTAGCACGCTAAACACAAACTTCTAAAGAAGTTGTAAAAGTCTGATGCAGCTATCTGAGTGACTTTGTTAACTTGAAAAGCGGTGTTTCAAACGTCTCGTTGTCGGACCTTTTTTCCCACTCGGAGCGACAGGAGAAAACTCATGGCATCGGATGTGATTGAGAGTGAAGCGGTGCTGAAGGGTGTAAGTGATATGAATTTGAACAATAGCAGTCCAGATTTTGTCACACCCAGGCGGACTCATGAGGAGTTGGGAAACAGACAGACGTCTAGTCCCTCGTCCTCTGGAGTGTCGGGAGAAGGTGATGAGGAGGAATTAGACGATTTACAAAATAGCACAGCTTCTACAGTGGAAAATGGCGAAGAGGCACTCCAGGAGAGTCTAACCAAAACAAGAGGTACGCCACAGGAAAGGACAACTCCAGACAATGAGCAGAAACAGCCGGGAGCAAGAAGCTCTACCCCGGTCAACCTTCCCCAGCCAAGCTCACCACCTGGACCCAGTGGAAGGTCTGTATATCTACCTTTTTATGTTTAGTCCTTTTCACAATATTAACTGTTCTTTCAGACTCCAAACATTTGAGCCAGATGACTGCCTATGTGTACTTTGTTTCAGAGTTGTGATTCCTGCTTTAGCAGCATTTCAAAGACCTTATTGCTATTATTTGCTGTGTGCAGCTCCTTAAAAGTAAAGCAAATGTTTGACCTAGAACACATGCATATTGTGAAAATGAAGGTTCCCCGCACTGCCTTTCAAACATAATCTTTTATAGTCGGTGTTCAGCAAGTTTGCAGATGTGTTTTTTTTTTTCTAAATCAGTGATTAGCCTACAAACAAGAATTAATACCAAAAGAAGAGACCTTTTGGCATTCCCCTATTTTAAGCTAGAGGCGGGTGTGAAATCTCTTTCCTCAGTTTATATAGTGGGTGGACACAATAACAGAATCAGTCAAATTTATTGCCAAGCAAGTTTTCGCATGCAAGGAATTTGTCTTGGTGTAGTGGTGCATAAAAGTCAAAAAAGGTAAGGTAAGAGGAAAAAAACAAGTATAACTACCACAAAAGACAGTTGGGATAAATATATTTTAAAAATTTACATTGTGTCAGATGTGATGAGTTCACAGATGTGCGATATAAGATTATAGATTTCACATTAACATGACGTGTAGTGTCTATGAGTGGGATAGAGTCCATGTCAATGGGGGTCCCGGGCCTCATTGATGAGGCCAGCTGCAGTCGGTGAGAAACTGTTCTTGTGAAGAGAGGTTTTGGTCAAGATAGACTTCAGCCTCTTGCCAGAGGGGAGTTTTAGAAAAAGTTCAAGTACGGAGTGGGAGCGGTCGGCCATCATCTTTCCTTCTCACCTCAGTGTTCTGGAGGCGTGCAAGTCCTGGAGGGACGGCAGGTTGCAACCAGTCACCCTCTCAGCTGAGCCAGTAACATGCTACGGTCTGCCCTTGTCCTTGGCAGTTGCAGCAGTTTACCAGATAGTAATGGAGGATGTGAGGACGGACTCGGTGATGGCAGTGTAGAAGTGCACTGTCATTGGCTTTGGCAGGTTGAACTTCTTCAGCTGTTGCAGGAAGTACATCTTCTGTTATGCCCTCTTGGTGAGGCAGCTGGTGTTCTGCTCCCACTTGAGGGCCTTGCTGATGATACTTCCCAGGAAGTAAAAGGACTCCACAGTGCTGAGTGGGGGGGATTGATGGGGGTGGGCGGGTGGGGCTGGGTTCTTTCTAAAGTCCACAACCATCTCCACTGACTTTAGAGTGTTGAGCTCCAAGTTGTTTTTGGAAGGAATACAGATACAACCTCATGTTATTTTGTCTAACTGCAGACAAAACATAATGAAACAAAATCATATTACATTATGATGCCATCCAGTATAACGTCAAAAACTACCAGAGTGTTCAATCAACAACTTTCCGTTGCAGTCTAGCTTCTTCGGTTCTGGTATTGTGCTAAATCACTGTCACACTGTCATACCGAGACATTTGGAACAGAATTGAGCCATTGTTCATATTATGAGTAACGTCTTTACTTTTTCTTCCATTATATGTCTGCTGTGGAAAGTGCTATGTATTATATTGTATTCTATTGTACAGGTGTTCCTGTCATTGTCTCCAGCCCTTGTTGGTTATTGTAAGCAACATCTGTGGACAGCTGAGCAAATTTACACACACACAGCCATCAGAGCATCACTTGACTGACCTTTGACAGACTTATTAAGAAGATGTCTGGCAAATGAGTGGATCAGTTATTACCAGTATGATTGGAAAACAGTATATGAAAATAATTACACCTAGACAACTGCAGTTGACAAGTTTTTATTTAACCTTTAAAGAGATGACATTTCAATATATTGTCTTTTTTGGGAAATGCCCACACTGTTGTGGTGTGCCTTTGCCCATTTACAAGAACCTTTAGAAGAAGTTTTACTGACAGAAGAAACATACATTTCAACTTAGAGAGTGCCTTTCTCTTAGACAGAGACAGGGCTGCTTATACTGTGCCAGGTG
Organism: Euthynnus affinis; assembly: GCA_029490765.1. Lineage (NCBI taxonomy): Eukaryota > Metazoa > Chordata > Actinopteri > Scombriformes > Scombridae > Euthynnus > Euthynnus affinis. Next base: position 17,302,441 of record CM055844.1, on the reverse strand, counting down.
AACTGGAGACTTTCTTGCTGCGGGTACAAACCAGCTTGCACTGCATTGCTGTAATGGAACGAAATATGAGGCGTATATGGTACCTTGTCCTTTTCATCTTGAAGATGTATTTTGAGCAAGAAGCAGAAATCATGTAATAAAGATATCAGCAATAACAATAAAAGCTTTTTCTGTAAAGACTGATGTTAAAAAAATACTATTCGTTAAAAATTTGGCCAACCAATCCAATCTCCATATTTATAGAGATTTACTCTTGTCTTGACATTTCTTTAAACGGGTTTGTGGCCTGTCTTAAAGGAAACATTGCCCAAGAATTGCCTGCATGGTCAGAATCAATAGCCTTAAACCATCTACCATTGATCTGCAGCTTAATTCAGCTCACCACTAAGTGCATTGTTGTTATTATTATTATTATTATTATTATTATTATTGTCTTTTCCATTTGACTCCTTAATGCTGATTCCATCTGAAATGTTTCTAGGTCTTCAGTACATTTTCAGGAAACAACATTCCTGTAGCACTTCTACCTCTCCAAGTTAGATTGCAAATATAATGTGGGGATTAGCAGTATACATAAGCAAACAGCTAAACTGTTTAGTACCAAATGCCCAGAATGTTTTTGTGTCTGGGAGCAGAAATGCAGTTGTGTATGTGATTAATGCATCAAAGGGAGCTCTGTACAGGAAAGATACAGATACCATGATCTGCATTAGCCAGTAGCCTTATGGTTTATAAACTAAGCCCTCAACACAAGCTTGTAAGCTTTTCAAGAAGCCAGTGATCTGATTATGTGGCCATTTGCAAGCTGAAACTGCTAAGTAGATTCTCGATGCACATGCAGGACTTTGAATTATGTATTAATTAACTCTGGGACACACTGCATCTGTCTGTTACTAGCTAGTGCAAGGAAAGTGCCATTGTTGTTCCCCTGATTTACTTGTTGACGAAAGGCAATAAGTCCATGTCACCTTCGAGCATTGCTGTGTGTGATAGTTAAGAACCACACAATGCGTCATATAAATAGAAATAAACCAGGTTTTCTCTGACACAGTGCGGTGCTAAGGTGATATGTAACAGGCAGGACTCATCCTGATACATTAAAAGCTCTTTATTATACAGTATGTGTTGGAGGTTTGAGGTTCACCCTAAAAGCATTAAGCACCCATTCCACAGATTTGCTATGGCGTTTGAAAAACGTCTTTGACACTTCTTATAGTATGTCCAGCTGTGAAGTTGAAATTAAAATTGAATTTAAAATGCTGCTTTAATGTTGTAAAGAGTGTGCGAATACAAAATGTTACATGCAACATGTTTCATCTCATTTTACATTTTGTCATTTGACACTGTGGCTTGTAAACAAATTCTCAGTTTAAGTGGGGAATAAGCTATTTTCATTTTGGGTGTAACTGAGAAGGTTATCACTCAACATATTAGCCAGTTCATACAAAGTATTTCACAATATGTAACACACAATCTCCTATCAGTAGCTCTTCAAACAAATCAGCCACTTATACAAATTTGTATGTAGATAAAAAAACACACATATTCAGGTCAAAGTGTTGAATCCATTTATGATAATAAGTTCTTAGGACTGCCAACTCTAAAATATTAGAAACAAAGAAAAATTATTACATCAAATTTCAAATGTTGATCTATAAACTTAGTGAGGTTCAGTGAGGCTGTTAGTAGAGGCTGCTGTTTGCCTACCAGAAGAAAAAGATGTTATCAGCCTTTCATGTCAGTATGTAAATGATGTGGTTGGACAGTTTTTTGTTTGTGTAACCGTTTCCTTTGACTCCTTATGAACCAAATGAGCTTTTTCTTAAAGAACTTTCATTTTAGATTCTCACTCTTAATTGAACAGTCTATCACCATGTACATTTTTTTCCAGTAAGGCAAGGCAAGTTTATTTATATAGTACCATTCATACACAAAGCAATTGAAAGTGCTTAACAGGGGTTTTATAGAAATACATTGAAAATAAGACATTAAGAATACATTAAAATAGCATTTAAAAGACAGTAAAACACTAAACCAAAAATCAAGCAGATGCATAAAGACTAAAAAGAAGTCAGATAGTTAATGCAGTGGAAAGCTGCAGTAAACCACAAGTGGGCAAGGGCATGTTTTAAGCCCTGAGTTAAATGAGTGTGCAGACCTCAGGTATTCAGGAAGCTTGTTCCGCAGGTGGGGAGCACAGAAACTAAAGCTTTGTTTTGATCCTGAGAACGCTGAGTAAACCTGTCCCAGATGACCTGAGGGGTCTGGATGCTTCATATTGTACAAGTAAATCAGAGATGTATGTAGGCTCGAGACCATTTAGTGCTTTATGGACAAGTAATAGGATTTTAAAATCTAACTTTTGACACACAGGAAGCCAGTGCAGTGATTTAAGGACCAGTGTAACGTGCTCCACGTTCTTGATGTTAGTTAGGACTCTGGAAGCGGCACTCTGGATGAGCTGCAGCTGTCTGATTGATTTTTTTTTTTTTTTTTTTGCTAAGACCTGTGAAGAGCCCATTATAGTAGTCTAGACTGTTGAAAACAAACCCATGAACACATTTTTTTGTATCTTTAGACAGAAATCTTTAATTGGTAGTTGGCTGGTTTTTGTAATTGCCTTTATGCAGCTGTTGAATTTCAGGTCCAAGACTACACCAAGATTTCTGGCTTGATTTCTAGATTTTAGTGTCATGGAGTCAATATGAGCACTGACTATTAATCTTTCATCTTTTGGGGCCAAAAAACAATTATTTCAGTTGTAGAAAATTCTGGCAGTAGGTACTTTCCACTTTCCCATGGCTTTTAACTTTTAGTATTTCATCTCTGTCCCTGTTCAAGTCCAGTAATTTTGTAGAGGTTTTAGTCACTGACATGTTAACCTGAGAACAAAAATTACTGTTGACTCTTGGCAGATCAATAGAACTTCAACATTTCCCCCATAATCCTCTGAGGATTGTACAAGTCACAAGCAACTGTTGACAGTTAAGCAATTATGTGCTTGGATTTTCTTGTTTTGTTTTGTCATGTAATTTCCACTAGCCCTTCTCTGAAACTCAATACATTTGTCACACAAGAGGGCCTTTTAGCAATCAGAGATCCATAAACAAGACAGATGGCATAACCTTTTTTGTGTTTGTTTGTTTTTGTTCCCAGCCTGGAGCGTCAAGAATCCGTTGCCACAACAGAAGCACGCCTAAGGATGGAGGGCGTTGAGCTTAAGGAAGAGTGGCAGGATGAGGACTTTCCACGGTGACGTGTCAATCACTCATAATGTTGTAAATCATGTGTTTGGGTTGTGAAAGTCACATGAACTGTAGAACTAATGGAGACATGATCACTGTTTGATTATTAGGCCTCTACCTGAGGAAGAGGAGCTTGATGATGAGCTATTTGCTGGAACCTCTGAAGAAGGCGACCCCGGTAAGGAAAACAAATAAGTATACGTTACTACAGCAACCCAGGAGAACATTAAAGGACAGGTTCAGAGTTTTTCAAGCATTTCTAAAAACATACTTGCATACCCATTCCCATATTGGTTGCTGTAGTAAGAAAAGGCATACTTTCTTGGTGCAACTTCAATTTAAGAGAAGAGGGACAACATTCATTCTTGTCAATGTACAAAAAATATTTCTATGAGGATTTCTTCCAACGTTATAGTATTTTTTTTTTTTTTGTACAAATTGATCTCAAGTCTTGTTGTGCTGAGTTGCAGTGGGGGGATGTAACACAGATTTTGTATTGGAGAGACAATTTAGAAAATGTCCACTTGATTTGTGCAACTATAGACTGATGAAGCTATGAAGCTTTTGGGGTCGTTCAGATGTTGTCGCCAGCTGTGCATCCAATGTGCTTGGGAGTTTGCGTTACTGTCGCTCCTGCAGTTACTAAGCAACCATAATGGGTTGTATCTTTTTTTTGAATGAATGAATGTGTGCCCTGACAATGTCGCTATCAGTTTTGAGCGTCCTTGACGCGCATCTCCATGAAAATAATGAATTTGTTTGTGCAAAAGATGCAACATCTGATGGCCCAATAATATTGGCTTCAGCTGATCATTAGAAAACAAGCAGTTGATTTTGAGCTTGATGTCTAACATCATCGTTGCAATAGGATGGGATATCTTTACAGCATTTGAGTATTTTTTTTTTTAGGATGCACTTAAAAAACTTGGACCTAATCTCTAACTAGTTTTACAAACAGTATGAACTACTGATGACTCATCATCTACTCTAGACTATGCAATGAACCACGGCAAGAGGGCGAAGAAAAAGCTTGCAGCTCCAGACATCAGTCTTACACTCGACCGCAGTGAAGGTTCTCTTCTCTCTGATGAGCTGGATGAAAGTACAGAGTTGGATCTAGATGACATAGACACACCTTCAGACAACAGCAATGAGTTTGAATGGGAAGGTAAGGACTTTTTTATAATGGGATGACATTGCTAATAGTTTTACTTGAGTAGTGTCTTTCAAGGCTGTTTGTTCCATTTATGTTAATATAGAAGATTAAGATGCTTTAGGTTGACTTAAGGTGATGGGAGATGGACTTAAGACTTAAAATATAAATGTAGGTGAAGCCCACAGTGCTGTGATTGTCTATTAAAAGATGTAACACAGGAGCAAGTGTGTTGTCAGACCAGGCTTTTATGTCCTGGTTCTTGGATCCATTGGTATATTCCTTCCTTGATTTTACAGGTTTGGGTAAGCAGCCGACTCTCTGAAGTGTAGTTAAAATATGCTTTGTTGTGTTTGTGTTTCCACACTGCTGCCTTCCTCTTTTTCACTAAGAAGAATTGTTTCCATTCTCTGCCTGGAAACAGGCCACAGGCCAGCAACAGGTTTCTACCTTGTGGTAAGGTCTCTTGGACAGTCCCCCATTGTTTTTTTCTTCCAACCATTGGTCAATCATCCCCTATTGTCCAGATTATTTTCTGTTTTCGGTTGTTCCAACAAATCATGGGGCGTTTCATTTTTCATACCCTTTTCATTTTCATTTTCATGTTTCTGTGCATGCCATTTTCCTTTTCCCAGAAATTTCCTGTTTGAGGAAACAATCAGTCATAAATTTTGTGTTAAGATGTGGTTAATCTATGCAATTGTCCTGCATTTAGACCTAGTCAGTTGAAGTCAGTTGCAACATTAACATATGCCACTTAACAGAACAACTGTGATCCACATTACATGACCTTTTTTTTTTTTTTTTTTTTAATAATTCATTTCATAGTAAATGGTGAACATATGACCTGTTATTTTTTATATCTAAGTATGTATGTGTGAATCATATGTTGCTACAAACAAAATATATCAGTTTGTTTCATTTGGTACAGTATATGTAAGGAAACGCGTTTCAGCAAAAGATCTTCATAAAAGTGTGTTGATGTGATCTGATCTGATCTCCACTATTATTTGTAATCCTGCTTGTTGCATGCTTGATATTTTCCAAAGACACGTTATCATTTGAACAATTAGTATAATGCTTGCAAGATGTGCAGAATTCTGCATTTTACACATCATGCAGCTCTGTGTCTTACAAAAGAATCACCTAAAAATGTGGTCACATTAGCCTTCTGTCCAACGAAACTGCTCCACACTCTGCAAATTGCAAACAGTCTGTAGTTGAAACAGGGTGGTGGCACACATTAGAGTAATGATTTCTCCATGTCCTGCTTCCCCGCAAGTTGCTGAAGATTGCATTGAAACATGAAATGCACAAACATCAATTGAAATGAATGTGAGCCAGAGCAAATATAAGTTGGATGGAAGTGTAATGAATGTGACCGCACCTTAAATTTTCACAGTTTGTCCTCAGGTAACTGAGAAGCAGTGCTTCTATATGAGGGGCTATTTGCTTTTTCAGCACATTCATTTGTACGAGAGTTACACCATGACATGACTGGCTCATCCAGTAAATTACAACAGTCACCTTTTTATATGATTACAAGATATTTGTAGCAAAGAGAAATGCTTAAACCTGAATGGAAGAGGAATATGAAAGTAGAGATGTGACTGTCGCTGCTGAATCAGAGAAGGCATGTAATCCAAATGGAAAAGATGGAAATTAAATGTATGAAAATGTTGACTGATTTAAAATGCACGTGATTAAAAAGTTCAGTAGTTAATTATCTAAATGATTTGATCAAAACAGATGTGATTTTGATTTAAAAACCTGGCACCACTCACATGCAGGAGGTGCAGTAACCAAGCTGCAAGTTTAAAATGCCCTTCTCCTTTTTAGATGATCTCCCAAAGCCAAAAACCACAGAACTACTACAGAAGGGCGTGGAGTCCGTTCAGGAATACTCAGCCTCGGAGGAGAGGGATGAGGGTCGGCGCTGGAGGGTGTTTCGTATCGGAGACCAGGAACACAGAGTGGACATGAAGGCCATCGAACCCTATAAGCGGGTCATCAGCCACGGAGGTCAGTGGTCATACATCATGATATTGGCACACATAAGTTTCATGTGTGTGTGAACATTTTAATTCACAGTCTGAACAACCTGTATATTTGTGTATCGAAACCGAGACATCAATTTTTAATGTTTGATTTTTCACTGCAGGTTACTATGGGGACGGTTTGAATGCCATAATTGTGTTTGCTGTGTGCTTTATGCCTGAGAGCAATCAACCAAATTACAGATACATCATGGACAATTTATTCAAGTGAGTGTTTATTTCAATTCTTTTGGCCTTGTGAGGACAAAATGTTATTGCTGTCACTAACGGGATTTCCCTGTGGCAGGTATGTCATCGGCACACTGGAGCTTTTGGTCGCTGAGAACTATATGATCGTGTATTTGAATGGAGCGACATCTCGGAAAAAGATGCCAACCGTCGGCTGGCTCAGAAAGTGTTATCAGCAGATTGATAGGAGGTGAGTCAGCTGCAGAGGTCTACCCCATTACATGAACCCAATCCCAAGACTGTAGATCAATTTCCAACATCATCATCATCATCAGGGTTGTATAATAAAATGGTCAACTCCTCTCCCTCCTTTTTTACAGATTAAGGAAGAACTTGAAGTCTTTGATAATTGTCCATCCCTCCTGGTTTATTCGCACCCTGCTGGCACTCACAAAACCTTTCATAAGGTAATTTTTAATGTTGAGAGAAGTTCATTAGAATAATAAAGTACTGGTGTTCTTGGGTATGTTTTTTTTTTTAGATTCTAACATGTTGTGCTTCTTTTCACAGCTCAAAATTTAGTCAGAAAATCAAGTATGTGTACAGCTTGACAGACCTTGCAGAACTGGTTCCAATGGAGTACGTGTCCATACCAGAATGTATCAAACAGTAAGTGTGCTCAACTCAAACACACTTGCACTTTTCTAGCTCTTTTTAAACAAGAAATAATAGTAAGTTAATAAGGCTGTGAAAATGTTCCTGCGATGAAAATGGTGCTTGTGAACAGAAATACTTGTTTTCTTTCCATATGAGGTGAATCTGGTGATTGCTGATTTTTACAGCTTAAGATTTCCCCCTCCAGATGTGTTTGAAGATATAAAAATACTCTGCTTTGAATCATAATTTGTGTCTGATATTACCTTGTTAAAAAATTAAATTAGAATGACACCCTCTCCTTCATGGAATCTCTGAATTTGCAAATATTTGCAAATTCAGAGATTCCGAGAGATTTGTTATTTCAAACTTCTGTACAAACATCTGTACACAAGATGTGTCCTACTTCACTACAAGGTCCATTTTCAGTGTATGTGTGCCAGAGGCTTCAAGCTTCCACATTACACTTGTAACTTATGTGTAAGTTGCATACTGGACCACGATTGGCTGGCTGGTGATGTCACAAAATCCTGGTGGTGCGTACTTGTGTTAAATGATGTGAGGTTGAGCGCCGAGAAACTTTCCTCCTTCAGTAGATGTATGTGAAAACATCCCGGTCAAGGAACAAGAAGAAAAACTCTCTGGAGGTTGGACTTTAAAAAAATAAATACATGGTTGCTCACCTGAATTTGTAAATAAATAAAACATGACCACATGACCTTCCATTTCTTCCTATTTGCAAATTTCATCCAGCCTTCACTGAATTTGGTACAAAATATAGTTAAACAATCTGATTTGCGTGCTGTTTCCCTCTACTTGGCTGCCTATTTGGCATAAACTGTAACTCTACAGTTTTGTGCAGATACACTATCAACTCAACAGATGCTACAAAATGTTATTTCCTTTTGTCTGTAGGTGGTGCTATAGCCATTTTCTGTTGTTTTTTTTCCTGTGTGGCAAGTGTAGACAAAATGTCAGTGGTTGTGAGTGTGACTCACTAGACACTTAAAAGCCTCCTTAAAAGCCCTCATATTCCCAGGCAGGTTTTAGATATCTTCCAAAATCATTATTATTGTCTTACATATCATGATGGAGAAGAGATCCAGTGCAGACTACAAATGTTTTAAAATTGTCAATTGTCAAATAATACATTTAGAGGATAGCATAGCCTTGGTGGTATTGCACTACATTCTTTAAGTGTCAACTTTACTGAAAAGAATACAATCTGAGCGCATGCTGAGAAAATTGCTCATGCTGTATTCTTCTTTGATATGGCTTAACCGGATCTTGTATTCTCGCAACATTCGAACAGACTTCAACACAAATGCTCATCTTTATGAAAATGTTGTTGCTCTTTTTGGATGTTTGGTTGCTGTTGGCTGTGTGTATTTCTCCTTTCCTTAACTCCGTTTCCCTGCCCCCTCTTAAGGTTTGACGACGAAAAAAATAGGAAAAGCCGTAAAAGGTATATGCACTTTCACCCAGGGTCAGTCTCAGCTCACTTTTTTTTTTTTTTTTTTTTTTTTTTTTTGCTTTTCACTAAACTAACAAAAGAAATGATCCATTGGCTTTCAGAAATGCACCAATACACCTCATTCTGTCCCACTTTTTTTTTTTTTTAATTAATTGGATGATTTGTTGTTACCTTCTGGCCAAAATCAACAACTTTCTTCCCTGATGTCCCACATTTTCAACTGATTTAGGACGTTCCTGATAAGCAGGCCGATGAGCTGTTTGATTGGTTTCTAAAAATAGGTGGTTTGGTGATGTTTAACCAACTTAAACCCATTTCTGAGCCAATTCAGTTAATCTCATTAGCTAATTCATGTTAAATTTGGTCTTTATCACCTCAATCAGCTATTTGTATGTGGTTTAAAACATACCAGATGTTCTTATAGCTTTGTGATTTATTTTATTTATTTTTAGATAGTGTTTCTGCATCATGATGCCGGTCGTCAAGGAATTGGTCATTTCTGTCAAGAGCCAGTTAGAATAGTTATGGGAAAAGTCATTTCATTGTTACTTGTTGATGTGAAAGTGGAGGCATCAAGAAGCACTTACTCGCATGTGTCTTCTTTTAAAAAACAGGTTTAGAATGGGGATTGTTTAATATTTGGTAAGTCCGTTCATGTTTTGAACTGAACTGGGTGGAACAAAAAAAGAAGTAGCTGGACTTAGTCACTTTGGTGTGTGGTTGCACTGTAACCATGTCCTCACATGGTTCCCCACCGGCATGTCCACACATACACACACACACTCACACACAGACTCTCACAGCTCTTTGCATGACTCACTGCATATTTAACTGCCTGCTGATGTTCAGTCATCGCCACAAACCTTTGTCAGCTTTGCTCATGCACACTGAAATATTCTGCTCATTACTGATAAGTAGTGACTGTTCAGTTGCTGAGGTTATTCATTAAATTTGCAGATATGTCGTGGGATGTTTAAACACTGGAAAAGTATAGTAGCCATGTTATTTTAGAGGGTACACGGGACTGTAGAGGAGATTAGTATTATTAATAGTATTATTTTGTGTTCTCTTGAGATATGAAACCCTGCCACAGTAAGTTGTACTTCTTTTATTAGATACATGAGATTTTAAGTTGACTTGCGTACTTGCAAGACAAATGCAGCTGTGCACTACAATCTAAAACATTACCATGGAGTTAAGGCAACATCTGTCTGACAACAAACAACAACAGAATTGAACAGTTTAAGCAGTACATGATTGTTTACAGATTTGCAAAAAAAAAAATGCAAAAATTACACATATTGTATACATAAACTTAATTAGCATGAAGTCTACCACTGTTTGCAGAGTGTGCTGCCGATAACAAAGGCAATCTATGCACTTGCATGGATTTTGGTCATTGGACATTGTGTTCCTCTGTATTCATATTCAAGTACATGTTAGTGCATTTGTCTTACAACAACTGATGTTGACTGATGTGTATTATTATGTGTTGTATGTTTGTAGAAACTAGAGCATGAAGCATATTTTACTTGTTTAAGGTAGAAATGATAGACCAAATTAGAGATTTATTCTGTGAGAAAAGGTCTGGTACGTTTATTAAAAGAAATCCTGTATGGTGCACTTTGGGAAATACTCTTTCCCTTTGCAGTGGTGTAAAGGTTATGATCACATTCCAGGATGAGATCATATGAAAAGTGTGTTTGTGGGCAGTGTAGTCGCCTGTTATTATTCTGATTATTAGTTAGCCCTGTTAGACACAATGCCACCGCAGTCACACAGGCGTCTGATGACTGTCAAATTTGTCTACGCAGAATCGACCAGGACATGCATGGCAAAGTGGAGATCGCAGCTGCTGCTGTTCCAGAGTGACCCTGCTGGCAATGCAAGATCTGGAGGAAGAGAGCGATGAGGAATGTTCAGAACCACAGCCACTCTTGTGTTTATGTTCTGGGCCACATGACTGGAGACTCTTGGTATCAGGAAAGTGCCCTTTTGAAACTATGCTGCCTGTTACATTGTGGAACATCTTGCTGTATTACTGTGTCAAGCAGCTTGATCTTCAGCCTTTTTCCACATGCTGTCTGAAACCTTTTTAATCCTTTTTATTTACTGCCGGTATATCATGTCAAATTTAGCTTATGGTTGTTTCCTAGTTATTGTTGTATCTACACTTTATTTAAGGCACTCTGTTAAAAATGGTTGATGCATGTTCTGCTTTAATACATTTAAATATATATTTATATTCAAAAGGTGACAAAGGAGAGAAATTAATATATTTTTATGGTTGCTCTGATTTTAAACTACATTTCAGGTCTCTGACCCACTGAGTGGCATTTCATAGAACAAGTTGACCGCACCTTTTTCACTGTTCACTGCTGACGTCTGTTAAAATCCTGCCTGGGGAAAATAAAGTTGTTGGGTTTCCTTTTTTTTTTTTTTTTTTTTTTTTTTTTTTTTTTTTTTTTTTTTTTTATTACCCCCTCACTTGAATGTGCCCTCAGACTTGTGGAGGGAGAATATTTCTGAGAGCAACAATCTGAAACAAATCTGTAGGTCTTAAGATATCATTATTTACTCCAAGTAAAGTCATGGATCCACATCATTGTTTTGTACTTTTTTATACATATATATTCTATATATATATGCTATTTTCTGCAGTGGTAACTAGATAGAGATGATACAGCATCTAACATACAGTGTTGTGAATATGTTAGAAAAGATTCAAATAATAATCACCAAGCTGCTGAAGGTAATGTAGTCTATGTAGTTAGAACCCACTAGATGGCACCACTAATACAGATTTCATTGAAATCATATGAAGGCACAGACATTACATGACAGTATCATTAAAATGCATACAATATTACAATAAATAACATAAGATCCATAGAAAAATTTAACAGTAACATTTAAAGCTGTATATTACATAATGTGATAATAACATAAACAGGCACATAATTAAGAAAGGACAAGATCTTAATTATTTTTGATAATAAATTAATATGGTTTCTGTAATGTATAATTATGAAGTTTTACCTCATTTTAAAAATTCCTCTACATTTCAGGTCACTCTCAGAAAATAGATTATAATCTCAATGAGACTCTTACCCGGTTAAATAAAGCTTCAATATATGAGCTTATATAAAATATAAGCTTCACAAAATGTTTGGGGATTGTTCTGTCAACAGTGGTTCACGGCCTAAAGCTTTATAATACAGAACTGACTCCAAACATCTAATGGCGATGTCATCAACAGCTGGATCAAACTTATTTGCAAAGAGCTGGCGTTGTCCCAGGAGCCATTGGAGGTCCCCAGCTCCATACACACAAACTGCTCTTACATAAGTCCCAGCGCATGGATAGTACGGGGCTCCGTCTCTCACATCTCCTGCTAAATAGCTCCACTTCACTGCACGAGCGATGGATTGCATGTCTGACGTGTCGTACTTGACATTAGCAGGCATGGATCCAGGAACGGAGGGCATCCTCTGCAGAGTGGCCCACAAGTGCTCATCAGGGCTGTATGTGTCCTTCTCCCACTCCAGAAATTTCTGAACCTCTCTGTCCTGCAGCACATGTTTCACGAAGGCCCTTGTGACCACAAAGTAGGCATTTCCTGTGAACATGGGGCTCGTAATGGGAGGGGGGCTTTTCTTCACATCCGTCCTGACGATGGTGTCGGTGACATTGAAATGATACTGCCAACGGGTTTTTTTGTAGTCATTGGTGGCCTCAGATTCCATGCTGTTTCTTCCGTTGAGGGACTTCAGAGCCTGAACCATCTCCCGATTCGTTTTGATGGGGAAGTCAGTCCCACAGGTGTTGAGCAGGTACCTCCATTGAACGTGTGACCACGACAAATCTTTCATGCAGTTCAGATCTGCCTGCACTCTTGACCATGAGGCATATATCACTTTTTCTAATCTAGTGGCCACAAACACATTAGGTAAGCAGGAAACAATTGCCTTTACAGCCCTCTGAAATTCCTTAGTGGATTTCTGGTCCACATGCACACAGTAGATGTTCTGAGGAGTGTAAACAGCTCGTAGAAGGCGCTCAAACATCTCAATCTTCTCATGGATCACCATGGAGTAGGCGATAGGAAAGTCTTTCTCCTCCTCACTGAGAGGCACTGTTATGAAACCTCTCTTTTCAATGTAAGCTTGACAGTCCTTTGTCACATCAAGGTAGAACTCCTCAGATAACAAACTCTGTCTTTTCTTGGATGCCAGAAGCACTTCTAATTCATCTTTCTTGCCCTGCATATCACCAGAGATGATAGCCGAGCAGCCAGGCAGGTCAATATAGTATTGCTCTGGTATTCTGATATCAGGCAGTGACTGTAAGCTTTTAAAGTCAGTCATTAAAACGACAAAAGAAAGCAATATACCCACGAGTACGAGTAACAGGGTCCTCAACGGCAACTTTGCAAAAGCCATTTCCTTAATTTCCTTGTAGGGTCTGCACTTCAGTGTACAACAAAGGTGACCTTCACTGCAGGTAACAGTTTAACCAAATGGGGAGAGGCTGCCTTGCTTCATTTAGCACAGCAATGAACAATGAATCAGCCCCAAGGAGGTGTGTCAAACTAAAAGGTGTAGCCTGTTGACTATCTTTGATTCTAAAACATAAATGCTATATTTACCGAGTTTAAATGTCATCAACAGCTGAGGTTGAGCTTTTAGACATATAACTGCAAAGGAAAGCTGTATATTTTTGTTTGGTGCACATATTAAATATGTATATGTACATACATGTTTTATACATGTTTTATTGAAAGTTATGCAAATTTTGCATAATTTTTTTGTTTGCACCTTCAATAAAACATTTTCTACATTACCAGCAAATATTCTCAGTATAGCCACCATAAGTTTTCAGGGTGCACTTCTCAGGTATAAAAGACTTTATTACATGTATATTTATATTTACAATAAATGATGTTGGAATTCAGTTATTATACACCGTTTCACAAATATTTCTTTAATTAGCAAGTAAAAAATTTTTTTATACATACATATATATTTTTTTTCACCGTTAAATCACAAATGCTCTTCTAAGAATTTGCATTACAGTATACAGATACAGGCACTTTGTTGAATACAATAAACACCATAACTCATCATTCCAAAGCAAAATACCACCACATTCTATTTTTAACATTTTTAACTAAACTACTTTGAATTCATCTAATGTCAGTCTTGATTTTGTAAGCATCCACAGTATTTTCCTCAGCTAATGCAAACTCTAGTTGAGATCTAAGACTGGTTAAGACAAGTGCTCTCGTCCACATCCTGATCTGCGTCTGTGTCCTGTTCATGGATGAAGCTGTAGCGTCGATATACTGATCCTCCTCTACTGGTGTACACCACATCCACCTCGTCCCCACTCTCTGGCTCGGGCACGCCGTGAGGCATGTTGATGCTGGCGCTGCCACTCAGTCTCTCATAGCTCTGGCTCCAGCAAAGCCTTTTCCTAGCATGAGCCTTGACTAAGGCAAACACAGCCAGAGCCAATCCCAGAGCCAGCAACAGCGCAACAGGCAAGGCAGCTGAGGTGTGCTTGAGAACTCTAGATGATGTACTCAGGTCTGTTGCCCGGTTGTCTCCTGACTTAGGTTGGGGAGCCTCCACACATAGAGCTGAAACATAAAAAAGTAGTTAGTAGTTGGTCGTATCCAGACAATCCTATGTTGCTTATGATAGGCAGGATTCTACCTGAGCGGCTGTCACAAACACAGCAATCTGTTTCATTCCCGCCAGCCTGACAGCAGCGTGCACAGCGGTTCTCCACAGCATGAAGACCAGAATCTCGGTGACATGTCAAGCACTGGTCAGGTCTGGGGCCAGTGCAATGCCTACATGAGCTGTCACATGGCTTGCAGGTTTCCTACAATGGTACAATTTAACAAATGAGTGAACTGGGTATATAAAATAATAAATTGAAAAAAGCAGTTAAGCCAGTCATGAATTTGGACTGTGAAAAAAAAATTAAAACCCCTGAAAAACAGGGTTTTAAATGTATTAAATGTAAGTAAATATGTTTTCAGCTAAAACCAAATCAAATTCAAATGCGCAAATACAGAATTTGAAATAACCAAAACTGTTTTGACTTTGAGAGAATTTTTTTGTGTGTTAAAATCACTGATAATACAAAGGTGACTGAGAAAATAGGTTTTCAGGTACTTTAATTATTTACTTATATATGAATTTGAAATGTGTACAAAGGAACCAGCAACCATATCAAAACTACTTTTACTATAATAGTGCACTGATTTACTGAGAAAATAATGTGACTGCTTTTCTCTTTGTATTATATGAAATTAAGAGGGAAACGCTTTTCTTGATTTCACACAATATGAATCAGAACACACCTCTTCTGAGAAGTACTGCCCCTCCTCACAGCGTGGATAGCAGACCTTGTTCTTTAGAGTGCTGCCTCTGTCGCACGTCAGACAGCCCTCGGGCGAGGCATCTGCAAACACAAGCACATCTCACACATCATGCGAAGGTGAAATCCAAGTGATAAATATTGACACAGTGGCAATATATAGAATAAAGATGATCAGCTGCAAGCCGATATCACATTCAAACAAAAAGATTGTATAATCAGCTACCACAGAGCCATAATTGACTTGTTGTTTGATTTGTACCTGTACATGTCTGACAGCTGATGTGGCACTGTTTGCAGATGCCGTCGAGCTGATAGAAGCGGTGCGGGCAACGCTCCAAACACAGCTTAGTGCCTTGCAGCTCCAGAAGAGGAGGTAAACAGGCCCTGCAGGATTCAGGCCCTGGTCCCGTGCACAGCTGACATGACTGGTCACATTTCTCACAGCGGGAGCCAACCCTGTAGTACCTGTGGAAATGCATCAAATGATCTATATATAACAAGTCGGACATATACATAGATTTATTGTTCTTGTTTGTTTTCAAGATTTATTTGTAAAGTAAATTCAAAGTGAATTTAATCATAAATCAAAAGTAAAAATCCCAAATCAGCAGCTAAAATCTTACCAAGGGGCTAAAAACACATTCTCTTTTGCTATAATAACTTCTAATATCTCTGTATATAAAAAATATGATTACATACATTACCAGTAAAATTTTAGAACACCTTAATTTTTCTAGTTTCTACTGAAATGTATGTAGTTAAATGTCTCAGTGTAGTTATTGTATTTTTTTTTGTTTGACAAAACTGAACAGAAGTCACTTTTTGCAGATATAACACACTTGTGATATTCTTTCTTTCTTCTAAGGCAGTTCTGACAGCCTGGAGGTATGTTTTGGATCATAATCATGCTGTAGAATGAAGCCTTTTTTTCATTTTGGAAATTCACCACTTAACTTTGTACCATTTAAAGCTATTCACTGAACTTGAACTGCTCAAATTTCAATAAAAAACTGTAAAAATGGGGGTGTTCTAAAACTTTTGACTGGTAGTACATATCAATAAATTTTGGTCAAATTATGTCACATTTGGAGTTGGAAAGTTTCTGAAGGAAGTTGTTTTACTGTTAATGACATTATGGAGAGGCAATCTGCATCATTTCCCAACCAGGAACACTCTGTGGACTTTTTACGAGGGGACAAAGGGTCGGGAGGAAGTCATCTGAGCTATTGTTTGAACACATAATAAACATTTCTGACATTATGATACAGAATTAAGGTTTATACCCTGTGGGACAATGGGTGACACAAAGATGAAGGAAACGCAGGTATCCTGGAGAACATGTGAGGCAATCTTTAGGTGATGCCCCGGTACACGTGGAGCATACGTGGTCACAAGGCAAACAGAATCCCAGCTCTGTTCCGTCAGCCTCCTGCCTTGTGTTGTATGTACCAGCTGGACACTCACTCACGCAAGTGCTGTCTGAAAAATTGCACACAGACACATTCCACCTGTTAGTTTGCTTGCTTAAGTGAAGCCATATAATTTTCACAACACTCACATCTACCTCTATATTTTTCCTCTCTTATTTGGACACTTTTTTGGCACAAGTCAATTGTTTTGGCTTAGAAACTGAGATGAAATTTCTTCTGTTAGTTATTTTAATTATTTGTTCTAGTTTTAAGTAAGATATTTACAATTAACTTTTCTTTTTTTTTTAGCAATAATTAATAATGTCATCAAGAGTGAGGTGCTGTGACTTTTTAAGACCCTTTTTAATCTTTCATTGTTGCCTCAAAGTTAGAAAGTCTCTGGTTCAAACCCCACTGGACCAACATTCCTGTTTGAAAAAGATACTGGCATTAATAGTGTTACTAGTAGTACACACAAGCATGCAAGTAGTACAAGTTTAACTACTTTTAGTTATTTAACTTTGACTGGCACTTCATCTTCTTTTAGTGCTTACACGTCAATATCATAAGTTATTCTGAAGCTCCAAAGAATCAACTTTTAAGTGTTACTACATATTTAAAACAAAATTTTTTAAAAATGAAGCCTTTTTTAGTCTTACATGTACATTGTTAACTGTTGTTCAATCACATGCAGCACATTAAGCTACACTGACATTGTGAAATAATATCAGGAGAGCCATCATAATGTAGCCAGTTTTCAAGATATACTGAGGCGATCATGTACAAAGACTAGTTAACAAAATCTATGACTTAAATTCCATCACAGTGATTTATCAAGTTCCTGAAAAGCTCACAGTTTGAAGAGAAATGGTTTTGCTTTGCCATATGGTCGAGGGTTTTAAAATATTAGCTTTCTTGCTGATGTTGATTTATTTTACAACCAGAATGACTTCAGTGGATAACTTTAGTGGAAAATTCTCACTGTGAAGGTATTTGGGTAGGGCACAGGTCTGGCATTCATCATTGCCCGGCCCCTCACAGGAGTAACAGTGCTGGTGGCAACCCATGCAGGTGAACTGGTCATCATGTAGGTAGGTCCTTGGTGGGCAGTCTGTGTCACCTGTCACGCCACACAACAGTGTGTTTGGATCCAGCACAAGTCCCTTTTCACACTGGGTGCATTGGTTTGCATCTGGGCCAGAGCAGCTCAAACACGTCTGGTGGCACTCTGCACAAAAAAACAAGTCAGGTTGCATCATTGGACTGTCATGTAACCACATTTACGGGGAAGGGTACAAGGATTAGCAGTAAATGACTAGCTAGATACATGTTATCTCAAAACTTTTACAGATAATACATGCAGTGGCAGTGGTAAGGTTGAAGTTGTAAATACGGGGCCATATAGTTGTCACTGTTTCCATCCAAAGGCCATGATACACTTTACCAACATCAAAGAACTAGTTCTGACAGAAGCTAACTGTTGCTTCACCTCATGTCGCCTGTATCTGGGCAAAAAAGTTGCACTTGAACACACTACAAAGACTACAGCAGACGATGAAAGCCCCCAGTGTCTCCAGCTTGTACTAGAATCACTTCTCTGATAACCTTTAAGGATGGAGACTGATTTAGCTGATCAGTTAGTTATTAAACCCCGAAAAAGCCAAAGCACAACCATAGTCAGAGATCTTCAAGTTATGCTGGATGTCCAATTCACAAAACTGGCTGCCCACCTTTAAAGATTCGGCACTTCAGATACAGTTTATGTAATGATATTTCTCTTTCTTCCATTTTCTCATTTTATTACTTTGTCTTTGGCATCTAGTGCATCTTTCCAAACCTTAATGTTTTCAGCTTTTTTAACACAGCTCTCTTCTTGTATTATTATTGTTGTGTTTGAACCATATAGCTCACTTTTAAATGTGTATAAAAAAGTTTATAGGTACATAAACTAAGTTAAATAAAGTTTCAGTAGCTAAGATGTACCTATACATTAACAATGGGACCTGTTTAACATGAGAGCCGGGCAAGAAAACCCTGTTATTTATCATTACTTAATTACCTAACCAAGTCACATCAAAGTACTGAGATGCTCACCTTGACATTCTGTAGCTTCAGTCTCATAGTAAGTGCCGGCGGGGCAGTCCTTTGAGCATGCACCTTTATAGAGTTTGGGGCTAAACGTCGAGCAGGTCTCACAGTCATCTGCCAAAGGCCCAGAACAGCTGCCACAGGTAGGGTGGCACTGACCACAGCGGCCCTCCTCCATGTCCTCATAGTAGCCCATGGGACAACTAGCCTTGCATGCACCATTAAGCATCAGGTACAGGAAACTGCATTCTGAAATGGTAATCAAATGGAATAAGGGTAGTAAATTTGTACTACAGACAGGCTACGTCAGGACGTGGTAAAATGGCATAAAATTGATTTTAAAACAACAGTTTGGAATATTCTTCCTCTCAAAACGTAGCTGGGCAGGTAGCTAATAACTCACTGAAACAGGTCCTGTCGTCTGAGCAAACGTCACAATGGGGAGGACAGCGTCTGCAGGTACCATCATCTGCAGGGTAGGTCCGCAATGAACAGTTCAGTCTACACAAACCACTCTCCAAATAGTGGCCATCAGCACAGGACAGACACTGGGACTCGGTACCATCACATGTCAGGCAGGAGCTATCACAGGCTTCACACGACCCCTCTGAAGTCTCAAAGAAACCTCTGAAGTAAAGTCAAGAGACATTTAGCATAAAAGGGGAAATGAAATAAACAAAGACACACCATCATTTTAAAGGGTTTTGTTCATTCTACTGCTTAATGTATACAACAGCTTACTCTGGGCATTCCGACCAGCACCTCCCCTGTTGGAGAAAAAGCTTATGGCTGCCTTTAGAGCAGCTGATGCAGTTGTCACTGGTGTCCACGCAGGCTTCACAGTTTGGTGAGCAATTCTCACACAGCTGAGTAGCAGAGTTTGCATAGGAGCCAGTTTGACACTGCATCACACAAGAACTGTCCTGGTCCAGGTAATATCCTGTCACACACACAAAATACACACTGAGTGATATTATTTCAATTTATTTTGGCATGCTGAACAATTATGTAAATATTTGAACCTTTGAAACAAGAAGAACAGTCCTGTGCTTGTGGGCCAAAGCAGGTATTACAGGATGCATCACAAGCGTGACATTCACCATTTTTTCCTGGAATAAAAATAACAAACAGAGTAAGATTATCTGATTATCTTATACTACAACAAAGCATCACATTGACAGGATACAGAGAGACATATCAAGTCCTGTTAAATCTGAGCACTTTTGCTTTGCCTGTCTTTACCACTAGAGGGAAACATAATGAGCTGTAAGCATTGCGTTGTTACAGTGTACAAATCATAGGATATGATGAATAAGGTGCTTGTTGTCACTTTTTGTTCAACACTGTCAGACTGCAGTGCAGGCACATTGTGTTGTTGATGTGTTGGTGTGTATGTTACCTGCTACTGTAGGAATCTCTATGGAGTCTAAATGTACTATAACTGCCTTTTGACCACTCTTCCATTAAGCTGAAAATGGAGGGTGTTGCATGTTTAAAATGCAATTTTTTAAGGGCCATTTATGGCCAGCTTACTGCTGAGATGAGGTAAGAAAGATTCTCACAATGGGGAGGCCACTGTGTGAACCATAATAACATACAAACCTTTGATGTTTAGTCATAATACCCTGTATATGACTAAGACTACCTTTCATCTTGTACGTCTTTTTTTAATACTCTGTATTCTGTATAAAACTAATGTAACATATTGCTCTGAGGTTACAAAATCTACTAAAAGTTTTTACTCACAATGGTCAGCAGTAGCAAGTTTAGAAAATGAACTAAAACTGCTCCTGATAGTGTACACCAGACTGACAGATCCGCACAGGGATGTTAACAATAAAACCAATGACATCAGCCTGATTCCCACGTATGGTTGATATACAATGCAGTACTGTATTCCTATCTTTGTTGACATTAATAATACTGTTGACACTGACATAGAAGAGGAAGCAGGTAAAGAGTCCAGTGCTTGACGCAGAAAAGCCTTTTAAAATTGCTCCATTACTAAAATGGCTCTTGAATGAAAGGTGACGCAGTACATGTGCAGCGGGGTGACACAGTGAGTAGCAGACCGTCCTTCAATCTAGAGGTCCTTCAGCAGGGTTCAAGCCTCTGTCTCAGCTGCAAAGAATCCACCTTGTTAATGTGTCCTTGAGCAAAACACTGATCCCTCCAAACTCCTGGGACACTATACTGACGTCTCTGTCTCTGATCTCCCGTTAGAGAAAAGTTCAAATGGAAATTATTTCCATCAGGGAACCAACCAATCAAGTTTCATGTAATTCAGTATAATCTCTGACTGATGCCTGATACTCATTTGCTATTCTCATCTGTGATCAATCACATGAGATTCACTAGCACATAAATTAACTCATCTCTAAAAAGGCAAAAGAGTTTCTTTGAGAAAAATGACCATTATTAACAACTATATATTAGGCTTTATCATAGAAGTTACCTTACCATCAAAGTACTGTCCCATTGGGCAGTTCATGACAGGGCACTGCCCATGTAGAGGAGGGTTCCCACCAAGACACAAATCACAGTCTGTTGACCGTGGCCCATGGCATGTCTGGCATGAGCTGTGGCAAAGCTGACAGCGCCACCCACTGGAGTCACTGAAGGCTTGCTGTGGGCACTGTTTAATACACTCACCTCCTGGTGGGACAGAGCAGTTCACACAGGAAAAGAAATTATTTTCCAGTACAACACTTGGTATATCTTCATCAGCATTGATAGTCTTGAACAACCTTGCAGACACAATATTGTAGGTGATATATTTATTATCTTTATCTCTCTGTTACTGAGACATGAATCATTTCACAGAGAACTAAAAAGTATTTTTTTAAAAATGCAAAGCACAATGTTTTTAAAAAAAATATAACTTCATTAAACTGGCAAAGTAGTCCCTGTGTGCTGTCAGAAAATATCTGTTCATGTCTTCAATTGGTTAAAAACTGTGCAGATCCTTCTCCTCTGTCTGCTCTTCCAGGCTCTCTCCCTCTCCAAATTCCATCCAACTGCCGAGGCACAAAACAATGACCTAGATCTTTTGAAACTGGACGTTGTCAATGAGGAGAGAATAGGCAGATCACCCATGATAGATCCTGTCTGACACAATATATAATCACATGCCCATCAAATATGTACCATAACCGTTAATACTAAAATCATATTGATAGTGTGGTGTGTGGTTCTTGCTTATATTCTTCTAGCTACAGAAGCTAGCTACAAGCTTTATTTACAACCTCAAAGCCTTTACTTAGATGCCATAAAAAACACAACCTAACACCATATTCATTCCTTCTTTGCATAAACCATACATTTACATATCTCATGATACAGATTCGCTGACATGGACATGATTTGCAATCCAAATGGAGACTCAGGAGTGCCATCAGTTGTCTTTAACAAGAATGATTGATTATTCTCACCTACACAGATTTAATTTAAGAAAAACACAATATCCACCAGTACTGTATAGGATGAAAGGGTCTTCTGAATGATGTTGAGTATGATATTAATAAACAATACATAGAGAAATTATTATTCTTGACTACTTGTACCATTCAGGAAGTAACCAGGCTGACAGGCAAGGCAGCGTGCGTTACTCCTGCAATCTGTGCATGGTGCTGGGCAAGATAGACACACACCCCTGCCCCAGTCCTCATATGTGCTCCGGGGGCAGTGCTTGCGACACTGGTGTCTGAAACTGTAAAGTGAAAGGTTAATTCAAAATTAAAATCAAATACAATATTTACTGATAATCCATGGCAATTAACAAACCATTTGTTCAAAACTAGGCTTAGTCTACATGTGTGAAACAGGTCAATAACTGATTGACTAAAGCTGGCTGTCATAGCTATTAAACAAAAAGAGACTCTCTTTTTTGTAAAGCAAACATGCCGAGCAAAGCTATTGAAATATCAAAGACCTGATGAAAACTATTGTGAATTAATGGCACTTTCAAAGCTTTTACAATGAAAGAAGAATAATGTTGCTGCAGGCAGCTTCTTCCCACATGGATGAGTCTGAGGCTAGATGAACTGAAACCAGAGAGAAGACAAAACACACCACATGCAAGAAGCGACCCAAACATTCACTGTGTCAGTCCACAGCACACCTGCAGCTGTATTGTTGACTACAACACATTCCTCCTCAATGAAAAAGGTGCACTTAAACATCAGTAAGGATGCAAAACAGACACACAACACACACAAAAAAACACAATATAGGCTGCTTTTCTTCAAACTTATCATGGTTCTATTCTCTTTTTAAGGCAGAAAGTTAATTGGTGTTTTATTTGTAGCCCAGAGGCATGGGGAGATTTCTGTCATTAACCTGTCCTGCTAGTCCTTCGAGGCTTAACTGAGCTATTAAACATGAGACACTGTCCTAAAAAAAATCTAGCCCAAAGCAGCTGAGATATTGAGTTGCAAAAATGTCACACATAAAACATTAATGCAAGAATGATGCCTACTTTACAGACTTATCACTCTAAATGAAACAAGCTAAACAGTAATAAGCCACTAACTTATATAGTACAGCATCCTCTGCCACCTTCCTACATGAGAGAATCTGACCACTGACAGTCCAGTCTGCACTCCCAACTGTGTTGCTGTGAATCTGGTGCTAAGATGCGTTGGTTGTTTGAGGAGGAACAGCTGGAGGCGCCACACTGCATCCATCAACTCACTCACAATAGCAGCTGGTGCAGACCAGGCTCTGTCTCTGGCCTGGAAACAGTACACTACTTAAGAATCTGCGGGATGTTTAAGAATCTCTCTGTGCAAATATTAGACTATCCATTCCAGAAGAGCACATCAGCATTTCCAAAGTAACTTTTGTTTGAGGATTTTACTACTCAGGTTAAAGTTAAATGGTAAAGATATGCTGTAAGTACTCCCTGAAGTTAAGAAGGAAATGAATGGTATAACATATTGAGAATGAATTGCAGCAACTTATTGGTTTAGCTGCACTTAGCTCCTTAGAGAGTAAGGTAAATGTCAATAAATACCAAGCATCCATCACGCAGGCAATGATTTATGAGAGAAGAACATTCGCCCCACAGATTGAGACATGCCAAAGTTGTCTAACATTTTTTATTACCACTAGCAAACCTCAAATAGAGGACTTTCTGTATGTGGTGCAACCTGCAGTTCATGATGGCCCCGTGTTCTATTGGGTTTCTTTTATTGGTGTTTACTTTGCATGGTACACGCAATAAGTACTGCAGCCACAGAAATTACTGATACAACATGTCATTCAAAACCTCTAAAACCCTGCTATGAAAATAAAAGTTACACAAGTAGATGCAGAAGAAGACTGTGTGTCTTACTGCACCTACAGTATGTAACAGAATTTTTAAAAAGAAGTGAAGGCAGTGGAGCAGTGGATATTCCTTAAAGCTTCCTCTGCTGTGATTCACATGAGTAGTCAGTGAAGTCAAGATAGTGCACCCTATATAATCATACCATGCTACTGGCTGTGTTTTCCACTTACGCTTGTTTCTTTTCTCCCTCCTTCTCACAAGTAACATAAAAACACACTCTGTTAAGTATCTCTGTGAAGCAGACCTCTCTCCTGTGCTCAACCATGGCTCAGGTAACAGTATATGACTCGGAATGGAGGGTAACCTGACTCACACAATACCAGGAGGCCTAAACTCGGGGGAGAAGTACACAATTGGAGGTCTGTTCTAGCTCTCTAACCTGTGTTACACACTGTGTCCAAGTGATAAGCTCGTGTAAACAGAAATACAGGTGAAATATAGTTTATTGTGGCGTGGAGAATAACTAACTACTTTGTGCAAAACAATTATGGAAAGGTATATTACCCCACATACTGAACAATGATTTTCTCCACTCTAAATCTAGCAAAGTGATGACAACTCAAATAAAAAACAATTACAAGGTCATTTTGAGGTTAATTATTTTTAGGCAGCATATTTAATGCCCATTAAACTGCTGAAAATGTCTGAATAAATTATTGCACCATTATGTCTACTTTATGTGAAAAAGACAAAACATTCATTTTTTCTGTATAAAGGATTTGACAAAACAATAATTAGCGACAATTTTGATGAACGATATACAATATGTATGAGCCATTTTAAGCAAAAATGCACCCAAAATTCTCTTCCAGCTTCACAAATTTGAATATTGTTGCCATGCATGATTGCAATCTTTGAATTTTGGACTGTTGATCAGGCAATGCAAGCTATTTAAATGTGTTGATTAATCGAGAAAATAATGGGTAGATTAATCTATAATGAAAATAAACATTAGTTGCAGCCGTGGTACTAATTAGGTATCTCCACTAATACCTGAGAACGCATTTGATTTTATATTAGGGAATCTGGACCACCAGAAAATTTCACTTATTAAAAGATAATAATAAAACAAGGAAAAAAACTCACAGAAAGTAACCTTCAACACAGCTGTTGCAGACCTCGGGGTCTCCTGTGCACAAATGAAAAAAGGTGATTAATTATTTCACTAATTTTACATTATGATGCTCTGTACACTATTATCACTTAATTTTTAAAATGCATAGCCAATTCTTCATACATTAAGGAAGGAACAGTACAGTGGTGTTAGCCTGATACACGAAAGCATGTGTGACTTACCTGTGGAACATGTTTTGCATCCCATCTCACAGTCAATGCACTCTCCTGTATCAGCGTCCTGCACCTGCCCTGAAACACAAAGACCCAGCATAACAAGCATGAATGTCTTTCTCTTAGAGGGTAAGGTTGACAAAACTCTATTTTTTTATTGTCAATAAATTCTATGAAAAAGAAATGCGTTAGTGCATCTCTCAGTGCTTTCTGATTTCCCTCTGCTTCACATTTACCTATGTCACAGAGCGCTGTTTGGCAGACCCCATTCTGGAGTTTGTAGTGTTCTCGACATTTAGCACATATGTTGCCATCTGTGCAGAGTTCACAATTGGCTATGCAGGGCAGGCAGGCATAGTGACCCCTGTCAGGATAGAGTCCCCGGGGGCAGTGTGTCCGACAGCGACCTTGGTGGAGGAAACGTTCCTGTCCGTCTTCATCTGAGGAGGAGGACACAGAGAACTTGTTATAATAAAGCCTATTCGATTTTCTCCTCTGACGAAGACACCATTAGCCATGTGGAACTCCTGCCTGGAGCCACCCTTTCCAAAAATCTGGACTCTTCTGAAAATTAAAAGCTTCTTGTAATAAATACATAGATAGAGCCAACTGGGCTCGACAATTACATGGGATGAAGGAAAGATGAAAGGACATGCTGCCAACTGCGTGAAAGATCATGCATACAGGAAATTACAGCCTAACACATATCGCAGGGATCACATTTTTTTTTATTGAGAATAGAGAGATGTCATGTGGCTTAACAGGTGAATTGCAATTCATATATGTGAGGAAACTGAGGATTCATACAACATTTCATTACACATTAGTGACAAACAAGATTAAGAGTCTACAGCCATGCTAGCAGCTCTTTAAAGCTGTACTAGGCACCGTGGTGCTTTGAGCTAAATGCTCAAAAAGTCAGCATACTAAAATACTTACAATGACAACACCAACATGCTGCTGGTAAGCAGATATAATGTTTACCATGTTAATTGTAATTTGGTCCATTTCACTGAAAATCACAACCTCATGGTAACACTACTAGAATAATTAGGATATCACCAAAGTCCTCCACTGGGAACCATGAATGTTTGTATATAATACAGTGCCAATCCATCTAGCAGATGTTGAGAAATTGAAACTCTTAATTTGTAGCTGGTGCTATAAGAAAAGTCAGGAAATTACCAAAATCAGTAGAGGTCATCCTCTGGGGACCATGAATGTCTGTAGAAGATTTCATGGCAATCCATTTAATAGTTGTTGAGATATTTCAGTGGTGGATGAACCAATCATCAGACTGACATTACCACCCCTGACGCCATCATGCCACTACCACGGCTAAAAACTGTTAATAATGGCAGTACAAATGGATGTCAAACTCATAACTGTGATAAACTGATAGCTGCAGCCCAGCACATTGACTGTAGGCCTGCAAATAACAGATCACAGTGTGAAATCACTTCCTGACTGATGATGCTCTGACTAATGTAAATAAGGGCAATCACAGGCAGATGAGAGATCAGAGCTGTGGGCAGAGACAGGAACTGGTGTTAGCCCTAATGATTAATACTCTGCCACCTGCCACTAGGCTAGCTGTGGCACCTGAGGCGTCTCTGGAAGCAGCTGAGTTACAGCATTGTCTCATCTGCTCAGTGCTGTACACAAGATGTGTGAGACAGGGACGAGAGGGGCCACAAGCTGCTGCTGCCTTTCTAACCCTTCCACTTCCTAGAGGCTCCACCTCAGTACAAGCAGAGAAATGTGACTTCTACATGACAAACAACAGAGAATGAGGAGACTTTTGACTTTTGATGTTCTTTCACAAAGAACATCAAATTTATTTATCTATTTATCCTTTACTTGGCCAGAAAACATACAATACATAAAAGCTACAAAAGGGAAAGAGTAAAAAAAGAGAGGCATACAGGCCATACCATCGATATCCATAACTCAGTCCACTTCAAGTCAAGGTTATATAAAAACAGCAACATTTTCCTTCATGGCAGTTTGTAAAAGACATTTGAAGGTATTCAATGAAGGGAGTGCTTCTAAGGTAATGGTATTTTGCAGCTCATTCCATGTCCAAGGTGCATAAAAGGAGAAAGCAGTTTTACCAAGCTCTGAGTGCACACTGGGGACATTTAAAAGAATCTGATTAATAGATCTATATTATAGGACAAAAGGCTGGAGATATAAGTGGGTAGTTTACCTAACAATATCTTGACAATGACACATTAATATATTCCAAAGATTACACACAAAACAATATCTACAGTAATGTACGTTGATGTAGGCATTAACAGTAGACACGCATGATTGTGCGATGTCAAAATGCATGTATTCAATGTGTGTGTATGTGTGTGCGTGCGGGTGAGTTAGAGAAAGACAGAGACAGAGACTTGCAGGTTAAGCCCATTGAACTGAAACAGTAATACTTCTAGCCTGAGGGGATATTTTCTCCTTTCCCTCTGATTAACAAAGGCCCCATTCTGACATGATCAGATTACACTGTGAAAACTCAGGAGAGAAAATGATCACACCTTCATTTCTTACCAATTTCAAAAGGTGCCTCTGCGACAGAAACAAAATCAACAAGTTTCTACAGCCAATCCCTAACTGTTTTAACAAGGGTAAATGTTAAACCAGAGCTGAATGACCCTCCTCTGATTCCAAAGCCTTAGAACAACTTTGCTTTTGGTAACCATTAAATAGTGCTACACCTCCATTCCTGCTGGATTAATGAGACTGTGACATGGCTGTGTTTTAATCTGGCATCTGTGGAGCCAAAAAAAACAGTAAAACAGAGGCAATATATTGACCAATTGAAAGCAATTTAGAGATCATATTTGCACCGAAATCATAAGCAATACAGATATGTGAAATGTATCATTTGAAAACAGGAGTGGCCTATTTTTTCACTTAAGCCTTTGTTAAACTGGTGATCATTTATTTGTAGCCCTTGTGAATACATTACTTTCCCAAACTGTTAAGCTCTATCAATTGTATATGAAGAAAATAAATGACATGTATATAGTTCGGTTGTTTTTTTCCCCCTTTGACAGCACCACCCATCATTTTTTGCTGTGTTACAAGTACGTATGTAGGAAATCCTACTCACCAACTCCACAGGTAGTGCATTCAAACAGCTCATGTCCGTCGCACTCAGAGCAGGTGGGGTGACAGAGGACACACTGGTTCTTCAGCAGAAATTGTCCACTCGGACAGGGGGACGAAGGTTTGCATCCAACAAATCCGACGTAGTAGAGAAAGATGAGAATCGCAGTGAAGCACCTCATGGCTGTACTAAAGGACTTTCGCTGGAAGTGAGAAAATAAAGGCAGTCAGGACTGTCTCCAAAGACGCAGTGTCCGTGCAGCCGCAGGTACGCCGGTAGATCGATATGTGGCTCTGTGACACCAGCCTAGAAATAACTTGCTGGACCAGTTCGCTCAAGAGAAGCGCTGGACAATGAGCGTGGACTGCGGTCAGCAGCACCCAGTCTCTGTGCCACAATAGATAGAAATACCTGATTAAAAAAATCACACCTGTGACTGCAGCAGGCACAAAATATCAATATTTATAACCACCGTACTGCACACTCCCTTTGCTATATAATATTTAAAAATGATCATAAAACATTTAATTTGTGCCGCAGTTTTCATTCGTAGGGAATCTCAAAGTGCTACAGCTTTAAAAACATACAACAAACATTATAAATAAAACAAGATGAAAAAGCCTTCCTGAAAAGAGGTTTAAAAAAAAAAAAAATCAAGATTAAAAGTATAAAACTGGAATTATGTATCTGATTTTTTTTCTTTTTTATAAATTACAAATAAGATAGGTGTCTACTGTCAGGAAGATTCTTAAATTCATACGCCACGAATTTCAACAGTAATGTGAGCAAGAAATTTAGGGTTAATCTCAATGGCACAGATAGAAAGTGATTTCTAGTGGATTACAGATTTAAATTATGAAAATTTGTGATTTTGGAGGCTAAAGGGAAGACTATAATATCGAAAGAAAGAAGAAACACAATTCATAGGTTTCTTTTGCATTTTTTGTGAGCTACTTTTCTAGGTCTATATTGCTACGCGGAAGAATAATATTAACTTCCATTAGCTTATTATTCACAAAGTTTTAAACGCCTTGCCGTTCATTGTAGTTTAAAAGTCAAAGACGCATGCAAGGGTGTCTTAATATTGTCGCTCTATATGCCATATATGTACTAAATAAATGAACCTCAGAGATTAAAAAAACAACAACAAACTCAAGCTGTTGTGACTAGTCTTTGCTCCGGCACAGCGGCCTCTCGCGGCTCCTCGCTGGATGTGTCTCGAGGGCGTGTGTGTGTGTATGTGCGTCGGCCAGAGAACCCAACCCCTTCGCCGGCTGACGTCACGCCGCTGTCGGAGGAGGCGTGGCTTTGTTCTGCTGCAGCGGAGAAATATGACATGGGGATGAGCGAGAGAGAGAGGGAGAGAGTGAGACAGCCTGATAGGAATTAACGGTTCGTCAGAGGTCTGAACTGAAAACGTTACGATGGGGAGTAATGACTGAAAACAGCACGGTAAGAGACACACTTGTTTGTTTGTTTTTTTTTTTTCATGTGTGTGTTCTTTTACACGGCGCGACAGACCGATTCATGGCTCATTTGAGACTGAAACACAATGGGGCTACCACTGCAGACAGGTGCACCTGTCTTTATGCGAGTACGTGCCTCGATACATTCAACTTCAGCTTTCCGTGCGAATACCTTTTTTGTATTTTAGGTCGAAGGCAAATACATCAAGGCCACACATCTCATCGACGGTCTAGATTGAAACGTTAGCCGGTGTCTCAGAGTTAAATGCTGTAAACATGGATGTGGTCGTGAATCTCTATGCTTAGTCACATACCTTTTTGTGATGTACAATAGCAATGTAATATAGCCTATATATATGTGTGTTTGTGTGTGTGTGTGACAGTTGGTTATATTATGTGATGGTAGCTTAGCCCATTAGCTTATTGAAGCCCATGAAGCCTTGAAGGCTATGGTTGTATTTACAGACATGGAATATTAATCATTACATTGTATTTTGGGGGGCAGATGGCTTAACATGTGATGAAATGCGTAACAGCTGCATGTTTCATGAAAGATAATGCATAGCAGGCTCACTTCTAGCTATGTTCATTTTCAATTGAAGGAAGGCTGCCTGGTATTTTTATTCTGGTGCCCATATGCTGTATTTTTCTCTTATTGTTGGCCTAGTTCACAATATCTCCCAACTATGCCTGCCTGTAAATATGCTGAGGGCAGTAATTCATCTAATTCATTGCATAATATGTTTAAGATCATATTCCTGTGCCTTAAAACCTTCAATAAATCATGAATATCAGCTTATAGTCAAGCTGGGTGCAACACTAAGTGGAATAAACTCACACAGGGTTTCCACCTGTTTCTAATATTTTTATTTTAAGATGAGGATACTCCATCTCATTAAGTTGTTTGCTGTCTCACCATTACAACATATGCAGACACCTCTCACCGCTGTCAGCATCCTGCTCCTCGGCTTAGTGAGACGAGCAGCTGACCGTAGTCGAGTCTGATTTGGAGACGGCTCGCATAGACGAGGCAGAGCTACAAACCAGGGCTGCCAGGCTAAGCCAGGCCATGCCAGCTCTACGGAGGGCTTCGGTGCAGCAGGGCACTGGGGAGAGGGCGCTTGGCACCTGATCAGTTACCACAGTGAATTCTGTTCCTGTCACTGGCATTTAGCTACAGAGAAGCAGAGCAGAGATGACGGTTGTTGTTGAACTCAGTTGGGCTTTCATGTCACTGTAGCAGCGCTGTTGTATCAAACTGCTCTTCAACTGATACAAAATGACATTCCTTTGCAAAACATCTGTGCCAGATGCCCACTACCCACTTCAAAAACCTTACTAGAGAATTTATCTTTATGAGCTATGATTGTTAAAAAAGAAGCACTGGTTGCTTTGTTGAGAAGCAACAGTAAAGGGGGATAAAATCTCCTGCTTCCTTATTAAAAGAATTCCATGTTTCCAGGCTTGATTTTTCCCAAGTTTAGTCCTTCAGGGGGAGATGAAATGAGTCAAGTGCCCATGGTAATCATGGTCCAATCACTGCATGGCTTTGAAGTGGGCCCTGTTCTTCAGACATCTCTACAGGTGGGTAAGCAATGTTAAGTGTCCCGTCTGCAGGCGGAGGGAGGTCAGCTAGAGGCCACGGAGGCAGGCAGAGGGGCTCCTCTCACACATCGCAGTAGGGGAGGGTGGAGGGGATATTGGCCCTATGTGTGTCTCGACACAGGATTTGATGTTGGATAGATACTTTTGGGGAAATTTGTCACGGTTTGAGCAAAACCATTCTCAAATATATGTGTGAAAAGGAAATATGAAATATACCCCCAAATCACAGACAAATTAAGTTGTAAGCCTTGTGCCATAAACCTGTAAATCCTTACGCCACAGTTCCCCTCTCACGCTGTGGTAAAGGCTGAACCCACAGAAGTGTTATAATACATTGACTGCAGGAACCATTTAACCATGATTTATGAACTTTTTTTATAGCGAAGCTAGATTGGAGAGCGTTAAACCTGCAAGGTCAGAGCTTGTGTTTTCTATGTGTCTGATTTTGATATCGGAGTCGTTGAAGGGGTACATAAGAGATCCCACATGTCTTGTAATTATAGTCTGAAAAGGAATGCTTTTATTTAAGTCCATGTTTGTATTTTATTGCAGTTAGAAATGTAGATATAAGCCCAAATGAGGAATTTGGAATTGAATTGATGTGAGACAAGGAAGTCGCAATCACTGTGGTTGTTTGTTACCACTTTCACACTTAATGTTCTCTTAAAGAGTAGTATTTTTCTATATCAACTAACTCACAATAGCTATATAGTGACATTAGCTTGCGGGGACTGTGTTTGTCTTGGTTTCAGCTTTCAATTATGAAGGCTAGTGTTTGATTTCTAAAAGCAGGAATGAGCTTCTCAGAGCACAGTCTAGTCTGACATTTCAGTATTAAGTTGTTGGAATCCAGATGTTGAACCCAACATGTACAGGTTTTAAACAAAACTGAAAGTCACTATGCTGTCTGTACATTTAACCAGACAATATATACTGCTCTGCTACTCCGGAGCTACAAGAACTCTCACTGCCTGTGTGTGAATTTGACTCTTTGATTACATAATAGCAAGGTTCATTATCGTATTGTAGGTCTGCTCCCAGAAAACTGTAGGTCTGCTGTGACTCTCAGTTCTTTTAAATCACAGCTTACTTTTCTGTTTGCTGCTGCCTTTGATTGAACCACATTAAGGGTTAATATTTTACACTGCACTGTTACTTTTATTCTCTTCTTTTATCTGTCTTATTTCCTTTTTAGCTTCTTTTTTATTTTCAAATGTAACACTTTTTTAATTGTTTGTATATGTGTTTTTACTTGTTTTGCTTTTATGTTCTGTTTTAATGCCTTTTTATGATCTATGTAAAGCACTTTGAATTGCCTTTTTGCTGAAATGTGCTATACAAATAAACTTGCCTTGAATATTTATCGTGAAATACTGCTGAGTGATTGTAGCTCTTATTGTGTTAAACAGAGATAGTGGTTACTGACGCACCCACAAGATTTGCAAAAGATAATATTTCTCTGAAACGTTTTCATGATGACCAAAGCTTGTTGTTTTAAGTTGATGGGTTTTTTTGGCTTCAAACCGTGCCATATAAACATTTTTTGCCTAGTTTTCTCCACGTTTTTACAGTTGCACACAATATAGTGTGTGTGTGTGTGTGTGTGTGTGTGTGTGTGTACATATGTGTGTCGTCTACTCCTCCTGCACCTAATTGCATTTGTGTTGCTTCACTTGTCTGGTGCTGAGTCTGGGAGCAGGCTGGCTGCAAGAGACGTCTGCCATTGTAACATTCTCCCCACAAGGCCCAACAGGCACAGCCATTCCCTGTCCTGCCTCGAAATAGCATGGGAACACTCTCTAAATCAAACAAAACACAAATGCAGAGGATACCCTCGGTGACTCAATTTGCAGGCCCACAGCATAGGTCATTTTCATTCATTCAGAAAAAGAGGTCAGGCCTCCTTTTTCTCTTCGAAACCCCATTTGTGGCAAACTCAATGTATCTCCATTTTGTCTCACAGAGTATTTCCATTGATTTAGATGTTAAAAAGGGGAAGTGCAGGTTAGACACTACAGAGCAGAAGCACTGTTGTTCAGTGTGCTCTCTACGTCATTCATTATCTTAA
The DNA here is from genome assembly GCA_029490765.1 of Euthynnus affinis. NCBI lineage: Eukaryota > Metazoa > Chordata > Actinopteri > Scombriformes > Scombridae > Euthynnus > Euthynnus affinis. The sequence continues at coordinate 17,268,930 of CM055844.1, read as the reverse complement.
GTAGAGAAAACAAATGCTCTGCTGTCTGTCACTGTCACTGCCCTTTATTTCATCTTTACTCTATCAGAAACAGCACATCTCATCAAACGCTAAACAAAACAGTCATGGAACACTGAGGAGTAAATTTACCCTTCCTTCCAGCTCTACTAATATATTCCTCCTATCTTTGTTGACTTCTTTCCGGCAAAATGAAGAAGAAGAACAAGAGATCCAAGATGACTCAAGAGGGTCAAGAGGGACTCCTATATAGCCTATATTTTCCTACACTATATTTATCCAGTGAATGTTTTCAGGGTGTCACCGTATGTTAACAGTCATACAGTTGCACATACTATAAAATCAGAGTTGTATTCATTTCAGAAGCAGCTGGGGTCTGCACTGATTATTCACCCTGCAGCTACTTTCCTCCCACTGCTTCTTTATGCCTCCCACATACTCTCCTAGGCATCTTGGCCTTCTACTCACCTACATATTTTCTCATCTTTAGGGTCTGGACCCCATGTGAGGTCTCGTACGTAGTTGGGGTCACTGGAAACTTCTTAAAGGCGATATTGTGTTTTGATAGATATAGTCTATTTGTTCTAAAAGTGTGTCAAATATGTCTGAAATAAATCATAATTTGATACAGTTGGTTTTCATCCATCCATGCTTCTGAAAATAGAAGCTACTGGTACAAGTATGTTCAGCTTGACAACTCTGCTGCTGCTGTGTGGTCAAGAGAATCTGAATATCTTAGAATCCAGGTTTGGGGGTCTGCACAAGGTTGAGAGGTCTGCACTGCACTAAGAGCTTGTACTGCATTAATTACAGTTTTAGAGTTTGTTAATGTCAAATCAGTGACTTAAAATCATTGCAATGAAGTGCTTAGTATATACACGTGGCTCTGATGGAAGGAACTTAAATCAGGAACTTAGGCTAATTGGCTTTAAACTAGGAAAATTACAAGATTACATACTGACATACAAAAAGCCATTTATGAAATTAATCAGACCACGCCAGATCAGTGAATCACTTAAACTAAACATGACACATCTTTCTTCTATAATGCACCCACACCCACTGAATGCCCTCTATGTGGGTGCTCTTGAGGCCGGGGCGGAGAACATGCATCAGTTTTTCTTTTTGTTTTTTTTTTTTCCAAGTCCAGGATTTTCTTTTCCATCCAATAGACCAACTTAAAGGTTGACATCAAAGATGTTCGTTGATCAGGCTTGGATCAATTAATCTGCTGTGCTGTTCCTGTGTAATGGGAATTAATAACAATAATAACACATTCATCAAATTCATAGGATCTGCACTTCTTTTGGAGCCTCCATTAATTGTTGACTTGCGCTCCGGTCAAGTGTTCTCAACAGGCGCAGTTTGGGTGTCGGATGAAATGAAACGTTGCGGTTAGCATCAGTTCCATTTGGATGGTTATTTGTTGTTCCTTCAGCCAAACTGACCACAGTTACGTGCCGGAAGCACTCTGAGCACTTTTGTAGCCTCCTCCAACATATTTACAAATGTCAGACTATATTAGTGAGCAGCACAGTCTGTCCTGTCTTTCTGCTTAGAAATAGTATTGTTAATATTGTGCAGCACTCAGATTATCATTTAAACACCAGTCTGTCTTGTTCAGCAAATTCTTATTCATGTTTAATTCTTTATGATTGCATCTGGAGAGCCTTGGCATTCATCTATTACATCTGACAGAATACATTGGCTAGGGTTACATTTAAAGTACAGTATACTTCATGTGTTGTTGGTCTTGAATATTCACAGCCACAATATTTTTCCTATACATGTAACAAAGACTATGTTCCACCAAGGAGGGATGAGTCGACTCCAAATTCAGGTTTTAATAGACCAGAGACATTTTTGTTGCCATCAAATGGTGCAACTCAAGCTACTTTTATGTACTGTATATAATATAGCTTGCAGATGTCTTTTTGTCTAAATGTGCATGTCCAATAAACCCAGTGGCAGTGTCATGAGGCCAATGGTCTGCACGAACCAACTCGATTAAACTTCAGAGAAAATGCAAATAGATTTTGCCCTCTAGCCAGTAAACATGCATGTTTCTTAAACCGTGAGCAAAAACAATACCATGTAATGATTGACTGACATATAAAACTTATAATTATTAATTTACCTTTAAGTGACTTTACTCACCTACAAACTGCAACTCAAGTGCTGGTATCCTTGAGACCTGATTTACCCCTTTATTATGTGGCCCTCTAGTTGGAAGAACACCATGAAATGAAGAGCTGTAACCAATCAGTATTTGTGGTTATGGTTAAAGTGCAACAGTGTTGGAAGGGAGGAAATATCACCACAACATTCTTGTGATATATCTAGAAACCAGGGTTTTTATCCATGCTGGCGGCTTTCTGTCAGCTGGTCCACCACTTTGGTCCAGAAAAAAATTATTTCAATACCTACTGGATGGATTCCAGTGAATTGTTGTACAGATCATTCATGACCTCTACTTTGGCTTATTGTGAAATATCTTGACAATTATTGGATAGATTGCCATAAGATTTTGTAAACACATTAATGCCCCCTTCAGGATAAATTATAATGACTTTTCCTCCCCTGTCTGTCTTTTCATCTAGCACCACAATTAGGTCAAACATTTTTATTTTTCCAATACTTTGGTTTATGATCAAATACCTGCACAGTTAATGAAATGCTAGTCAGCCTCCGCTATACCTTGTGTATAATGCTACACTGGTGGTGAACATGGTAAACACTTCAGCATATAAGCATCTTCATGGCGTGCACGTTAGCATGCTGACATCAGCATTTGTTTAAAGTGCCACTGTTCTTAAGTTAGGAACTAGAAATCAAAAACTGAAGAGTTTACATGGGGGTTTTAACGCCTTGTTGTGCAGATGCTAATTTAAGAATTAGGTTATGTGATATTGCCCTCTCCACCTACTCGAGTGTATATGCACAACCGTCCATGTGCCCACACACACACACACACACACACACACACACACACACACACACAATCAGCCCTATAGTTGTGCCACACTGTGCAATACAGGTATTGTGAGATCAAAACATTATCTTCTAGCGTTTCCTTTTTTATCAGAGCTTCTGTTAAGATAATAAAACTCTCATTTTTATGTCTTATGTATTTTTGTGTCATTGTAGGACAACGAGGGTGTCATATGATTGAATCAGAGTTTTAACTGTGTGTAATTGTTTCACAGATACTTCATTTCTGTACATTGTAAACACTAGTTAAAAAAAGCTTCAACTTTACATGATTCTCAGTTAAGTGCCATTGTGCACTGCTGTGCAGGGAATGCCATTTTCCTGTTTCTTTTTTTTTCATGGTAGCAAAATGAAATAATCAGGTTGACAAGAGAACATGAAGTACTGTATAGCTGCTTAGTTTAGCTCTATGTGGTTGTGTGTGTTTCATATCTGAAATGGAAAATGTGGATAGGAAACATTATTACAACCTACTGCACATCCTCTGGGCTTGGATATATAAAATATATATATAACAGTATATGTAGTGTATATTAGTAGTAGTATATTAGCCTATCAATATACCATAATATTCAAAGAAATTTTCAGAGTGTGAGCTGCATGTAGGTCTTGAGCTGGCGAGGAGTGTGGTAGCAAGCAAAGGATTCTGTGTGTTCAACACTTGAGAGGACACCCTCCCTCAGCACAAACTCAAATAGGAAACACCAGCTGGCTTCAGCTAGTTGGTCTGTTTATCTCACATGGGATCAGAAGATAAATATTCAGATAGAAAGCAGTTCTTTACCTCTCATCTGTGCACACCTGAAGTCTTAAAACTCCCCTTTAACCATGTCATTAATATACCCATTAAATGTGTCATTTATAACCACAGCATTAATGGTTTCTACTTCTTTTTCTTTTTGTCTTCTTCAAATCAACAAAAAGTGAAGAACCTTCTGCTCTAGAAGGGCTTCGGTCTTTGGTCACAGCTGTCTGCTTGTGGCACTCACAGTCAAAAAGGGCCCAGTCGAGAAAAGAGGTATTGGCTGCCGTGGTAGCGGGGCTGGAGGGACTGACATTTTAAGGGGTTATGATCTTGTGCTGTGCCCCTCAGCAAGCAGATCTTTGTTTGGGTGCATGCTGCTGCACACACAGCTGAGCTTTGTCTTTAGCTCTGTTGGAACTGAAGATTTGACTTGACTTTAAGGTCAGACATAAGAATTATTTCTTTCTTTGTTACGTGGATTTATTGCTTGTGTTGTAAATGCTGTTTGCTTTTAGCAACACATGTTGTGCAGCCTTTTGTTCCTGTAATCTATGAGAGGCACAGGTGTAGCGATGGAAATGTATGATTATGATGATAAATTTAAATTGTGATTCACCTGGCTTCTAACACAAACTGAGCGTCCTCTCAGGTGCAGTGCTCCACACTGTCCACTGCAGAATTCATTGAAATCAACCTCAAATATTAATGTGATGATGCATTTAGTGCAAATTGACAACAACTCTCCACTCCATGCATATGCTTTGCTGGCAGTGTGCAGCGCAGCAATGAGATGCAAAGTGACATTATTGCCTCTAGCAGCATCTTTCTCCCTGCATGTGAAGGTCTGCTGCACAGAGACCCAACATTTTTTTTTAAGTTTAAGAGAAGAATTAACAGAAAGAGAGACAAATTTGTACATGAAGTCAAGACTTCAAGTATTACGCTCTCTTTCTTGCCTCGCATCAAACGGGAGCGGTTAGTGATATACAGAGGATCTTTACTTCCTGGTTGTCTTTCTGTATCTTCTCCTCTTCGCTGTCTGTGTTTTTCAAGGGGAGCTCAGTATTTGATTTCTCAGGATGACAGGGTGCTCTGAGGTCACAGCGATGCCATCTGTGGGTCCTGAAGGCAGGGGAAGTCCCACTGGTGAGTAGAGCGTAATGGAGGGGATGAGGAGGGACTCTGCACACACCCAGGTGGTGAGTGAAGAGTGAGACAGACAGAGATGGAGCTCTCAAAAATCAAAATGCTTTAACTTGATGAGCCAGTGCTGCGTGAAGAGCCCTCACTAGAATATGTCAACCCCAGGTACTGATTGAGATGCCGTCATTCATGCCACAGGGCCATCTGTTATGTAATCTAGATGGTAGTGTTTGTGCACATACACATGCGTGCACACGTTTGCTGTCACACATGTAGCCCCTGCGTGCTGAGCACTGGTGAGGCACATACACAATCACCACAAGTACAAACGTGCTATTGTGGTTGCAGGAGGAGGGACAGAGATCGAGGCTGAGTGACTGATATGAAGGCTGAATAGCAAGTGGTGCTTCCACTCCACATTGAAATTCTCTGATTGAATTTTGTGCTCTCAAGCAAGGACTTTGAAATAGCGGAAGTGCTTAGTTTATAGTTTAGTGAGACATTATAATATCCTGTTACATGAATTTTTCCCATGCCTCTAAAGTGTGCATTTATACGAAACATGCTAATGGATTTGTTGTAATTTTTTTTTTCAATATTGATGCTAGGTGGAAATGATCAGTTTCCCTGAAATTGTGCTCATTTGTTTCTCCAATATGCAATTACCACAAGTCATGCGGTAACAGTGTGTGTTCCATTTCTTTTTCTGCCTTTTATTCGTTGAATTACATCATTAATAGCTGTGCAGCAACATCATTTTGAAACTGTCGTCTGCTCTAAATGTTTCCATTTTGTTGTATATTGAAATAGTGAAGCTGTGTCCATTGTTGTTGGAAAAACAGGTGCTTTTTTTTTTCTTCCTGTCCTCTAACCACAACTGAGAGCATGGCTTGATGTTTTTCTGTGCACAGGCATGTGAATAAGTACCGGATAAGAATGAATGCCATCTTTTATTAGCTGTCTTCTGTGTTTTTGGCAGCCCTTTATGGAAGCACTTGCCCTGTTGGCTTTGATTTGATAAACACACTGAGTGGTGAACATGCAATAAAACACGCTCAGTGTTTTTGCACATACACACACACGCACGCACACACACACACACATATACACGTTTGTGTCGCCACACAGTCATGCACCCTAGAGAGGGGGGATCACAGGGTGTTTATCTACTAGTGTTGAACACAGCAGTTTCAGCCTGTTGGTGTTTGGCCCTGCTAACTGCCGCTCGGCTCACCCGCTGGTGATGAGACCATAGTTTGGCCCTACCAAGCTGTTTGTCCGAGCCAGAATGTAAGATTTTATTCTCTGCCTGCCGTGAAGAGTCCAGTAATATTCTGTCCAGGAGAGGAGAGATCAGTTCATCTAACAAGCCTGTATCTCCTGTCAAACCCTTGCTGGACAGGTCTCTTGCCACTATTTTGTATATAAGGTTTAGGTTTCAGGTTTCAGTTGTCTTGTTTACTCTCTGAACTACTATACTGGGGAGCTGGGAAGTGAGCCAGTCCTTTCCAAGCAGGATGCAATCAATCACTTAAATCAACTATCACATTTAAGATTAACAAATTGCTCAAATCAGAACATATCAAACCAAGATATAAACTATTATATAACTCTATGAATGCTTTATTGATTTTTTTTTTGGCCTATAGGCTAAGCATCCAATTGCAAGCTCCCATTATCCAAGGTGATGTTGTCACATTGCTTGTTTTGTCTGACCAACAGTCAAAAACTATATGATATGCAATTAACAAAGATTAAGAGCAAAAATGAGAAAAGAGATGAAGATAAAATCTCGCATTTTAGAAACCGTAACTAGATAAAGACATTAAATATATTTCAACTCTTAAAATATACTAAAAAAAAAAAAGAATAAAATCTAGAAACCCCTCCTCAGTTTTTAGGACTCCTCACACGTCCTCGCCTGGCTGGAAGCGAGTTGGAGGCTGACACCAGATGTTGTGCCACTGGCAGGTTCAGCAGCAGCTTGTCACTGTCTTTATAAACTGATGCAACTCATTTTCTTATTAGACTAAACAATTTTCTGCTTTGTCAAGTCAAATTGGAGTTTGTGATCGATCCAGGGCTATGAGACTATGCTGTGTTGGACATGGTTGTGTCATTGTTTTCATATATTCAACCTTGGGAATCACTTTTGAAGCTTTACTTTTCCAGTTTACCTTTTTACAGTGTTCTAGAGTCTCATGTGTCAAATGATTTTTTTTCCCCCAATAATTTTCGCAATTTATTATCTGTCATAGTAACCATAGAATATTGTTTGCAGTGTTCTGGCTTTTCTTCAAAGAAACAACAGATTTTAACTGTAAAAAAATGGTGGAGCTGAGGCGGACTGAATGAAGCCTGCTTGCTGAAACAAGCTACCTAATGGTTAGCAACCTGTCAGTCAAAGTGGCCATGTCCTTCATTATGCATAACTTTACAGCTTAGTAAAAATGAAACCAGTGAGTTATAAAAAATTCCCCCCATGTACAGTTGTTATGAACAGGGAAATTAGCTATAGGGACCAAAAATCGTTTTTTGCACCAGGCTGTTTTTTTTTTTCTGCTGTAAAGTTGGCTATTTTAACATGGCGGTCTATGGTGATTGACTGGCTCTTGGAGCCTCAAGTGGCCATTCAAGGAACTGCAGTTTCTGGCACTTTTGTATTGGCTTCATATTCAGCCCTGGAGGTTGCCGCTTGAATTTAACATGATTGATGAAAAAAACAGGTGTAAATTAAATAATGTCACACTACATATCGAACAAACAGTTTCTTAAACAGTATTTAAAGAAATATTTTTATGGCATATTCTGCTTGGAGCACCTTGGTTTTGGTTTACTAGTATGAAAATTTCAAGTGAGATTCTAACTATTAACACAACACAAACATATCTGGCTTTAAAGTATTTTTTTTATTTCTCCTAATGTGTGTAAGCATTTATAAAATGGCTTGAAATTTTAAGGTAAATTTTTCTCTCGGGAAAGGATTTTGTTAAAAAAAATCTGTTTTTCTTTTACAAACCAGATTACTCTTTAACTTAATACAGTGATATTTTGATGTATTTGTTTTATATTTTTCATTTTATTTGAGATTATTTCCCAGTTTTCCCATTATTTTGTTTTGTTTTGTTTTTTTTCCCATGGTTTTTCCTCCTCAGGCTACATGCTACCATTTTGGTAGGTGAGGCGTCATTACATTTCCAAATTGAATGAGCCCTTTACTCGCCTCTTACAGTGAGTGGTTTGAGATAGATAAATAGACTTTATTGTCCCCGAGTGACAAATTAATTTCAACTGTTTTGTAATTTGAAGGAGAGCAACTAATTCTGAATATTGGTTGGGGACTCCACATGGAAAGAAAATATAACCATCCAAACATTGAAACACTAATCAGCCAATATTGATGAACTGCTTTGTCTTTATTTCCAGCACAGATTTATTAGAAATTCATTTTAAAAGTGACTTAAAGTATTATAGGTAAGTTTCAGGTTTTGATATCAGGCTCTTGGCTTTTGAACTGACATTTAACAATCCTGCACTAAGGAATCCATCATAAAAAAAAGCAGAGATCCATGTCTCCATTGACAGTAGCCTCAATAGACCAGAACAGTGTATAGACCTGCATTATTTTGTGTTTTTCTTTTCTTTTCTTTTTTTTTTGTCTCCTCTGCACTGTATATGCGTGTATTCTCTCCTTTGAATAGAAGATTTTTAGGATTGTTGAAAACGTTCTGAAAATCAAAAGTAGAAGCAGACATGGCAGTTTTAAGGAAAGTGGGGACGAAAACATAAATTATAAGACTCTTTGAATGCAATAAACATAAATTAATGATGCCTAGAAGTGTGTAAAGGATGGTGAATACATACAGGCCACAAAGAGCACTTTCAGCAAAGGCATATTCTGACATCTACATGAACTCACATTTGAAAAATATAAGTCAAAATAGAAGCAAGCATTTAAAATCTTATTTAAGAGCATAACTGCAAATGTATATATGTATGTACACTGCCACTAACCTGTGTGTACATGCATAGGATTTACTGCCTGACCATTTTACAGCAATGGAGGAGATGCAGTGCAAAGAGTAGAGTATAAGTGTTTGTACAGTATGTTCACCTCCCACCTGCTGCGTATCTGCCTTGCATGTGGGCGATCACTGCTCCGTATGGAGACAATTATTTCAGCTATAACTCATCCTATTACTGTAAAATGGCTATGTGAATACATGTACATTGTGGAAAAAAATTTGCACATTTGCACGTAATGGTGGAAAAGAAAATTCATGTAAAAATGACAAATAACTTCATAGGAAAACAATCGTTCATATTTTTTTTCCCTGTGACTGTCACTGTTTGCATCTATATATGACACCGTGAAATGATCACAGAGTAAAAGAAAGCAAGGTTTTGTTATGATGTAGATTCACTCACAGTAAGTCGCTTCACACTTAGCCAGCCGGTTTACTGGCGGTTTAAAGTAGTGAAGCTTCAAATAGTGTTAAACATTAAAAAGGAAGTAGAGGGCGGGGAGCTGCTGTTCGGTGTTAGTGTGTCAGCTTGTTTTGCATTTAATTATTTTGAGGTTGAGTTAAAAAAAAAAAAAAAGCTGTGTCTGTACACTTTCAAAAGTTCATCAGAGAAACATTTAATTAGATTAAAAACTCCTCAACTGAAGACTTCACACAGGTAGGTTTACTGTCTTGTGATTCGAAGTGTACATATGCAACTTGATTGATAGCTGATAATGTTGAATTAAGTTCTGTTATATGTACATGACACTAATACTGCATTTTTAAATGTCACTCACAATAAAAAACCGCTTTGCTCTTTAAATGTCTGAATTATAAACATCAGTGATGTAGCGCTCAGCGTGGTGGATCCAGCAGCTCCCCGGGTGGCTCATTTATAATAGTCTGTTATGCAGTGTTGCTATCTTGTATCGAAATTATGGCTGTAATTTATGAAAATAATGTATTTGATCATCAAATCCCAGCTTATATTTATTAAATAGGTATTTAATATATGTCATATCTGTAGTTGGATGCTCCATCTGATGGAAACTGGAATTAAATGAATTATTTGAGGCTGTTGGATTTCACACTGTAAGGCTGCAGTGTTTGTGAGACGGCACTGTTGTGTGAAGTGCTGCAGGAGGAGAATTCAGCGTGTGCCATCCTCCAGTGTTTGTGCAGGCAGATGATTAAGAGACGAGTTCAGCGTCTCAGTTTTTTACTGTCTACAAACGGGCCCTCGTAAATATGGAGGGACTGTGGGCCGAACGCTCACGGGTCAGTGAACCATAGGAAGTAAACAACACAGTGTGTGTTTGCCTGTGTGTGTGTGTGTTAGTGCTTTTTGTAAGGACAGTGAGGAGAACACACAACTTGACTCTGTTCTGTTACTAATTTGTCTGCGCCCTGGCAGATTGTAAGAGAGCAGAGATATACAGCTTGTACTTTCATTATTATAATTGAGTCGCAATCTATGATTTAAGATTTTACTTTTGTAATATAAAAAAACTACTTTTAAAAATGAAAGAATTACATAGAAGCTTAAAGTGTAGTTCTTATGACACTATGAGGCGAATTTGAGTTCATACAGAGGATGGAAGAGGTGGAAGCGCACCATTACTTGACTCTCATGTCCACGTGTTAAAGTGTCTTTGAGCAAGACTTGTTTCTGATGTGTGTATGGGGAAAGAAATGAAAGTTACACAGTGCAGATAAAAAAATAATAAAAAAAAAAAACGTTTGCAAAATGTAATGTAATGTCATTTTGAACTTCTTTTCACCTAGAAAGTAATCGTCAAGACAGATTTCTTATAAAGAAAAGATGGTCATCACTTGCACTGGAGAATTGAAAATTGGAGAGGTAATTTGGACATTTTGAAAAGTGGAGACCCTGCAGGGGCCTTTCATAATGACTGCTACTCAAAGCAGTTTTCTATTTTAGAACTTCTGCTTAATTATTTTTCAACACAAGTAATCTCACTTTTACTTGAGGACAATATTAGTCCAGTAGCTTAAGTGGAATGTTATTGTACTATTTGCAGCCCTGATTATCACAAGCGGTTCTCGTAAATTTATTTATTCTTTGACTGCCATCAGCTCGCTGCAACGGTTGAAGTAGTAATAATTCACCGTTTTCAAACACTATTACTGCTAATTTAAGGGTGGAAACTGTCACATTTGAACTATAACACAGTGCTTTGATGGAAGTCGCTGTGAGAGATTGTACAAATAAATAGAGGACACATACAGTATATGAACCTTTTTACTGTTCATGTGAATAATGCATGACACTGAAGGATATTTCAGTCCCACTTAGGAGAGCTTTGACACTAACTCCTCAGCACTTGCCAGTGCTCTGCTGAGAGGGTGGAGAGTGGCGTTGGCTGGTGTGAGCCACTGGCGAGGATGGCAGAATATCCGCAGAGTTTCCACTGCGGCCGCTCAATCGGCTTTCTCTCACTTGTTCCATGTATCTTTGCCTCCCACCACACACTATAATCACATCTCTGCCTGCTGTGTCATGCAGGATCGTCCTGGAGCACAGCAGCCCGACAGTGACCTGCTGCCTTTAGTGGCGTCAGCATGTTTGCGTTATGTTACGTAAAAGCAAAGAGTGTGAGGCTAGTGCTGCATTTTCTTCATCATGTCGGTGCTGGTGTCACACACACACACACACCTGCATTCTAGGGAGTGGACCTTTTAAGATGCCAAAGTAAATAATTTCAGAAGGCGGTGTTACTATGTACACCTTACGCTGTTTGAGCTGTTTATAGAAATCAAAGAAGAAATAAAACTGCTTCATCGTGATTTTTAAAGAAAACAGATGGTAGGTGTGGTTCTCAAAGCACTCAAGCGTGACATCTTCTTCAAATAGAAGTGAAACAGTCATCAATCTTTGATCAATAATCAAATGATAGTGAAATGGTGACTGATAAGGGTAATACTTTCTACCAGTCTGATAAACAGTTGGTTTCTAAATGACACATGATGAAAGTAATGGTTTGAGGGGTAATTTTGGATTAGTGCATTAACATAGATGTGGTCACAGGTGTGTGTCAGTTGGGTGTTTTACAGCAGCTTCAAATTAGACTCAGCCAATCAGAACCAAAGGCATTGACTTCCTGTTTTATGAGGATAACTTTCAGTGTTGCTGTGTGTGTATATATGTGTGTTTCAGGGTTCTCTGCATCCCCAGTGTCTTCCTCTCCTATCCACTGCCTCTGAAGCCATGGACTAGAGCTGCGTCTGGTCCTGACAGTCCGACGGTCATCAGATGGCTTCTCAACAACCCTCAGCGAAAATACAGAAAGTACGTTTGATAACTCTTTACACTGTATGTTTCTGTGTTTGACAACAGAAGAGACTTGATTCACAATCATTTACAGCAGCTAAATAACATTTAAAGGATAAACCTTGTGATATTCAATATTTTTATTATTGTCAACAAAACTCATGAAAATCCTACTAACAAGTCCTGTGATCTCCATTGTTTTCCAGAAACTAATGATACTCGCTAGATTTTAACCAGTTATTACAACAATAGTTTGCAACAGTTTCAATTGGCAGAAAATTAATTGCGAACAATTTTCATAATCGATCATTTTTAAGAAAAAATTATTCCAGCTTCTCAAATGTTCTTCTGGTTTCTTTAATCTTCTATGACAGTAAACTGAATATATTTGGATTGTGGACTGTTGGTCGGGAACTAGAATTTTGAGGATGTCACCTGGGGTTTTGGGAAACAGTGTCATTTTTTCTGTGAGCGAGTAGAGAGGTCGAGGGCATACAGTACATGGTTGGGTAGCATATTTATCACATGGCTATAAAACAATTTTAGTATCTGCCTGGAGTACTGCAAGACATGTTCCTTTATCACGATGAACGTTTACTTCAGTCAATCTCACATATAGCGAGTATTAATCAGTCGCTGAAAATAGGCCCAACAAGTGCACCGTTTACTCCTTACAATGCAGAACTGTGCCCAGCTTTAATGGTAACAAATGGGCTTGGGGCTGAGAGCCACAGACAATTTAAGGACAGAATAGCACTATGGCATTTGGCCTTTTCACTGCATTTTTCAGTAGTAAGAAAAATATAGAGTAACTACAGCCTTGTCCTTTTTCTTTAGTTCACTATGCTGCTATGCCTTCCTAGTTTGCAGAAGCCTGATACGGTCTGTGTGACAAATATGCAAATTGGCATTGTGATTAAGAGGACTATGGACAGTCCCAAGGTCCTCTGGCCCACATGGTTTCATGTCAGATAGAAAAACATGCAGTGGGGTGTTTCTGAGTCATAATTACCTCCCACAGGGAAAGTGATCCGAATAAGGCCGTTCTTAAGGGAAGAGATGAGGTCATGACTTATAATATTCAGCTATTCCTGTGTGTCGCTCCCCGTCACTACACTCAAGGCTTTCTGCCCTGCAAAGCAATATTGTGATTCTCACTTGATGGGCAGATTATCATTGGGTACTGAGTTAAGTGTCTGCCCCTGGAGAGTGTAGTTATGTGCACATATATTGTCTCTTTGGTCCTCAGACAATAACAGCTACCTCACAGAATGAATTTGATTTCTTTTGTATTTCTTGTAAGCAGTGTCCTTCAATTGAAGCAAGTAAGGCTGTATTTTAACATTATAAATAAACATTTAGTCGCTCTCTAAGAAAGAAGTCTACCAAATAAACATCACATTCATGTTGGACTTTCTATATGATAACATGATATGCATCAACCATGTCATGTCCATACTATGATCTCTCACAATCTGTGGTCGTTACTGCCTCACCTTTTGTTTCCTGGAGTTTACATGTGCTTAGAGTCTCTCAGTACAATAATGCACATGCAACACAATGCAAATGGCTGACAGTAACTAGGTCAGCTAAACTACAGCTTAAGTGCAGCTTTGACTCATTAATAATGTATATGATAAAGACTAAATTCACTGGGTCTTGAACAAAGATATTTTCTCTCTGATGCCAACAATCAGGCAGTGCACAGCTATCTTTTTTTTTTTTTTTTTTTAATTTTTTACATGGTTGTGAGTCCTTAATTCTCATGTGATGATAACGCTGACTGAAAGGACATTTCAAATCTGAGATTGTTCTTTTAATCCACTAATATTCTTCAGCCTCAGAAACAGGAAACAACAGCATTTATTTAGTGTCAGCTCTATTTGCAGAGCAGACTGTCTGTCTGACAGTCATGTCATGTGGCACGCTGAAAGTTGCAAGCCTCTCTTCTTCTTGTTGCTGAGAGCCGTGGGCACAGTATAGATGTTTCCAGCATGCTCTAACTCCTCTTAGGTCAAATCCACGGACCTGAGCAGCCTTCAAACCTCTGGTCAGCACACAGAGGCCTGGTGTCAGAAATGCAAACCTGTGGGTGTTTGTTTCTTCACTGACAATGCTCTGAGCACGGCTCCTCTGGCTCCCACACAGCCTCAAGTGGCATGACAGCTATGCATGGACTCATTCATTCCATGGGCCGAGGGAGTGTACGCGTGTGCACCTTACAAGTATTGTTTATGACTTAACAAGGGAATGCTTGTTGATCATTAGAGTTTGAGTGTTAAATAGCCGTGATGTACAAGTATTCTCCAGCTACCATCGCTCTAAATAACATCACACTGATTCATCCAGCTCCTAAAACCGTCACCAGGCATCTTTACTCGCTGTCCGACACAGATATGGTTCAAGATACTGGATCATACACAGAAACCTCTGGTTGACACTCGGTGACAGGAAGAGAGTTAGTGTTGTTATGATCATGGGCGGCTGGCCAAAGGCTTTGGAGATAGGCAGGTGTGTCCTGGATACGACCTCTGGCTGTGTTGTTGCTATTACATCTGTGCTGCTGGATATTGTGTTATGACTGACTGTTAGCCGGAGGAGGAGGAGCGCTGGGAGTGGAGTGCTATTCACAGTACTATGAACCATCAGCTCTATGAAGCATTACACATCAGTACAAGCAGGCAGAGACTACTGGCTGGGATTAAAAAGAGAGAGGGGATATCCAGAAACTGTTTTCTCATGAGTGAGTGATGGGTTTTCAAAAGTGTGTCTGAAGTGGATTTACTCTAAAACAATACATTGCTGTTTTTTTTTTTTTTTTTTTGTTTTGTTTTCCAGATGAGAACGTGAAGGCTGGCGTCCACCAAGGCCACCGCTGCACCTTGGGCAGCGCACACACATGATCACATGACTCTGGACATGGACGCGGTCCTGTCAGACTTTGTTCGGTCCACAGGGGCAGAACCGGGTCTGGCAAGAGACCTGCTGGAAGGTAAGAGACCACCTGCATCTTCAACACTGGAAACAAATGATGTCATATAAGATATTTGGGATTTTTTTTGTTTTGATCAGCTGTTCCCTGATGTGCGGCGGTTGCACTGAAGTACTCGGAAGGGATGAGAGGAAATAAGGGGAAAGGAAAAGAAAGGAAACAAAGGAGGGGTGGAGAGGAGAGGGGCCTACAAAAGCGAGCCAGCTTACTGATTTAGAGGCCAGTGTGACGGTTTTACGAGTGCACTCCCCAGGGAGAGCTTTGTGCCCATTCATTGGAACTCATTGAGGAGCAGAGTGCTACTGGCACTTGTATAGCTTACATATAGTACCACTTGGAGAAAAAAAAAAAAACACAGGAAAGCAAAAGTGCACACAGCAACAAAAAAGCTGGTTGACGGTCAGTTGAATTGACATCAATATGTAGAGATGGCAAGTGATACTTTGGTTTTGTGCATTTCCAATATCTGCTTAAACTTCAGTAAAGAAATTCTGAACTTTAAATGCAGGTATAGTTTTGTCTGCTGTACAGGAATAAAAGCACAAATGCACCACACTAATCACACATCCATTAGGGGATGAAATCCTCAGAGTGTGTACGCGTGTGTCCTGGAAACTTTTTGTGTGTGTGTGTGTCTGTGTGTGTGTGTGTGTAATGCAGCTGGTGTCTAGTCTGATAAAAGAATTAAAGTGTTGGGTGTCTGTCTCTCCCTCCCTCTCTCTCAGTCATTTTTCTCTGAATCTGCCTTGGCAGAAAGCCACAGGGGCATACGTGTGACACTAACAGACACCAAACAAGACACTGCACTCAGACAAGACAGACACAGGGCCCCGGATGTCCTGTTTCAGCCAGTCGTATTAATGCCAGCTGCCTTGATCCGGTGTTAGCTTAGCTTTCCAGACCTGTATCAATTGGCTGCTCTGTGACCCGTTGGTCTGAGTCAGGATGGTATGATGAGACAGACAGGCAGACATCATGTGGTGCTTCCCCCTAGAGGCTGGTTTATGTATTGGAGAATGTGTTTTGACCTCTGTGGTCACATTTATTGAGAACCAGGATGTTTTTTTCTGAGGTCTTAAGTTGGAGGTTTTCATATTCACAGAAATGGAAAAAAAAGGTTAATAATCACAGGTGTTTTTTGTTTTTAATCTGTTAGAGTTTAGAGAACACTTGCTCACAAAGATGTAGTTCTACTGTGTAGAGCTGCAACAATTAATCTCATAGACAGAAAATTCATTGACAGTGATTTTAATAACTGAATAATCATTTAATCCACTTTTTGAGTGAAAATAGCAAAAATTCACTAGTTCCATCTTCCCAAAAGTGAATGTTTTCTGGTCTTCATACTCCTTTATGATAATATATAAAAAGTATCTCTGGGTTTTGATTGTTGGTCGGACAAAACGCTATTTTAGAGTTACCGTAGACTCTGAGAACTTGGGATGGACATATTTCATAATTTATTGACATTTGATGAACCATACAAATAAACTAGATTATCAAGAAAATAATCAGTAGATTCATAAATAATGAAAAAAATCTCTAGTTGCAGTCCTTCTATTGTCCCTGTAGGGAAAATCCTAATGAGACAGTTCGGCGGAGTTTCTAATGGATGTGGTGTGGAGAACCTATGTTCTTACTGCACATGAATTTATCAGTGTTCCTTTTGCCGACGACAGCCATTACAAATGAGGGAGCGAGCTTAAACAATGCTTTCCATGCTACGCTAATTGAAGGCTAATGTCGAAGCATTTAAAGAGCATGCATTAGGTGGTGAGTGGTGAGTGGCTACGTCGCTGGATTTTAAGTTGTATGCCTGGATTTGATCAGCCCAAGCTACTTGAGATTCATTAGTCAGTTTTGCATTGATTGGCGTGAGAGACGGTGAGTAGTGGTGCCAGGTTTCATGTTCAGACAGCAGTGAATCATCATGTCTGCAAGTCAGGAAGAAAGAGGATAACTTCCTCCTGGTCTCTTACATAGAGGGTCCATTAATGGACCCCATCTCAAGAACGTGCTCAAGTTACATGCAGATACCAGACACTCAGCCCTCTGAATGTTTGCAGGCGTTAATATGAGTTTTATAAAGACTGTTTTGCAGACGGATCCCTTGGCATCACTGAGATAAAATAAGGCTGTGGTTCAACTTGTTTCTCTTAAACCTAGAAGGGATTTCTGTGAGAGAGACGGCACCCAGAGGAGACAACTGTGACTGTGTGTGTTCATGGCATGTATGTGTGTATGTGTGGGTCCGTCCTGCTCACCAGGATATTG
Source organism: Euthynnus affinis (assembly GCA_029490765.1). Taxonomy (NCBI): domain Eukaryota; kingdom Metazoa; phylum Chordata; class Actinopteri; order Scombriformes; family Scombridae; genus Euthynnus; species Euthynnus affinis. Next base: position 17,251,489 of record CM055844.1, on the reverse strand, counting down.
CTGTCACTCTGTTAAAGGATCTGTCTCCCCTCACTATCTTCAGTTTGGTGGCACCACCCAACCTCAACCTCTAGTTATTCTCCTTATGATGCAGCATGTTTTCCTCAGACAAAAGCACTGTACAGCTTTTGTTCCATATGGCACATATGAGCTAAATATAACATTATAGTTGGGGGATTGTTATTTTTATTTATGGAAATACTGAAATGTTTTTAAATTATTTATTTGAAATAACAAAAAGGAGTAAAAACTTTAAAGAAAACAGATGATCAAAATAGTATTACTTTGAGAGAATCTGCTTATATGCAGCAAACTCAGCAGTTCTTTTGAATTTTTTTTCCCAAGTTTCCTCTTCTCTTTCTGCTATCTGTAGCACATTCTGAGTTATTCACCGTGATATAACTTTGTTTACTGTAAACTGCAGCGAACAGGGTCCTGTTGCACCAGGAAACAGAGCAACTTTTTGATGCGTGGGAACGGCATTGAGTGAAAATCAAATTTAGACTGCCCTGATTCTTTAAAAATGTTGCATATCTTTCAGTGAAAGAAACTCTCTTTTAAAAAAGATCAAGGTGTTATCATACATTAAAAGCAACATGTTTTTCTGTCCTGCAGGTAAAAACTGGGACCTCAGTGCTGCTCTAAATGATTATGAGGAGCTCAGGCAGGTCCACACTGCCAACCTGCCGCAGGTCTTCAATGAGGGCCGTTACTACAAGCAGCCAGAGACACGTGACACACCCACCCATGTCAGCAAGATCGACAGGCCGTGTGCACAAAAGCAGGAGGACAATGCACAAGGTAGCACAGCCACCTCAACAAAACATTACTGCCACGAGTGACCTTTTTAAAAGTTTTTCCTTCTCTGCAGTTGCTTCCCACTCATCTGTTCACTTCTCCCTTTTTTTCCTCCTTAGAGAAGCGTCTGTCCCGCGGGATCTCCCACGCCAGCTCTGCTATCGTCTCCCTGGCGCGGCTACAGGTGGCCAATGAGTGTACCAGCGAGCAGTTCCCTCTTGAGATGCCCATCTACACATTCCAGCTACCAGACCTCAGCGTGTACAGCGAGGACTTCAGGAGCTTCATCGAGAGAGACCTGATAGAGCAGTCCACCATGATGGCTCTGGAGCAAGCTGGTGAGCAGTAAAGGATATAATATAATATACTATAATAAAGCAATTATAGTACTCTTACTACTGATATGAGATATGTAACAGAATTTGCACATTTCATCATATTCTTCATCTGGATTACACTGACATGCAGAAGCGGCAACAGAGAGAGGTGCGAGTGAAAGTCAGTAATGCAGACAGAGAGGTAGAGACTCAGAGTGAAAATGAGAGTAAAAGGAGAGAGTGAGAAGATCAGAGTAACTGCATCATCTGGAAGTAAGACGACAACAACTAATTCAAAGCATCCAGGATCCCAAAGGATTCATCTCCCAGCTGAAGCTTTGAACTTACAGAGAGAAACTAGTTAGCGATATTTCAAATCTTCCTGCAGACTTTCCCACACTGAGACTGCAGCCTTCTCAGCTAATTCTGTTCAAGATCTGGGAACGACTAAGAAGAATTTTGGGAGTATTAAATATATTGACCTTCACATTTATGTTTCATAAACAGATAAATAAGAGACAAGCTGTCCTAATAATCTCATAAATGCATTTTTAACAGTGACTAAACCAACCAGATGGTGGAATCTGATCTCTTACTGATATGTGAAGGAATTACAGTCTTAAAAAATCTTGGCACTGTCATAAATTTTATCCAAATTATATGCATCATAAACTGTGTTACACCACAGTTGAGGCACTCCTATAAAATATATATCTCTGCAATTTAGGAAAGGTAAAATAAACAAGCAGTTGTGTATTTGCTTCACTTTCCTAAGTGGTTGAATCTCAGACACAATAATCCATGCACACTGCTAATGGACTGCTTTTGTCTGTAACAAATCACGTAACACACTGGGATAGAATAGTAGTCAGTCTTTCCAGAAAATTACCTTTGACATGTGAAACATGTGAAACCAATTCACTATCTGCATATTGAGAAATACAAAAACATCTGCATTTTGAGCCAGTCTACACTGGCTAAATCATTCAGAGCCTCCTCTGTGTTTACTGTTGTTAAATAAATGATGCAGTCAGATCACCCCAGGCTCAGAGCAGCGAGGCTGACTGCAGTATAGCAGTGTGCAGTGCCCTGGGCTGTGAAGCAGTCCTCTCTCCCTCAGGGACGCAGGCAGGGCAGTGATGGAGCGAAAACTGGTGATACTGTACTGAGGAGGAAGATATTCAGAGTGGTTTTGGGGAGGGGAGGAAGACAGCTGGGTTTTTGAGGTTTGGTGCAGGCATATGGCCCGTGTTAATCATCCCCTTCAAAGTTCAGCCATCGAGGCTAATCATGTTTGTTGGCAAATAATTGTTCTCAGCAGGCTGTTACTGGTACCTGCTCTGGTAGTGCGATACTGTGACATAATAAATGACATTTGAATATAAAGGTGACGGAATAGTTAACATGCAAAATGTAAGTCTCCTGTCAAGACGTGTCAGTGCATGAAAGTAGTTTGTGACATTTCTGTTTTTTTCCTGAATTTGATGGATGAAAGGAGTCAAAATTTTAATGTCACTAAACAGACAGAAAGGTAATCGCTGGCAATCTTTCCACAAGATACGAAACATCATTTATACATATTTGGTGTAAAATTAGGACATTAAGTGAACTGAACTACTCTGATTCATTAAAAATACCACCATATGTCGACCATATCCCCCACTCACCTGTCTGCTCCCCCTTTCCCGACCCCTTTTTTCATGGATCTACATTCTGGTACTTATTTATTTGGGGTTATTTTATTGTTCCTATTAAATTAAAATTCAACTTATTATTAACTTACTGTTGAAATCTTCATTATTGTTACTGTTGCAGCTCTGTGTTCATTTATTTTGATTGCCTTTTTCCCACTTGTTGCACTCCTGTCTATCCATGGAAGCAGGGACTTTCTCTACCAAGGTTTATTTCATTTTTTTCACCTATGTGCAAAGCTAATGTCGTTGTGGCCCTGTAAAGCCCAATTAGAAACAATAGTATTGGACTCTACAAATCTTATTTTTATTTCATGCTTTATCAGATAGTCAGCCCAGCAAGTTTTGCTGGTTTGGGCTGGGTTTTTTTTTTTTTTTAAGTTTAAAGCATTGTGCTAGAGTCTGTTTGCTCCCTTCTGTTTCTTAGTTTTGTATAGAATTCATTTTTAGTTGCAGACATCCATCATGATGCACTCATTATATTGTATATGTGTGCAGGTCGTCTGAACTGGTGGTCCACCATGTGCACCAGCTGTAAGAAACTGCTTCCTCTGGCCACCACAGGGGACGGGAACTGCCTTCTGCATGCTGCCTCTTTAGGTAAGACACTCATCTACATCATATTTAACACTCAGTTCAACCATAACATCCATCGTTATTTCTTGAGTACAGCTTTAACCAGCGAGCTTGACGTGGAACAGCTGTGCGAGTCTGTGACACCATGTCATTGCTGCATCACAGCCGCTGAATCCAGAGGAGGGAGTGAGAAAGAAGGAATGAGAAAGCAAACAAGGGTTTGAGAGAAGAGGATAAATGACCTGTAGATTGCAGGAGACTGTCAGCTGCTGGGTTCGGGGGATGACAGGATATTCAGGTCCATGCTGAAGGAGATGGTTGACTCCCCAGTGTGAGGTGCTGTTGGGGTTAGAGGCACCAGAGCTAATGTAATCTGCACTGACAGTCAGACAACTAAGGCCCTTTGATGAGGGATGAAAGACATTTTTAGATATGAAGTTAAAGAGCTGAATGATTGAAACATAATTGTATAGTTTTATGTAGTTTAGAGCTGCAACCTCTTATTTCAGCCTTCTAATTGCAGTGTTGTTTTACGTTCTCAATCTTAACATGCCGTAACGACAGCGTGTGTCTGTGTTGATCAGGGATGTGGGGCTTCCATGACAGAGACCTGATGCTGAGGAAATCCCTGTACACCATGATGAAGAGCGGAGCGGAGAGAGACGCTCTGAAGAGGAGATGGAGGTGGCAGCAAACCCAACAGAACAAGGAGGTTGGGAGCATGTCCATCTTAGCACACCACACATCCTAAATGCATCACATCCTCTTTGACTAATGACACATTAAGAAATCCATCTGAGCAAGCAGAGGGATGAGCCACTTGTAACCTCTGTTAATAAGTGCCCAATTTAGCTCCCACATTTGGATTTCTGCTTCAAGGAAAATAGTCTTTCTACTGTATGATACCAAGTAAGCATTAGTAGCATTGCTGCTAATGCTGTCAAATCCTCCTCACTTTCTCTCCCTTCTCTTGATGTTCTCGGATTAAAGTATTTGCCAATCCATTAGAAAAAAATTGTGTCACCAAAGATAGCTCAGACGAAGAAGTAGTCCAGATGCTTATGTTTTAAAAATGCCCGGGGCGTCCTGGCGGCCCCGTGGTCTAAGACGCATCACATGTAAAGGCGGTGTCCCGGTTTGAGTCTGTCCAGGGACCTTTTGTTGAATGTTATGCATCTTTCTCTAATTACCCATATATCCTGTTTGTCTCTTTTGTTAAACTATCCATTACCATAAAAAACACAACAAGAAATGCCCACATGTGCAGATGCATAGAGCTTCAGAAAACAACCTCGAAGATACAGATAGAAACGGGAGACATCAAATGATAATAGGGACTATGTGGGTGAGGATGAGCACGTGCTCATCAGTGTTTCCATTCGTGTGTGTGTGTATGTGTGTATGTGTGTATGTGTGTGTCTGCAGTCAGGGCTGCTGTACACTGAGGAGGAGTGGGAGAGAGAGTGGAATGAACTGCTGAAGTTGGCCTCCAGTGAGCCTCGCACTCACCTCAGCAAAAACGGCAACACCAGTGGAGGGTAAGCTGTTTTACTCAAGTACACATTCATCCCCACCCAAAAAAAAGCCTGCAAGCAACACACTGTGGACTCTCAAGACACGACACATATTACATTTATTTAACCAGAATCTGGTGTTGTTTGCTCCATGACGTGAGACAGAGAGCAGAACAGAGCAGAGCCACAGTGTCGAGTTGTGCAGCTCTCATCCCACATCACACGTTTACAACGCTCCTGCTGTGTTTTAATGCCTTGCACATCAAGACACAGCAGGAAGCCTGCGATCAAAACAAAAGTGACGTTCTCATTAAGATGGATTTGTCAGGGAAACTCATTGTCCCCACTTGGACTGTTGCTCTTTCAAATTGCTTCCTTGATTTAATAACATAACTGAAGCTCACATGTGATACTGTGCCATCTACTGGCTGCTCTCAGTATTAATCATTTCAACTGCAACAGCCTCCCCTGAGTTGTGAGTTACTTTCAGCTGTAGCAGGTGATGTGATTCGTGCAACACCCCCCACCCTCCCCCCCTCCCTTGTGTTGCATCAACAAAAGTACGAGTGGGTTTATCTCAGGCTACAGAAGCAGATTGGAAACTAAGTCTGGTTTCCTCCTTCTACGCACAACAACATTGTGTGGTTTTTCTTTTGTTTCCATTATCATTGAAATAAACATGCATATTTTCTCATGTACACACACCACGTGTGCCGGCTGAGCTGAAAAACAACATGATGAACAGGAAGAGATGTAGTTTTAATTATGTCAAATGTCACTGAAGCAGGTTTTTGCGTCTCTCTGTTGTCTTTTTACATGAATTCGGTGTATTCTATGCTCTGACTGGTCCAGCATGAAGCCCTCTATCACTTCAAATAACCCATTAAACAACATAATTTACTCATTTACTCTGGTGGTTTTAACCTCTCATTGAGTTTGACTGTAATACAGTAATCAGGTTAGGGATGTTTGATGGTCCTAGTGTGAGATGAGCCCCTAAATAGGATCAGTGGGATTCACATATTAAGAGGCTCTTTATTAGAGTGAATTTGGCGGTGTGGATGTTTGTGTGGCTGACAACTTAATTGTTGCACATCCTCTGGTTCCCTGGTGGTTGCATGCCTGAAAGCTCTGCCTCTGCTTTTTTTTTCTCTTCCCTCCCTCTTTCCCTCTCACTCTCTCCTTCATGCTAACACATGTAGTAAGAGATGGATCTTTGTACATGGTTGCCCAGTCTGTTAAAGGTAGCCAGAGGGCAAAATGGATCCAAGTGGATCAGATTAGATTACGCAGGCACATGATTAGCATGTGTATTTACTATTCTGGCTGAGAATGTGTTTGTATCCGTCAGTATCAATTCAGGAAATTGTTATAGCATGCCATGATCCCTCAGTGTTATGTGTTGTTTTTTTCTGCAGGGTGGATAACTCAGAGGATCCGGTCTATGAGAGTCTGGAGGAGTTCCATGTGTTTGTGCTGGCCCACGTGTTACGCAGGCCGATTGTAGTGGTGGCCGACACGATGCTCAGAGACTCAGGAGGAGAAGGTAGACTCCATCATCCCCATCCCATCTTCTACAATGCAATAAGAGAAGCAAAAGGACTGACACTAAAGTCAATGTTCTCTGTGAATTCCAGCGTTTGCTCCCATACCGTTCGGAGGGCTCTATCTGCCTCTGGAGGTGCCTCCGAGTCGCTGCCACTGCTCCCCTCTGGTCTTGGCCTACGATCAGGCCCACTTCTCCGCGCTGGTATCCATGGAGCAGAGAGACCAGCAGCGAGAACAAGGTATGCATCATCACAAAAACACCCAGGAGTGACCTGATAGAAAAACCGGGTGACTTCTACAGGTTGAGACCTGGGATGGACCTTTTTTATATTGATCTTCTCTTAGAAATCCAAAGTGTCACCTGCTGTAATGTGCAATAATTAGACAGACTTTGCTTTCAACTTAGTGGGTAGATTGCAGAGTGAGGGCGAGTGGTCTGCCTGTCCTGGTAGAGATGAATAATGTATGAGACAGCAGTCTAATTACCTGTGATCCATTATTAAAACAGGCCAGTTGGCAGCAGGAACCAGGGAGTGGCCAGCATAGAGAGAAAGTGGACAGTGGCTCCTTCTCCTGACTTACTGAGCATCAACCAAATAATTTAAACAGTGAAGTTACTGTTCTGTATTTCCACAGTTTCTCTCTTTGAAGTCACTGTTGAATTTGGTTTGTTACAGTAGGCGTGTCTGTTTTGCCTCTTTCACAGGAATTTGTGATAGGGTGCTGTGTGGAGCACATGGATTCGGTTATGTTGTGGCGAATGACTGTTGATTTTCTGTTTTTGTTGAGTGACTGGGTTTTTTTGTCCTGTTTTGCCCACTCAGATGCCAGTGTTCCCACTCCGGATGCTTTGCTTATTCTTGAGGTCAGAGTAATCCTCACATGGAGTGGATCTCCTTGACAACCAGTCTTAGTAGTCACGGCACTCTTCTGTATCTGACTCAGTGGGTGGAACTGGTTTGTCATTTGCGTGGGCAGTCGGCCAAATCTGTCTCCCTGACTCTTTCTCGCTCTCACATACAGACACACTTACGCAAACTGTTTCTTTCTTCCTCTATCTGTCTTCCTCGTTCTCTTTCTCTTGTGCTCTTCTTGTGCTGCAAGGCCCTATTCTCGGCCTATAAACACCAACCTAGTTATTAAGTCAGGATACGACCACTGCAGACTAGCAGACAGGCATGATTACTAACCTGCCATCCCTACCCTGAAGGCATTCCCTTTAATACCAGCATCTCATCAAATGCAGCCTTCTCCACAGCCCTTAACTATTCTGCACTCCACTTTTATTTGGGTGTTCCACTGTGGGAGATGGGATTCCCTTTTTGTCCACCAGATGGTGCATAAGTCCAAAGAACCCACTGTAGCTGGATCACAACACCACTGGATGACTGTACTTTTTCATTCTGGTACACTGTGTCCTGTGATAGGATCAGAGCGCGTTTTGTCTGCAGTCTCTCTCCAGGATGTTATGAAAACACTTGCACACTTAGCTTAGTTCATTTGTGTGTCATGTGATGAATCATATTGCACAGCAATGATACAAATCTGTGCTGCTCTGGTTATGTTTTTTAGTATTTTTATGGATGAAAGAAAATATATTTTTATGTTTTTGTATGCGATTTTAGAACCCGAGTTTTGCATTTTCTTATCATTTCTGTATTTTCAGAAACAATGTTGCCAAACTGGCTCGTATCTCTGAACAGATGCCAGACAGACAGGCAGATCTAATCTTCCACTGCCAATTAGGGCAGAGTAGCCCTAGCCGGCCCCTAAGCCCTCACCACATCACCACATATGGGCAGGGTCCCGGGCTGCTGGGGCCCCCGACAAACCAACCCTCTCTCCTGACAGTCAGGCCACTGTGTGGACGTCTCAGGTGGAGGGTTGCTCTCGGTTTCCCCCAGCACAGTGAAGAGCATCAGAGGGGCCATTGGCCCTGTGTGTGTTCAGGTGCCAGAGGCTGGGTTAGAATACTGACTCTTTCTTCAACCCTCTGTATGGAAGATTATAGCAGAGTCCCTCCCAGTAACCTGACTCTAAATCACACTGACACATCACGCTACTGCCCCTTTTATGGCCTGCTTGCATGGCTGCTGGAGCTATATTGATGGTGGATGGGTGACCTAAGTCAGGGGTTATTGCAAAGGATCAAGACTTTCTTTTATTTCAGTTTTTTTCCTCAGCAGATCCCAAAAGCGTGATCAAGTGTTTTCTTTTCTCGGTAAAGGTAGTCAGGTGACCTCAGAGCTCTGTCCACACAGGTATGTTTTCTATCAACCCGCTGCTCCTCACCTGCTGTGTGATAATGACTGGCTCCTCAGTAGACGCCGCTGGCCATGTCTTTTATCAGCTTGTTTGTGCTCCTGTGGTTAAACAACGTATGAGGGGAACTAGCCCTCTGGAAAACTCTGGAGCTATTTCAAGCTCTGGTCCCAATACCAAAACACTTCCAGGTTTTCTTTGGCATCCCATCATCAACCCTCTAACACCTATTTGAATGAAGTAAATGGTCGTCTTTTACACAAAGACCACCTACATAACAGTGTGGTGTAACTAGCCAGCTCTGGCTGGCTTTCATTTCTCTATCTATTAAAGACACCCTGTGTATTACTCACCAGCCAGTCAGCATAATTAAATCAATATGGCAATAAGAATTAAAATGTTATTTGTTGTGGTTTTATGAGTTACTTCAAATGTGATGCTCTTGTAATTACCACCATGGTTCCGGCGTTAAATTCTGTGGCAAAAAGCTCCAGCTTGTTTATATGCATGACTGCTGTTTACTCTGGTGAATTGGGCCCTTTAAATCTGCAGCTGTGCAGAGTGACCAAAGTCAGGAATTCAAATTTGTTCATTTTCCAGACAGTACAAATTGTTCTTGAATCGCAAAACAGAGGAAACATTGGCTCAGTGTAGCTGCTGTGAATAAAAGCTTGTAATGGGTGACTTTGTTCTCTGAAGGGAGTAAAAGAGGGGGGAGAATCCATTCTCATTCTGCTCTCGTGACAAAAGGCACGGTATACCAGAGGTGCTCATTGTGCACAAACAAAAAACAGACAAGGCAAATATATTGATGACAAGTCAAACCCTGCGATATAATGCTTAGAGAGGTTATCTATCTCATTTCCAACAGCCGTTTCCTCACAAGTTACACCCAAGTTTCCTCCCCCTTTTTGTCAAAATGTTGTACCCCCCCCTCTGAAAATCAAAGTTGCAAACGGAGCAAGGCGAGGCAGGCTAGCAGCTACGTTGCTGAGTACACAGCTCGCATTCCATGGAGAGCTATGATGTCATCCACGCATAAGCTATGGGAATCGGTCATTCAAGGACAGCAAAACAAGGCTGCCAACAGGGATAGTAAATACATTACAGCACACTTTAGTCCCCCAGAGCTCAATTGGCAGTGTTGAATCTCTGAATCTGGCCCGGGCCCAAGCGGGAACAACAGCACACACAGCACTTTGGAATGGCGAGAAAGGAGGACAGCTGCATCGTGGGAGCCAGGACGCCACCTCACAAACCTCCACTGCCTGCTGAATGACCCGAGTGGGAACTGAGTGGGAGCCGGTTCACTGTCTTCTGTCTGTGTGTGTGTGTGTGTGTTTGTGTGTGTGTTTGTGTGTGTGTTTGTGTGTGTTTGTGATTATGACTGGATTTTTCTGGGCAAGACTGTTCTAGGCAAGACCTCTCTTTAAGGAAACCTCTTTTTCTTCTCCCAGTTTTCAGTGCTGCCATGCAACTGCTCTCATTACTGCTTGACACTGTGGCCAGACTGTGCTACAGGCATTAGTCATGCTTTTTTTTTTTTTTGCTTTTTTTAGATAGACGGTGTAAAACGCATTGTAATTTGCAGGTATGACACAAAGACAACCATGACATTTCTGGACAGATTTCTGGACAAGCCTAGTTTGTCAGCATACTATTAGTGATATAGTTACTCAGCTGATGGAATTTGTTTGCTTGGCGACTAGTGGTATCAGATACAAATAAGAGGTTATGTTATCACTGTTAAATCTGCATGTGCAGGTGTGGTTGCACTAATTCTGTTCCAAGAACGAGAGACATCATCACAATGCATGTATCACCAGTATTTTGAAACTTGGCTTGTTTAATCGTGCACTTCACACATGCAGACATACTCAAGAAGACACGCAAGAGGGAAAGAGTGAGGATTTGACCTGCAGTTTCATCAGGAACAAAGGAGGGGCCGTTGCTGCTGGTGTCTGTGGCTCTGTGAAGCCTGCAGAGCAGAGCAGCCTATTGGCGGTGGAAGAATTGATGAGGCAAGGAGGAGACTGTATCTTCCATCTGGGGCTGACAGTGAAGGCTGGAATGTCCTCGGCTTGAACAGCCTGTCTCTCTCTGCTGTCATGTGGACAACAGCCCCCCACACTAGGTAGCCTGAGGAGAGCTGTCATGTGGGCCAGTAGGGTTTAGCGAGTCCTCCACACACTCCTGTTTTGAAAGGCAGCCATGCACGTACACGGCCGCACTGTGCACATACTGTAAGCACGCCTCCCACGAGAGGAAGCCCGGGTGGGTGTCTGTTTTATGTTCTATGTCCAGTGATTAGTGTTGAAAACCCCTTCCTGCTTGTAAAAAGCTGATCATATCAGAGGAGGATGAATGAAATTATTTCAGCACTCCTGCTTTTATCCTGCACTTCTGTGTCTGATTGCACTCTATTACTAAACCGAATCATCATGTACAGACCCAATCAGCTGTAGAAGTACTCAGCTCCTTGTAAAAACAAGGTCAGACAGCCATTTCTTCTAGTATTGGTTAAAGGATAGTACTTAGGTCTTATTTCCATAGTTTCGGTCGTTATTTATATTGGTAATAATAACATTGTACTCGCTAACTGCTGAGATATGGGAACGAAGGGGAGGAATACAAGCTGTCATAACAATCATAAACTGCAGTGGTTAAAACGAAGTCCCAGTTTAGCTAGACTTAATTGGAGGACAAAACAGAAATGACCCAAACCGTCCGTTGTAAACATCCCTCGCAATTTACTGACTGACCTAGTTCAACTTTGATCAAACATACTTGCCGCCATTTTCCAGTGAAATGAGGCATTATTACCAACATTTCAAGTGTGGTCACTTAGGGGTTTCTCTCTAAATAGTAGCAATGTCACCCTGTCGCCCAGAAATTACTCTGTAAGTGCAGCGTTATCATAAACAAAATAAATGATGGCCACAAATATGTAAATAAGAACCAAACTGAGATTGAAAGTTCATTCCTGACCTTGGAAACGGCTGACAAAACAATCTCACCACAAGGTCAATTTAGTAGCTGTTTAGTAGCATTTAGTATCATAGATACTATCAAAAAGCTGCTCAACAACTACAGTCCAAGTTGTAATAAATCAGATCTTTCCTTTATTTTTCTTCCTCATGGAAACGGTAGAAAGATTAGTCACACTAGACTAGAAAACTGGGACCAGGACGGGACCAGCTCTGTGTTAAAAGAGATGCAACCAAGTTAAAGCTTTTAAGAGTCACAGGCAACCGAGCCCCTTCACTGTCTGTATGAGTCAGTAAGAATGACAATCACCCACTCCGTGGATGGCAGATAGAATACACCCACAGTATATCTTACCCTGCACTGACAGGCATCTGGGATAATTAACGTGGCATCATTCTAATGTGTCATTTGAGTGTCACTTAAACTCTGACACCACGATGGCCTTGTAAGAATGTATATAGCGTGTATTGTGGTCTCCGGTTATAAAGCTAGACTAAACTAACCCTCTGATAATCTCATCTCTTCCAGCTGTTATCCCTCTGACCGACTCGGAGCACAAGCTGCTGGCGCTCCATTTTGCCGTGGACCCTGGCAGGGACTGGGAGTGGGGGAGGGATGACAATGATAACACCAAGCTAGCCAAGTAAGTCCTGTATAGTACATCACAGATGTGTTGATGCTTATCAACAAAGAACACAAAGGCGCTGACTACCAAAGCAACCCCACGAAGAGTGAGAAAGTAAAAGCTGCAAGCCAAGGCAGATCTGTTAGTCTACCCACAAGGCTGTATGTGGGGGATTTAACCCTGATTATGGGCTCCAGGCTCAGGTCGCTTCAAAGAGTGAGCAGAGAGAGAACAAATTGTGAGTCACGTCAGTCATCCATGGCCCCACTAAAGCAGCAACACCCTCTCTGAGTTTAGGAAAGAGTTTATGTAAGGGTTTCTGTTTCACATTCCTGCCAGTCAGAGGGTTAGCTTATCCTTGAACAAGCTGCAGTATGAACAATGCAGATATACAGAGAAAAGATGCTCAAACTGCTTCCTTTCCCCACCTCTTTATTTTACCCTTTATTCATTGTATGTATAGTTCAAGTAGGGATACTATTGTACATATGCTGAAATGGAGCAGATTTCTGTATGTCTTAAACTGTCTAATCGTTTATAATTAATATCATTGTTATTGGATTCAGTTGTATAATATATCTTGAGGGAAGAAAACATTTGTCAAATGTCAACTCTATTTCATGTTTACCAGTGGTTAAACATAGACATGTTCTCCCACAGTCTCATCTTGTCTCTGGAGGCCAAACTCAACCTGCTGCACAACTACATGAATGTAACATGGATCCGAATTCCATCTGAAACAAGGGTATGTTTTTTTTGGCACATGTGTATCTTGTTTGTCATGGTTAATTTAGCTCTGGAGAGACTCCACTCCAGATGTTCTTGAAACCACTCCAATCAATCACTTTTACTTACTGTCAGAATCCTGTAATCTCAGACATCCATGCATGTACTGATTATGAATCATACAAAAAAAAAAACAGGTAAAGTTCTGTTTGAGTTTTTTTTCATGAATTTGTCTGAAGTATATTGGGAATCTTTTAAACCTCTCCACTAATCAACTAGATATACATTTTTGAATTGTCCTTTCAACCAAAGCATTATGAAAGAGATATTATTGCTCACTGTTCTGTCTTAATTACTGTTTATGTTTGTACATTTGTCTCTTTTCAGGCTCCCCTGGCTCAGCCAGAGTCTCCCACAGCCTCTGCAGGTGAGGATGTCCAGTCTCTAGCTGAGTCCATGGACTCTGACCGCGAGTCTGTCGGCAGCAACTCCAATGTCAACACTGGCAAGCCCAGCAAAGAAAAGGACAAAGACAAGCAGCGTAAAGACAAAGACAAGAGCCGGGCTGATTCTGTAGCGAACAAACTAGGTAGCTTCAGCAAAACCCTGGGAATCAAACTGAAGAAGAACATGGGAGGTCTGGGTGGCCTCGTGCACGGCAAAATGAACAAATCCAACTCTGGCTCAGGTCGTAATGGGGAGAATGGAGGGGAAAAGACAAAGAAGAAGGAGTCTAAGACATCCAAGGGGAGCAAGGATGACTCGGGCCAGTCTGCCAGCTCCACCTCCTCTGAGAAGGCCACTAGCCCCTCCCCTACAGATAGAGACAGACCTTCCAGCTCCTCCCCCACCGAGAGACAAGACAGTGCAGGGAGAGTCTCAGGGGACAAGACCCTGGAAAACTGGAAATACAGCACGGATGTCAAGCTCAGCCTCAACATCCTGCGGGCTGCCATGCAGGGGGAGCGCAAGTTCATTTTCGCAGGCCTCCTCCTCACCAGCCATCGACATCAGTTCCACGAGGAGATGATCAGCTACTACCTGACCAACGCCCAGGAGCGCTTCAGCCAGGAGCAGGAGCAGAAGAGGAAGGAGGCAGAGAAGAAACCCCCCGCCACCAATGAGGTGACCGTGAAGAAGCCTGAGCATGAGAGTGTCTTCCAGAGGGAGAGATCGGACAGCTCGCCTCCAGAGAGCTGCTCTCCCGTCCTGCCCCACCACACCCACACCTACAACCACAACTCACAGCCCCCGCTGGGTCTAAAGATGCAGGGCAGGAACAGTCCCACCCCTGCAGCCCCTCTTGTCTCTGTCCCAGTCCCTCCTCTCACCCCGCCAGTCTCCCACCATGTCTCCCACCCAGCCCCAGCCCCTGCGCCTTACTCCTCCCCCAGTATTGGTGCTAAGAGACCTGGGCCTGTTCCTGTGTCTGCCCACTACAGCCATACACCGCCCATCCAGAGGCACAGTGTGATTCACTTACAAGATGTCAACATGCAATCTTCCATCTTCCAGGATGACCCCTATAAGCCAGTGGTGGGCACCCTAAAGACATGTGCCACCTACCCACAGCAGAACCGCACACTCTCCTCCCAGAGTTACAGCCCTGCTCGCTTGTCAGGGGTGCGCACTGTTAACACCATAGAGACCCTGTCCTACAACATGCCTGGTGAACACAAGTCTCACACTTACACCAATGGATTCGATGCGGGAGACATTCAGGACTGCCTGGAGTTTGCTGATGAGGACAACTCGTCTCACACCTGGCTCAACCAAGACAAAACCAAAGGGCGGAGCTCTGGAAGCCCTTTGTACTGCTTTCAGCAGCGCCGCTGCAAGAGGGAGAACTGCTCCTTCTACGGTAGGCCAGAGACAGACAACTACTGCTCCTACTGCTACAGAGAGGAGCTGAAACGCAGGGAGAGGGAGAGCAAAGTGCAGAGGCCTGCATAGCCATCACCGCCACTTCAGCCACTTGTCAGCAAGGCCGCAGGAGACTGAGGGGAACGACACCATCTGCACTCTGAATTTAGAACATGATGGCAAACATTTTCTTATTTTGTTGAAGAATGCTCTTGTATTCCTGTCACCCTTCCCTTGTTAGTAAAGATTATTACTTTATGATGGGGGAAGCAGAACTTGAAACAGTGAGCAGCTTTGGCCAGACATTGTGCTTTTTTGTTTTCCTTTTCTGTCTCATTGAATTTAGTCTTTTACTTGTTTTAGAGTAAAAGTCATCTCTCTGTGATGTAACTTTATGTGAGGGGAAAGTTCTTTATTTTTCAAAGTACAAAAGATTTGAATCTCATCAGGAGAGATCATTTTAGCTCTTTTAATCAGTTTGAATGCAATACCTCTGCTTGGTTCTTCAAAATCTCTGTGGAAAATTTGTAGTTGTTTTGCAATCAAAAAAGATTTAATGGGAGATTAATATTAGACTTTAAAGCAATAAATTGGTGATTTTTGCTACACCCTCTCCCAATTTTGTCTATGCACCAATAATATAGTTACTGTAGGTTAATTGTGTCTTGTAAATTGTAAAGGATTGTCAAGGTGTGCTTTTGTAAGCAAATTTGAACTACAGGAATTAAAAATGTATAAGCATTATAGATTGTAATGTTGGATTAGGATGAAATGTAAAACTATCTCATTTGTTAAGTGTACCTTTGTTCTTAACACAGTGCAAAGGGTTTGCTGTGTCAGAATTGGACTCAAGATATTGTGTAAGATATCATTTAACATTTCTGCCCGTAGTCGATCTCCTAACAACCACAAGCACTGCCAAACTGGCTTCTTTAAAAAAAAAAAAAAATTACTATTCAAATTTTCAAAAATGTTTTTCGTGCCAAACACTGAACAATGTGCATATGATGAATTGCTTCTCAAATATGCAGTGTTTATGGTGTGTTTCTCCTGAGTCGCCTGTCAACTACTCTAATTGGTAAATGTCTTAGATGAGAAGAATTGTGGGTAGTGAGAACAGGCCGATGCGTATTTGTCTGAAGTGTGATTACGTGTCTCTTCCCCCCTTATACACACAACACAATGTGCAATCATGCTATTAGCACTATGTGGTGACCTGCAGTATAGATGTGTCACCGGTCCAGTGTGAGATTGTCTGTTCTTCTTCCATATTTAGAGGCCGTTAAAAGAAGCACCTGCTGCTAAGAGCACCTCAAGCCTTTGTGATCATCAGTGCTTTAACCAATCAGTGGGTTTGTGAAACCCCAGGCCTCCAAGTGCTTTCTGCTCATTCGACATGACTACTGTAAAAGACGCAGTGTTTGTGTTGCCGTTTGTTCTGGTGATGCTTGGATAATGTACCATGCTGTCCTTAACTAAGTGTGTCCTGGCCAAGGATGTCCACTGCGGTTCGCTTCTGTCTCTCTCCTGTACACACTGCAGTGTTGCTCCTCTTTGTTTCTATGTGACCAGTTCATGGACTCTCACCATGTTAGGACTGTAAGATATGATTTTATATTCCTTTAAGAGTTTTACACTACTTTAAATTATTAATTTGCACATTAGGTACAGATGTAAATATGAAAAAAAAAATAGTTTATTGTTACAAACATGATGTGTCTGTGTCATTTTTGTTTTTCTTCGAGGAGGTGTAATGATGAAAAGATGAGATTACAGATTACATTTTTAGACTGAGGATTTTTTTTATTAATATTAAGTTATTTTACAAGAAACCAGGGAGATCATATTGTTTAGGTCTTACAATAACTTCATTCTTTATCCACATTCAGTATGTTTTTGCTGTTTGTTTTCATCTTCTTTTCTGTTTTCTAGCAGGGCCTACAAGCAGACAATAATGGGTTCAAATTACTCTATTCGTGTGCCAGAGCTAATCAAGACACCAAACACTGACATTTGAATGGTCTCACTTTTTTCTGGCAGTTGTAATCAATGCTTACAACTATCCCATCATCCTTAAAGGGTTGCTCCAGGAAGTTTAGTATTGCACTTCCATAATGTTGGGGCACTTGCGAGAGACATTTAAAGAAAGAATGGTCCAAATCAATTCAGAACAGGCAGAATAGATATCTTAAAGTTGCTAGTATTGATCAAACACCAAAAACATTGGATCCTACAATCACTGTAATGTAACTTGATAGTGTCTCTTGTTTAGACCCTCTTTAAAACTCTGCATCCTTCAATTTAATGCTTTCTTTCGAAAAGACAGAAGGGTCTACAGCCACCCAGCACTGGAAAGCTGTACTAAGCTAAATACTAAAAATGATAACATTAACATACTGATGTTAAGCATGTGTAATGTTTATCACGGTCACCATCTTAGTTTAGCATATTAACATGCTAACATCACAAAGTACAGCTGAGAATGATTTTGGGTTTTGCCAGTGACATAAAGCATTTATACCAAATTTCATAGCATCTGTTGAATTCTCATCAGGACATTTCACTCAAAGTCACAAATGTCAACATCATGGTGGCACTAAAGTGAAAGGCAGAGAATTGCAAAGTCTATAGGGTTCATCTAAAATTTCACGGTGCTAGCATGCTGAGATAACCCATGTGACATCACCAGGGTTCATTTCTTAAAGTGCGGTGTCCGTCCAACAAATATTTGATCCTTTTCCCAATTTCTTGTATTGAAGCCCGTTTGATTGAGAAAGTCTAGTTTTGGAGTGATGTCAGCCAGCTCTGGCGGTTTCCACAGGTCAGAGTTTACCTTTGTTCAACTTTGACCAGGTAGATGTGCACAGTCGGCTAATAGAAACACTGCTGCATTGTATATGGAAATGGAGAAGTTATTATTCTAGTGTTTTTCATCACCATTTATAGAACATTAGCACACTACCAGACTAAACTGTAGTGTCACTCTTGCTCTAAGTTTGTGATCCCTATGATTAATATTTATTTACTAGCCATCACGCCCTTTTCGGAGCCAGGCATGAAGGAAAACTTCATGGAACAGAAACGTAATGACCACACCTTGAGACTTCAGCCCCAGCTGAATAACACACCCAATAATGACTTAATAGATCTTCATATGTGAAATTGGTGGCTTTCTCCTTTAAAAGGCTATCATAATTTTTAGAATGCGACACTTTGGTTATTTATAAGACTCAGCATGAATGGAAAGAAGTAATTAATCCTGGGTCGACTTTTGAATGAGTCAAAGAAAATAGAATGAGGGGAAAATTCCCACCAAAATTGGTCTGAGGTTACAGAGTTGAGATTCTTAGGAGTGAAATAAGTAGGGCAGCGATTCCAGAGAGCTGCAACTTATTCCTCCAGAGACTCTCCTACATTGGCAAGAGGATTGATGCCACGCAGTGAAAATCTGCAAGTGCATTCATGTGAAGTATCTTGTCCATCCCTGTGATGCTTATATCTAGTGAGGACTTGCTTTATGTGAGCATAAGTCATATCAAACACCACATAGAAATGACTCACCACATCCAAAGAAAGGTTTAATTACTTATTCATCATAGATATGACTTAAATTGCAACTTAATTTAATTTCAGATGAGAAATGCAATTTGAGAATGAGAATTGCTCAGTAAGTAAGGTCTCATCCAAGTGCATTAAACACTGTTACCAAATTGGCTCTCACTCAAAATTGTCAACATTGATTTTACACAAGCAGCCATCATTTCAAAATGATAGAATATCTGTGGATGTTCAGGGTTGGGATTCTTTTGTTCTTTTTTTTTTTTTTTTTTTTTTTTTTTTTTTTACATTTTAAGGCTTACTGGAAGCATGGCTCTAGGGATGGCAATGCCAGTCTGTCACTCACCACATCCAAGCTGAAATATCAACAACAATTGGATGGCTTGCCATGAAATTTGGTACAAACACTCACAGTTTCCGGGGGATGAATCACAGTTCCCAGAAGTTGAATCCTAATGTTAAACTGCTCTCTCAGTGCCACTGGCATGTTTCTTTGTTTTTTAATGAAACATCTCAACATATTAGGTGAATTGCATGGAATTTGCTAAACACATTCATTTCATCTTCTGGATCAGTTGTAATTACTTTGGTCCTGACTTTTCATCTTTTAGTGCCATCCTCAGGTGTAAATTCTAATGTCTTCAATATTTGGTTTTAGGCCAAATATCTACAAAATATGACATTACCATCAGCCTCAGCTGTAGGCTAGTGTTTCTGCTAATTAGCATATGTTAGCACGCCAACATGTATGCTAAACTGGCCAACATTACAACCATTATACCTGCTACATCAACATAGAATTGTCTTCAGTGTGGCTGTATAAAGCACCCACAGATTATAAAAAAGGGCTGTCACTTCTGTAGCCAGAAGTGTTAACAGAGCAACAAACAAATCATTACACCGTCTTTCTACTGATAACCTACAGGTGTTTAATTTTTGTTAATATGTAATCTCTGAGTAGGAAGTAAAATTAGCCTTTGCTTAAGAGTCCACTGTCCATACAGGAGCAGAAGGCTGAGTTGGTGGAGTGCGAGTGAGGAGAAGGTTGCTCTGTGGGCTGCAGCCTGTTATGTGTGGGATGAATTGCATACCTCTGACTGAGTGTATAGTCTCGTGACCGAGCTGCCAGAGACCTCTCCAACTGTTGCCCCGTGCTTTCAGGTCATGGTTGAGGACTGCGGCTGCTAATAATATGGAATGACTTGTGACGCTTGGAGGATGAATTACATCTCCACGTGATGTATAATGTTAGTCACAAAATGGCACATGAGGACCTCTCTCTTCACAGCAATATATCCCGAGCTCTTGTGTCCCGCTTCTTCCATAACAAGTAGCCAACTGAATGAGACAGAGTGCATTGTCTTGTTTCTTGGATTCCCTTTTCTCAGAATTTCCTTTGAATTTGCATAAGGGACCTCCCTTTGCTTCTCAAAGCAACAAAGAGCTCTATCAGGCTTACAGCAGTCGTTTGGCAGGCCCCTCATCCTCTCAGACAGCACAGCACAGCCTCCATGTTGTCACATTCACTGAACTAATTTCTAACCAAGACTCATACTAAAAACACCCGGATACAGTATTTCTGAACAGCCTTTTATTTCCCCTTTCAGATGCATCTGTCTCCTTCCTCACACAATTATAACCCATTAGAGGCCTAAATGCAAAACAATAGTTCATAAATATAGATTTTTATGGTAAGTAGTTGTCTCATTAAGACGATGAAATGAAAACGTGGGACAATTACGCATGTCCGTGGGTATGAAAATTGAATATTTAGATCCTCTTTGCTCTGTTCTCTTCAGCTGTTCTCATTAGCTAGATTGTAAGCCATTCTACCTGACAGTATTTACAGTGCTGTTGTGTTTTAAGCAGGGTTGCTGTCTTTGAAGCCTCTGCTGCAGTGAGTGGTAATGCCAAACTCGCCCCCACCTCCCATAGCTAAGCCTTGTTCTCAGCCAGTGCCAGCCTCCAATATCTGAGCTCATCCCACCCGCTCCGCAGGATCTAGCGCCAGCCCTGCCATGCACTGCACTCGAGAGTGGGTGGCATCACATGGCCCTTCAGCCTGCCTTCTGGGGTTTGGCATGGAGGAAGAGGGACGTACAAACACACACACAGGCCTCTGTGTGATTAGGACCACTGCTGCTGCTGCTGCTGACCACATCTCTCTTTTTCTCCAGATTAATTCCACTGAGTCTCAAAGTCAGCGATGCCCACTCACCTCAGTGGAGCATAGACCCTTTTCAGCCCACAGAGCCTCCCACGCTGACTTTGAGTGTGTGTCTAAGTTGGACGCACCAATGAGTGCTGGGAAACGCCACCCATCCACCCCCTCATCGTCATCTTACATCTCTCTCACATACTGTACTTTCCTCTTAAACAATGCGTTGAAAATAACTCATGGCTGAAGTTCTTGCCACATTGCAAACACATGAATTTATTCTGTGTGCAGAATTTCACCTGGAGACTGGGTGCTCAGGAGTTGACAATCCAAAGAAAAGGTGTGACTGAAGAGATAAATCAGTCAAACTGAAACCACCTCCTCCGCCCCCACATCCTGTCTGCAGGGTGATACCAGCAGAAATGTGCTCTCACTGCTCATATAGCTGTCTGTACTTTGCCCTGCATCTGCAGCAATAGAGCTCACTACTGAGGGGAAAATGTGTCATCTTCAGAATAAACACGTGATTGAACAAAATACAACCCAGAGAGAATATGTGCCCCACCCACACAACCAGCACAACTTGAGATCTTTCTTGTAATACAGTGTGATCTGTGTGAATTAGCTCAGTGAGTGGTCTTCTGAGGGACTCTATAAGTGGAAACTCTACTTTCACACGACTAGAGGCTCCGCATTCAAGCCAAGGAAAGATGCAGGATATGTATATTTGGGAGCTCGATGTTTCCTTGACAACAGCTCCCTGCCAACATTCAAGGCTTAAGACAAAATAATGAGATAAATATAAACACATAAAAAAACGAACTATGCAGAAGTCCCTCGTGTTGCCACACAAATATGAAAAACAAGCTCTGGGAACATGCCGGCTGTGATGGCACACCAAGTTGTGTGGCTGTGCCAGGGGTGGCAGCTTGTCGGTTTGTGTGGCGTGGTGTGCTGGTAGCTCCAACCTGCCTGGAGACAGGAGGTGTACAGATTGAGCAGGGAGAACACCAGGCTCTTCATCAAGAATTTTAATGCCCTTGTTCTTTCTCTTCCTTCCTGTCTCCGTCCACATCGCATGATTCATTGTGAGCAGGAAAGACCAAGCCTGTGATCTCTGTTGGAGTCGGTGGGCACACTTGGCTTAAGAAAAGGATAAAGGCACACTGCAGATGGAAGGATAAAGGCACAATGCAGCAAATGCAGATGGAGTTAAAAGTGCACTTTGCACATGAGCAGGGAGGGTGCAGATTGTAGAGAATCATATTTTTCTGCAGTTACAATTGCAATGGGTCTATAAAGGAAACTTCACACAATCTATCACTCTATTTGGCCCTGAAATACAATAAGGAAGGAAGGAGTCCCCAGCATTCAGTGCCCCACCCATTGTTGATACCCCAGCAGTTACTGTAAATATTTGCATGAGTGCAATGAGGGGACAAGGTGTACTTCCTGTTGCAAGAATAATACGAAATCACATGGTGCGCATGTGAGAAAACGTTATCTAAATGAGGAATATTACTCCACCTTTTAACACTTGGCCTTCTTCTATAGCTGTAATAAAAGCCTGCTCTGATGTTAGAAAAATGTTATAATTATAAGTGAGGAACTTCCTTAGACAGGAACTGACACGATTCTGACATTAAAGAGAGATAAAAAAAAAAAAAAGTGCTTCATCTTTTAAATAAAAGACTAATTTCATAAGCAATAAAACACACCCATGCTTAATTCAATAGACTCACAGGTTTTGCCTCTATAACCTCACTTGGTCTGGCATGATCAGTAGCTTATGGTGGCTAAGCAAACTTTAGGTAGATATTGTTGTGGAACTGATATTACTGAGTCAGCTCCCTGAATTACAGGAATAGTTTGACATTTTGGGAAATATGTCTCATGGCTTACTAACTGAGAATTAGATGATAAGATCAATAGTCATACATGCATGCTAACTGTAAGGCCAACAGCCAGTTACCTGAGCTTAGCATGAAGGCTGGAAACAAGGGGAAACAGCTAGCCTAGCTCTGTCTGAAGGAAACAAAATCTGCCTTCCAGCACCTCAAATGCTCACTAATTGTCATTATGGTTAGGTGCTAGTGGAGACTTCAAGAAGTCATTGCTTCTGGCCAAGAAATAGTCTGGCAGACCCTTAAATTCCACTTTAACCCCCTTAAAACCGGAACTTGTTGTTTTTACACTTTGGTTTTTATATGGATTAAACAAAGATATAACATGTTAATGAGTTTACTAGTATGCATATTTTCTCACTTTTAGACATAGCCACACAAAAAGGTAAATGGTAATCTTCTCATCTAACTTTCTCCAGGAAAGGAAATAAGTGTCTATTCCTTTAACGACTCTACTTGTGCTACTGTTATGCTAACATATGTTCAGCATTAATCATCTTGAAATGTTTGAATCCCTCTTAATTGCAGCCACAGTGGCACGTCTACACTGTCTTTTGAAAACAAAAACAAAGCACAGAACAAGTTGTAGCTGCTTATTTTATGAATTTATTTCCAAATGTAAACTTCACTATGTCATGCATACAAGTTATGACAACATACATTATTCAACAATCTGTTATTTTTCATATTTGCATAGGACATGGTCACAATATATTGTCTAACATGTAAAAAATAATGCCATAAAAAGGTACAGCAGAGCAGCTAAGACCAGCACATTAGATGTGTGTAGAATCCGAGGAACTGTACAACTGTAATACTTGAATGTAGTGATTTTGGTTTGCTGAGAGAAAACAAACAAACAAAAAAAAAAACACCTGAAGGTTAGAGTGAGGTCATTGGAGAATGTACTGGCCATAGCTGAGTCAAGAGTTATTTACAGATTGGATTATAATGGCGCTGAGAGGGGAAGCAGCACCATGGAGTCACTACAACAGGCAACTGATGGTGATGGGCAGAAGAGAAACGCACAGAGGTATCAAGAGAGCAACATTACACTGAGGACGTACATTGAGGACAAACAGGGACAGGAAACAGAACCAAAAGGCTGGTGAGAGGCTCTCTCTTTGCAATCAAAGGGAGGTAATTGACAGCACTCTTTGCTGAATAACCTGGAACAGACAAATCCTTTAAGGGCAGCAATATCCAACGCTTGAGACTTTTGTCAGCGTGCATTTCTATGGTAAAGAGCAAACGCCACACAAAGTCAGTTCAGGCAGCTGAGCAAGACCACACGGTCAGCGAAGGGTACTAACAGATATGGTCTGCTACCCTGCAATGCTGCATGTTCCTACTCAATTTTGTTTCTTATCTTGTACTTATTCAGAATTTGTTTGCTCATGATTAAATGGGTTTTGTTCATTCAAGTGTTATAAAAAAAAAAGAAAAATAACAACAAAAGTTGCTTACTGGAGATGTATAAAAAGGTCCATATCAAGCACAACATCCATTGAACAACACTTACAGCATGTAAAATTGAACCCAGCAGTCCAAACTGGGTTGGGTTCAAAATTACTGCAACATTCATCTTTCCCTTCATAGCCTTTGGTAACAACTTGTAACTGGAGCCTCCAATGAGCTGTGTGAACTCAGAGCTCCTTCTCACTGCTCAAACTAGCACTCTATCCTATCATGGCTGCCTCTACAACATTTCACTTTCCCCACCTTAAAAAGGCCAATGTCAGAGGGAAGAAATGCTCTGTATGTCGTTAACTTTTATATATTGCATGTAAATTGTTCATTTGAATTGGTTTAGTCTACCTACACAAAGAGCCAACGAAGAAGAAAGGAGAGATTATACCTGGGAAATGTTGACAATGAGAAACGTACCTTGTACACTACTCACGACGTGTAAAAACCTCACAGTCAAGACAGACTTCTATTCATAACCTACAGAAATGCATTGGGTCGATGTAAGCAGCACATTTATAGCAAATGCAATTTTAAATCCTTTGGAATGGTTGGGCGTTTGTTATCATTAAGATTGTTTATGTCAAAAAAATACCTGTAATAAGCCATTATACATTGCTTGTGTAATGTACAGCAAAGAAAAAGGAAAAAAAATTAAATAACAAGAACCAAATGAAAACAAAGCTACACAATCAAAATGTTTACATAAAGCAGAAAAGAAATATTTAACTTAGAACACTTGCATATTAAATATGCAGAGTTGCTTCATTAAATCCTGTACACAACATAAAAACATGTCACACTTTATAAAAACTGTACAAGTTTGTTAAATGTCTGATAGAAGCTAGGTTTATTTACCCTCAACATTTGTATGATCTTCATGAAGTTACCATTTATAGTTTTGGCACACAATTGCATCAATCATGCTTGTACGTTGAGATCAGTCATTATGAATATTTCAGTTGAGACGTCTGATCAGTGATATATTCATGTAATTCATATGAACTTTTTTTCTTTTCTTTTTTTTTAAATAGGATTAATGTTAGTTCTTTACATACTAGGCAAAAATCAATTCACTTTTATGTATTTTACAATTAGCAGAAAAAATATTTACTGATACAATGTTAGCATCTTGTAGAAACCTTGTATTTCCATTTTTGCCATTTTTCCATCTGTCTTTCTCTGACAGATGTCAAAATCTGTAATCTTACTGGGATTACAATTGTAAAGTTGGATTTAAAAAATGCTGAAATGGAGTTTCATAGTAATTTACAGCTGACATCATCCCACAGATAGAAAACGTTTAACCCAAGACAAATATGTGGAGCTCTGTAAGGAAGGTATGCTTGAACGATTTTTGTACATACATAAAATAATTAAAAAATCTGTTTTTATTGTCTCCTGGAAAGATTACTTTTTGAATTTACAAGGATGTGCAGGACCCTGACAACATGTGATGATTTTTTTTTTTTTATAAAATGTAGCCCAGTGTTTTCTTTTCTTGTCCTTCTTTCTTTCTCTTTCTTTCTTTCTTCATTCATTCATTCATTCAAGTAGGGACAAATAAACCACCAATTATTTGTGCTACTCATCAAACATAAGCTACATGATGGATGTTTTTAAAAGATATGAAGGTACAACAAAAGTCAAATATTTTAAGAGGTATGATTTCTGAATATACAAGTTTAAACATTTCATATGAGTCAAAAATAATAAAAAGTATGACTACATTGCTAACTCACAATGCTGTGGTCTCTATTCTTATGGAAAACTTTCAAAAGAATCTAAGTAATAAAGAAAATTAGTCACTCCATCTGCAATTGACGTACATAGAGGTCTGGATGTTTCTTTTTCTTATCGTCGCCCAAAACTCACCAAACTATCCTTTCATTTTCTAACTTGGAGGAAATTTGGATAACAGGCTAACTGGAGTAACCTGCATCCTGACATCAACAGAGTATTAAGTGTTTCTGATTAAAGGGGTGAACCCCAAATGGGGCTAAATTATGTAATTTAAAATAAAAACAAAATGGTGCCTATAAACAGCCAGACAGACAGACAAAAATAGTCAACCTTAATGCTGCGATAAATTCAAGAGTTGCTTAAATGACCTGAAGACAATGGAAAATCTAGAAAAAAAACAATAAAATAAACCAAACAAAAGACTATACACCTTTCTCCAGAGACGTTCATAATTATTTGACAACAAAAGCAAGTACAGTAAAAATGGACATGTACATGTACAACTGTGTTCAATGGCCTTTTGTGTTGAATTATTCAAGTAGATTTGGTACAGTGAGAGTAAAAGTTATGAGACACCTGTGGAGGCCTATATATGTGGTGCAGTCTGGATGGATGGATAGACTGGGATGTTTACACTGTCACAGTCGTTTCATTATCAGATGGTAGGAGCATAATTTTGCCTATTGTAAGTCCACTGACGCTAAAAGCTTTTCTTTTCTTTTTTTTTTTAAAGGGGCATTTCACTGAAAACAGCGCCAGAGTGCCCAGTGCTTACTAAGGCGTGTAGCGGGACTGTAGGATATAATGAAGACATAATAGGCAGGAGCCGGGCCCATACAGAGGCGTTCCTGTGTTTCCAGTGTGGTCGGACACTGACCAGCAGTGAGCACTAAGCACCCAGGAACACCAGGGGAGGCTGGCAGAAAATTCTGTGCAGCAACTGATGTTACTACAAAATCCACAAACTGTCCCATATCTGCTGCTTTGCGGATGTCGACCCTGAGGTAAATGTGCAGATTATGGAGAAGTGATTCATGAAACCTGCTTGAGGGTGAGTTACTCTGAATTCTTCTTCTGTTTTTTTTTCTTTTTTTTCTTCTTTTTTGCAAGAGAAAGTTACACTACAAGTCAACAAATTGACTATGACAAAAAAAAAAAATACGGATAGATCCCACAAAAAGCTGCTCAACAGCAATTTGAAGAATTGGTTTGTGAAATGGTAAATGTATCTCAGTGCTTCTCTCACTGAGAGCTGCTGATCAGTGGCATTCAAAGTGTCATCTTGCAGCCTGGAAACTGTTTTAACAGAGTTCATCTTACAGAGGGTTTGTGGGGGGGTTTTTTTGTGTTTTTTTTTTTTTAAAACATGGTGTTTTGGGAAAATTACTGCATTGGATCTAAATAAGGGATGTTTTCTTTCTTGGAGGATGTGACAGAGCTGATTCTTCACAACTTTAAAGAGAGATGGCTGCTGTGGAGAACCGGGGGGGGGGTGGGAGGGGGGGGGGGGGGGGGGGGGGGGACGACAAGGCCTGCCATTCATGAACTTACACCTGCCAGACCGCCTCAAAAACCCTCTACGCTTTTCATGGCAAAGTTGTTAACATGCATATAGTGTGGAGCGCGGGATTGCAGGGCGACAGCGGGCCAGGTTGAAGCTAGCACATGCAACTGATGATGACAATCTGGATGGGTTTGACGGGACCAAACTACATGGATGAAACTATTTCCGACCACAGTGCTGAAGCATTAAAAGAAAATGTAGGCATAACACAGACTGGCGGAGCTGCAGCAGTTTTGATAGTGGTGCCTGTTTCCATGGAAGGTTTACTGTGCCTTTTGCCTGACTTATTGAGGCATGTCTGTCTAGAAACACAAGTCAGCTTTCTCACGGGACATCTGAGCTTCACAGGCAGGACGACGTGAGGCTGGTGAGCACTGCACTTTGCTGATATGTTCATTTTGGTTCAAATGTTTTTACAACAGTTTAAAAAGCCCCTTTGTTTTGTGAGAGAGAAGTTTGAAAGCAGCTGTTTGAGAGCTTGGGTTTATCGGTGTGAATTTGGAGCAATGTTTTCCTTGGCTTTGTGAAATTTGACTCTCCAGCAGTAGTAGAGGATTTCTCCCTGTGCTTAGGATGGAGTTAGGTACATCCCACCCACACTGCTAGCGTTGTCTAGGTAGTACTGTTGTTCATACACTTCTCTTTCTACTCTTATCCTACAGGTTGGATCAACCCTGCTAATTACAGCTCACAGTTTCTACAGTTGGAGGGAGGAAGGGAGTGAGGAAACATTGAGGAGATGAGGGGTGTCTGCGACTGGGTGTCTCCTCCTCTGTGCTGCTCAGCTCATGATAAACCTCTCCTCTTTTATCAGGACCTACCCCCTCTTGCCTGTCTATTGCAGATAGCTGCTTTGTTCGCTCTGTTCTCCACCATGTCGCAGCCCAGCCCTTCTCTGCTCTCCTCTGCCTAACACTCTGGCCTACATTTGACCCCCCCTAAGTTAGGCAACATTCTGCAATTTGGCAGGCTTGGAGCTTCACCACAGGACTCACTCTCTGACAGGACAGGTAGAACCAGATGGGTGAGGGAAGACTCCCCGGGAATGGCATGTTACCACTCCTCCTGCAGGCTGTGAATAGCTTCTTGTGGGATGCAGCTGTTTCCTCCAGGGAGGCCACAAAAGGCAGAGCCAGGAGGAGGGAAACGTGCAGGCTGTCTGACTCTCTACCTGCTACACTGCCAACCACCAGCCTCAGGCCTCAATGAAGGGCAGCTTACAAGACTGAATAGAAAGCTTTCATTCACTCTTGTCTTTGGTACTTTTTCCTATGTGCTTGAGAGCGGGATAAACATTGTTTCAACTAAAGTCCCTTTGTGTCCATTTTGTGTGAAATACTGGCTGATGATACATAGCTTTTTTTTTTTTTTTTTTTACAAAAAAAAAAAGCATGAACAGCTGCTTTGAAACTTAACTGTCTCTTTTTAAGTTTCTTCAACTGAGTTTATTTATAAAAACTGGTAACCCAATATAATCCCAATCCTCGAGCAGTGCAGATTTACACAGTATATACTGCACACCACTGTTCAATGAAATACATATTTAACCCAGTGTAACTGCAACTGAAAAATTAATGTTGCAACAGAGAAACACATGTATTTTGTTTACCGAGGTGGGGGTTTGGGGATCATTTTCTTAACACACAGCAATTACATTACATATGAACCCCGAGAACACACAGGAGAACAGAACATGAGTTTTGAGTGCGATTGACTGTCTGACCGTCGGGCTAGTTTCCTCGAAAAAAAAACGTGAAAACCAACAAAAACAAAGAGTGCAAATTGTGTTGAGTGTAAGGCTGATATATATGTACTGTATGTTTCTCTTGTTCACTTCTCGTGTTCATTCTTTCAAGCTAACAAGGCCATCCCTGAGCAGGGCGTAAAATTCAACCCTTGTTGAATTTCAGAGTAAAGTGATGAGTATATTGTGCAGTCAATGTAAGTACTGTTAAGTACTGTGGTATTACAGAAATAGCAACTGTCTTCAATCCTGAGGTGTGTGTGTGTACCCCTTCTCCTCACCTGTTCAAAAAAAAAACCCCAAAAAAACAAAGAAAACAAAAAAAACCCCAAAACATTTTGATAAGACTTGTCAGGGTGTCTGTTTTTTTCTTCTTCTTAACCTTGTTTAGCTGACTGTGAACATACATTGGACAACTAGCAATGATCAGAAGCTAAAAAAATACAGACATATGGTACAGAATGTCAATATTGCCATCTGGGAAAGGCATTACCTTCTTTTAGGATCACACAAGTAATTGCACTACAATAAGCAGTTATGTACAGTATGGTACACCACAGCAAGCGCAGGAATAGCAAAGGGGGGATGGGGGAAGGGGGGTTGCTGACAACTGTGCAACACAAGTGTTATGACAAAAAAAAAAAAAAAAAAAAAAAAGGAAAAAAAAAAAACAGGCCTCGCAGGTTGGAGGCGGAAAGTGCGACTGGGTTTCAGTTTAAGGCGAGTTGGCAGGGCTGAGGGTGGGGCTGAGGGTGGGGCTGGAGGCATCCGAGCGGCTGTAGTCGCTGAGGGAGCTGGGACGTGTGGTGCTACCGCTGCTTCCGCCGTGGGGCCTCTTCAGCATGCCTGGTTGGAAATCTGAGTGGCGCCGAGCGTGCTTCATCAGGTGGTCGCTGCGCATGAAGCGCTTGTCGCAAAGCGGGCAGCCGAACTTCTTTTCCCCCGTGTGGGTGCGGTAGTGGCGGGCCAGCTCATCAGAGCGAGCAAACTTCTTACTGCAGTCAGGCCAGGTACATGGGAAAGGCCGTTCTCCTGTAGCACACAGAGGAAAATGAAAACATGTCACTGTCTAATCACATAAGAAGATAGCAGCATGGCTTTCAGGACAACATCAGTGTTTTTGGTCATGTTTTAGCCCCTTGAGAATTTACCGTTTACTTTACATTACTGCTGAAATTTTTGAAAAATTTTCCCCATGTGCTTCCTCATTAATATGTTTTGCATGTTTTATTCCATGAACTGGTGTACTTTACATGTCTGCTGATGTTTTGAAAACACATCACAGTTCTATGCTGTTGTTTTCCATTGACTTCAGTTGGATATGAAAATCAATCTTTCATATAGGTGTGAAACTTGAAGTGAGGAGGCTACTGTGAGGATTCAAATCGCTTCGTGAACATCATGTGTGCTTTTTTTCTTGACAAAGTTATGTGATTGTTGTGTGTGATTACCAATAACAGTAACATAGGCTTGACAAAAATAGAAGTGGAAATAATGTAATATGTGTACATGAATTACCTGTTACTTATCACATATCAAGTCATGCAGTCATTTTAAAGCTGTACTGAAATGAATGGAAGACAAGGGCTATCTGAAGAGTTGGAGGAATACACCGAAAGCTTATTAAAACTCATTTTCCTTTTCAAACTTATTTTGGGAGAATGGTGGGCAGGAATGTAAACTATGCATAATTTGTAGTAAGTAGTAAGACTGTTTACATCAGAAATCACACCAGTGGGTACGCCACTTTTCAGGCGTACCGATCCCATTGGTGAGTGTAACATGAAACAAATGAAACTCACTAGTGTGTTCATATTTCTGCTCTGTAATTACAAATCTGCTGCACTCCATGGCTCACCACAGTGAGACCAGTGACTCATTATAGGATGTTTACAGATTAACAAGTCATGAACACTACCATGCACAGCTAACAGACATTTTTCAGCGCAAGACTAGGCCTGCTGAACAAGACTACTGTGTGTAGACTCTTGTGTCATCAAGGAATAATGAACACAAGGTTATTAGGAGGTCTGATAGGTTAGTGAGAGGAATATCAAGAACCTCTCAAGAAATATTTGAAATATCAGGGAAAATGAGACAAAAAAAGGCTGTAGAGAGCCAAGGGACTTGGGGTAAATCACCTAAAAATTGGCGCTGTGCTGGAGGAGCAGACACAGTTTAATTATCTAAGCTCCAGATGCTAATCACACTCACAATGGTTACCCAGCCCATTTTCCAACATGCAACTATCTGTGACTCGGCACATGGGAAATTACACCCTTCCCCCCTCCTTCAGGCAATAAAAGTGGGCTTTGACACAAATCTACTCAAAGCCAGATGGTACTATACATCTTGTGGTTTCTTTCCATTTAGATGTGGAAACAGTGTGTACAGAGCCTAAATGCAGCGTTTTGCATCCACTGGCCAATACGTCTAATACTGTACTCCTTTTAGTTCCATTTCAGTGAGTTTCTGCCTGACAATAGCTGTATCCAGCTTTCTAATTTTACCAGCCTGGTGACCTTGCAGTACTACAGCAAAGGGCAGGGCATATTCTTTTAATGTTATGGTTCTTCCCAGAGAATATGAATAATCAATCATCATGTGCAAATTTGTGGCCGGGGTTTGAGGTATGAAAAGGAAGAGACGTTAGAGATGCATGAATGTTTATAGGTGGGCATGACAAATGAGTACATAATAACAGGCCTGCCAAATTTCTTTCTTAGTTCTGCGGTTTCCCCCAGGGCCAGAATGGAAACAGTACTGTTCAGCATCAAACACTCATATGCTACCTGATGCCAGTGAGTCTCAAAAACAAGAACTCAGTGCACTACGAGTCTGGGTCCCTCCCCCCCTATACTGCATGGTTACAAAACATGCAGACAGACAGAGCAAGTCTAGACAGCCCAGTCTGTGTTCCTGCCTCTGACGCCTCACCTCAACTCCAGACAAACTCAGTCAGCCCGGCCCACTACAGTTCCTGCGGGCTCATACAGGACTCTGTGTATGTAAACTCTAACTGACATATGTACATTTGCATATACACATGTCACCCGGCCTCGTCTCCTTTTTTTGCCAAGAATGTATAAGGTTACCACTCTCCTGCTAGAGTTAACACACGCCCATCTCCTCTGCATTAAATGTAAAGGTACAATTTATAAAGATAGTGGGCTGTGGTTGTTTGAGCCAGTTTACATATCCTGGATTATACACTCCTTAGAGCACAGCTCCTGGAAAAAAGGAGGCAGTGTAACTTTTAAGGCCCTAATCTCATTGAAGAGACTCATGATAGTCTGATTTCATAACTTATTAGCAAGAGAATCAGCCTGTGCTGCCACTGCAAAACGAGTTATTGGCTGAAAAGTAGAGCTAAACTCTGCAGGCTGCTTAAGGCTCAATAACCAGTGTAACGGATCCAACAACATTAATATTTAACCAGACACCAGAGAGCTAGGCTGAGATATCCAGTCTAACTGCCCTGATACAGTAATACAGTCGTAGTGCAAGCATCAGGTATCCAACAGCAACTCACCAAAACCAATTATTTAAAGCTCCATGAGTTCTAAGAAAATGCAGAATTAACGGGTATGCTGCCCATTTTCACCTCACGCTAAACTGGATCTGGCATTTAGGTCACAATATGAATATGTATTTTAAAAAAATCCTGCAGCTTTAATGTCAGCCTTGATTCACTTGCATGAAGAAGAAAAAAAACGTGATGCCCCAATTAATTGTTGTGCTTGTTTCATAACACAAGGATTGAGAATTCCATGAGGGTGGTAAAAAACGATTTTTGTTATCAATAGGGAGGTTTAGGGAACAAATGCTTGGATACAGAGCGGAAATGATGATAGGGGCTATTACCCTCAGTGGTGGGAGGATGTCACTCTCCAAGATATTTCAATAGACTGCAGCTATTACTCAGCATTTCTGCTCAAAGAAGAATGCAGCAAGCTACTCCCCTTATCCTGCTGCTCTTCTTCCCATCTAGCTCCAGTGTTGTCACAGCGGGGCACTGGGGCGACCGTGACACCAGGCCCCACTGATTGGTTATCCCATCTCTGGCAGCGTGCCATATCCAGGGTGTGGTTTGTCTTTCTCAGAATGTGTCAGTTGCAGAGGGCGAGGAGGGGGGGCAGTAATGAGGGAAGCTTTTCCCTAACGAACACAGTGACCCACTTACCCGTGAAGTGAGTTACATTGTGCACGCAAACTGTACCTCTACTAAGCACTAGTGTCCCCCCTCCAAGGCGATGTGATTATGTCACAGGTACTCTTGTTATATAACTGTTCTCTCTGAGGCCACTGGGTCAGTAAATAAACAGCTCATCTCTGCTCCTCTCCCTCCATCCTCCTCTCATTCATATCTACTGTAAGATTTCTGGCTCCTCAGTTTCTGCAGAAACGGTTAAGAGTAATGGAATCCAAGTTCGTCTCCCCGGTGTAAGGGATGCTGTCTGCAAAGGCGAGATCAAATCGCTTTTTGACGTGAGCAGCAGCGCAAGAACTCAACTCGCTCACCTGCTCCGACAACGGCTACCAGCATTTCAAACAAGAGTAGATAACATTCCTGGTGTGTCCTCAGGCATGGGCCAAACTCACAGTCTACAGCTGAAACCTCCATGCCAGCCTGTCATAAGAGAGCCAGAGCAAACAGCTTTGCAGGGTAAGAATGGAGAAAAAAAAAAGTACAGTTCCTGTGGATACATCCGAGATCACCTTGAAGTTAACTTTGCTCTGCCTGCGTAGTGAGAACCAGAACAGGAAATATCTTTGACAGAGCTCAGAACAAAAACAAGGTGCACACTAAACCTGTGGAGACTTTTATAAGCAAACAGCTAAAGAAGGGAAAGTACAGTTGGAGCTACCTCACTTCAGCATTGGCTTAGCAGCTCAGCCAGCTTGGCTACAAGAAATGTGAGGGACACCACTAACTCCAGCAGCAGGGCTCAGCACTATCCTGTAATTTGGTTGCATGTTTACAACAGACTATGACCTGTAACCAACCAGGAGCCAGCTACTCTGCCAGGAGACAACCATCTACGGGATTTTGGATAATACTAAAATGACTGCTGAGGCCCTCATCAGCATAACCACTGGAGCAGACAGGGTTAACCCAACCGTACCCAGCCTCTCCCTTTACACGCACCATCACATGCCAAAATGATATAAACACAAACATGTGTGTGCAAAACAATAAATATACATTAAGGCTTGTGCAGCTCCTTCTTTCATTGTTCACACAGCAGTATATGCCGGCTTTGCCTGTGCAAAAATAACAACAAAGGCTGACAGAAGTTCTGTGGTCTGTAGAAAGGAAAAAAAAAGAGAACACATGCTTGATTTGAAACACATCAGAGATCAGAACAACTGTTTACGTGGCTGTTTGTCTATGAGAAATTAACTCAGTGGGAGAGGAGTCAAATTACCAAGAAAATCTCTCAGTCAAAACATGTTTTCTCAGACGCTCCATTCAGAGTTTGTTTCACACAAGAATCCGTCGTCTCTGCAGGAGCAACAAAAAGACCCTTGGGTGGGTCAGGTGCTTGTGATGAGGACTGTCAGGAGAAAGCTCCAAAAAACAGGGAGCATTTGATCTATTATCATCTTTTGTCTTTATTGAGAGGGACCTTGTTCGCCATTGAATAGCATGCCTCCCCTCGTGGGCCTATAGCTGTCAGGTTGTGAACAATAGCAGCAGCTTCGCTCCCAGCAGGAGAGGCACTCCTGTAATGCATTTCAATCAGAAAAGGCTGTGCGTACTAACCGTAACTCACTCCCCTTGGTCTGGCTATTGACATTCACCCAGAGACATGCAGCGGGGTCGAGTGTGACCGTCTGATTCCTGCACACACTTACATACATTACTTCATCCCTTTAACTCTTTAAGGGAAAGGCAGGGATAGCACGCCAGCATTGACCAGCTCATCACATTTGCCTCAATTAGTTAAAGTGGGCACTCTCTTTCGGCCTTGAGTGCATGCTAAAACAACTTGCAGCCTTGATGTGTTGCAGCCAGTCTCCTTATCTTTTAAACTCTGGTTAAGTAAGGACGTGCAAACAGCTGCAGCCATCAATGGGTGTTTACAGTTTGTCCACGGAGGCAGGTGGGAGCAGGGATGCCCCATCAACCGTGACTCTCACTCACGCAGTACAATGCCAGCTCATTCCACTGATGGAGTCTGACACTATAGCTCATATGAGACGGACAGCCTTACTTCTCAGTGCCAAACAAAGAACCATAGCCTCGCTAGATCCTGAGAGACCTCAGAACATAGTGATAAGAGGAGATACAGACTGGAGATAGTGCAAGTTGTCCAATGTCATACCTGATGCTCAGGGGGTGAGTGGGAGAGAAATATTTTCATGTCTCAGTGGGAAATGATTATGCCCTTCTTCCCCTCCACAGAAATACTCCTCATCTTGCACCGAGGGCCACACCCCGGTGTGTCGTGGTCTGCCACAGACTGATTTATCACACAGAGAAAGGGGACACACCTTACATACCGTAGGGAACATAAACACCCCAGCTAGAGACAAAACACTCCCTCTGACATTAGCTCCACGGCAGTTTCAGCCATTCCTTTCCTCTTCAAGCTGTGCTGAACACAACAGAGCGGATATGGAGCCGAACTCTCAGATGGGACCCTCTAAGTGCCGGGCTGCCAGGGGTGCTCTCTGCTGCAGAGTCACAGCCCTTCAAACGTTAATCAGATTAGCTGCAGATGCAGCTGAATAAATGACCTACATCAATGGAGGGCATTGACAGTGAATATCCTGGTATCTAACCCCACCCCCACCCTGCCGCACTGTATATTCTCTGTCTTTGTACTGCAGATCCTTCCTTCGCATGCAAGATGTGGTTGGCGGTTTTTGAACAGTGTAGATGAAAAAGTGCACAGTGTTCCACAGGTCTGTATCCCACTCTTCCTGCTCCTGGTAATCAACACCACGCCACAAGCCGTGGCCGGGGCTCGGCCTCGCAACACAACACGCTTCAGCACCTATTTTGCTTTGCAGGCGGGAGAAGGATGGGAGGGGCTGGTGAGGGGATAGACAGAGCAGCTTTTATAGAAGTACTCCAGAGCTAACTAAAGAATACATGAGCCCTGTGGGCCATTGAAAGCAGCACAGCCGGGGAACTGCCTGACAGGGGCCTTTCAACATTATGAGTGTCCATCATGCATGCTTGGCTGCTTAATCACAGCAAAATCAGGTTTATATTCCAACGTTAGTCAAGAACTAGCTTACAGTCAGCTTTGCGTATACACATAAAGAATAGCATATGGACGCCATGTGCACTAGCACACGCCTTGTAGATGTCTTTCATGGAGTAACAACGCTGTACTAGAGGATTAGAGGCAAGATGGTGGCTCCAGTTTGGTTTTATTTACATCCTGGGGATCAAGTAGATTTAACTAATACCTTGTTTCCATTGGACACATACTGTACAGCTAAACATGGCCTTCACAGGCCAGCCAGATTTTATTCTAGAGGGGTGCTTCTAGGTAAACCTCTCATCTTATTGCATTGAGAAAACGCTAAAATGTATGCATCAGACTAACAAGACTAAGAGTCAACAGTCATGCCTCTGTGAGGCTATATTTTAGGCTCAGTAGTGCTTTGAGCGAAAATGATATTAGCCAACAATCTCACAATGACAAAGCTATCATGTCGATGTCAAGTTGGTAATGTTAACCATCTTAGTTTAGTGTGTTTGCATGCCAACATTTGCTAACACCCCAATGGTTCTACATGAAAAGTTATGGTTCACGGAAGATATTACAATTCATCCAGAGGGGAACATAAACCATATTTCTGCATCAAATTTTATGGCAATCCATCAAATTGTTGTTTTCACTCAAAACTGTCAAACCTCATGGTGGCTCTAGACAAAAGGTCTTTAAAGTCAGTAGGATTCATCCTCCGGTGACCATGAATGGCTGTGCAAATGTTCATAGCAATCCATCCAGTTTGTTGAGATATTTCAGTGTGGACCAAAGTGGTGGTCACAATGACACTGCCACACCTTGAGCCACGCCACTGTCGTAGCTAAAAAAAGAACAACTTGTAACGTCACCAGAATGGAGACAAATGGAAACTGTCAAGCATCTCCTGACTGAGGAGTCATTTGTTTATTACACGTCAGGAGAAATATTGCTCAACTGGGAGAGATGGTGGAAATCCTGCCGTGTGGCAGGTAGACAGACTGACCTCTTGTGCCCCAGTAGAATTTTTACCCATCACTCTGCCAAGGCCAGGCTCAAGCAATAGCAGGAAAACCCCATCTCCACCCTGCTACCTCATCACTGCCACCAGCCACACAGGAACAGTATGCACTCTGTGTAGCAGTGCAGGCCAAATATAAAACCACTGGCAGAGATGCAGTATATATAATAAGAGAGTCCTGCTTCTTTTTTTCCATGTGGAATTTGGGATAATTTCACACTAAAAACAGTGTCATTAACCAAAATTATTTGACCAAAAATAGAAAGTATGCATGAATAACTGGGTCTAAATTGCAGTGGTACTGTGCTGCCAGGTGGTGCCACTTCATTTTTAGGACAGATAGTAAAGGGCTTTACAGCCATCTCACAGCATTAGAGGTACCCCCAGCAGAAAACAAAAGAGGTCCAGACAAAATGTCAAACCAACTGTAAAATATGTCATTAGGCTCTTTGTCTTTTGGAAATATTGACCCTGTTCCTCCCAGTGATTCAAATAGTTTTCGAATAGGTCTTGTATACTGGCAAGATGGCCTTTTGTGAGGCCCAGCTGTGGGGGGCACAGAAGGCCTGGGCTGTTCTCTCTGAAGAAGACATGACTTGTAATGAGCTTGTCAGGGGCCATCTCTCCTTTGGAAATGGCAGTCCACATGACATGACCAGAGCACAGTAATGAGGCTTCACAGAGAACACCATGTACTCTATGACCACAAGACACCTCATGGGAAAACTGGTCTTCATCGTTACAATTGGTTAAGCTTTTTAAGACAAAGAGTTAAAAAAAGTCACTGAAAAGAAACCAACTGGCGTTGAGAGAAGTCTAAGAAAGAATCAGAGGCAGTTTCACCCTCATGGCCTTTATTTGTTTTATCTAACTATAAACTTGAGTTTATCTGTGTATCAGCATTACATGATTGCATTTCCCATAATGCAAGATAAGTGTATGTGTTGGAGAGAAGCCCCACCTCCCGCACCAGGAGATCAGACAAAAGCTGTCTGGTAACCTTAGACCCCTAAAACTGCTGTGGATTCCTCGGCATCAAACTCAATGCAGTATAATGAGTGATTTAAATTCATCGTGTACTCCCATGTCTGCTACATCCTGGTGTCCCTCTTACACAGTTGGAGGAGACAAACTGGTTGAGAAAGAAATCTCAAACGAAACCATTTTATTTTAACTGAGGGGTCTTTTAACAAAGAGTTTTTTTATACTTTAAAAGAAATAAAGTTCCCAGTTACTTAATCCACAGAGCTCACTCTGCAGTGCTTTTCTGCCATGGTTAATGAAAACCACAGTGAGGTTTGTTCATTACCCTGAGAACACTGTTAGCCTCAAACACACTGCTGATGAGCTTTTCAAATATAATTTTTCAGTGCTTTGAAATGTACTGAGAAGGAACTTTTATTCAACTTCAGTGTACTGGAGAGGCAACAATTGTGTCATCAGAGGAGTTCTCAAAACCTACGCAATTAAAACTGAAACCATCTTCATAGCTAAGGTAATATGTCATTTAGGGGAACTGAGCCTGAACAATGTTTCAGTGGTTAGCACCAGACAATAAAAGACATTGCAAAATACAATATACTGG
Organism: Euthynnus affinis; assembly: GCA_029490765.1. Taxonomy (NCBI): domain Eukaryota; kingdom Metazoa; phylum Chordata; class Actinopteri; order Scombriformes; family Scombridae; genus Euthynnus; species Euthynnus affinis. Next base: position 17,212,629 of record CM055844.1, on the reverse strand, counting down.
TACTGTTTCTGAAAAAAGCCTCCTTTTTGAAAAAAATCAAATTCCATACATTCAATCTATATAACTAATAAGTCATAATACTTCAAAGTTGCTTAATGTGTGATATCTGATGTCAACAAACATCATAAAGTAAATCTTTTTTGCATGGCTTAAAACAAATATTCCCTCCCAAGACATTACTATTAAGTAGAGTTTGGACTAGTAGTAGTGGGATTGATTTGTTTATGTAGTGTGTAGACATTGCATAAAAAAAAAAACAATGTAGTTCAGGTTTCAGCTCCTCTTACACTCCGACAAATCGCATACACAAGGATTGCAAAAGCTGGGATGATGAGGCTTTGGGCGTTACAAAAGTCAAGTGAGGACGCCTGTTCCCTGGCTCTTTGTTCAGTGTCTATAACAGTGTTTCCCCCCTCAATTAGATAGCGGTGTTTGGCTGGGGCTGACTGGGCTGGAATCCATTCTCTCTTGACTCTGCTAGTAGGGGCTGCAGGGAAGCACACTGCTAGAGTTTGGCTCTGTCAAAGCACTGCGAGGTTGACTGAGGCAGCCCAGCTGAACTCAGATGACCCATATTCTGGGACTATCCAATCGAATAAGCGGAAACAAGTCATTATTATCAGAATTTATGGGACACAAACCAATCATGGAGCAAGGCGTGGGAGCGTATCCAAACAGAAAAGCAGGCTAAAGGACGCTTAATAGGCAAAGACACAAGGGCAGGGCTAATATGGAGCAATAAAACTACACTAAAAACACATGGTCAGGGCTGAAAGGAAGCAGACTGGCTGCTGGGGGCTAGCTGCTGCAAGTTTGACTGAGACAAGGCAGTTGAACTGAGATGACTCACGTTCTGCGACTAGCCAATCAACTAAGCACAAATCGTCCTTATTATCAAAAATTATAGGATACAAACCAATAGCAAAGCCAGGCACAACAGTGTATCCCAAAAGAAAGGAAGGAAAAGGGATAAGCTTAATAGGCAAAGAGACAAAGGCAGGACTGATAGACAATAATAAAACTGCACTAAAAACACACAAAGCAAAGGATACAGGCATTGTATTCCTTTAGGAAGTCATTTAACTAATGATACTGGAACATTATGAACCCCTTTGTTTTTCAATACACATAAATCACATTAATGTTTCAGTCTCTCAGCATGCTTTTTCTTGACAAACACTGATTACACACCACTGAAGTCAGCCTCAAGCTGCAGCTGATGAGTAAAAACAAGAAATCGTGACTAAAACACAACAAATCCAGTACAGGATCATCTACAAGGAAAAATAATACATAACAGGCTTATGGTGTCATGTAATGTGCATTTATAGTCTTCCAGTTATTTTTAAGGTCATATGGCATCCATATGCTGTTATTCTGAAGAGTAATAAATCTCAACAGAAGCTTAACAGACAACAAAACATGAATGTATCCTTGTAGATGTCCAACTGAGGTTTGATTTGTGCAAAAAACAAAACAAAAAAAACAAAAACAGTTTTAATGTCAAAAAGGTGCCAATGATATTTTGAATTTTGTGTCAAGTCAGGTGTTTTTCTTGCACAGACTTCTGCATAATTAAATTGCTTTAAGACTCAAATATGGGTCAAGTTCACACAACTTATGTGACGCAGATAAGTGTTTTGTGGTCTGACAAGCTGATATATGTCTGAGAAGGGTTGATGGGGGGGGTGGGAGGAGTGTGTGAGCTGCAGTCTACAGAGCAGAAGGAAGGAAAGGCTCCTCAGTCGAGGCTCAGCTAGCTGAGTCTGTTGCTGGCCAGATCAGCTGGCAGTCTGTCTAGCGGGGGTGTGGCACATCACAACAAAGGGCTTTGGGCAGACTGCACAGCTCTTATCAACCCCCCAATTTGAGTCGATCTGCATCTTTTCCCCCCTCTCAGTAGCTTATCCTGCGGAATGCAAAGCGCAAATATGGAGGTACGGGTCGTTTCAGGAAGGTCATATGTAACATACTGCTGATCTGGAGCGCATTTCCCTGCATTGTGTCGGTACACTTACTGGATTTGAGCTTGAAAACTTTTTTTTTTTTTTTTTTTGCATGCCCCAGTCAGTGCACACTTGACTTATTCTGTGATGTGCACATTACAGGTTGTTGGAAGATCTTTTTTTTAAATTATTTATTTATTTTTATTTTTCCTCATGTTGCCATGAAACAGATCCAACGTTTGCTTTAATTAATGCGCGCAGGAGAACGCTGGAAATCTGATCTGTGTAATTTTGTTCTGCATTTGCACTGCAGTTTACCGTCCAATGCAGGGGAGGGTTGCAAAGAGGAAAGCCGTGACAAAGCTCTGAGACTTGAGTGGGAGTGGCACTGTTTTCGACTCCCTCCCTCCCCAGAAATTAAAAGGACATTTCGCAAAGTTCATACAACTTAAAGGAGCAATGCAATTAAACTATGCAACAATTCTGTTTTTTTTTTAAATTTACTGTACTCCATGCGTTGATTATTTCCATACAGGGTAGTGGATCCGTTTATACACACACTGATATTTATAGGCTACATATGACTCAATGAAATACAGCAATCACCCTCGTCTGCACAAATATCGCTTCATAAGGGAGAAACCGCACTTCTTATCAGTATTTTCGGATTCAATAATCCCATCCTCTCTCATATAGGCAACGGGACTATAATAAATCATGTTCACAGCAACAAACATTTGCACCCGGTGAAACTGACCTGTATGTGTCCTTAGATGGGCTTTGAGGTGGGATGATTTGCCATAAACTTTTTCACAACCTGAATAGTGGCATTTGTGCTTTTTCTGAGGTGATTCTTGCTCAGTCCGACCTCTCGATCTTTTGCCTCTTTGTTTGAGCGAAGGATCGGAGATGGTGGTAGGTGTGGCAGAGTTTCCATCATCTATGAGGTTCGGCATGCTCTCATCCTTTATTTTTGCCTGCTCGGCAACATTGTTGGGAGTCTGCTGGTTAAAATCCGCCAGGATCCGCGCCACCACATAAAGAGAGGAGTTATCTTTCACCAAAGGCTCTTTCATTTCCTCTCCGTTCTTGGAGGAAGATGGGATTTCTGGTTTTATCTCCCTATTCCCTTTAGGAGCGTGAACAATTGCACGACTGGACATTGAAACAAGGCACTCTGCTGCAAAGTGATCCATTTTGTCTTTCAAAGAGCCCCCTCTGATTCTTTATGACATTCAAAAATAAAAAAAAAAATGATGGCGTGTGAAAAAACAAAGTACTTGTTCCGTGGTTCCCTTTGTGTGGTAGTGGTGGTGAGGAGGAGGCGGTCGTTCTCATCAGAGAGAACTGACTTTATGATCTTACCCGGCTTTCCAGTATCATCAACATCCTGTGAGAGAAACGCCTCGGACAAAAATGTAGACAAGCCCCCTCAGAGGGAAAAAAAAAACAACCCCAAAACAAAGTCTTTGTTTAGTGCAACGTCGCTGGTAACAGGAACTCTAGAAACTCGGATGTGTTAACTCCCATCGCGGCTTCAAACACTCTCCAGCATAGTGAGTGTGTCTCCTGAGCGCCTGTTCCTGCTGGCTGTTGTATCCATGCTGGGGGCGTGTCGACCGGCAGCGCTCAGCAACATCATCAGAGTAGCCGCTCATTCATTGGGTACTGCGTGTCCCCAAATGCACCGCACAACATGAGTTACTTGAAAGTTTCACCACAGGTTGCCTCCCATGCATTCAGATGATGTTTCTCACGGGCGACACGGTTATGTATTGCACAGACCTTCAGGAAGATCACATGCAATAGAGTAAAAAAAAATATTTTTAGGCTGGGTAGGATGGATTATTGTGCAGTCGTGCTTTTTTTTTCTCACTGCAGCATCCTGCTCAAGCTTGCATGCATGTGCACTCATCTTGTTTTTCAGCCTAACACACTGGTTCATTTGCATACCAAGACCCCTAAAGTGACACACATTACATCACAGACCATCAGTTGATGAAATTTTGTCCCAGGGTCCCCCATCTGATAAGATTTTTGCTTTTAGATGTTTTATTACAGGAGGTATATAAAACCCATCAACAAAATAGTCACATATTCTGTCATTTTGTTACTTATGGAGGGAATTATAGTGAAACTAAATTGTTCCCCTTGTTGCTGGAGACCCCCTCAAACCCCCTCAAGGACCCCTGGGGGTCCCCGAACTCCACTTTGAGAAGCACTGGCCTAACATGATGTTAGAAAATGTATTTGATGGTATTTTATAGATAGTATTTTCATAATTCCATCAATTATTCAGAAAATAGTGCTCATTATAGTTTCTTAGAGCCCAAGTTGATGTCTTCACTCAGCCTTTTTTATCTGACCAACGGCCCCAAACCCAAATATATTCAATTTGCAATCATATAAAACACAGAAACGCTGCAAATCCTCACAATAAGCAGAAAGCACTGAATATTTGGCATTCTTTGCTTGAAAAATGACTGAAATTATTAATCAGCTATCAGGAAGTTGCCAGTTAAATTTCTCATCGACTATTTCATCAACAGATTTGTTGTTTCAGCTCTACTGGTGGTAAAAATACAAGCAGTTTTGCAGAAAATCAGTTTAGAATCAGTAATTTAGCGATGTCCTCTTTATACATTGAATGTGCATCATATTTTCCATCGAATGAAGTGAGGCCTTGTTGACTTCCCCCAATCACAAATGAGGAAATGTTAAAAGAAAAACACAGAATTCACACAAGAACTTGAGGTAAGCGTGTGGTTTTCTGTGCGTCATCAGGAAAACGTCCCTGATATACTTTGAATATTATTGTGTCACCTTGAAGCGATCAGCACACTCTGGGGCCTCTGGCCAACGAGTGAGTGCACCAGCAGAGAGCTCACATGCTTCTAACTGCCAAATTATTGGCTTAGCGTGTTGAGATTCCACACAGGGAAAATTATTCTTCTTCATCGCCTCACAAAGGCTTTTAATTACATTCTAGTCAAAGAGAGGATAGTGGTGTAAACGTGACGTGGCAATAATTGTTACAGTTGTTCAAATTCCTTTCTGTTAATTAAACCTTTCACTGTATTGCAGTCTTCCCAGAGTGCATTGCTAGTTTTTATGATTTTAAAAGACAAAAGCTGCCTCATATGTGCTGTGTGGCCTCCACCCGTGAATGTTCTGCTCAATCTAACATCAACAGTTTGCACATTTTTGGGAAGATGGCGTCCTCCTTCCAGTGAACTAGCAATGTACCCCCCAAAAACCCTCCTCTGAGAAACTCTGAGGTCTCTGCCAGTTGAACTCCAGCCAACCTTCTTCAGTTTATCTGCAGACAAGAGCCAAGTGACACCACTGTGGAGGGAGGAAAGAGTCAAGATACAAAGCTGTGTGATATGAAGGTCTTTAGGTCATTATTAGACAACCATTTATTTCTTACAGCTAGTCAGTCTGGACCTATTTCCAGACAACTGAAATTAAATCCATTAAAAGGCAATTTCTTATTACTTTTCAACTTTAAAATCTCCAACTTAGAAGCCAGTCGGGTGTGGAAAATAGCATGTCACCAGCTACAAAGTCCTGGCAGAAAACAAACCAGCTGATGCTATTGATTAGCAGCGAAGACACGCTTGAATGACCATGTCCCTGTTTACCCCGTTCACCCAAATTAACCAAAAAAGTTTTCAGGATGCATTTGTTTCAGATTAGGAACATAACAAAATTCTACTTTGTACATAATGTTCTTTCAGTGACTTCTACATTTGTATCCAGCTCTGAGCCCAGCTAACAAAAACAGTCCATTTAAACACATTTATTGAAAATAAGAATAAATGTGCACTCCACCAGTCCAGGATTAGACCTGCTTTCCTGCAGCAGCTGATGCTCTCCTGTGAGAATGAATGCACACTTTCAGCACTGTGCACAAAAGCCCACACTAGAAAGTTCCCAGTGTTCAGTGTGAGCAAGGCGATGTGGCATTCAGAAGGCCATCTGGCTGTATTATTTTACATATTCTTTCACCACAAAAACGTGGTGTTCTTGTGTTTCATGTGGTGCTTTGACGATCTTTTCTAACGAGAGCACGGCAAGAGGGTATAGTTCCTCTTTCACAGGGTTATTTCCCAGCGCTGTGTAGAAACTGCAAGTGTTTATCAACTCCCGCTGGGTGTCAAGAACAAGAACGCCAAAAGAGACAGAGAGGAAATCAGCTGCAGCTTACACAACCGAACATCTCCAAAGGTAACACGCAGCTGTAGAAGTTGTCATTTTTTTCATTTCAATCTGACTCAGAGGGAAACAGTGAAACGTCTCTCTCTCTCTCTGCAGCAATGTGATGATTCAAGAGACCTTTTGTACGTTCCCAAATCCCAGCACCAACCCCCAGTGCACAGTGTCCAAACAGCAGTGTCTGGCACCGACATAAAGTTCTCAGGCGGGAACAGCGGTTTGATTGGCTGGCTGTTGTGTCAAGGCCAGGCTCTCAAGGCAGAGAGAAGAAGAAAAAAAACTATAAAACCATGAAACACTACAAGTGGCTTCAGATCTCTTCTCTGCAGCAGGTGGTGATGTTCAGTGAAGGGCTGTGACCTCTGGCTTATGACCTGAGTTTCATCTCTACATTTAGGCAAAACATTGTGTCAGACACCAAGCTGTTATTAATTGTACATGGAGCAGTGTATTGTTGTTTCAGCAACTTTTCACCTTCTTGCCCAATAACTAAACATATTTAATAGGAATCAGACTCATTTTCTTACTGAAGAAACTGAAATCACATTTGGTCTATGAGAAAGAAACTTTCTCACTCTACTCATTTACTGAGTAAGAACTTTCATTTGCGTTTCCTTTAATCCTGATGTTGCAAGGGCTTTCAAACTTGTCAGACTTCCCTTATATGAAAATAAACCAACTCTTATCAGAACAATAAGAGCAATAAAGCACCTAAGGGTGTTTAAATGCATGAAGCCAGTCTTTCTGGGAGTGCCATGTGCCATATCTACTGTTGATTTACAGGAGAGCAATACAGACTGAAGGGTTTCCAGTAAATCACAGATAGCAACTGACAGTTTAAAATAAACTGAAATTATTTGAATAGTAAGGAATGATGTAGAACATAAGGGGATATCATGTGGGCACCTATGAGTACTATGCTGTACTCTCTTTTTTGTTGATGTTCTGCAAAGCTGACTCATCCTTCGTGACACACCAACAATCGGGCCCCATGAGTAATGATGACAAAACAGGCTGCAATTCCACCTGTGTAAGAAGAAAAGAGGATTAGTCAGACAGAAGACGCCGTACAGGTGATAAATAGTAAACATGTTCATGTAAGTCAGAAGTGAGCATCAAATCTAATCTAACACCTACCTCCTGAGCCTCTCTGTAACAATGAGCTGCATGTGCTGGCTTTTCATTGGTGAAATATTGTTCCTTGTTCATTGCACTGAAAGGGGAAAAGAGCACCAGATCAGGTACAGCATGTATGAGCACGGTAATCACATGAGGTCAAATGAGTCAGTCAGGCGTAGCTGAGACGGGTAAACAAGTCCAAACTACATGTTATTGTAACAAAGTGTGACCTAGCTGCTGTCTAGCAGGATATACTGGTTACAACTGCATCAGTGTCACTGGGTCCTTATCACCAAGACTGTACTATCATAACATTACTGACTGTTCAGGACAGTGAAAGCCAAATAATTACCTAGCACATGTACAAATAGGATCTCATGGCCCTGTTCCTTTTCCAAGTTGTTGTTAAAAATCATCCTGTTTTCCTTTTCAGTCATGGATTATTTGATTATAAAAGGTTTTGTTTGACATTTGGTTTAAGCCCAAAAAGAAGGTGTTCTTTTTTTTGGATGAGGCACGCCATCTATTCAAACATTTAAAAGAAAAAAACAGTATATCATAATGCTCTGGAATTGGACTTTTCCTTTTTATTTTGATTCCTACCATCCAAAAAGTCCTGTTTGTTGATGGAGTTAATCTAGTGTTTTGGTTTTTAAAGGAAGCCCCAATTCTAAAGGAAAAGTTTTACATTTTGGTAAATACACTCATTTGCTTTCTTGCAGAGAGACAAGTTAGACGAGAAGATCAATACCACTCTCATGTTGGTACAGTGATATGATGCTTAATTCAGTTGCTGTTTGGCTTAGTTGAACATAAAAACTGGAAATAGGGGGAAACAGCTAGCCTGTCTAAATGTAACAAATCTGCCTACCAGCACCTCTAAAGCTCACTTATTAATATATTATATTATCCTGGAGCCTCACTGTGAATGGAGATTCACAGAAGTTACTGGTCCCAGCCAAGAAATAGTCTTGCACATAACAACTTGTTATTTTTTTGGACAGATTAAACAAATGAGATATAATGTGTGAATTAGTGAGCTTTAGAGGTATTTGTAGGAATATTTTATTTCCTTTGCACAGAGCCAGGCTAGCTGTTTCCAGTCTTTATGCTAAGCTAAACTAACCCACTGCTGGCTGTAGCTTCATATTTAACGAACAAATGTGTGAGTGGTATCAATGTTTTCATCTAATTCTCAGTAAGAAAACAAATAAGTGTATTTTCCCAAATGTTAAACTTTTCATTAAAGGGACTATGACTAAATCATTTGTTGCTTTCAGTATCTATGAATAAAATATTTGCATAACAGGTGCAAAAAAATATGTTCAGTTCACAGAAGTCCTGTAGAAACCATGTGTAAACAGCTTGTATATTCAGGTATGTACTGTACAGAGTGTTCAGGCGTTCAATGTGCAATCAGGCAGCACTGACCTGCATAGATATGTGCAGTTAAGAAAACATACAAGCTGAGGCATAGATTATCCCACAAAAGCAGTCCAGGACTGTTTGTATTGACAGTGCCACGCTGGTTTCTTTCTTCATCTGCAACAACTAGTAAACTGAGACTGGAGGGAAGACGAGGAAGCATTGTGAGCACTCAAAGGTGCTTTGTGAGGCACCTTGCAGGAAAGGGGTGGAGGTAAAAGGGGGTCGGTGCATCAGTTCACAGAAGGGTGGGGGGTGTTGTTGAAGATGGAGTTCAGTTTGGTCGTCATCCTCCCTCTGCCTGTGCCTCTAGGCTGTCCATGTTCAGCCACACAACAGAGGCAGCCTTTCTCACCAGTATGTTAATCCTGCCTGCCTCCCCCGCCTCGATGCTGCCTCCTCGGCACGCCACCACAAAGAACAGAGTGCTGGACAGCACTCATTGATAAAACATGCTGAATTGTCTGTTGCATAATTCGATAGGAGGCAGCCTCCTCAAGATGAGTACTCAGTTGGATGACGTGAACGTGACGACTGTCATGCATGTAGAGTTGAGTTCATAAGCACGAGCTGAAATCAATGTCACTCACTTGACCCTGGGCTGACGCTGAGCCACTACTGTTTACTGCCATCATTGTTCCTTCACATCACAGCATGGAGGCTTTGTCCACTCCACACAATGCAGCTCAAAAGAGCAAAATGAAGCGGACACAGTTTTGTTTTTGCACCCATTTGCTGGTCAGTAGTGACCCTATTCATAATGCATTGATCAGTGCAGCGGCTGGAGAGGGATGTGCCTCGCAGGCACCGGTGAGGGGACCTGACTCTGAAATCCACCATTCAGCTGAGTGGTGAGTCCGCAGGCGCTGCATTAACTCGCCGTGCTGATGCTATAGGATGAGGGTCTCTTTTCTAAGACCATTCAACAGGGGCACTTACATGACACGTCATCCATGCTTGAATCCATGCACACAGTGCTGCAACATTACACTGAAATTAAGCCACAATGATATGTATATTGAGTCCATGTAAAACATTATGACTGCAACTAACAATATTTCCTTTAAATTGATTCATCTCCAGATTATTCATTTGATTAACTGATAAATTCTGTCGGAAAATTGTCATAATTGTTATAATTGTCTCATTATAACTTCCCACACCCAAAGCTGATGTCTTCACAGTCCATACCCCACATACTTCAATACAGAGAAAATAATCAAATCCTTGCATTGAAGAAGATGAAATCAGAGTATGTAGACAGATATGAGCTCCTTCAATGTTTGTTACACAGAATAAATTCTGAAATATACTTAAGTAATGTTAACCAACTTTCTGTAGATATTGTAGACAGATAATCAAAGGCAACTTAAGTTATGATCCTATAAAAACTCCTTGGTCTTGAAGGTCTTGTGGGGAGAAAGCTTTAATATGGGTCTCTGCTGTCTACTTTACGATAGACTGCCAATTAGAGCACTGGGTGACACAAATAAACATATGATCACATGACTTCTGCCCTCATTCCACCTTCACAAGTACTTTCTTTTCCCATTTTCTGCCATTTTCTACTGTTTAAGGCAAACATTCCCCCTCTTTTCTTTAACTCGAGTATTGCATTAACAAACTTGCTTGCAATTGTGCCCGGTTATGATGCGTTATGATGGGCCTGTAATTTGGTGCAGCGTATATTATACTCCCCATTTAAATCGTTATGTGGTGCAGAGAGAGAGAGAGTTCAAAGGGAAAATAGCAAGGTTGAATTTCAAAACATAGGATTTCCAAAGAGGTACTCTTGCATCACATGGCTGTTTTCACCGCTTCGGCCAGAGTGCGCTCTAGAAGTCACCGGGTTCACATGTGGGCGAGGCTCCACACAGACTGTAGCGGTGCACGAACCAAGCTGACCGCGGGGGGACGCGCATGGTTAGAGGAGGAGGAGGAGGAGGGGGGCTTTGAAAGGAAATGTGAGAAGTTGCAGCATCTCCCCTAAAAACTTCTCGCCACAGGTCGTTGCGCGGCGCTCCCCGTAACGACAACCCGACAACCGTCTACAGGGGACACACATTGTTTATCCTCGAATGACCCCAATGCTGAAGCGAGAACATCCCGTTCCTGAGATATTAATAGCTCCCCTTGCGTCACCAAACTGTGGCGGACCGCTTTGCTAGACACGCAAGGGAGCCACAAACTGTGCCAGCAACACATTCTCCTCCAAAGCAAACATGGTTATAAAACAGGTAGTCATCATTCTCCACCAGCTGTCTGCGAGTCTCACAGCCAATGTGATTACCACTTGTAAGTGTTACACACGTTGTTATTAAGGTGGTGAGAGCTGAGCCTCGATGACAATAACTCAGCCGGTGCACATTTGGGGAGTTTAGTGTCAAACTGAAGAGCGGTTTATTTGAGTTTATGCATAAACAGCAAAAAAAAAAAGAGCCAACATTTCATAAAATAAACACTGCATAAGATGTAGAATGCACAGTGCAATTTTCCACCCCAACAATCCCAACACCAGGAGGAGAGCCAGTGTTGTTGATGAGCTGAAAGCCATAGCTTACAATGCACAATAAGCCATATGTTAACTCAGTCCCTTCCCCCAATGCCTGAGCCAAGTGAGGCTGGAGCTACAGAGCCTGGCCCCGCATAGCTCCAGAGGGAGAGAGAGAGGTGGGAAGAGAGTTTCTGTTGCTATGTTCAGTGGGAGTCTCCTGTCTGGAGAATCTATGGGCTGGTGGATTTCTGAGGGCTGACATGGCAGTGTTGTATGTAGGTCAGCAACAGTAAAACAACTTAGGCAGCCCCCAAAGAGCACTGGAGGAAAAGTGTTCTGGCAATGGCTTACAGTAAATATTTACATACAGTGTTACTGGTATGCAAAAAAGTGACTGACTGGGGTTGAGCCACAGCCAGTCATATGGGTGGTGCTTGTGCTAAACCTGACATTTTTCCGAATTCATCTCTTTCATACTGTGACTGCGTGGCTCCTCCACACCTGCACCCACAAGCACAAGAGTTGAGGCGTTCACCACTGGATGATGCATATATTCAAATGCCAAAGAAAACATCCTGTGGAATCATTAAAACTGAAGTCATAGTTTTGCAATATCTCTGTGTTGAAAGTTAAAAAAATAAAGTTGACAAAACAATCTCAGCTTATTGTTCACTTACTTGTTCTGGAGCTTTTTGACCGTATCACATGGTCCTCATCAGCAGATTTGAGTTTTCTTAATTGCCAGGGAAATACAAATGTTCACACTTTGCATGATTTTAATCGCCTCTAGGATCTAATATCAACACTGGCTGCAAAGTTGAGCTTGATGATTAATTCGGTGAGCTTGGAAACAGAAACAAACTCTAACTGCAGATGAGGACCATGATACAGTTGAAAGCTGCAAAACAAATGAATAAATGGACCTTGAGTTGAGATTGTTTGTTTAAAACTGTTGCAAAAGTCAAGAATGCAGTGAACTTTAAAAAGTGGTTGTGTCATCGTGGGCTGAGTTCGATGTACTATTTAAGATCAGGGAACTGTTAATTTTTGACTATTATAAATAATTTATTATTTGATTTGCTGTGTGCTGCATAATCAAGGTACATGCTTTGCTGCAGGGAGCATTTGTGTTATGTCAACTTCTCCGCCAAACAGAACTTCCTGTAAATGTGAAGAAACCGTTTGATATTAAGGGAAATTATTTGATTTGCCCAGATCTGAAACCTCAGCAGAAACAAACAGACAAAGGCTCAAGCCCTAATTTGATTCAATGATCGGAGTGTTTAGCCTCAGTCAGCTGGGGTCTTTAAAGATTTTTCTGCTCTCGCAGTCCCAACCGATTACCTTATTGCCGTTTGCTTAGTCTCCCACCACCATCTGTGTTTCAGATCATCCAAGGCAGTTCTAATTACAGTCACAGGCAAGAGCCCATAGATAATGACAATGCTGCTATGATCAGCAGGATTAGACAGGTGCTTGTCGACTTGGGATTTTATGGTCTGTAACACACCCTGGACAATCAATGTGGAGATGAAAATCTCACTGTTTCGCCTCCAGCTCAGATACACCATCAATGCAGTTTCTTTTATAACAAACAGGTGTTTTTTTCTATGTCACAGTTGGAAGTAAGAAACACTTTTGGGTCACCAGGATGTGGAAAACCCTCCTGTAAATCAAACTTGTTTTGTTCTTTTAGCTCTTTAGCTCATCAGGAAAACCCCTCCAATGGACTGTTTGGCCACTTATCATCTAGAAAATGACCTAAATCCATTTAGAAACAGTGTATTAACATTTAGAACTGCACATTTGATGGATACAATGAGAACCAGGTATATGGGACCAATTTCATTTGTCTCATTCAGCATAGGACACCTTTGGGGTATTGATTATGTGTAACTGGTTAATTTTCCCCTATTGATTATAAAACAGAATTCTGGCTTGACGTTTACAATATTTTTTTTTAAGTTTTATGTAGATGAGTAAGTTTAGGATTTTATTTTCACATTTCCTCATGCATCTGCGGTGGGTGATATGAATATCTTTGCAAGAGGCTTTTTAATAGAGATGTTGGTTGACGGGTACAAGACTTCAGTTTAGGGCAAGACATTTTGACACAACAGGTCAGGTTGCTATAAAATTTGGCATCAATATTCAGTGTACCCAGAGAGTTATTCCTAATGACTTTGGTGACCCTTTGACCTTTTGTATAGCACTAGCCTCAGGTCAAAACTTCCTCTTCTTAAAGGGGACATATCATGCACATTTCCGGTTCTATATTTACATTCTGGGGCTCTACTGGAATATCTTTGCATGATTTACAGATCAGAAACCTCCTACTTTATCTCATACTGGCTCTTCATGCAGGCCCTCAGCTCAGCCTCTGTCTGAAACAGGCTATTTCAGCTCCTGTCTCTTTAAGGCCCCCTTCCTGAGGAGTCCACTCTGCTCTGACTGGCCAGGCTACAGAAACACACAGTAGTAGTAGGATGTTTTTTTTCTCAAAGCCTTTCTCTAAATGTCAACTTCCTAAATACATCCGTACATATTCAAGCTGAAATCTGATCAGAAATATGCAAGTGGACAATGTGAACAACTCATGGAACAACCTTATCAACAAAGACTACAGAATGGATGGCTGTATGTGGGCACGTGTGAATGATTTGATGTCACTTCAATGAGGAAGTAGAGGTAATTTTGCAAATGGAGTGTTCAGACCAGACAGAAACCTGGGCCTCAGGGAGCATTTTTACATATGTTCACCTCATGTTTTGCAACTATGTTTAATGTATGTAGACACCTGAAACAGTACATAGATAACAGATAATCACAAAAACCATGTTATGATGTTATGTTAAACTCTTTTAAAGTTATCTCAAAAAGTTATGCCTGGATTTCCATGAAATTTGCAGTAGATATTCATGCTTCCCAGAAGATACATTTGTTGACCCTTTGACCCCTCATCTAGTGGCATCATCAAAACTGTCTCTTGTACATAAGATACATCAAAATCGAAAGGCCAGATTGCCAATAAGTCTACTGAGCATATTGATGTTCTCAACAGAATGAATCCTTTCCGTTTTGGGCACTCCCTGTATTTCACTTCCTTAGATCAAACTATCAACTTGAAATGTACAGAGGACATTCAAAAGTAATGGTCAGATTTGTGTGAGTTCTGCTATGCATAACTATAGTTAGAATCAAATTAAATCCACCATTAGTAAGGCCCTAAGAAGGACTAAACTGTTAGTCTGATGTTCATTTCATCCAACTCTTTTGTATTGTGGGCTGTGATAGAAATGGCATGTAAGGGCTAGTGAAGCTTTAGACTTTAAATTGCTTTTCTTAGTGAGTGTTTAACTGGAGCCTTAAACCACATGAGTTTGTGGCCATGTGATAAAAAAAAATGCAAAAACGTTTATTTAATAATTCATTCAGAGATAATAAAAAAACAACTGTATACTTTTACGCAGCACACTAACCCACATCCATGTGCTCCAGTGATTCCAAGTATTTATCGAATAAATGTCTGCACTGTCAGTTGAGACCAGATAAGAATAGTCATGGCTTCCGCATGCCAGATAGCACTATGTTTTACGTATGACCCGTTCATAGAAACATCTCTCTGGATTATTCAGAGCTAGCATGGCATTGAAAACAGCCTGTGGCTCAGATGAAGCACTGAAAATATTGACTGTTTTTGGTTTGTAATGCACAGTAATCCCACTCACAGCAGCTCTTTAGCTGCAGAGGTAATCAAACAAGCATAGCAACGACTATTGATTGTTTTTTTGTTTACATCCGTTTCTGACATTTACATCTATTCAACTGTGGTCATGGTCTGACGCAAATACAACTGTATCATGTGCACTAGGTTCCTGGTGCAAAAAGTGTAGATCAGCAGTTCTGTGCTTTTTGTCTGTCTAGCTGTCTGTTCCCATCTTGCTTCTCTAGAGTGGTACTGGAGGGCAATTCAGGTCTTTCTTTGATCACATTCATGTCCCTTAAAAAGTCAGGGAAGTGTTGGGTTAAAAGGCTTTTCAGTGTGAATCCCACATCTGGTTGTTTGGATGTTGGAAGATAAGTTGAAACTGGAAGTTTATGCAGCTGAGCACAGGACACACCGCCCCCCTCCTCCAGTGAGAAAGATCTCCCTTGCTGCTCCCTGGGAAAGGCTTATGGGCCTCTTGCCTTGACAGTGCAGACACTGCAATCACAAACATGGAGGTTTATGAAACTCCTCTGATCAAAGGAAGGAGCCACTGTTCGGTTCGGTATAACAGATGTGAAATGGAGTCAGTGGTTGGAGCAACTTCCTGCAGGTCAAGAGAGCTGCTGTTTAACAGCCCCACTGCAGCATATGGATTCCCTGTTAACCTTTGTGTGGGCCCCAGGTCAATCTTAGAAATGCCTTACACCAGCATGTGCTCACTGAGGAGCAGAATAGAGATGTGTACACTGGCCGGCCGTTTAGCTGCACCGAGCAGGAGATTCATGGAATGCGTTTCTCCCAGAGGGGCGGGTTTCCAGGAACAGTTTTGCTCTGTTGGTGTGCAATGAGCCAGTCCGTGAGCAGACAGCTGGGTGTGCACGAGCTTGCCCTGGTGTTCACCAGTGAAGTTGTTAGCCACAAGCAGCCGTACAGTCTGCCACGCCTCCTTCCTGTCCACTTCCCTAAAATCCATTTTGTGCTGACAGCAGAGTACAGGGGGACCACTCCTATAAACATATAGACAAGTCTTATCATCTGTGTTATCCTCATGAGTCCTAACTTTCAGGAAGACTTTTGTTTCAACGCCACTTAGCCATTTTACCCTTCACCCTAATCCAGGCCCTTCTTTAGCCCCAGATATTGTAAACATCCTTCAGACATTGTTGGACTCCACAGAGACTCAGCTCTGCAGCTCTTAGAGACGACTCACAGGGGTCTTCCTTTTCTACCTTTAAAAAAACCTCCATAGAATTTACATGTCACATACATCACCTGCTAATTAAACTGGCTTTGAGGAACTAAATTATTATTTTGACAGGAGGATTGTCATGTCATTTTTAGCCTGTCAAGAGTTAAGAGCCTAGCAAAAGTTTACATCCCCTGAATATTACCAGAATCAGCTTTTATCTTATTGTGTATATTCAAAGTTGTGTCAAAGTTGCATATCTTAGATCAGTGATTCACAACCAGAAGCATTGTACACCAGGAGGTACTTCTGCAGCTGCCAGGGGGCACATGGAAAGATTGTGGAATAGTTCATCTGATAGGACTCTGGGGGTACGTCAGACAAAAAGTTTGGGAACATTTCTCTGCACATCAACAAAAACACACTAAGAATCAATTTGAGATATTAAGTATGGAATAAAGAAAATACCAGAAGTACTGCTTTATATTTGCAAGACATCAGCATGAGGTAATGAGCCATAAATTATAGCCTATAAACATATAAAACACCTCTGTTTTTATATTTCAATTCTTTATTGTTTTCCTTTTTGTGGCCAACTGACAATATACTAAATATAAAGATGCCTATTGCCTGTAGCTTTATGTCTTGAAAAACTGACATAGATTTGTAGTTGTATTCTGTTTTTATATTCCCAACATTCACAGTTTAATGGTGACTCAACAATATCAGCAGCCAACAATTCAAAGTTCAGTCAATTTAAAGTTCAGAGACTGAATCTGGTTCATATCCAGGAGTCTGTTCCACACCTCTTAAATATGTCTTCTTGTTAGGTTTAAGACACACAGATCAACTTTTTACTGTGTCACGCCTAATAAGTGGTTATTATGTGGGGAGCTCACAGTGCTACCTATGGGCATGCTGGGAGTAGAGGGAACATGTCCCAACATGATCACTAAAGACCGTTTCCTGCCCCTTATGTTCAGGCAGTGTGTTTGGTCTGCGGAGAGAGATGAAATGTCAGCACTCACACATTATCCCTGTCTTTTAATATCTCCCTCTCCACATGTAATGTTGTGTTTTTAAGCTATTTGTCCAACTGTGTGCATGTTATAATCATCTGTTTGCCCTCTCCTGCTGTACTGAGGGACTGAACACACCTGAAGCATTGTGTCTCAGGTGAGGGTGCAATCTGTTTCCTTAGCAGCCAGGAGAAACACTGGCTATGAGCAGAAACATGCTAGGTTTATTGTTTTGTTATTGTAGGTCACTGCAGATCTCCTTGATAAAAAAAAAAGCAGCACACGCACAAACAAGAGAAGACGTATACGCTTTTGTTTGGTGCTCCTGCAGGTTTCCGCAGAATTCATGCCCCACACTTTTTTGTGTTTGTGTTTCCTTGCCAGGGGTGATGACTACCTCTAAGCACTTCACAGGGACAAAGAAGAACTTCCACAGTACAGTTGAAGTGCACAGGGTGAAACATGCCCTCTTCCTTGAAAGGTGTCTCCTTCCCAGATATCACACGTGGAAGTTGTTTTCACCCTAACCTGCTTTCCAGCTGTTGGCTGTATCCTTTCCAGCTCAAGTGATGAGATTAGTCACACAAGGCATTTACAAATTATCAAGTAAAACAACTGAAAGTAAATTGAGCTTGATGCAAAGCAGAAGCCACAAATAAAATCTGAGGAATGTGGAGGCAGTGCAGTTTGTGAGGATTTTTTCTCATGGTACTGGCTGTGCTGATGGATAAAACAAACAGAGAACATAAAAATACATACAGCATCAAAGCAAAAAAGTCTAACAACCGTTCTGTGACCCCGTGGTCAGAGTTATGCATAAAGTATGTGGACATAAAAGGGGTCAGAGCGCCCTCTTGTGGCTTAAATTGAGCTGTCTCTGCTGTAAAGATACCTGTGCCCACAGGTGGTGTCTCATAGTCAGAGATTTGGAGTACTATACATTATGTACTCCAAGGGTATACTGTTCAATGAATCCTCAAAAAAAAACCTATTTGACACTCATAAAGCTGACACATTAATTTTAACTGAAGAATTAAAAAAAATTAGCATGATGATTAGTTGAATGAACTGATTTAAAATGTATTTCATAAGGCATCATTTTCTAACATGCATTGTAGGCATAAGGGAGATTTATTTTCAGACTACTAACTACTCACCTCCTCTGCCAACAGCCTCTGCCCTGCTGTAAAATGTATTGTTAAGTGTAAAAATCCATTTATTTAATACCACTTTTATGTTGTAATGTAGCAACAAGAGTCATTTAGCTATTTCACTTCTGTTAATGTTGAAGTGACACTTTGAAAATGATAATGTAGTTATGCTGGCAGCTTTTAAGTCAAGATTCAGCAAAGTTCTATGCGTCTGGATGTGTGAAAATCTGAATCAAAGAAATAGAATTTGAATACAAAAAACGCATTTAAAATCATGTTTCTTTCATTTAAGCTTTCTAACACAGTTATTGCATAATGCCCAATGTCACTCAAATCTTCACCAACACCACACATTCATGTTAATATCCCTTCTTGCTCCTGCCCTCTCAGAACTCTACTGTCTTCTGGAGACAAATAATCTCCTCCACTGACACATGCAAAGCCACCAACAGATGATAAATCTCATTTGTGTCTGCTTACTAGGAGAAATTACGCATTATCCATTCTTAGAGGCAGACCACACTAAGACACACATGGCTACAGATCCTCCATTCATGTTTCTTGTTATTTGTTTACTGTTTTCAATATATTTTTTGTGCCATGTTTGAGATAAAGACTGGAGGGATACATTCTTCACTTTCCAAAACAAGTACGCTTGTATGCTGATGCTCGGGCTGATAACAGCACAGTAGGTACTTGTTGATTGCATGTTTTGGATTTGTAGAATAGTTACATTTTTGCTGCACTTACACATAGTTTCTGCTGGGATTTTTATTTGCAACAATGTGCTTCTGTGAATATTTTGTTTACATACTTATATACTTTCCTGGAGGTGGATCAGTCTATATTTTAAGACCAAAGTACAAAAAGAGTACAAATATGCCAAATATATTGGGCTCAATTTTGGGGAAATGTGAATTTGATGATGCATCAGACATCTAAAATGTAGCCAATAATATACTACAGCTTCAATAAAGGCCTGGGACAAACTGATACACCATATCCAGCATGTGATACTATTAGACAGAGATGATTTTTTAAGTTACTTAGTAGGAAATTAAAATGAAAAAAAGGGTTTTGCCAAGGAAAATGATGGAATTACATTAATATAGACAAGGTCAGTTTGGCGAACTATTGCGATCATTATTTCCTACTTACAACCATTCCAGTTAGTATCCAGTAGAGGGAGTTGCTGGATATCTAATTTGTCTGTCTAAGCTTGACTGAAACTTGAGTCTTTTCCCATCTGTTGCTCAGATGGCTGCCTTTTGTTTGATTTGAAGAAAATGCCAAATGTGCGTACAAAAATGCATACACTTTGTTTTTTGATGTATGTAACATCTTGTAATAGATCTGCTATATGGTAGCAGATGATTTAGATTTGTATATTTAGAAGCTGAGGTGCTGAAATTTGACATTTTCTGCTCAGCTAAACATTCAGAAGAAATGATGAGCCACAATGACGTTGCATAACAGGTTTCACTTGGTGTGGAAGTTATAAATTCAGCATTAAAGTAAAACAGTTCATTACTACTAATGTTCGTTTTTTCATATCCCAAGCCCTGTTAATGAATAGCAAACTATTTGTCAGGGTAGGCCAAATGCAAAGTGGTATTAAGACTTAATAGTTTCATTTTCCATTAATTTTGTATGTTTTATATAACAGGTCAAACTCTTAACAATACTTAACATGGAGCTGCTCTAAATCTGTGTTGAGGGACTACTTTATGTGGAAATAAACAAAATATTAACAATAAAATGTTGCCTTCAAGTGGGAATGAGGGATTAGATGCAAAACTATAACAGCTATTACAGGACATTATGTCCTGATGGAAAAAGACCACAGTTCTTTGAGACTGGTTTAAACAATGTACAAGATGTGCAGCTTGAAATTATTGGAGATAATATTCCTGGTGTGTTTCTCCCAGAGAACTGTCCTCTAGTAGATTCAAAGTAGTGTTCATCACTGAGAATTAATCTTGGCTTTTTGCCTCTGCATCACACTCTGTATCTCTGCATACCTTTCTGTTTGCACCCTGATGGGATGCTCCTGTCTTCCCTTTCAGACATACTGAGCCTCATCTGGTGGGACAACCTTTGGCTTTCCGCCGGCTAACTTTAGACTCACAGCATGGTCTCTCTAAGCCTTTTTTGGGGTTGTGGTGCGCCAAAGTAGATTTACCTTCAATAACCATTTATTAAATCTCTATCCATTAGACTCTGAGGCTTCATAAGAGCCGGCTGCATTAAGCCTGATTATGGGATGCCCGGCAGAGGAAAAGGGTCTATGTGTCAAGTGTGTCATCGAGTGATTTATATCCCCAGCCGGGATCCCTGTCTTGTCAGTCGGGAGTAAGCTGAGCGAGGAGAGAGAAGCACTGAAACCTTAACGATGGTGAATTTTGCTAATTTTTTAAAGTGCAAATCCAGAGGTTGTCGTCAAGCCTCGTTCCTGTAGTGGCTTTCTAGGGGTTCTGTCTGTTTCTAATGTTGATGTCGCTGGTGAACTCTGACCTGTTGCTGCTCTCGAAGGATCCCTGTCTAAAG
Source organism: Euthynnus affinis (assembly GCA_029490765.1). NCBI lineage: Eukaryota > Metazoa > Chordata > Actinopteri > Scombriformes > Scombridae > Euthynnus > Euthynnus affinis. The sequence continues at coordinate 17,191,815 of CM055844.1, read as the reverse complement.
TCAGTCTGACTTGCTTCTGTGAAGCATACTCTGAGTCTTCAACATGGACAAGGGCCCCAGTGGCACCTTTAAACGGTCCTCCCTCAAACGCTCCACATCTGGCTCGCAGAAGGTAAGATGAAGTCTGTTCAGCAGGCAAGTGTCACATTCAACAGGTGATTAGGTATTACATACTGAGTTTGTTCCTTCCACTGATTTGTCTTGAAAAAGTTTCATGATATCCTGAACTTTTTTATTTAATCGTGGCATTCATTTTAAGAGTTAGTTAAATGTTTGGTGTTGCTCCAAAGACTTTTTATTTATAATAACTGAATCTTAGTTGCTCTTTGTTTAACTTTTTGTACCCAGAAACCATATGAATGTTCTGATAGTGGCTTTTGGTGCACAGTATGTCACATGGAGCATTACTATGAGCTGGCCATACTCCACATTAGGTCCTAACCAATCATTTTACAGACACTGTGTGTAATGACATGCTCCATTCAGGACTGCTAGTCATATATCTTGGTGTGCACATGGTCTGCACTCCCACCCCTGCAAACTTACTTTTAAGTGATATTTGAAGCTGAGCAGGCTTCAAGAGCCGCTCGCTCCAGTACTGCTGTTTAATCCTTCATAATGGCCCAGTATGGACAACCATGGCTATGACAGATTAAGGATTTTTATATATTTCTAAAGTCTGCTTTCATGTGATTAACACACTCCTGTTAACATGTCCTTGAAAGCAAGGAAGATGTAATTTGTGCCTACACGCATGCTTCTACTCCCAATCCATCGTGTATTCTGGGATTAGAGCACACACACTACAGACTAATTCAGTATACACTCTTGTGGATGCATGTAAGTACAGAACAGAGGTGAAATGTTGAGGAGGCTAAACTATAAAAAGACTTATTGAAATAGTTTAAAAGGGAATACATTTAAACAAAGTTTTCCAAAAAAAACCCCATTAAGATGGAAAATAAATCACACATTGTGTAAGATAAAGCACATAAAGCACATTGGACTTTTGTTTTTATAGATAACATATAGTGCATATTCATAATTAGTAAATTAAAAATGTATATTTTAAATATCAAGGGAATTGCTCTCTATGTGGTTAACTCAGCCTGACTCCTGATGTATATTTTTAACAGTAAATCTGACGCAGACATCATCAGACAAATTTAGTGTGATGGGTTTCTGTACATTAGAGCAAGCTTTATTTGGCGAGATTAATATTCTTTGTATAATCCAGAGCCTTTTTAAATGAGGTTTTTTACTCTGTAAAGCAATCAGCAATGTCATGGCTCTCAACTGAATAGCGCTGCACTTTTAATGAGATCGGATATGTTGCTAAATATAAACTCATCAGCTACAAAGACCAGACAGCAAAGATATAATAATTGTCCTTTTTTATGATCATACATATTCGCAATGTTGTGATGACAGTTTTTAATCACGGCTTTATCTGTGTTATTCAAATGACAGGCGTATACTTCATCATTTACAGCGGGTCATGGTATAGAGAAGGATTTATTTTTCATCCAAAGTATAGTACATCATAAATAGAGTAAAGGCAATACCTCTTTGAATGCAGTCTGGGTGGATGACACTCAAATTAAAAAATGAGTGTTAAAGCTTTGCTTGTTATTAACAACAGAAAACGGCACTGTTTTAATTTTTAAACAGGCATCTCATGATTCTGGTGTAGAATGGGTTGATAAAACACATTTTTAGAAAGGTAATGACCATATCCTAATTATTATATTCATTTTAATGTATTCACATGATACTAATCTGTTGCCATGAATCAACTTAGCAATGCATTCATGTCCCTCTGTGATGTACTATACAAATAACACTATTCACCAGCAAATAAGCTGCCTTCACTGACCTTTTTACCTCTTTTACTGAGAAATTGAAGCTTCCTGTTCAATATTTTCTATAGTCAGGTTTTTAACTATTTACAGATGGATTTCAGGATCGAGTCCTAAATTGAATTAACTATATAAAAACTGCTAAGGCAACGTTTAGAAGCTCTGAAATTTTCACAATGGGGTTTGCAGGGTCATATGACTACAGGTCAGGTGAGAGCCAAGAATCCTCAAAAGCTTTAAGGCTCAGGTCAGGATTGAGCAGAAACGTCTAGAGCCGGGGCTGGGGCCAGGCTATGTGTGAAAGTCAGAAAAGCTTGTGAAGAAAGTAAGATGTTCAAATGTTGCAGGATCTTGTAGTAAAAGTCTTTTTACTGGGTTTCTCATAACTGAAGTACAAATATAGCAGCATTGTTGGTATGAAAGTATGGATTAAAACTAATAGAAAAAAAACTAATAGAAAAAAATACAAGCTAAAAGGAAACTGAAGAAGAATTTACATGATTTACATGATTACCCCATGAAATGATTTGCTTCAGTCTCTAAGGGAACTCACTTTTATTTATTTTGCGAGATTATAACACTCAAGATCAGTTAGATAGTTCTTCATTATGTCATTTTGTTACATATAGTGGCAGTCAAAACTCTTAAAACTGTTGGCTGACTTGCTGTTATAGCTTATGAATTATTAAGTTATTTCACTTAAACTTGTTTCCATGCTGTGAGATGCTTCTTTTCTGATACAAAAAGATCAAATAACGTTTGATAGTTTTTATGCAGGCACGATCTTTATTCTGGTCCCCTGACTATGTAATTTTTCATGTGGTCTCGTTTTTTTTCAGTGAGACTTTCCTTTGGGGAAAACAGGAAAACAGCAGCTTTAAAACATGTCTTATGACTCCCTCAACTCTTGGGGATAATCAGTGACATGTTGGACTCGTGATGGCTAACTGGATTTTCAAAACCCAGGAGGACAATGAGTGCATTTACAAACTGCAAACAGTTAGATCCACAGTTGATGCAAATTTGTAGAGAGCCTGTAACTCGAGTGTGTCGCTTTGTCCAAATATCTTTCCCCTCAAGTGAAAATAAGTAAAAGGCAGCTTTTTATTCAGTCCACGTGGGATTCGACCATGAGTCTGAAATATTTTTTTAGACAGTAAAGGGGTCTACATGCGTTTTCTTCCTGTCACATTGCATCAAACTCCAACCACATCGCCATTCAGTACCAAAGCCGAGCAATTAGTTGCTTTTATCTTCAACCCTGGTGACATCACATTCCACATAGGACCCCCAAATCCTTTCTGATCCATTTCACTTGTGCTGATGAGGCTTTTGTTGTGTGAATTCCACCGTTTCTGCAATATTCAGAATAACTGATGTGTTCGTTTGGCACATCTGACATGATTTGTTTTCAAATCTGTTGAGCAACAGACTGTAAAAACAATAAGAATTCAATGATTTAAAACTAAATTAAAATGCACTGAACTAGACCAGGTCAGATGTCAGCGTACAGAAATACAGCCATCATTATACCTTTTCCTTATGACTGGTGGGGCTGAAAAGTCCATGTAATTGCAGCTGCACTGGAACAAATTTGCTGTGATCTAGTTGCTCACTAAGCTGTGGGTCAGGAGACTTGGCCCATGTGATTCAAGTGCAAAAAGGCATGAATGTATGGCACATACTGTGTGTGTCTGTCTGCAATCTTGATTAACTAAGTACTGCATGGTGAAACCAGTAGAAGTAGTTATTCATAGAGAGAATTAGAATAGAAAGATATGCATGTGCCACCAGAGACATACATTGTGTTATAATGTAATAAAAAATCAATACAGTTAAAAGAGCATGCTTAAGTAGAGGTAATAAATACACTCAATACTTTTGCATGTGTCCCTTTCAGGAACCCAGCAACTATAATTTCCAATCTCACACAACTGTCTTTTGTTTTGATCGATCATTTTCTCAGAAAAGTCTGCGTGTTGGAATGAATGTTGTTTATTGTTATCGAGGCTTGGCTTAAGTCTTGTTAATTTGCTTGTTGTGTCACAATCTGATCCTGCAGTATCTAATTCTTCAAGGTTTTTGTTGTAAGTGCTCAAAGGCAGCTCTAACGAGGCAGCTGGTTGCTGACTGGATTTTGGTTTTAATTGCTGTGGTTAATGAGTTTAAGTAAGCTGAAATAACTGCGTCATACTGGCCAAACCCCTCTGGAAATGCGCTTTGTTTTCTTCAACTATAATTAACAACGACCCACGTGCATTTTTTACTAGAGCAGGACCAAAAGAAAGGGGAAGTTAGGCAGATATCTCTCTGTGTGTGTCTTTCTTAGTCATCAACCACCAACTTCCCTTTTCTTTTTCACTGTGAGTTACAGTCAGGATTCAAACTGCTAACTTCAACCATATAAGGAGCGCTTATCAAACCATTTCACATGAGGAAGGTTTTAAATGGATGTCTACAACTTTGCACTTGTTAACTCCATCTCTGCCTCCAGCTCAACTAAAGCTTTCCTCTAGTTATTTAAGCTTGTCCCCAGAAGCCCTTAATAACTTTAAATAGTCTTCATTACTATATACTGCTTCATAAAGTCCATGTATAATAAACAGGATTCATTTTATACTTTTACGCTTGATACACTTTAAGTACTTGATATCCAAATCATCTGTTTCGGCCTACAGCTTAAATAGACAGCAGCCAGTAGGATAAATCTCATATATATTTTTAAAGTAACATCTTGTTTCATTCAGGCCGCTGGAAGCTCTTTATCTTGTACGTTGTGAAATACAAATCCACTCAACATTACCAAAATTAAAAATCAAGATTAAGAGAATATTGAATAGCTAGTCTGCCGAGTTTTCTTTTCCTCCACAAAAACAGCGTGGGTGGAAATAGAGATTAACTGCAATTAGCATTGACTGACCTTGCCCCCAACTGGAGACCAGTCATGTCTTAACAAGGCGCCTGCCAAAAGAATGCCTGCATCCAATTCTCTCAATTATGCAAATTGGGTTGAAATCAAAGTAGTTGGAGGGGGTGAAAATTTTCAAATGAAAAGTTGGGGAGCCTCTGAACGAGACTGCAGCGCTTTTAGGTCGTCCACTCTTCTCCGTCTTCTCACACAAGCTAAGATCTTCCACACTGTGAAGTGAGGACAAAGAAAGGAGTTTCAACAAATTGGGAGATTAGGGGCCGGTTATCAAAGTAGATTTATTGTGCCTTGTTCAAGCGAAGGATGAAAATACCCTGTGGGCATGGAGAAGGGGTCATGGGACTCCCAAAAGGATTACCTTGAACTGGAGTCATGAGACTTGGGTGAACAAAGACCCTGCTCACATGCTCATCATATTAACTGGCCCTCATAAAGTGAAGAAGTTTCATGTCCTGTGGGATTCAATGAGACCACTTGACTGGGAGTGCAGCACCAGGAGAAGGCTCTGCTGGAGGAGCAGCAGACTTCTTCTGTACTCTTTAGACTTAAACTCCAGCAGCATTAGAGACAGGACTCTGCAGCTTGGACAGAAGATTGTGTGTAAGTGTATCTACATTTTATACCTGCAACTCTTAAATGCTCTTTTCATTTCAATTTATTTTATGACTAAATTAGTAGACCGACTGGCAAGCGGTGCGCTACAAATTATAGACCCTAGAATGTGGATTCAGATGGGGTGAATGTGAGTGGGCAGCACTGTTTTGAGTTCTGGTTGCTTACTGAACCGTGATAACACTGAGATGGAAAACTGCTGAGACAAGACAGACGGCAACAAACCGCACTGTGTCTCGGACTTTCGGAAAACGCAAAAGGGCGGTAATACTTTTTTGCAAAATACTACAGTATTAGTAATTTCACATGCAATCAAATAGTTTAATAGGAGCTTTTTTATTTTATTTTATTTTTAAATTGTTTTACTGATTTAGAAAAATAGTTATTCAACATATTTACTTTATTTACTAAATCAAGTCATTATCTGACTGTTTTGGATTGAGATTAAATGAGACAAATCTTTAAGGATTCTGGTGAGAAAATCAAGTCAATGCAGTAACAAACAATAATCAGGTACAGAATGAAAACCTTTTTAATATAATGCATGGATGGAAAGATGAAGTATGTGGATTAAAGCATATAGAGCAGCAGCAGTACTGCAGCACTTGATCTCAAATAGAAATATGTATTTATAGTGTGTAGACAGACTGTAAAAAACAAAACAAAACAAAACAAAACTATAGACCTGATTGAACAAAGTTAATATTCAAAGAATTTGGCTTCTCATTAATAATAATATAATATAAAATCAACATATAGGCTAAAAGGTGTCCAGAGATTTGCTGTGGATAGCTTTCTTTAATGTAGAGCATACATTTACTGTTTATTATATGGATTGATCATACTTGTATATTATATTATTTACAGTGTTGCAGAGCAGCCGCCCTGCTGCAGCTCCCTACTGGCTGAAGCTGTGGCCATTCAGATAGATAGATAGATAGATAGATAGATAGATAGATAGATAGATAGATAGATAGAGAGAGAGAGAGAGAGAGAAAGCAAGAGAGAGAGATTGAGAGAGAGAGAGAGAGAGAGAGAGAGAGAGAGAGAGAGAGAGAGAGAACAGTAACTGTACTGTGTTATGGACACTTGTGATTCCCGATCACAAGACTTCATTAGAATTTATCTATGGTGGTTTCATTTACACGCACATGGCTTCAGGCTTATAGGTAAAGTTCAATTGAGATCTTGCACATTAACTTTATTTTAAGGTATTAAAGCTGTTAAAAAGTATTACTATTGTTTTTTTTTTTTTAAATTTCCCAGTGTTTTCCTGGAAAGATTTGCTTCCATTGCTTCGGTTTTAATTGGGCCTCTGCTGTCAACAATGGCCTTCAGAGAAACTTTGCTTTGAACTCAGGTTATTTTTTCTCAGCACTGGAAAAAGATTTGATTTGACATAGTGTGGGTGCAGAGTACTTTTGTGTGATATTTCTCACTGGTGGATAATGAAGCTCTAGCAGACAATGAAAGGTGACTAATTCCACAGAGTTGTTCAGCGACATCAGCTCTGCTCTAATAATCTCAAGAATAACTGAAAATGTTCTGGATGAAACCAGTTGATCCTCGGGTTGATTTAAATATGCCAAACAATGTTTTTACCTGTTCATACCAGACAACATGCAATTTAAGCTGGATTTATATTTAAGTCTCGGCAGAAACCTTTCCACTTTGAATATATTTCTATCCTCTTTGTCATCTGTGGGTTTCTTCACAGGATGCAAATAGTACTCACATTTTAGCCAGGATTACTGTAAAGAGGATTTTGAAAGTGAAACTTTTCAGATATCGGCAAGGGTGATCTCCTTGTGACTCCGATATGACAGCATGTGATTTAAACTAACATTTTTCTTCTCTCTCAAATCTTCTCTTTATCAGGCGCAGAGAGCTTGGATTGAGAGGACTTTTCAAAAACGAGAATGTATTCACATATTTCCCAGCAAGGACCCGACCAGGTAATTATAGTTATATTCACCATGAGTAATGTTTTAAATTGATTAGAAAACATTTCTCCCTATTTATTGATTTACACATTCATGACCCAGGCACAGTCCTGTGTTTGTTGAGGCATGTATTTCCAAAGAAATGGACACAGTCATGAAAGAGCAGCTAAAGGAAATGTATAGGGAAAAAAGCTTTCATGGGCAGACAAAACAACAGTACTTGTCATGATTCCTTCCCTTGATGCCATTGAGTATTAATAATTAATATTAAAGTAATCAACAGTTTATGTCTGAAGTTCAGACACAAGGGACCAGGCCACACAGCTTTTGAGTGATTCTTGTTCTGTGATCTATCTAGATGTGCCTGTGGTCAGCTGACTACGCAGCACGCGGCCATCCCTCCCGGTGCCACCTCAGTAGAGGAGACACACCAGCTGGTACAGATTGACAACCCGAAGGATAAATGGAGTGTGATCAAGCACACCAGGACCTACCCAACAGATGCCTTCGGTGTAATCGAGTTCCAGGGTGGAGGATTCATCAACAAGGCCATGGTGAGGTTCAGCAGTGAAAAATGGCCTCTCTGTTCACACAGTTGGTCGTGTATGAAATTACAACAGCATGAGAGCATTGAGGGGATGTGATGTGACCTGTACACCTTAAAACATTTAAAACTTAAGGCAGAAAGGACTGTGCTGAACTCTTCCCATCTTTTCCTACCTTAGTATATCCGGGTATCCTATGAGACAAAGCCTGACAACCTGCTGCATTTGATGGTGAAGGATTGGCAGTTGGAGCTGCCCACCTTGCTCATCTCTGTGCATGGAGGTCTCCAGAACTTTGACCTCCAGCCCAAGCTCAAGCAAGTTTTCGGCAAAGGCCTGATCAAAGCCGCTGTCACCACCGGAGCTTGGATCTTCACGGGTGGAGTCAACACGGGTAGGGCACTGACAGTTCAGGATTATGTTTTTAATGTTCACTTAACAAATAACAGTGTGTGACATTAGTAGATTACCTTTGCTCTCAATTGTCATTACATAAAACCTATTTTGCAATTTCCTAGGGGAGATTTGACTAACCCATTGTTACAGATTTAAGCACTATAATTAGAGCTTTTGTGGGAAAATTCATTATAAATGACAATCTGTGTGGAGTTTGTGTGCAGTAACCACAGTGTGTCCCATGATGCATTCCCATTAAGCACTTAAAAGAGGCATTATTCATGTTGCTATATTTTCCTCTTTACAACTTAGGGGTGATCCGTCACGTTGGAGATGCCTTAAAGGAGCATTCCTCCAAGTCACGAGGGAAAGTGTGCGCCATTGGAATTGCACCATGGGGGATCCTGGAAAACAAAGAGGATCTCATTGGAAAAGATGTGAGAGCATTTGCAGCTGCATTTAGTTTCCTTTAAAGCGACCTCTCTCACACTAATATTTCCTCTTGAAACATTTTGAGCTTATGTCTTCTTCTCTTTCCAGGTAACCAGACCTTATCAGACGATGGCCAACCCACTGAGCAAGCTGGCTGTGCTCAACAACAGCCACTCTCACTTCATCCTGACCGACAATGGTACCTGCGGGAAGTATGGCTCCGAGGTCAAACTCCGTCGTCTGCTGGAGAAGCACCTCTCCCTGCAGAAGATCAACACCCGTAAGTCACACAGCGGTCCACATGTGACAGAAAGTGTGCTTCATCCTCCATCACGTGTGAGTGTGAACCAGGGTCTTGTTGGAAATGTGGCTGGAGAGCTCCTCTGTGACCTGTGGGCTTCCCTTTGTCATCCTATGCCTGGAGCTCAAATAAGGCAGGGACAGCAAAGGGATGCTCAGCTGTCACCACTGACTTCACTCCTTCCCTCCTCTGGTTTTGTCTGTTCACACATCATATCAATGTGTTCTGTTTCAACATTTCACTTAAAGTACTGTTACTGTTGGGTTATCATAACTATAAGATGATACTTCAGTAATAAATGGATGAATGGAAGGAATGACTATTTTTGCTGTGTTTTCCAGGTCTGGGCCAGGGGGTCCCTCTGGTGTGTTTGATAGTGGAGGGGGGTCCCAATGTTATCTCCATTGCCCTGGAGAGTCTGAGAGACGAGCCCCCCATTCCTGTGGTGGTGTGTGACGGCAGTGGTCGAGCTTCCGATATCATTTCCTTCGCACACAAGTTCTCAGAGGATGGAGGGTGAGATTTCAGATGATTTTCCCCTTTTTGATGTTAGCTTTCCTGCAGGAAAAAGTAGAACTCTCATCTTTGAATCTCCTCCTCCAGCCTGGTTAATGACGACGTCAGAGACCAACTTTTGGTGACCATACAGAAGACTTTCAATTATACCAAAAGCCAGTCGCAGCAGATCCTGCTCATGGTTATGGAGTGCATGAAGAAAAGGGAACTGGTGAGTAGAAGGATAAACAAGTGAATCCTCATAAAGGAACAAAAGTAAGGTGTTAATATACTAGTGTCTCATATTTCACAGTTGTCAGTTGTATTTGAAAATGTTTCAATCAATAAACATATTTGAGTTGTGAAGCATTTGGTCTCCATCGTCATTCATCCATTTCACTCATCTTTGTGTTTCCATTAACATATTGAATAAACATAATCCCCACAACCTGCTTGTCATTTCTCCTTCGTGTTGTGATCATGTGTGGTACTGTATGTCATATAATCTGGGGCATTCGCAGCTTCATCATCAACCCTTATGTATAAGTACACATCTGTAAAGTGGTGATGGGTGTCATATTCTGCTGCATTAAACTGTTTACTTTCATGTAAACAATGCAGTTTGCTGCTGTTTGCCACTAAGATGAAGCGCACACCCCAGTAAGAGTCTTCACGGATAGCCGATTAATCCCAGAGCTGAGAGTGTTTCTCCAATGTGTTTGCCGGAGACCCTTGATAAATACATAGCGGCAGCATTTATGCATCTCCAGCAGATTTCCGTAAGTGATGTGATTAGTAGTTTATAATACCCAGCGGATATAATCTCCAGACTCTATACATTTGGGGGGTAAAGATCAGCGCACACTACCACCTGCTTAGCAGAGGCTCTTACTTCATCCATTCACAGTAAGCATGCACCACACAGATGGAGGAGAGGATCCATCTCCCTAATCCTCGGCTAGGTTCCTCTCTCTCTCTCCACTCCCTCGGATTTTTTCAGTCCCCAAAGTGCTATCACTTCACCAGAGAGACTGCATCCTCTATCCCTGATGTATTAGACTGCCTAATGCTTCAACATACCCAGATAAGCAACTTAAACTGCTTTTTTCAAAGATCATACGGCAGTGGGCTTTTCCCTCGTACCATTTGGTTTGCGCTGATACCCGACCCAGACCATGTGACAGAACTGCCAAATTATTTGAGCTCTTTATATGCAACTAAAAGGTCACACTATTGCCTGCTATTAATCCAAAGTGCCATGACTAACCTACAGGTGAATCAGTGTTACCGTCTAGTACCCACATAATCCTTTCATCCTAAGTGCATCCAATGTGAACAGCTGGGTTAGACAAATAAAAATACAGATTTAAAATGCTGAAATTTGCAGTGATGTAACACTAGCAAACAACATTTAAGCGAATTATGGGTTTACGATTTTGAAAAAAAAAGTTTCCCTATTTGCAAAAACAAAGGACACAGCACAGCACACAACTATCTGGAAGAGTAACGCAAGTTTTCAATCTTCATACTGATGCATGCTGCTTATTATCGACGCATCCTGAGTCCAGCTCTGAAATCTCTGGCACCATGCCACGCATTCATGCCAACCTAATCCCATTTACCACGGCTGCACATGTGACAGACCCGTCAGCGTAATTTCATTTGATATAGTCGAGTCTATAACAAGGCAAGCACTATCACTCTGTCTGACAAGTAAATTAGCCACAGTGTGCTGGAGTGAGAGGTCCTGCTGAAAGAATCTCGCATCAGCTGTCATCACATGTTTACAGCTACAGTTAGAGAAGGGAATACATTCCTTGCATGATTTCATCCATTCATTCACTTATTTATGTGGTTACTTACTAACTGATTCAACCATTATGTCCCTGCTTACTTCACACCTTTACTCAATTCTTCTCTTTTTTGGATTCTTTCTCACACATAGATCACAGTTTTTCGAATGGGTTCTGAGGGACAACAAGATATTGAAATGGCCATCCTCACTGCCTTGTTAAAAGGTATTATCTGATTAAATATCTGAGCAACAAAGTCAACTTACAATACATATACTTGTATGTATCTCGGAGCAGTATTTTTCTTACTGTGTACTACTCTCTCCATCTCGCTTCTCTCTCTGACCCTTCATTTGTTTTGCATCAGGCACGAATGCTTCAGCAGCTGACCAGCTAAGTTTGGCTCTGGCCTGGAACAGAGTGGATATTGCTCGCAATCACATCTTTGTCTATGGACACAATTTACCAGTGAGTGGTCCTAACCTCTGAAAAGTGTATATTAATTATTCCACAGGAGTACACTGCAGTTGCAAAGTTAGTGTTACAATCCAAAAATCCTTTGAAATAAAAACCAGGTGTTCTCATCCTATAGCAGAGGGAACGAATGATCTTAAACAGAGGTGTGTTTATCAGAAACACACAAAAAATCCCATGATTCAATGTAATCATCACACAACAGCAATAGAAGAAAAGATGATTGATATGCTGATGTTTAAACAAAGAGGAGCCACAGCTTTCTTCCTTTTTTATTCCTGCTTGGTCAGCCTGCTGGTGCCATGGCCAACGCTACAACTGCTGCAGCCCCAACCCAGGAGAAGCAGAAAAGTCCTGCCACTGCTCCTCGGAATAAAACCAGAGGAAAGAAGGGGAAGGGGAAAGGAAAGGCAAAACCTGAACCTCCAGAGGAAACCGATCCGAGGAAGTTGGAGATGATTCGTTGGGTAAGGCTGGGGTTTATGAGAAAAACTCTCATTTCAGATTGAAATATGAGAGAATAGAATAAAGGTTTTATGCAAACGATAATTACTCTGCACTAAATATTACCTTCTGATTAGGTGAACTCTCTGGAGCAGGCTATGATGGATGCTCTGGTGCTGGACAGAGTGGACTTTGTAAAGCTGCTCCTTGAGAATGGGGTCAATATTCACCACTTTCTCACCATTCCCAGACTGGAGGAGTTATACAACACTGTGAGTCTGACGCACTGCAGCAAATCAAGTCATACAAATCTGACAAATATGAAAAAAGGTTGAAAAAAGCTATTTCTTAACTTTCTTCTTTATTCTCTCAGAAACTTGGCCCTGCAAATACACTGCATGCTGTGGTTAGAGATGTCAAAAAGGTAAAATGATCTTTCCTACTGAGTGTTTTTGCTGTTAATAAGAATATTTTCAGCAACATATTATCTCAACATACTTACTATACTTCATTTTACTTTGGTGATTCTACAGGGGAACCTTCCCCCAGATTATCAGATCACTTTGATTGATATTGGTCTGGTGCTGGAGTGCCTCATGGGTGGAGCTTACAGAAGCAATTACACCAGGAAGGCTTTCCGCAACCTCTACAATAATTTGTATGGACTAAAAAGGGTAAGAAAATAAATTATAATGGCTTGTCCATCATTTAAAATTTTATTTGTTATTAATTGCCATATTTTGACTTTTCTTGCAGCCAAAAGCTCTGAAGCTTCTAGGAATGGAGGTGAGGTGTTAAGACACTTTAAATGAACTAATAAAAAGCACAATTATGATTTTTTTAAACCCACAGAGCAGAATGATCAATAATAATTCTTTCATTTCTTTTGTTAGGATGATGAACCTAGAACAAAAGGCAAGAAAAAGCCAAAAAAGAAAAAAGAGGAAGAGGTGGAAATTGATGTGGATGACCCTGAGGTCTGTCGATTCAAGTATCCCTTTCATGAGCTGATGCTATGGGCAGTGCTGATGAAGCGCCAGAAGATGTCGCTGTTCCTCTGGCAGCGTGGAGAAGAAGCTATGGCCAAAGCTCTGGTAGCCTGTAAACTGTTCAAAGCTATGGCCCATGAGTGCTCTGAGAGTGAACTGGTGGATGACATCTCCCAAGACCTGGAGAACAACTCCAAGTCAGTACTGAAGTGTTTAAAGCCCAGTCTGATATCACTGTATAACATCTGTCTTGCAGGGTTCAGTTGTAAAGTCGCAAGTTATTTTATCAGGATGTAAGCCAAAGTGCATATCACCATAATTTTAGCACCTTTACTTGGTGACTTGTCTGCTTCATTAACAGCTGAGGATCACTTTTACATGCTTGCTATTATAAAATTATCTTATCTGGTAGTTATTGTTTTCTCCCTTTCACAGAGAATTTGGCCAGCTGGCTTACGAGTTGTTGGACCAGTCCTACAAACATGATGAACAGGTGGCAATGAAACTCTTAACATACGAGCTGGTTAACTGGAGCAACTCCACCTGTCTGAAGTTGGCTGTGGCTGCTAAGCAACGTGACTTCATTGCCCACACCTGCAGCCAGATGTTACTCACTGATATGTGGATGGGCTGCTTAAGGATTGGCAAAAACCCCGGCCTCAAGGTTAACATGCCAAAATGTTTTTCTTTAAGCAGTCATTAAACGTATTTAACAGTTATAATATTACTAACAAAAATTGTAATACTTGTTGATGGTAATAAATTCACTGTAAACATCTAACTTGTTGCAAGTTATAAAAAAAAAAAAAAGTGTCATTTTCTCACCTAGGTTATTCTGGGAATTATCTTTCCTCCTTTGATTCTACTGTTGGATTTCCGTCTTGGAGATGATGCCCATCATGCTCCTGAAGGCAAAGAAGAGGGAAAAGAAAAGGAGGACGACACAAAATCCAGCAAGGTCTGGGTTCATGCTGACCATGTCAGATTAATTTATTTTAAACATATTGTTATTATCCCTTTTTGTCAGCAGTGAAAAATGATAACCAGTAAAAAAAAAGAATTTTCTGTTATCTTGTAGGACCCTAATAATGATACAGCTTCCCGAAAGGGAGATGAAGAGGAGGGCAGCACTAAGGTCCGCAGAATCCCCATTGGCAAAAGGTTCTTTGAGTTTTATGATGCGCCCTTCACCAAATTCTGGTTCAACACTGTAAGTTTCCCTCGAGTAACAAAAGAGACAAAATATTTAAACTCATATGTTGTGACTTTGTTGCACTGACTTTATGGCATTTTCTCCCTCTGACAGATTTGCTATCTGTGCTATCTGATGTTATACAACTACATAATCCTGGTGAAAATGGAGCGATGGCCATGTATACAAGAGTGGACCGTCATTGCATACATTCTTACACTTGGTGCTGAAAAAGTCAGACAGGTAAAAGTCAAAATCATGATCAGTTTGATCCAGTAAGTATACCACAAATGCCAAAAGATGTTTTTTAATGGTCTCTGTATAACAACCCTTGTCTTTAGATTCTGATGTCAGAGCCAGGGAAGCTAAAACAGAAGATAAGTGTGTGGATGGAGGAGTACTGGAACATCACAGACCTGGTTGCCATTTGCACCTTCCTTCTTGGGCTCATGCTACGGCTGCAGCATGAGCCTTACATGGGCTATGGCAGAGTCATCTATTGTATAGACATCATCTTCTGGTACATTCGTGTATTGGACATCTTTGGAGTCAACAAATACCTGGGGCCCTATGTGATGATGATAGGAAAGATGGTAATGACATTTAGTGTTACTCTGAGCTAAATAAGTCATTTGAAAAGAAAAATATGACAGACATGATGTGAATACAAAGAGAAGGGTCTGAAGTTCACAGCAAGTTGAAATGCATTTTTCTTCTAATTTCTTTCAGATGATTGACATGATGTACTTTGTAGTGATCATGCTGGTGGTGCTTATGAGCTTTGGAGTTGCACGGCAAGCCATCCTTCACCCTGATGAGGAGCCGACCTGGCGCCTGGCCAGAAACATTTTCTACATGCCCTACTGGATGATCTATGGAGAGGTTTTTGCGGACTCGATAGACCGTAAGACTAGAATTCATAGTAAGATTCTGTTTCCTGATTCTGGGCAGATGATCACTGTTTTTCATGTAACTTTGTGTCATAAACTCTGTGACTTATAGTAATACTGTAATACATTGCATGATGACCCCTCAATACTCTGTCTCCCTCTCCTGACATATTTATACTAGACTCTTAAATACGTGGAAAATAATTTGAATTGAGGAAGAGCAGAATAGGTTTTATAAACTCATCTCCTCAATCATGATCATCTGCCTCCAATTTATTATGTCAATGTTTCTTCTGTCAGGGTGAAGACAAGAAATAGTCACTAAAAAAGATAAATTAGATTGATTATTAAACATTAAAACAGTGTTTCTGAGAAATTTGCAAGTAAATTTTTTTGTTTGAAAGTATATTGATGGCTTCTGATTGACTGCTGATTCTCTCAGTCTTTGAAACAAATGCTGCATATTCTAGAGTTTGGTTAATAAAGCTATAAACTAATCTTAAAATCATCCATACTACAAAAACCAAATTAGAACAGTGATTTAAAGCAATTTATATTTTACTGGCAAATTTGGAGAAACATTTTGATGACACCAGCCCACTCTTACATCAACATCAGCTTGATCTTGACAGAAGTATGATGTAGAAATCCTGTGTTTATTGATTTTAACGCTTTTTCCATGTCTCTGCGTGACTGTGCTTTTCTCGGATTTCTCAAAGTCTATGCAATGGAAATCAACCGTGAGTAGTCTTCAAGACAAGAATGCAATTCAAATCAATTAGCTAAAGATCTAAGAATAATTTTTATAAATAACAACCTTTTCCCCACAGCTCCATGCGGTGAGCATTTGTATGATGAGGATGGGAAGAAACTGCCTCCATGTATCCCTGGTGCCTGGCTCACACCCGCTATTATGGCCTGTTACCTTCTCGTAGCAAACATTCTTCTGGTCAACTTGCTCATTGCTGTATTCAAGTAAATATATAATCCTACATCTGACTGCCCTGTTATTTTACAAGAAACATTTACAATTCTTACTCATCGGTCTTGGTTTCTTGTCCCCACAGCAACACCTTCTTTGAAGTCAAGTCCATTTCCAACCAGGTGTGGAAGTTCCAGAGATATCAGCTGATCATGACCTTCCATGACCGGCCCATCCTGCCTCCACCTCTCATCATCTTCAGCCACCTCTACATCCTCTTCAACAGGCTGTTTCGGCGGTGTGCCAGGAAGAGACAAGAGGGAGAACTAGATGAGAAGGACCGCGGCCTCAGTTAGTTACCTCTAATAATCCAGAACATTTATACACAATTTCATTAAAATAACTAATAGGCTGCAATATAATGTTGCTATGATGTTACATTCAAACACTTAAAATCAGAAAATGAAAATAATTATATCTGTTTTTTGTCCAGGATCTCTAAAAATAATAATTATGTTGTAACTGAAATACTATAAATACTTACAGAAATATTTTGAACCTGACCAATAATTTCACCAACTAACTGACTGACACTCTGTCTGATTTGTTTCCACCAGAGCTGAGGCTGAATCACGAGGAGCTAAAAAGTCTGTATGAGTTTGAAGAACAGTGTGTGGAGGAATATTTCCGAGAGAAGGAGGACGAGCAGCAGTCCTCCAGTGATGAACGTATCAAGGTTACTTCTGAAAGGTGAGCCTCCATTTCAAGTATAGTTTCAACTTCTAAGCATGTTGATTACAGTTAATAATTACATCAACTTTCTATTTCTCTGGTGTTCTTGGCAGAGTTGAGAATATGTCTATGCGTCTGGAGGAGGTAAATGAGAGGGAGAACACTATGAAGGCCTCCCTGCAGACAGTGGATCTGCGCCTAGCCCAACTGGAGGAGATCCACGGTCGAATGGCAGTCGCCCTAGAAAAACTTGCAGGAGTGGACAAATTGGAGCTGACCAGAACCTATTCGCGAAACTCCTCTGTGTGTGATCCTTCCTCTCTACTTCGCCAGAGCAGTATTAACAGCGCTGATGGCTATAGTCTTTACCGCTTCCACATGGACATGGAGGAGTTCGCGGCAAAGCAGAAGGATACTGATGATCCCTCTAAAACTGGCCTAGAAAGAAAGAGGAGTACTTGCACTCTCAGCGCCAAGGATGGTGTTCAGAGCTTAGAGGTTGGTGGTCTGGATAGAACACTACCCAGTTCATGCGTGGACATTCTCATATCTCCATGTGAGCAAAAGTCTGTTTCTCCAGCATCAAGTCAAGACGCCATGACCAACAAAGGCAGCACAATGCTGCTAGATAGACTAACAGACAAGAACACACTAAGACCTTCTTCCCCTCCAAAAAGAACTAAATCACTGAAATACTATCCAGTTGAAGAACAACCCACCTCTGCCTTGACAAAGAGGAGAGCCATGAGCACCATCATTGTCAACCCTCCTGATGACCCAGTGGAAGCAGCTGTACCCACAAAGACCACCCAACTTCCACCGGGAACTTCCTCTTCGCCAAAGAGAACTAAATCTTTGAGATATATCCCGACTGAAACCCAACACCAAACATCCCCTACTACAAAGAAGAGGGCTATGAGCAGCATCATCTACAACCCAGCCGAGGCAGGTGATGATCCACTGCAAGCTGCACACTACAGGTCACTGGTGGAGCAGGTAGCTAAAGCTCCGAATCAATGGCCAGAAGACTTGGAGTATCAGGTGCACCCCAACGTCTTTGGTCACATGCCTAAAGTGTCAATGGTCAGAACTCTTGCGCAGCAGTTTCAAACTACCCCTGCGCCTGGAGAGCTTAAGCAAGAGGAGAATCTGATTGATCAAATTCCTTTAGAAAGTAAAGGAGCTCCCCCAGCAACAGAAACCATGGAAAGCCAGACAAAGATGAAGGCGAAGAGAAACCTATCAGACAGTACGGAGTATCTGACTGTAGCTCAAAAGCATATGCCATCTCACAGGTCACACAGCTGTAATGTCAGTGAGAGGAGAGCAAAGAGCCTGATGGTTAGCAAGGAGATTGGAGACTCTAGCAGTGAGAAAAACCTTGTGGAAGCCTGCAGGGTGGCAGCTGTTGGAGGGGAAGATGTGGGAAAGAAAATGGAAGCAGAGAAGAGAGAAGATGATGCACAGGAAGAGAAATGAGAGGTGAAAAAGAGAAGCTGAGTGATACCAGCAAAGCAGAGAAGTGAAATCAAAGGTGGACTGCCATCATAGACCAGTGGCTGACTGAGTTTGTGAAACTGTTTTCACAAAAATGAGAAAAACAGAATGACAGTAACGAAACGTTATTACTAAACTCTTTAACATTTTAAATAATGCAATTATTCTTAGTTGTCAGTGCAGAATAGTGAAATTCAACATAATTCTCTTTTAAAGATTGACTTCCTTTACTTTTCAATGGTGTAACATACAGTAGCTTACAAAGACAATCATTCACATTATAACTTTCCCAAGTCGTCGTGTTTTCATGTTGGAGATGTAAAGGGAACCTGTTAAGATGTATTTTAAGGTAAAAATAAAGTATATACACAACAATTAATTGTGCTGACATATACTATGTGACATGAGCTTCCAATATGTGGTTGACAAAGACTTTCATATACTGTCTGTAAACATTTTCTCTTCATTGTAAAATGTGCTTAATAATGACCCACTCAGAGGTGTTCCTACAGCTTTCATGCAAATACTGACAATCGCATAACAATATGTATTAATTACATCTCCCAAAAGAACAAACAACCCCTTAACAGTTTCATTTTGACACAGTAACCTGTATAAATAAAGATTCCATTAAAAAAGAATAATACAGTAGATTGAATTTATACATATTTTTGTCTTTTCTGTCACAAAAACTCTTTCTTGGCACACACGAATGGATATGATGCCAGTGCAACTACAAGCCTGGATTTACACAGACGAATACAATCAATGCTGAGACTTGATATGTATATGTGACAGCATCCTCATAGTAAATATGACACAAGGTAGTCTGTATAAAATAATGCTACAATATGAAAGATTTGAAGTGTTTTCATTGTTTTACATTTATAAGACAACTATGTGCTACTGGGATATTTGAATAAGATCCAACTTTTAAAACAGAGGTATTATAAATGCTGACAGAATCCCTGCCTCCTGCGAGCAGACACTGCAGGGCCAGCTACAAAGCACTGCTGACCATCGCAAGTCATCACACAAGTCTTTTGATTGAGCGGATATACAGTATCAGGCCTCATTGCTCATTGATCCTCTTCTGGTCAGCAGATCAGGATGGTATCTCAACCACTCATGAACCTGTGAGCTTCAGCTGGCAGTAAGGCGCTCTGAATATGACCTCCGCCGCCACTGCTATGAGGACGCCCGGGAAGCAGGAACCCTCCAAAAGAGAAAAGTCACACTAGAGCCATGAACACTCGCGACGAGCAGTCTAGAGGAGTGAACACTTGAAGAATTTAATTCTCTTTGACTTTTTCTCTGTGATCTTGATTGGTTTGCCCGATCCTCCGGCATTGTTGTCAGTCTAGCAAGGAAAGATAAGACAGGGGATAAATGTACAAAATATAATACTAAAAATGTAGGTCTTCACACAAATTATTATCCTTCTATTGTGTTTGGGTCAAATTTGACCCGTTTTCAAGTTTAGATGTGTGAAACATACTTTAATTTTTTTTTCTGATCAAAGCAAGGCTTCATCATATCCTCTACTATAGAATATGATAAAACAAATTTTGATCTTTCTTCTTTTTTTTTTTAAATGCCTTTAAAAAAAGTTACATCTGTTGTGTTACAGGTCAAATTTGACCCCGTTGTAATTATGGGTTGTTTATGCAGAGATATACTTATTAAATGAAGCTAAACCATCATGAAAAAAACAAAAAATACAACAAAGTAAAAATAATAGTAATAAAATCCTGGATAAAATAGTATAATAATATTAAAATTATGTTTCATACCAAGTAAGGGTATTGACTTGAATTGAGCAAATATAATCCCAAGCAGTTAATGCTTGTTAATGAATTCAAACAAGGGTCATATTTGACCCGCTAACATTAAAGGTGTAAACTCTTTTCTAACACATTAGAAGGGTTATAAGAAGAAGACTTACTGTCTTTGAGCTCAGATTATGTAATATGTCTCTTCCCATTGTATAAAAAGCCTAGAATAAAAGAAAAACAAATCAAAATGTTTTATCAATCATGTTAGATAGTAGTTTCAGAGTCTAAAACTTTTACTTACCTCTTCCACATTTAAACTAGACTTTGCACTGGTTTCCAAGAACTTAACTCCATAATCAATAGCCAGCTGAGTGAGATAAAAAACACAATGTTAGTGTCAATTGTTGCATATTGGAAAAAATGCTCAGCATTCCAATTTGTTTGAGGGGGCTTTTTAATAATGACTCAGCACAGAGACTCACTTTTTCACCTCTGTCTTTGGACACCTGTCTCCTGTCAGTCATGTCACATTTGTTACCCAGGATCATCTTCTCAACATCAGATGAGGCATGCTGGGAGAGGTTACACGAGACACAATGTATACTGACAAAACAAAACAGCAATTTCTACCAGATAAAAGTTTGATTTGTCTGTCCATTTCCATTCAAAGCTTACCTCTTCAATATTTCTGATCCAGTTTTTTATGTTTTCAAAGGACTTCTCATTGCAGATGTCGTAGACCAGCATAATTCCCTGAGAGGAGGAAAAACAGTCGTTCTAACAAACTATTTCTCAAGTGATATATAAAATAAGCCCAAAGGGTAGGAAGTATAGTGATGAAGTGAGGACTCACCATCGCTCCTCTGTAGTAAGCTGTAGTAATGGTGCGGAACCTCTCTTGCCCTGCAGTGTCCCTGAGAACATCAAATCAACATCAATAGTAAACAGACATATCAATAATATAAAAAAGGGAAAAAAAAGCCTATTTGAATTGCACTCACCAGATTTGAAGTTTGACTCTCTTTCCATCCAGCTCTATTGTTCTGATTTTGAAGTCTATTCCTGCATTTGAATAGACAAACACAGTCAAAGTGGTAAAGACTGCACTGATTCACTACATGATATAAAATATTTTCACATGCCTAAGATGCACAGCAAGTCAGGCACTTCTGCAGTAAGTGACTGTTATAAACTAAAATAACATTGTTATTAACTCTTAATCCTATGTCAAGGCTTAGAGGACACTGGGAAAATATAGTACCAGTCAAAAGTTTGGACACACCCTCACATTCACTTGAATGAGAAAGTGTGTCTAAACTTTTGACTGGTACTGTAGATGCTGTAAGAATACTATGTAAATTAGTATAGAGCTTTTGGGTGGATATAACACTATTGTGAATGCAATCTAAAAAGTGAAGTAGGATTTATAGTACAGTAAGGTTTCCAAAGGTTGAACATCATCAACAGTTTTGATTTCATTTAATATTCAACCTTGCAGGTGCCTGTGTGGCATCAAGGACAGGAGATCATTATTATCTGTCTCTCATTCCCATTGTCTTGCTTTTATGCAATTGCTGCCATTTTTAAACATTGTGAGCATGCTTTACTACCTTATATGGCACTACAACATCTATATATAATGACCACCATCAGGGCAATGCATTAAAGCATTGTATTATGCCAGATTTATCTTGAGGGGCGGCTGCGGGGTACTCACCTATTGTGGATATGAAGGTGGTATTGAAGGAGTCCTCGCTGAATCTGAACAGCAGACATGTCTTGCCGACACCGCTGTCTCCGATGAGCAAAAGTTTGAAAAGATAATCGTACGTTTTCGCCATTTAAAACACACCAAGCGCTCAAACGATTCGATAATAAGAAAGGCCGTGTACTGAGCCGGGATCCCCCGTCTAGAAATCCTCAGCTGTCTGTTGCAGACCGGTGCTGAAATGAGTGGCGTCACTTTCTGCTTTGCATTATGGTCCATGTAGTTTAAGGGGTTGAGCTAGGACTACATGTATTTTTTTTTTTACAGTCATTTCTTTTATAAATGGATAAAATTATATATATATATATATATATATATATATATATATATATATATATATATATATATATATATATATATATATATATATATATATATGTGTGTGTGTGTGTGTGTGTGTGTGTGTGGGTGTGTATGTGTGTGTGTGTGTGTGTGTGTGTGTGTTGTTTGCTATGTTTCCTGCTTTTGTACAAGTGCATACATTTAATTGTGAGGTGAAAGTGACGATTTGATCATGTGTGTCATACACCACTACATCCATAAAGAAATTAATTTATCTAAAAGGATGCCGTTATGCATTGAAAAGTGTTAGCTTGATCCTATGCGAAAACCAAAAAGCACTGCAGAGACCTCAGGGATGGCTGCACGACATTCGTTGTAAATACTAGGAAATACTGCCATTTTTAAACCATATTTCGATTTGCAACAAACACACTCAAAAACACTGGATGCATGTAAGGTTTTTTTTCATTTATTATAATGTATATTATATTAGCATTTATTAAAAATGTTCAAAATGCGCACCTTTTTGTTGAGAAATCATTTTAAAATACTGCAC
Organism: Euthynnus affinis; assembly: GCA_029490765.1. Classification (NCBI taxonomy): domain Eukaryota; kingdom Metazoa; phylum Chordata; class Actinopteri; order Scombriformes; family Scombridae; genus Euthynnus; species Euthynnus affinis. The sequence continues at coordinate 17,168,989 of CM055844.1, read as the reverse complement.
CAACCTGGATCCAACCATAAAAAACCAAGTTTAATTAAAAAATTATTAAAAAAAATGTTCACAAGTTTAAAACTGTTATGTTGACAATATACAGTGTCAGTCTCGCAGGTCTGTAACCAGTCTCTGCTCCCCTCTCCGTTTCTAGCCTATCAGTTTACGCATGCGCAGGAAAAACCTAGCAAAATGCCTGTAAGTTGCAAAAGTTTTACTTGGACGTTTGTTTTTGCTTCATTTAATATGCAGTGATGTCAGTTGTTTGTGCTTTTCACACGTCGAGTAGATGTCACACTGTGTAGTTGTGTTCGCGGTCAGAAACCTTTGAAATTGTGTTGTTGATGATAATGTAGCACATGGTGCGTAACGTTAGCTAACGCTGCTCTCTGCGTGACCAGGGGGGCGACTACTTACTGAAACGCAACAGTTTGTCGTTGTAATGTGAGGGGGAATAATGTCGGTCCAAGAAACAGTCTGTATCTGTACTTTTCGCCAAGCCCTCTGGTTTCCTTCACCAGATGGAGCTCACAAACATGACATTGATTCAGCATTGCTTTTATAAAAACCTACGATATATATACGCATGGTGCAGTTAATATTTTATTGTTTATCATTAGGTTATGCTAATAGACAAACAGGATTTATTTGCCGTGTTGTCTGAAGCCCACTCTTCAAAAACACACAATTCGCCTATTTAATGTTTTTGTTAAAGGAGAATGGTATTAAAACGTGTATGGATAGTGGGGTCAGGCATAGAATATATGAAAAATATATACTATACTACCGCGAACCCGTCAAATTCGTATCTAACTGAACGTGGCTCAAGTCTATTTGAAACTTCTCTTTTATTTTTTCTGCATTTTAGTTGGCCAAAGATCTCCTCCACCCTGCTATTGACCATGAGAGAAGACAACACAAAAAGAAAAGACTTGTTCAGAGTCCTAACTCCTACTTCATGGACGTGAAGTGCCCAGGTAAATAAACAGATGTAGTCCACTTGGCAGTGTGACGCATGCGCCACGTCAAGGGAATATTATAACATTGAAAACAGGTATCTGTAACCACAGTTTTGTACATTGTAAGTCAAGTATTTTTGCTGCTCAGGCTTGTGAAAGTGAGCTTGCAATCCTGTGTCTGAACGCACAGACTTGTGCACATGTACAGCTTACAGATACAAACTTAATTGTACAAATGACCAAAACTAAGGTTACAGATACAAAATCCTGTTTTCAAGCACATTATTGTGAATTTCATAATATTCAAAGTGTTTATAATTTCACACCAGGACCAATTACTAGGTTTCTGCAGTGTTTCGACAATCTTACATCACATTACAAACATGGTACTTCTGACAACCTCTCTTAGTTGCATTTATAAGTTTTTACTGAGACTTTTTTTTTTTTTAAAATAATATTTAGTATTATACTTCTTTCTCAGGTTGCTACAAGATCACCACTGTGTTCAGCCATGCTCAGTCAGTGGTGCTGTGTGTGGGATGCTCAACTGTGTTGTGCCAGCCAAAAGGAGGAAAGGCCAGACTGACAGAAGGTAAAACATCCACTAAAATAGTCATAATAGTGCAACACTGCGTAAAGTATAAGCAAAGTATCACTACCTTTCAGCTGTACAGCAGAAATCAATCTAATTCATTTCTCATTTTCTTTACAGGTTGCTCTTTCAGGAGGAAGCAACATTAAAAAGGGATTACACATTTAATCATGTCTGTAATTAAGCCATGCTGTTGATGAATCCCTTATCGTTTCCATTGATTTCAATGTAGTTGTGCATTCACTGACAGGTTCTGTCACTGTACAGGTGTTCAACAAATTTATAAACTTGCTAGCAAAGTTTTTAATATGCAAAGTATTAAAATTAAAGTCTTACTAAATCAATAAAGAAATCTGTTGGAAAAGTTGAAGCATTCATGGACTTTTATTGAGAAATAAAACGGTTTGTCATGACTTAAATTACCTTCACAGAAAGCATACGAGTAGTCATTTCAGTTTCTGGATGAATACAACTGTGTCTTAGATTTCTTAGGAAACACATACATATAAAAGACATGAATCTTAAATAGAGAACATACCAGACAACACCAAAATACAGTTTTGATACCTTTGGGAGCACAACATCGTGACATGTGAAACGAGTACTCCACTTGCATATTCATGTTCCAAGAAAAGTCACACAAAAATGATACTGGCAACTGTTTCAAACTAAACGCAGTACGTTACTTTGTGAAAAGGGGGACTTTAAAGGCATTGGTCAAACCTTGTCCATTGTATCATAGACTACAATCACTGTGTCTGACACTGCACTCCACCCCTGGGACTCTCCTCGTCTTCCTCATATGCTTCTCTGCTGTAGTTTTTCTGCTGTTGCCGCATATCCACCTCACAGAGATCCACCTCCTCCATGTCATCGGTAATCATCACATCCTCCCTGGGAGGAAGTAATCTTTCCAGCTGGTACATAAGATGCTCTGGGAGCCAGTCTTTTTCTGGAAATTCCACCTACAGGATAAAGTACAATTAGCTGAAATGTATGCTTTGTATGAAAACCAGAGAATCTGACACAAGAGATAAAAATCCAAAACAAAAATCAACACTTGTGAAACATTTTGCGACTACTGACTTACCTGGAACTGAATGATAAGTTGTCCCCTATCGTAAGGATCCCTGTAAATTGGCATGCCCTCATTCAGGACACATTTAGTGTCGTCATTCTTGATTACTTCACCTGTTAATAAGTAAAGATGTTATTAACAACATGAGATACTGATATCATACTGATATGAGAGTCATGTCAGCAATGAAAATCTGCTGAATTCAGTGAATTACCTGGCTGGGAGTTAATGACGATCGTCCTGTTGTCTAACGTTTGAATGGTCTTCTTGAAACCACACAGGGCTTCAACAAGTTTAATGTTCATCTTCATTATCAAATTGTCATCTTGTCTATGGAAAACGGGGTGCTCTTTCTGGTCCAGCACAATGTATACATCCCCAGGCTCCAGTCCAGGTTCCTGGTCACCTTCTCCACTGAATGAAATTTTCTGACCATCTTTCATACCTGCACAACATATTTATCATCAGTTTAGTTTGCTTCACAGTGCAGATTTAAGGCTAACTACAACATATAATTGGGGGAATGAAAATTACCTTTGTCAATGTGAACTTCAAGAATTTTCTTCTTGCGTTCCACTTTGTGTCCATTGCAGTTCTTGCAGCGGTCCTTTGAGCTGAATGACTCGCCCTGTCCCTGGCAGTCTGAGCACATGGTTTGGATCTGCTGAATCATGCCCGGCCCAATCTGTTGCACCTTGACCTGTACTCCTCTTCCTTTACAAGTTGAGCACTTCTCCAAGGTTCCTTTCTTACCGCCATACCCTGCAATAAAAACAGGAGAGTTTAATTTCAGAAACTATTGTTAATCCTTAATTGGGATTAAAAAAAAAAAACAGAAGTTAAACACTACATACCGTCACACTTTTCACAAATTACATTCTTCTGGAGTGCAAGCTTCCTGGTGGTGCCATTGTACATCTCCTCTAGTGAAACACTAAGCTGGTGGACAACATTCTTCCCTACAAGAAAACCATATATACAAGTTATTGATGCATGAATATAAAGACAACCTGCAGTTAAATTACTTATAAAGCTGTAATAAAATATATCTTACCTCGTCTCTCTCTCTGCATCCTTCCTCCACCTCCAAAGAACATGTTGAAAATGTCCATCGGGGCTCCTCCACCCATGCCACCCTCTTTGATTGCTTGTTCCCCTCCTTGGTCATACAGGTCTCTCTTCTTTGGGTCTGACAGCACCTCATATGCTTGAGATATAAGCTTAAACTGTGGAAATACAATAAAAAAATAAATTGCATTGTTCATAAATAAATAATAGCAAAAGATAACTGCGCTATTCCTTCTACTGACTCATGAATATTATTGTTAAATGTTTTTCTATATTAGGATTACTTGTACATTTTAGCATGTTTCTGATAATGACACTGAAAACTTTATAATGTGCAAATGGCTGATGAAAAGTCTTTTGCAAATTGCTCAATCCTATGTGCAATAATAGCCTTTAAAAGGTGGTGTGTGTAGGATTTAGTGGCATCTAGCAGTGATGTTGCAGATTCTAACCCCCATCCCCCCCTCTTCCAAGTGTGAAGGAGAGCATACAGTGGCTGTGAAATTTGAGACAAATGTGAAAGGGCCTCTTGAGAGCCAGTGTTTGAATTGTCCCTCCTGGGCTACTGTAGAAACATGGCGGTGCAACATGGCAAGCTCTGTGGGCTCATTCTAAACTTTTTTTTGGGGGATTACCCACTAATTAAAACATACTTATGAATATTATATCCCATTTGATGCCAGGTCCATCCTGCTAAATACCACTAAATTCTATACACCTGCACCTTTAAGTGTTAAAATACAGTCTAGAGGGGCAGTGAAGAATCATGTAATTCATTTTAGTCCTCAACATTCATTCATTTCACAACCCCTTGACGCTGCACCCTGGGGCATTTCAACACAGTGTCACAGGGTTAATGTGCCTGTACCTAGACAGAGGAACTGCTATTAGAACATTCCAGAAAGTTCCTGGAATTCACTTGTTGTCAATTCAACAAGGTTTAAAATTAGAAAGAGTCCATAAACGGCTGTGGGGGACACCCTAAAGGTCTCTACCGTTACGTTATATTTAGTTAACTCACCTTCTCTCCTTCATTGGGGTTCTTGTCGGGGTGAAATTTCAATGCGAGTTTTCTGTAGGCTTTTTTGAGTTCCTCCGCAGAGGCTTTGGGGCTAACACCCAAGAGATCGTAGTAGGCAGTTTCATGAACCATGGTGACAACCTATCAAAAGACAACATAAAGCACAATCACATTAGCACACTATAGAAAAGTGTCGCTTCTGATTTCGCAATGCTAACCCACCATTAGCCAAGTGCCCACATGTCAAACATCGAAAATTAACCGTTAAGTTAGCTAATATTACCAAACAGCAAAGTTCACATTAGCGTCAACGTTCGCTGAAAACGTTGAAAATAACGTCATTAACGGCTAGAAAACAGTAACGTGTGCTCCAAACACACTAGGACGTTAACAGTTAACAGACAGCACATGTGGTTAAATGTCGACTCCTGTCAGCTATATATAAGCGTACGGTAACGTTACGTTTGAAGCTTGAATGAAAGTGTTAGCATTTCAGAGCTGCCGAGTTAAACATTCTTACAAATGATAGCATCGTGTACTTACTTGCCAGGTGTTATTACTACTATCCGGGCTTTCACTCGTGTTACTCTGAAGCTGGCTGGTTAGGGAAGATGGCTGGTTCTCATATATATACGCTTCACGCTGCAGAACTTTCTGGAGAGCTGAGAGGAAAGGGGCCGGATGTTTCGTGGTTGGGACTGCGTAGTCTAGAAAAGACCACGGCGAAAAAAAGAGAAGCAAGCGACAAGGAGGAGGGGCAGGAGGTTCCCAGATCAGCTGCTCATGTATATCTTAACCTAACTGATTTAAAAAGTCAGCATTTCCTTGGTTTGGTTTAGTACTGGTAAAAGTGCAGCGAGTCAATAGCTCCAAGATTCAGTTTAAACTACTACTTCATTCATGCAGGGCCTGTTTAGCCTAGGAAGCTATAGGAAGCTGTAGGAAGCTGTGACGTCATGTAGGTAGTTCGACTGGATTAAAAGTATTAACAGTTATACGTCTTTATGAGAGAAAATATAAATAGCATTATTAATATCAGAATCAAAACTATCGCCAAGTAGTTTGCACATACATAGAAGTGCATAACAGTCAATTAAGTAATCCTAAATATAAATAAAATAAGGAAAGAAATTACCAATTAAAATATGTAAAATATAAGAGCTGCTACAGGTTTAAAGTTTAAATGGAAGAAAATTAAATGAAATAGCCTATACAAAATATTGATCATAAATGTGTAAATGTTCCTAGTGTAATGCAGTGTATAATTATTATTATATAATATAATAATATATAATAATATATATATATAATAATAATAATAATGCAAGTTGTGTTATTGTAGTGCCATGTTAGATCAAAATCAGAGATGTACAGATATAAGATTATTAAATATGCTTATATATATATATATATATATATATATATATATATATATATATATATATATATATATATATATATATATATATGTTATGAATAAGGTAGCTCTTTTTGTCAAGTTGTAGTAGTAGTAGTACTAGTATTCTTTCCCATGTGAACTTGGAACCAATGACTGCATATTCTATACAATTGTGTTATTTACTTGTGTCATATGTTCAACCATTTTGCTAAAGAGACTGAATAAACAGCTGCACTTGTTTCCCTGACTGGCTGTATACAAAAAAAATGGAAGAATCATTAAATCATATATTAAACTCTTGTGCAACTTGAATTGAATTCAGATTGTATAGTGTAGCAGCAACCTCATATAAACTCAAATGATGAAATTGACACTCAATAAGTAGGGTGCACAGATATATACTGTATAGAGTCAGCTCATCCCATAGTTAACTCATGTAGAGTCAGCTTGGTCAAAGTTGGAGGTGTAGTATTGTTATAATTTGTGTTTTTACCTATCTGTATGTGATTTAAGAGAACATTATAATCAGACTGTTTTACATGTGAAAAGACAGACCTCATTTAAATTCTAGACATGGTCTTGAGCAAGTGGTCCCATGTAGTGCACACACGGACTTTCTGACTTGTTTTGCAACTGCTCACAACTTCATCGGACTTGTTGAAGTACACGTCTTTTAGATAAAATCTTTATTTTGACAAAATTTAGCAAATATTTAAGTGTGCATTGTCGAGAGAGACAAGAAGTGCTTTTGATTTTTTGTTGGACACTTACCAGATTCTGAAAAGTGTCTCCATTGAGCAAATCTGTAAACTCTGTTCTGGATAACTTGTAGCCAAACTACCAGGAGATCTACACATAACAAAATGGAGATTCCTAATGATGAGAAGGGAGATTATCAGGTTGTGAACAGGTAAGCCACTTAAAATTAACTTTTTGTTTCTTTAATCTAGAGGATGATGAGATGTTATAGTTTATTACTTTTCAATTAATGTTGAATGGGAAAGATAATCAGTTGGCATGCAAATTCACCACAGTACAAAACCACACAAAAAGTGTGAAAATGGTTGGACAACACAAGTTTGTCACTGATAACTACAGTTTTGGAAGTCTTCTTTATTTATTATCCTTTTTGTAGAAAAATCGCAATAATGTTTGAGTGAATGTTCCTGTTGTTGAATGAATGTTCCTGTCTACTTCGTTTTAAAATGGCAGTGGTTAAAATGGCAATGGTTTTGCAATGTAGCAGGTTTGAAATTGTATGTCTACATTTAGTTAAATCACAGAAAAAAAATCATAAAAACAATGCTAACAAAGAGAAAAAGTTTTTAACACGTAGGAGTGAAAAGTCTTTTGCCTTTCACTGAATTTCAAACAAAGCAAAGGGCTTTAGTGGTGCCAAAAGCCTGACATTGTGTCAGGTAAACAATATGCCACTGCAGATTTGACCCATGTGACGAAATGAAAACAGCGGCCAAAACCACTGCCAGAATGTGAGGGGGAGTGTATATGAGCTGTTTGAAGCCCATGTTTCCTCTCTGTGTTTTAGTGCGGAGTTGTCAGTTCAGGAGTCTATGGCAGAAGTGCAGACAGATAGTGGAGAACATGCCTCTGTAGGTGAGTTATAAGCACACTGCTGGGATCATGATTGAAGTGAACTCCAGTAATGGTACTTGATGATCTTGATGGAGCAACAGAAATTGATTTTATACCTCTGTGGGAAATACAGGATTTGTTTGTCAGATTTGCTTTCTCTCTCATCTCAGGGAAAAAACACATAGAAGAGGTGACTTCTGGCGCATCTCTTGCTCCAGCTCATTCTCTTTGGACTGCGGACGCTAAAGGCGCAGTCAAGCTGAGAATAGAGGAAGCTTGTTCAGAAGAGCCTATCACAGTTCATCAAATGTTCAAAGCCTCAGTTGAAAAATATGGAAATATCTACGCGCTTGCCAGCAAGAAGAAGAACAAGTGGGAGAAGATTACCTTTTTAGAGTATTATCATTTCTGCCGGAGAGCAGCTAAGAGCTTTCTAAAGGTACTGTATATTATCCAAAAACAGAACTGTGGTTAATTTCCTTATTGTAAACAGTGCATACTAAGTAACAACTATTGGGTACTAATAATGTTTTTGCAATGGTTTTTTAAAAAAGAAAAAAAAAAAAATTGTTAATGTGTGCAGCTTGGTTTAGAGCGATTCCATGGAGTGGCAATACTAGGATTCAATTCGGCAGAATGGTTCTTCTCTGCAGTTGGTGCCATCATGGCAGGGTGAGAAAGACACATTCTACAGTAACAACATCACTAAGAACTGACCTGAATCAGCCAATATTTTTATATTCAGTACACTGCTATTATTGTGCTGTTATCATTATTTCATTCCTCATATGAGCCTCTTGCAGTGACACTAACTTTTATCTTTCTCTTTTGTTTATAATAATCTATATTTTTCCTCACAGAGGGATAATGACTGGAATTTATGCCACAAACACACCAGAAGCTTGCCAATATGTGGCTGGTGACTCTAAAGCCAACATTATTGTGGTGGAAAACCAAAAGCAACTGGATAAAATATTACAGGTAGTGTTAGTTAAATAACATACAGGTTTTGTCCACATATACAACATTTTGTGGTAACTATGGTCACTTTCAATACCAAAGATTCGTGACAGACTGCCCCATTTGAAAGCCATAGTGCAGTACAGTGGACCAATCCAGGAGAAGATTTCCAATCTCTACTCTGTGAGTATATACTTCTGACACCATATGAAATGATACAGACGAAAACGACTGCTGAGCTCAGGCTGTGATGGTGTGTGTTGCTGTTTTGGGATAGTGGGAGGAGTTCATGGAGCTGGGTCTGGATGTTTCTGAAAAAGAACTGGATGACATCATCAGCAGCCAGAAAGCCAACCAATGCTGCGTCCTGATCTACACGTCTGGCACCACAGGCAAGCCGAAAGGTGTCATGCTCAGTCATGACAATGTAAGATTTCTTGTGATTACTGTTAATCTGTACACATTTATTATAACTATATGCAGACAGATTGTTGTGATATTAAGCAAAGCAAGTATGGCAACAACAAACAATCTTCTGTTTATATATATATAATGAATATTCAGATCACATGGACTGCCAATCATGCCAGCAGGGCAGGGGACATGCAGCCGGCTGACACTAAACAGGAGTCACTAGTGAGCTACCTTCCTCTCAGTCACATTGCTGCTCAGATCTATGATCTCTGGACTGGTATCCATTGGGGTGAGCTGGTGTACTTTGCACAACCAGATGCCTTAAAGGTAAGTAAAAATGCCAAGCTCACACGTGAGGGTTTTGACAGTAATAACAGTATATCTCAAAGGTCAAAAGACCAAAGGTGAACATATTTTGTGCAAGAATAACCACTTTCACTCAAACTTTTACTCAGCTAAGGTAAAAGCAAGGCAGAGAGCCTCTAACAAGACTTGTTACACACTAACTGCCAAGAGCAGTGTTTTCTCCCTGATCAATTTATACATCAATATTTGTCTCTCAAATGATACAAAAATTCTACATCCTGTGATGAAAAGCTGAATATTGCATAAAATGAAATTTCACAACTAAAAAAAAAAGTAGGTGTTTCATGTCTGTCTTCTTGTTGTAGGGAAGCCTGATAACAACACTGCGAGAAGTTTGTCCTACATCCCACATGGGTGTCCCACGGGTGTGGGAGAAGATGATGGAGAAGATAAAACAGGCAATTAGCGAGTGTGGTTACGTAAAAAAGAAACTAGTGACCTGGGCAATGTCGGTCAGCCTGGAAGCAAACCAAAAGTGTATGCTAAAGTAAGTGCTGATGGAGATGAATTATTGAGGTTACATTGGTTGATGCTTATTTGGATGACATGTATATATATTCAAGATGCTCTGAACTGTTTTGATGTAACTGTATATAAAACTCAGACATAATCTAACTTTTCCATTTTCAGGGATGATGAGAAACCGTTCCTCTTCTCCCTGGCTAACAGCCTTGTGCTGCAGAGGCTTCGGGCTGAGCTGGGCCTCTCTTGTTGTCAGAAGTTCTTCTCTGGAGCAGCACCGATCGGTAGTGAAACAGTGCAGTTTTTCTTGGGCCTGAACATCCACTTGTATGAGGCTTACGGCATGAGTGAGAGCACAGGACCTCACTTCATGTCAGGTCCCAAAGCCTACAAACTACCAAGGTAAAAAATCATGGATTGGAACAATTGTATGTAAAGATTGTGATGCTTAAGTTTTGTGCTTTAGTCTCATGATTATTAAGTAACTAAAATAATTTATTTCTCTGGCAAAGCTGTGGTAAGGTGGTGCCTGGCTGTCGATACAAAATGGCTGACATCGACTCTGAGGGGACAGGTGAGATTTGCTTTTGGGGACGTAACATTTTCATGGGTTTCCTCAACATGGAAGACAAGACGAGAGAAGCTTTGGATGAAGATGGATGGCTGCACTCTGGAGACCTGGGGAAGATAGATGAGGAGGGTTTCTTGTACATCACTGGGAGAATAAAAGGTAGTGCCATCTGAGCAAATAAGGCTATTGTGAGAAAATTGCTTATCTAAGGTCAACAGCTCATATTCGGTAGATTACACAAACTTGAGTTCATGTTGTTCTGGACAGAGGATACTTCTCCTTTATCCTTGTTATGAGTCATAAACAGCTGAAATGTCAGGCTGCCCTCTTTCTATTCAGAGTTGATCATCACAGCCGGTGGAGAGAATGTTCCCCCTGTTCCCATTGAGGATGCAGTGAAGAAGGAGCTACCCATCATCAGCAACGCCATGCTGATAGGGGACAAGAAGAAGTTCTTGTCAATGCTTTTAACCTTAAAGGTAATGTACCATTAGTTTTTTATTGTAGATATTGGAAAATGTTATACTGTATTGTGACCTGACATCCACTGTATCTTATAAGTCACTTTTGTGTAACTGTTTGCAAACACAGCTGTGCACGACAAACCATTAATGAACATAAATTAACATTTCCACAGCAGCAGTGTGTATACAGTCCCAGTGCCTAATAATACTTTCAAAGACTTTGTATCCAACACTGTGTTTTCCCTTGAGAGATTCGTAACAAAGCAGAAAATATAGTAGAGTTGAAGCAATTAAAATAACTGGTTGCACAAATTACTGCAATTGTTTGTTTTGACCTATAATCATGATTTAGAAGGAAATACTTAAAATTAATGGGATTTTATCCTGTGTTTTAGTCTAGCAGTAATACAGAGACCATGGAACCCACAGAGGAGCTGAGCATGGAGGTTGTGGAGTATTGCCGAAACTTAGGCAGCCAAGCAACCAAGGTGTCTGACATCATTGGAGGGAAAGATAAAGACGTGTGCCATGCAATTCAGGAGGGAATCGACAGAGTCAACTCTGCAGCCATCTCTAGTGCTCAACGCATACAGAAGTGGACTATCCTGAGAAAGGACTTTTCTGTTTCTGGAGGAGAGCTGGGTAAATTTAGTACAACAGTGATCAGTGGACTGTTGAGCCAGTCTGGGTAATTCATTATTTTACAAATTCTTAACTTCCAATTCATTTCCTAGGAAGATTATCGAGGGAAAGATGTAATTTTATTTGCTATTAATTTTAGGGAAGTTCAATTGGATCACCCAAGTGAGCTCAACAACAAAAAAAAGCATGATTCAACATATAGGAAGGACACATTTTCTATGAATTAATGAATGCTGAATAGATATTTAGTTTAAAAAAAATCCCACTTTCCCTGTAATTAGTACCAAATGTTTTTCTGACTTCCCAGGAAATCATGAGGAAATTATGAACATGTAAAAGTGTTATCCTAGACCGCCAAACTTGTATGTATGTTGTATATAACAATGTTATACACTTTATAATTATGTTTTTTGTATTATGGGTCTTGCAATTGTCAAACTGCAGTGAACTATTGCTCATTACATTCTTTTGTCTTTCCAGGTCCAACAATGAAGCTTCGTCGTCCTGTTGTCTTGGAGATGTACCACAAAGTCATAGAGAGTCTGTATCAAGAATAGTGTCACACTCCTAGAGAGCTTCTTCTGTAACTGTTAGTATGAAAATTATTTGTTACTAGCATCATTCTTGTGGACATGCGTGGAATTTAATTATATCTGTGTCATCCTGTGTACAGAAAAGCAAAAAAATAACAGAGAAACCATATTTAAAATTTTTTACAACATTTAAGAGCAAAGCATTAAGTACTTACAATACCAAGAATTGTGCAAAACTCAATTGCATCTTCTTATGCACTGAAAGCTTCTTACACACTGTGTCATGTAAATATTTCGTACTAGTTAGTATATAGCCTATACTAGTTCGTGTAGAAACACTGATTGACTTTACAGTGTTCATGGACGCAACTTTCACTGGACTTAAGTACCATGATATTATCAAAATCATCATCATAGCAGCTGAGGGGGCTTATGACACCCACATTGGTCATTTTGATAAACCTAATGAAGAACCTGGCATTTCTGGTATCACTGTAATATTCATTTTCATTTATGCATTCATTACATTTGCAGCAAAAACAAAACTGACATGAAGACTTAGTGCAAACACCTGCTAATTTAATATTAAGGATACTTGATTATGTTTTAATCATTAAAGTCTCAATCTGTATTTTCTGATTGCATAAATGTTAAATATATTTACATCAATAATTAAAGAGTTGGCCTTACGGATTAAATCATTTGCAATCTGCTTTCTGAGTGTTCCTCAGGTGATCATCATGAGGATTACTGATTGTGTCTTTAATGTCAATATGACAATGTCAAGTACCTAAGACAAGAGGCCAATATCAGCCAATAAATAGACAATATCCACCACAGTTTAGGAATAAAATACATATCACATATACAGTAACTGTTGATCATGAGTTTTAAGAGAATGCTTTGAAGAGTGCAGAGAAAAAGAATAAAATATTCAGGATCATAGACTCCTGAGTCTTTTTTTTTTAAATACATCTTTTGGTTAAAATGTGCAGATACAGCATGACATGATTAAAGAAGTAGACTCAAATGCTGAGTCTCTGCTCATTTACCATCCCTTTAATCTGTATCCCGGACTCTTTGACAGATTGCTTCTGTGAATTCTGAGCACTTTGCCTTTCCTCCGAGGTCTCCTGTCAGAACCTTGAAGACAAAAAGTATTATAAATCAGAATGGGGACATATAACCAAAACACTGTCAGAATTTCTTGAGATATGAAATTACCTTCTTGTCTCGAATGGTGTCAAAGCAGGCAGTTTCGATATTCTGGGCATAGCCATGCAGGCCCATGTGCCGTAGCATCATGACTGCACTGAGCAGCAGGGCGGTGGGGTTGGCCATGTCTTTTCCAGCTATATCTGGGGCAGTTCCATGAACCTGACAGAAGATATGAATCACAATCAGTCATTATAGTTGATATTTCTATAAACATCATTATTTATAAAAAGAAAAGAAACAAACTTTGATAAGCTTTCACTAGCTCATCCCACACCATGAACTTTTACTGTGCAACTTGTACTTTGACACATACTTTGACAAATGGGATTAACAACAACATACCGATTCAAATATGGCAACACCATTGGCACCAATGTTTCCACTAGGGGTCACTCCGAGACCTCCAATCAGTCCAGCACAAAGATCACTATAATGGTAAACGCATACAGTTACCTTTAGGTTTATTCCTGTGCATGTATATGATAAGCTAAGATAAGATAAAGTTATTGTCTGTCACAAGGTAACAGAAATTTGACGAGGCTCAAAAATACACATTTAAAAAACACAATATTAAATAGGACAGGGTACACCTCGACCTGATGGCAGTAAGTGGAAGGATTGTCAGAGGGGGTGAGAAGGGTCCTGCTTGATCAGAGTGGCTTTCCTGATCACTGACCAGGTGTACATTTCAGATAGGGGAATTTAGGGTGACCCAATTTGCTGGCCTGATTAATTATGCAAGACTTTTGTTTTGTTTGGTGGTGAGGGCAAAATGTTGAAGGTGAGTATGGATTCAATTAATGTCCTGTAAACCAGGTTTAAAATGTCCTTGCTGACATTAAAAGTCCCAAGCGTCCTCAGCAGGTGGAGGAGCTGCAGGGCTTTCTTGGACACAGAGTCAGTGTGCTGGGAAAAGGACGAGGAGGTGTCTATCTCTGTCACAAGGTATTTAAATGATTGTACTTGTTCCACTAGCTAGCCTTAATACTGAGGGGATGGAAAAGAGCTTGACCTTACTAATTAGATTTCATGTACATAGGCACTGATGCAGACCGTCATCACTACAGATTTTAGTTGCTTTTTCTTTGATTGATGCTGAAGTTTTTGTAATTTTTTACATATCATTGTTTTAAATTAAATACAGGCCTGGTCAAAACCAAACAGTCTATGCTACTTTCTTGATTTAACTGTTTTCTATGTGTACAGTACATTGAAACAAAATCACATGATTTGCAGCTGGTGACATTAACTTACCTCAAGATGTCGCCATACAAATTTGGCATCACCAATACATCAAACTGAGTGGGATCCTGTACCATCTGTGACAACAGGTATAAACAATGGCGCTAATAATTAGGCATTTTAAAAGCAAAAACCCTCTCATTACTTCTTCTCCATTAAAAACATTCATTCACACTAAAGTAATTGACAGCATAAGCTGTTGGGACTTACATTAAGGCAGACAGTATCCAAGTACATCTCAGTGAATTTCACATCTTTGTGCTTTTCAGCAGCCTCTCTGCATTTTCGTAGGAAAAGCCCATCTGACATGCGCCTATAATGAAAAATGTCAATATAGAACAATTATTTAACTTGGGCAAATAGTTAGAGAATGGCACATCATTTGGGGTTATTTGTATTGAATACAACTTACATAATATTGGCCTTATGAACAGCAGTAACACTGGTCCTTTGATTATTTCTGGCATATTCAAACGCATACTCTGCAATGCGTTGGCTGGCTTGCTCTGTAATGAGCTTAATACTCTGTACAACTCCATCAACGATCTGGAAATATACAAATTCAAGAAAGATTACATTCAGGAAACATCTGATAACTATAAATCATGTTTGAATAATTAAAAAAAAAAAAAAGGTCAATGTTTTATTCCTAAATATCAAAATAAGTCTACACTGGGAAAGCAAAAAAAGGCAACAGAGAGAAACATGTTTTGATCTAAAGAAAATCAAATAGACCTACATGATGACTCAGTGAAGAAATAATCAAAAGGTCTAAAGAAAACAACAAAATGTAACATCTAGACAAGTAATGTGTTGTTAAAGGTTCTTACCACATGTTCAATCCCACTGTATTCACCCTCAGTGTTCTCCCTGATGGTGACCAGGTTCACATCAGTGTAGGGGGTCTTGTAGCCCTCAATGGACACACAGGGGCGCACATTGGCGTAGAGGTCGAAAGTTTTCCTCAGCAGCAGGTTCATGGAGGGATGACCAGCAGCTATTGGTGTCTTCAAAGGACCTGTAGATTGTGAGAAATTCAGAATTATTTATAAGTTCATTTGCCAACACTAAATGAAACGCACTTTGGAGGGACAAGATCTGAAACAAAGTGTCATGTAATTTATCAAGTTAAGTATTTGTAAGAATGTTTTATTATGTATATTGGTATTTGTTTAAGTGTACTTCTCATCTCTACAACAATTTCACTTCCTAAATTTTGCTGTGCTTTTAATACTTTGCTTAATAGTTACTAGGATAAAAAGAGCATATCATCATCATCAGCAGCAGCAGAAGCATCATCATCAGCTGACTTGGAGATGTACCAAAGCATCAAATTTAACTTTTAGTAATTATAAGTATACTAAGCAGGTTACCTTTTAGCCCAATTTTGTTCCTGTCCATTGATTCTTTGGCATCTGGAGGAATCATCCATTTGCCACCAGGTCCTTGGATGGCTGTGACATTTCTCTCTTCCCATTGAATAGGTGCCTGTATCAAAACAGGAGCAGTGCATTCATTTACAAAATGCTGTTTTTTTTTACATTAAAATGTACAAAGATTTGTCAACAAATTACAGACTTGAATTGATTGAAGAGTAATCGAAATAAAGTGTTATCTATTGTGACCTAAAAATGATTTTGCTGGTTACTCGTCTGGGTGAACAATAATGTTTCTCCCTGGTCCTGAGGTACTAACCTTAGCTGCTTCAAATATCTTCATGACAGCAGTGGAGATCTCTGGACCAATTCCATCGCCAGGGATTAAAGTAACAGTATGCATCTGTGAAGCAGAACAAAAATCACAAAACATTCAATGACACAAGAATAATTACACACTTCTGAGGGCGAGTCACCATTCAGTACAAGATACATACCCCACGGATGAACGTCCTTGGTTGTGGAGTCTCTTTCTTCAGAGCTCCAACCACCCGTGCCACCTGACAAAAAAAAAGGCAACAGATTTAACAGTTTGTCCAACATACTGTAAACTGTCTCACTTCTACAGCACCAACAAAGCCATAAATACTATTACTTTGTATGAACAGAGCTATGATGTAAAGTGAATGACCCAAGAACTATGCAGTCTCAGTACAGCATATTTTATCTGGATAACTGTTGTGTACTGTTTTTGACCAAATAGGATACAATTACTGTAATGCCAATCCTTGGTCACTCTAGTAAACAATATCTGAAAATGAAAAGCAGTACAATTACATGAAACACACAAGGCGTCTGAACAAGGCAGACAGACAGATATACAGATAGATAACGTAGATAGATAGACTGATAGATAGATTGATAGATGGCTTAAGAGCAATCTGCAAAGGACATTCTGGAGCAGGAGACTGCACTTCCCAGCAGGAGTAGTCAGTCCTTGTTAAATAGCATGTTAGCTGTGCTGAAAAGGCAAATTTCTTTACGCGATGATAACCATCATCACCCGCATCCGTGTAAGTTATGGGTGGAAGTTTAAGGCCCGACTGGGGCAAGGACACCAGGTATGACAAATTGAATGTAGTAATGTAACGTAGCGTTAATTAACCAATAGAAGAAGCTATGCAAGAGGTCACCTTTAGCTTTGGAGCACAACAAAGAGTTTACTTAGAAAAGAAATGCCCATTTCAGATTTGGATAGCTACACTACTGCGGGAGATTGCTAGCTAGCTGTTTTCTTCAAGCAGCAAGGATAATCAACGTTTCAATACTTATGCTTAACGTTAACTTACTTCCTCTGCCTTGATTTTATCCTTGTCTTTGACCGATAAACCCCACTGTCTTAGTAGATTAAGAATCTGTAGATAAGGGACATTTCATAGACATGTGTTGCCAAAGTGTAGCTCAATCAAGAAACGTTCAACTTGAGTAATTACCCATGACGCCAACTGTTAATAGAATTTAACTATTAGAAAAGAAAACAAGTAGTTTAGCCACATTCGTTAAATGCTAATGCTAGCGGTCAGAATCAGGTTGCTATAGTAACCTAGTAGCCTAACTGTTAGCGCCTAGCCAGTTAGCTGGTACTGTCTGCTGCATGACAGCAGTCTTTGACTGTAAACGACTGTGAAAGAGCCTAACGTTAGTTGATGAATTGGAAACCAGTAGCATGCAATTGGTGCTATTCTTTAAATAATTTACATATTTTCGTACATACCGCTGACCTCCACGTATTCCCTGCCATCCTGAGCTAGCCACCAAGGTCGATGCAGCAGAAGTTATCAAGCTAACTACAGTACGAAGCGGATTTCCGTTCTGAACACCCCCCCCCACAATAAACCCCTGTTGAATAAATTCACACAGTAGATAACGCCATGTTCCATGTGGATTTCAATTAGTTCGTGGTACTAACGTTCAATTACGCACTCACAACAATTACTCATTTTTTATTTCTACAATAATATTGACCAATATTATATTTATTGTAACAAGTTTATGATTTCTTCCGCTCATGTTGTGTGTATGTTCCGGGATTAACCCAACCGAGTTTTAAGGATGTGATTTTATGTTAAGTGTCGTGTAATAATACCACATATCCAACAAACAAACAAAAACAAATAACAATAATTAAAAAAAAAACACTAAATACTAAATTTTCATGAGAAAAAGAGGAATATCTTTCTAACATCATAAATAGGTTAACGTTACATCGTTGGTTTGAAATGTGGATGGAATAAGGGATTAAAGCAAGAAAATATATGTGAATCTCAAATGTTGTCCAGAAGGAAATGGTTACAATGTATTGAATTAAGTATTATATGAATTTAAAACTGCCCTATGCCTGAAATTAAGCTGGGTGCCTGATAATTTAAAGCGCTATGAAATGGGAAATATATGGCTGACAGACCGTTTTGTAGATGCACCTGCAGGTGGCGCCAGTGGACTGTTTAATTTGGGTGACCTCTGCTAGTTGATTCCTCCCATCCTTATATCACGTTAACAATCCACCCTCTTTGACTCTTGATGTGCAAACAGTGTATATTATGTATGTATCAGTTGTCCAAAAGTAGACTCTACCAATATAAATAAAAATTTAATTTGTGAATACACTTTTACATCTTTATAAGCATTGTATTTTTACACAAGTTGGTTATACACGTCATAAACTTTATGGTATAAAACAAGTAGAAACAGCTGAAACAATCATTCAATCACATTTTGCAAAAGTTCAACATACAAACAAAGCATACGGCATGGGAAGCTCCCAAAATGATCCAGCAATGCAAAATGGAAAAAGCTCTTAATTACCGTAAACCTATACAAATTTTTAAGCAGCATAGCTCTCAGCATTAATGCGGGCTACAACATGGTACAAAATGCACACTGTGCAAGTAAAGACATCTTTGAACCAAACTGAGGGGTGTCAGTATGGATAAAGGTTTTCAAACCACTAACATGTATCCTCTGATACTCAATGCATAGGATGCAATAAAATTTCAACAAATGCCTCACATTGCAACACAGAACATGTGTCTGACAGTAACAGTTGTCAAGCATTTGGATATAGCTTAGTAATTTGAAAAACCTACAGTACATATAGCCATGGTTTTTTTTTTAATCACATCACAAAGTTGCACACAAATGTGTCCAAAACAGCTCAACTCAGATGGCATACTGCTTTGGCTGCTTCTTCAGGCTCATAGATCTTTCAGTTTGCGAAATCACATGAGTTGCTCTGTTGTTAAGGAGTCTGCATTCATGAAGAACATCTGTAGCAAAATATAGGACAAAGATTACTTTAGAAACCACACTAGACATGACAGTGGAGTTGAGAGCTGGTTAGATCACATGCAATACTTTTTTTTTTTTTTTTTAAATATAACCCTGCAGAGAACCTCTTACCATTAAATTGTTTGTAGGCTTCTTCAATAATGGCATTGTTGGATCTTTTTATCTCCCAGTAAGTATCCTCCACCCATGGCTTGCAATCAGGATGTTCAATGAGCTGTCCGTTCTTGTATAAACCAGCTAAACATTCACAAAAAGAAACACAAATGTATTTCTTTATCGCAGCTTTTCAGTTCAATTACATTTTATTTGAGCATGAAAACACCACAGACATGCCAGTGAAAATCACTAAAAAATGTAAGATATGATGAAAGATGAATATACTACAATCGCCAACTTAATCTGATCAATAGAGTAATCAGGCATGGTACATACTAATTAACAGGTGTACCTTTGATGGTGTCATCAATGTCTTTGCATAATTGGTACAAATCACTCCCACGTCCAACCACTCTCTCACCTACAATTTAAATAGGAAAAAAAATCAAGTCAAGACACAATAACATAGTCTCAGATTTAAGGTTATACAAATGAATAAAGTAATATCTTACCATCGAGCACCTTGAGGGTTGGGAACATCTCAAGAACTATGGTTCTATATGGTGTGTTTCTGCACACTGAAATAGAGATCATTTTGAGTTTACTTACAAAGATTTTGTCAATCTTGTTTTATTTTCAAAGAAAGCAATTGAAAATTACCTGGATTAGTGTAATTGTAGGTGTTGTCTTTAAGACGGATATTTTCTAGTTTTCTCAAAGACTGAAGGCAGTGAAGGCTCTCGATACTGTCGAAAAATAAAACATACGAAATTATTTCACATAATCGGGTCATGATACTGTTTTTTAAAAAATAGAATTACTTGTAGTAAAATATTTCTATGCTTAACAACAATGACATATACAATTAACAGCATATTCACATTCTTATTAATCTAGAGTAAGTATTTGGTTAATGAATATATAGTGATACCTGGATATGATATTACCAGCCAGGTTTAAGTTCTGTAAATTATCACAACTGTGCAGGGGCTCTGGAAATATAAAAGCAATAACATTAAATTTAAAAAAAATCTTATTCTATTCGTAGTTGAGATGATGAGAGGTATTTTTACAGCATAGAAATAAAAACTTAATCACTCCTTACCTAAATTGGAAATCCTGTTAGCAGACAAATTGAGAACAGAAAGAAGCCGAAGAGACGACAGCGGAGCTATATTTGTGATGTTATTTCCAGAGAGGTCCAGTCTCTCCAAATTCATACACTCCCCTATGCATCCGAGATCATGTATTCCTGCAAGACAAATAATACATTATTAACAATAAAGCATTTCTGACAGCTTAAACTGTGAAATGATTATTTGATCTTACCAAGACCTCTCAATTTGAGAAAAAGTATAGACTCCAAATCAAATTCTCCTGTACGTGACTTGAGCAGCACCGCAGTTATCTTCTCACACTCGGCATCTGGAAGAAACAGAGCAATAAAGCACATTCCCTTCCCTGATATATGCAGCAAAACCACATACTCCTTATTTTTGTGAGTCAGCACTGCACAAGAATAATGCTGGGAGCAGTGTGTCTGCTCTGTTTACGGAGGAACAGGCAGATAACTCATGCAATCATCTCTGAATAGTACATTTCAGCCGATCCAAGCAGTCCATGAATATTATATCTGGCAGCACGCTGACTTTCAGGGTCACAAACAGGCAGATTGCTCCTCTGTGCGTTGTTAGTAATGGGAGTAGCTCGCCAGCAAGAATAACAACTGAGCGTTATATTTGGTTTATTTCCCTGAAGAAAAATCAGTCCCTAACTCAAACTACACATAAACACTCTTTTATGTGCCTGCAAAAATGAAATAACTGACTTTCCTGACTGGAACCGCATTACTAAGAAATAAGAGTCATCAGGTTAACCAGATACAATTAATGATGCTGTCGTCCGTTCTATCCTGTTGTATTTTCAGATTACCATCAACGCAGAATTTATTTAATTAACTTTATATGTAAATTATATAAGGACTGGCAGATAAAAAATGGTTTAAAAACTTGCGTGGGTGGGAGTTGTGCCTCCAAACACAAATTGTGCATATGTGAAACACCTACAGAGACAAAGGTGATGATGCTTAATGTAGCCTGACAGTTAGCTACCATTAAATATCGGTGGCTAATGTTAGCTACCTGTTTCATGGCTATGAGCGTCGTGAGGCAGCGGCTGCGTGACTTCATGAGGATGATTCAGCCGGATGAACGTGGGTGGGTTATTTAATGAAAGTGGTAATTGGCCTTTTCCCCCCTTATGATGATGAAACACGTAAAATGTTGTGTGACAAAACGATAGGTTGTTAGCTACCGCTTAGCACAAACCGCTAGTGGCTAGCATAGCAACGTAGCAACAAGCTATCCATCATAACTTACCTTGGTCTTTATCTCGCTTTACGTCCATCGTGGGCAACTTTGCTAGTTAGAAAGCTACCTGTCGTGATAAAAAGCGACGACTTAACCAATACAGTGAAAAGGCAAGGCAGTGGTAATTTTGGGGGGAAATGTGAAACTGGCATCTGTCCTGGGGTGCGGACAGGACTCGCTCACTGTGCTGCAGCAGCACCCAGGTGGATGAGACGGACCTCCGCCTCCGCAGTCCAGCACGCAGTGAGTTGAGGAGGGAGGCAGCACACACTGTTGGAAGGTGCTGGAGGATGAGGACGTGGCTTGGGAAAATGTCCCAGTATTTGCTCCATGTAACTACGGTGCAACAGGTTATACTTTAGGTCAATTAAAAGTTTTGTCCTGGTTCCAGTACAAAGTAAAGTATTTATCTACGAGGTTTTGTGTTTAGTCTATTGATGGTCAACACCCGAGTTGACAAATTAAGTAGTAATTGTGCAGAATTGGGTCGAAAGGATGATGAATAAATGAGCATGAAAAGTCTAATCCAATCAGGTGTGAAATATCCTACAAATACATGCCATTTTAAGATAATTTGAATGGAGAAGAAAAAGTAGGCAGTGGATTTAGGTGTCTATAAGGATGTCAGAATCAGACACTTCATTTATTTTTATTTTACCTTTATTGGGAACCCAAATTGGGATCAAAAAGCTCCTTTAAAAGGGTGACCTGGCCATGGTAGCAACCGTACAAAACCACAACATATTAAAATGCAACATTTATAATATACAAAAACTTATAATAAAACAGAAAAGCCATTCAAACACAAGAAAAAAACAACTACATGAATCCATCATTATATTCTTAAATTCATCAATGGATAGCCTATAAATGTTTCTAATTTTTCCAGATTGTTCCATGCCTATGGTGCATAGTAGGAAAATGCAGTTTTTCCCAGATTTGTCAAAAGTCAGAGTACATTAAAATCAACTACTTTCATGATCCTGGACAAATGAATTATTGGCTTTCCTGAGTGGAACCACATTAATAAAAAGGAAAAGAGTCTTCAGGTTAACCAGATAGAATTAATGATTATAAAAACTATATAACAATGCTGTTGTCTGCGAATGGTCAATGATGTCCAACCCACCAAATCATAAAGAATGCAACGGTAAGTACGGGACTTTGCATTTGTAATGAAACATAGAAATGCATGGTACAGTGAATCCAGGCTCCACATGAATATATAGGAGGCTGCATGCATATACAATATTTCACCATCATATACAGGAAAGTAGCTTCCACAGTTTTTTTCTTGACATTGAAAGTAAAGCAAGATTTCTAAAATTGTTTAGATTTGTGTTAGTGCCTTTAGACAATGTATGAAAATAATTTTCATTGAATATTTCCTCTTGAAGCTGCTACACTTTATACTTCCACATGCCTTTATGTCGTATGTTACATTTCAGAAAGATTATTACACTGACAGCTAAAATTAAGGGTTAGGATTAAGAGTTTATAAAGAAAGCACATGATCAGTTCATAAAATATGGTGTACTCAAAGTACATACACTTTCCATCACCATGGTCATCTGCAATATTAAAGTGCTGCTTTGTTTTTAAAACAACAGATAAATACTAATAAAAAATATAACCTAATAAAATGGTCTGAAAAGGGAAATTCTGCATAATGAGTACATGTAATACTTTAAGTAGCTTATGTTTTCTGATAATATTAATGTACTTTTACTTAAGTAACACCTTGAAAGCTCAATTTTTACTTTTAATGTAGTATTTTTACAATGCAGGGTCATTTTACTCAAGTCTTAGTGCTTTCACTGCACAGTTGCACCCTTTTCCTCACCCAAAATACTGAAGCTGTTTCAGGCCAACCAGCTGCAGGCCTATCATTAAAATCTATAATGTCAAAGTGAAACAGGTGGGTGTGCATATATCAGTTTTATCAACAATATAAGGCCTGCACCTGGGTTAAGACAGCTCATACCAGCGGGCTCCAGTTCACTATTATTTATTTATTTAGCTGAGGTGCTATTGGTTTGTTTTGACTCCGGTGGACAGCAGAAGAGAAGCGGATCAGCTTGCAGCTCTTGGGCTCCACACACGACCTCCGCTGGCGCCCACATAACCGGGCTCTGCTCTTTTACTTTTACCTTATTATGTTTTTGCATCTTGTACGTCTTTGTGGTCATGGCGGACATCTCCTGTACGAACACCAACATTTTTTGAGTGTTTGCAACGTCGTCGACACCTTCTGTGCGGAGACTTTGACTCCGCGGACTCCCTAAATGCCTTTAATTGAGAAAAGGCTTTGGACGTTCAGTGTTGTGAATGTGTACAAGCAACAGATGACTTGATAGAGATGGGTAATAAGCAGACCATATTTACCGACGAGCAGCTGGACGCCTACCAGGTAAGCGTCCATGCCCGTATTTACTTGAATTACAGACTATTTCCCCCAGCATGCCTCCCTCATGCAAATCAGCACATGGAAATATCCTGCCAGTTATTTAGGTCTTCTGGTTGTAAATGATGACCTGTGTTACAAGTCCCAAGTTTAGTTCAGTTAAGAAGAAAAACAAAACAGACCACGAAAACATGTTTTTTTAGTGGAGTTAAAAGAGAAATAAAGCAGTTTTAAAGGCCTAAGTCCATTGCTATTTCTTACTACTCTATGAATATGATGATGTCATTATTGCGCAATATTCTTTTATCTTTTTTTTTCTCATATTAACCTACTCACTACTGACAGTGGAACCTTTATGTGTACTGGATTTAATGTGTAAAGGAAAATACACTGAAAATTGTGTTAGATATAGAAGAAAATGGATATGCTCAGTATTGAGTCTTACTGATCATTAATAGGCTGACACTTGATGATGTCAGTCTGATGCAAACACATGTTCCTTTTCCCATCAAGGAATGCCAGGCATTAATCAGTTTCCTCCTAAAGTGCTGTCAGTTATGACTCCACTGTTTAAATATTGACATGATAGGTGAGAATAGCAGAGGGTTTTGATTTCATTGCAAACTGACTGCAGGATCTTGTATTCCTCGTGGCACCGTCTGAGAAGATCTGACCTTCTGCGGCCTGCAATAGTCCAGATTCTCCTGTGAGGAAACACATCTTCATCTGCACAGGTTTATCATGTCACTATAGGCTTGACTTAATAATTGATGCCCAGCCAGCGTCATATGCAGCGAAACTCTACTCTCAGGAGACAGTTTGGTTCTCAAGAGCCTCTCTGGTTTCTCTTTACAGACCATTGTTAGGAGACTGTTGCTTTCTGTTTATTTTATATGTGGGATACAATATTTTAGATATGTCACCAAATAAGACACCAACTGACTTTTGTTTTTGGTTACAAAGGAATTCAGAGCTCATGGACCAGTTTAAGGAATGCACAGACGACACTTCAAATATTGTTATAAATATGTTCACGCAATTGTTAGCAAGTCAATATCCTTAGTAGGTCTTTTTTTTTTTTTTTACCTTACAACAGCGAAGAAGGTTATATTTTTGTCAATTACCTACTCTTTCTCTCGAGCTGGCTGTGCTCTGCTTCTCACACTCAGGAGCACAGCTCAGACAGAATGGATACAATGGGAAATGTAAATTGAAGTGCCTCCAGTAGGGCTGTCAGATAACGTGTGTGCCAACACGTGCACGCCCTCTTGCAGACAGCTACAGATCAACACCAGATCATGTTCCCCTGCCTCATCGTTCCCATTGCAAGTGGCAGGTGACAACACTCACGAGCATCATCATTTAAGAGAAACCAGAGAGCTCAAATAGCATTTACAGTAAGGGCTGCTCACATGCCTTCAGAGGATCAGTAATCTTATTTTCTATGACTCACAGATGTGTCATTGTTTTCAGGCGTCTTCATGGAATATGTAAATAATTATTGTACCATGTGTTTGTAACAGTATGCTCAGTTTTGTGTTTTGACATGCTGTTTTTCTCTCACTGCAGGATTGCACGTTTTTCACTCGCAAGGAAATCTTGCGGTAAGTGGAGTTTCATCTGCTATACAGGTGTATCGATTTCCATGCATTGCACATAGATGTACAACAGATAAATTGTTACTCATACATTATTCCACCCACTCTGACCATAAGATCATACACATGACAATGTTAAAAAATTACCAAGAGCCGTTGCTTTGAAACATTTCAGCTGTATGATCAAATGCAAAAAAAACTCACATTACCCAGATGCTCACATTGACCCCCTTGTTCATATCCTGGTGTCCCTCCTTTGCATTGTAGTTGAGATGTGCTTCAAGTGGACATATAAACCCTACCGTCATAATTAAGCACCATAAAATATATTTCCTCTTTAGCCTTTGTATTGGGAAGAATCTATCTGTGTCCTGTAAGAGGAATTTAAAGTGTCTCATTGCGCACATTTGTGGGCAGAGTCCTCAGAGGAAACTTCTTCCCACTTGGGGAACTTAATGCTGAATGTTGGTTTCATTAGCAGTTGCAACTTGTACTATTTGGGCACTGTTCAAAACAAGGAAAATTTGTTGTAACCTTTATGGTAATTCTGGCACAACATAATTTGACTAACAAGCTAAAGATAACAGTAGATTTTTTAAATTATTAACATATTTTCACTTAATATACAATACAATATCAACAACAGTTTTTTTTCTTCTTGTTTGCCATAACTAGGTTATTACACAATTTAATGTGTTAGAAGGAACTAAATAAAGACAACACTGAATTTAAAATAGGAATCAAGTAAAATAGATACACTTGATGAACTGTCAAATAACCCAAAGTAAGGCTGAACAGAACAAGTGAATGAACAATCAGAAAGATGACTATGTAGTTACATCTGTGTATGAAAGAGTAAATGCATAATAGTGTTAATACAGTATATAGAGAGATGTTATCTGTGCCAACACAATTTTCAGGTCTTTGTCAGCGAAGATCTTGAAAGTTCTGTCCTATAGCAGCGCCGGATGTTACCTAAACCTCTGAAAGTCATGCCAACCTTTTGACTGCGGTGTTGTTTTCAGCACCAACTAATGAAGTCTCACATTTCGGCCTCTTTCGACATGTGCAACTCAGCACATAAAACTTGACAAATATCTAAATCTTCACTTGGTGATTGCACTAGGTATCATGTCTCACTGAGTAGCGTCCTTTTTCCCTACCCATCACTCACCATGTTGATGACATGTATAAATTAAACCGATTACTTGCTTTTCTTTCTAATGAAATTGACCAGTGCCACTCGTGTTTCAGTATCTTCTGTCAGTGGTTCTAGATATTGGGAGATTAAATGGCTGCTTAAAGAAATTAAATGCAGATACTCAAGAATGTTGCAGTATAACTTTAGATCAAGATGAAAGTTGTGTGATTCTACAGATATTTGGGCCTGATTTGCTCCTCTGTATGTACAGTAAATGTTTTTATATGGTAATATTATTACAGTAATATCTCTAATGGTAAGATATTGCAGGCATTTGTGTCCTGTGGTGTATCTGTTACTATCTTCTAAAATTACCTGAACAATCAAGAATAACTGATTTTACATGTTGTATTTATTAAGCAGAGGTGATAAAACCAGTTTTAGGGTGTATTTTAGTACCCTACATTAAAACCACAGCATTACCCCCAAATTTGTCCTAGCAGGACTCTCTTTAGTGAGACTTCCCGATTTCTGTTGATCACATTACACAGTATTTTCAGGGTGAGTGTGTTTTTGTTTAAGAAATTTGTGCATTTATCCCAATTCTACTGCATTTCTTTCCATCAAAACAAAGCATTTGTCTTTTTTTTCTCCCCTTGTATGCACCTACTTTTTCCTCCTCAGTGATATTGAATTGACTTTGATTCTAAGGCCAGCATTGGACTGGAGATGTAGTAATTGACAATCAGCAGAGGATGTAATAGGGTTGCACACTTTATGACCTTCATAAAACACTCTTTGTCTCTGTGCACAGCTGCAACTGTGACAACACAGTTATGTAACATCAAAGAAACAGGTTATCACTGATGGTTGTAAGGTCACTGGTGTGAGTCCTTTGGCCTTATGTCATGTCCTGTATTAACACTAGATCATAACATTTCAGCATTTTTGTAACATCAAATGTGTGTTAAATTGGGGAAAAGTCATTCAGAGTCATAATGGAAAGTTGTCAGTGATTATATTATTAATGTAGAGCAGTAGAAAGAAGTATAGTAGTTGAGAACTGATATTTCTGAAAAACAAGTGATTGTCTTTCAAAGCATTTCAAAGCTGTATGGTCCAAACACTTTCAAGGGTCATGGTACATTAAAACTGCAGGTTTAGCTGCTCGCTTTCCTGCAGTTCCAATGAAACTCAATCATTTTGACAGGTTTATCTAATTTAATTGTTGTGAGTTTGTCCTCTAAGACCAGTGTCCCTGCTGACAAATGGCTTCCAAGGCGCCACATGTCACGATTATTCAAGGACAGAGTGAAAAGGGGCCGTAGATTAGCACTGACTATCCTGACATGTTTATCATACATAAAACATCCTTACAATTTATTGACATTGGCTATTCTGGATAATAACGGCCACAAAATTAAAGACAGACCAAGGAGACATGGAGAGAGAAAGAAGTGCAAGAAGCTTACATTTTGTATTATTTCCTTAATAATTTCCTCAATAAATCAAATCCAGCCAGCAGCAAAAATTTAAAAAAAATTAATTGCAGTGTTTTGAGCCGCTTTTGAGATTAACCACCATTTTTGATTCATTTGTGGCCATATTTCTATTTATAGCAATTCCATAATCTTATATCTGTACAATTCATAATTCAATATCTTTTAACAAATTATTACAGCAGCTGTGCCACAGATTCCTCCAGCTGCAGCTATATGTGGAGTAAAAATTCCCTGCAGGATGTCATAAACAGAGTCATCCTTTTTAAATCTATAAACACTTGACTGTGACACATTTAAGTTTATAGTAGTTGATATTTTGTATATTGTTTCTTTTCAAATACACATAAAGCCAGTACCATAAAAAGAAGCACAGTCATGTTAAAAAATTGTGTTTTTATTTTTTATTCTAGGTTACACGGCAGGTACCATGAGTTGGCTCCACATCTTGTACCAATGGACTACACCAATGACCCTGATTGTAAATTGCCTTTAGCCTTGATAGTCAACATGCCAGAGTTAAAGGTAAAAAAAGGACACTCTGACTCAAATGTGGCACCCTGCACTCACATGGGCCAACACCTAATCAATACACACTCTCTTCTAGAGGAACAAGATTGATTTTTAGCCGTCACCATCACTGATCTGAGTGTATGACACACCACATTCTGTGATCTTATGAAAGTTAATGTGCTATGAAATGCTCTATCCTGGCAGCAATGCATTCCCTCCTATTTTTTAAGTGCTTGCCATTTGGAAAAAACAAAAAACAAAAAAAACAATCCAGAAATTTAGAAATGGCATGTTGCATAACATCACAGGCACATTTCTCCCACACACCAGACATAAATATCACACTATAATTGTATACAGAATCCTAATCCATGAGGAGTTTAGCACAGAGATTTTTTCATTCCTCTGAGCATATTTGGCTTTTCTGTAAAACTGACATTTGATTTCAGGGCCAAAGTCTTCTACAGCTTTATATAAATGAATTCCCATCTTGCTGAGGACTCTGTTTTTATGAGCCGTGTTGAATTGAGCGGGGTGACTCAGGCTGCACTGATGTGTCTCAAGTTATTCACCTGGTTTCAGTTAAAAATTGCTTTAGATGGCCGATGGTCTCTGACCTTGTATTGAACTCAAGCGTTTACAAATATATGTATAGAATCATCTTTTCAGTGTGAATTAATTACAAGCTCTGTCAAATCAGCTAATTACCTGAGATATTAAAACCAACTTATGGTTGAGCAAAGGAGGAGAAAATATTGGCTTCACCTTACAAGCAAAGACAGAGTCAGCATTTTTTCAGCTGAACTCCGTAGTCAGCAGAATTCTTGTAGCTTATGTGAAACTGACAACAGCATGTAAAACCACACAGTCATGACACTAGTTCCTTTAGTTTTTCATGAATTTCTTCCCTTGTACAAACTACAGATTTTACTGTATGTTGTTACATGTATGTGATCCTCACTGCAGTGAAATTACATTTACATTACATGTATGTAAATGTTGCTATCCCCCTTCGTCTGAAGGAAAACCCATTCCGCAACAGGATAGTAGAGTCTTTCTCAGAGGATGGGATGGGGAATCTCAGCTTCAATGAATTTGTGGATATGTTCTCAGTCCTCAGCGAAATGGCTCCTAGGGAACTGAAGGCCATATATGCCTTCAAAATATACGGTAATGAGAAATTACTAAAACATTTATGCTTTCATTCTAATATTTAAGACTTATCATGGATAAAATAAAAAGGTGTAATTATTTGCTGTAATCCTTGTTGCTCACAGATTTCAATGTGGATAATTACCTGTGCAAAGAGGACCTGGAAAAGACTCTGAATAAGCTGACAAAGGAGGAGTTGACTCCTGAGGAGGTGGTGCTGGTGTGTGAGAAAACCATCGAGGAGGCTGATTTGGATGGAGACAACAAACTCTCCTTTGCTGATTTTGAAAATATGATATCTAGGGCTCCTGATTTTTTAAGGTATTAAAACCTATCAACAACAACAAATAATGCTTTAAGTTTATGTTTATATAGAATATTATGATATTTCAGGGTATTTCTGCAATAAGGATATTCTTGATGATATGACAAAATACTTCTTGCAGGATTTTTGGCTCTCCTCATACTGAGCTGGGTGCTTCAGCTTGAAGCTGTGAAATAAGTTTGTTGTATTGCCTCCTTTTGTTGTTAATCTTCTTGCACTTCTTAAATATTACTGTGGTTTGTTGTACATCCGATCCTTTGTAACCAAACCACTTCCACACTACTGAAGTCACTCCCCTTCTTGGAAATAACCAATAATAATTACTGGTTGTTGCTGTACACAAGGATAAGATTATATCACCAAGTCAGAATACTGCCATTATCAAGATATGAACTTTTTTTATCATATTAAAAATTATACAGATATCTTAAATGATACAGAATGGCACACCCATATTGTCAATAACTGTGCACATGGTATTCTGAAAAGCAGTTGCAGTCTATAATCAGTCAGTACATGCATTACCCCTTATGCAGCAGCACAGTGGGAAGCAAGTGTCCCTGGTTTTCATTCCCCAGATGGTTGGTAATTATTTTCATCATTTTACTATCACTCTGCCATCATCATTTTAACCCTGAGCCTCAGCGACACCTATTCATTAACATGCAAACAGCCTCACAAGTATCTTTCCCCACTGAAACGATGAACACATCTTCCCTTGATTCCTGTGTGTTTGTACAGCAAGTATGTTTGTTTGCACAATGAATATTACTGTTTTACTGATTGTTTTTCATATTGTCTCTTTTGTGTCTCAAGTACCTTCCATATACGAATCTGAGAGGGCTCCATGGTCGTCAGCTTGGTGAACCTCAGCACAATAACTGTCTCCCTCTCCGACTGTCAAAAAAAAAATCATACATCAGTCGTCTTCGGCTTCTTCTCCAGCTGTCCTCGCCTCAGTGAAGTTAGAGAGTGAACTACTGGATTAAGCTGAATTCTCAGGATCCTCAATTCCTTTAAAGTAGAAGAACAAATGTATTTTCCATTTCATGAAACAAATATTTCAACATTTTCTTCACCACCTTTAAAAGGGCTTGACCTGGATTGGTCTCTTGTTAGAAGAAAAGGCTATTCATTCCACAGTTTGAACCTGAAGTCGGCCTGAATATGTAATGCTGCTTTTTGAGCACATCCAAGAATGCATAAAAAGTTGATCTACCTATATTGCACATGCGATACCCCCAGTGATGTCTTCCTGTAATGACACACTAGATATTTAGTATAAGGCAAAGGACAAAGCCTGAAGTGAATGAATGCACAGCGATGGTGTAAAGGGCATACAGATATTCTCCTCTATGAGCTATGCAATATTTGTACATGCATGGGACACTTGCGGTTCTTTTGCAGTGTATTGCTTCTCGTAATCTGAGGTTGAGTTTTTGCTCGTGAAACTGCAACATGATGACAATCATATCTTATTGTTCTCCAGTTCAATGAAGGGCTCTGTTATCTGAACTCATTTTGGTAGCTTTCATCTTCCGCCTCAGCCATTATCTTGAGATGTTAGTTACAGCCATTTTTTGAAAATACATTTTTCAGTATTTTATGTATTACTTTGAATAAATGTTTTTCTTTTCTGTGTGTTCAGAGTGAATTACTTTGTGCGGATGATTATTGTTGTGACTGAAAAAAAAAGCATAGAAGGAGCTCTCACTGTTCGTTAAACAAAAGCTAATCATTTCAAGTGACTGATGTGACTTGCAACTTTTATGAGTTCAGTAATATCCTGTCCATATAACCAGTTCACCTCATGATAACCAAGGAGTGTGCTCAATAAAGATCAGAAAGCCTGCGCTTATGCATACCCTATCATATGAGCTGTAATGAATTGTTAAGCAGGATGTGATCATTAGGAGTGAGCTGCCTCAGCATTCACACAAGCATGATTACATCCTGCACACACTGTTAATCTCAACTGGAAAGCTGGGGGAGTTGCTGGTTGATGAGTAACTGGTCCTGGCTCTCTGCTTTAAAGGCACAAATTTACATTAGGTACCTTTGAAGCACAGTAGACTGTGTTGTTTCAGTAAGATCAGAGTTTTCAGTGCAGGTTGTATGACTTAGTCATTCAGTACAATTGGATACTGGCTAGTTCAGGGTATTTCTTTGACTTACATCCGAGTCATCTTTGCTTCTTTGTTGCCAAGTGCAATGGCTTCAGAAGAGGTATGACCTGGTTAATTGGTCTCAGGTCTGACAAACACTGTGCAGGGCAGTTGGAAAGTAGGGACAACAGGGTAAGACATAACATAACAGGTCTCAGCAAGATTATTTCATCTAAATTAATTTGTGAGGAAACAATTATGGTTTCCCCCCTGCAAGCTATGTGTAATAACAAACATTGCAACAGAAGTCACTTGTACCCATTCAGGAATTTGACTGTTTAACTGAAACTGGTCTAAAGTGCAGGCAGGACATTTTATGTGGCAGCAGACAAAAAAAAGGTACATTCTTCATGCATGCTGAGCTGCATAGCTTTGTGACTTTTCAAAATGAAGCCACATTATTATTTTTTGTCATGCATACTTCCAGATATGAAAAATGAAGCAAAGTTGTACTGTTGTTGCAGTCTGTTAAACTGTGTGCAATCACCAGAGCAGCCAGTTAAATCTTCATTCCCGTATCTCCAGTTCCTTTTATGAGGACAGAATCAAATATTCAGGGCAATGCAGTGCTGATTGTGTGGCTTCATTAATTACTGGTCTCACAGAGAACATCTGTTAATTATGATTCCAGCAGGGCAGCTTCTGGCACAATGTGATACTGAGGCTGTAAAACAGCCATAACTGTAAGCAACTGTTTCTGTGGTTGAGAGGGGCCAAACAATGCGTGAAACTCACACTGGGACCTTGTCTGTTCTAATCTTATCTGATTTAAGATGGTGAGGTGGCATCTAAAACTATCACAACATGATGAGAATGAAGGGTTGACAAACTGCCCGATGGCAGACGAAGAAATTATTGTGTACATTGGTACTGATGTTTCAGACCTACTTTTTCTTGAAAATGATAAATTGATTACAAAAAAAACTTTAACACTTTACCTTAACACCCTAGTTCCTATTTATCTTTTTGTGAAAACAATTCACAAAAAGAAACACACTATGGTATAATATGGTTGTAAGCATTGATAAGGGCAGGCATTTAATTAAAATATTTGCTATAACTAATAAGTCTCAGTTTATACTGGTGTATAAACAGATGATTGACAATGTAAATTATACAATAAAACACTTTATGTTATTATATATTATTTATATTTTATAGAAATATTAATTAGGAATCATATGTTTAGCTACATGTATTAATTGAATACAGGACTTATGATTAATAATTAATATTTCCATAAAATATCAATAATATACAATAATATAAAGTGTTTCATCGTATATCTTACATTGTCATCATGTATCTGTTTATACCCCAGTATAAACTGAGACTTCACATGATTAGTTATTGTTGTAGACAAATATTATAGTTAAATGATGAATAAATTCTATATGTTTTATGAATAAATGTATTCATATATTTATGAACACAAATACTGTATTAATGCTGTATTAATATATATCCCATGGCCTTTAGCCTGTGGATGTAGTAGTTTGTCATGTAGTTTGTCCATGACAAACTACATGACAAACTACATAGTTTGAAGGCCATGGGATATGGCTGAAAGCACCAGGAAAAACCTAGTAAGTGCTCTTGACTTATTTTTTTTTGTCAAACCACTATATACAAGATTTAAAAAAAAAAAACACGTCAACATGTCTTCATGATTTGTGAATACATTTATTAACATTTAAAAAAAACTGTTATCAATCATTCATTAACTCTTAATAGACCAACTTTGTTATAGAAATTGAAGATTATTCATGTGATAAATGTATTATAGAATAGCTGTTGACAAATACATCAATTAACACTTAAAATGTCAATATATCTGCTTACAACCACATCATAGTGTAAATTTACAGCTCACGAATGCTAAATAGGGGTTCAAGAAAAGTGCTACCAATAAGGAAAGGGGCATTTTTGTTCATACAGTATTCACAATCTCTTGAGTTGTTGTAATGCTTGAATGACTAATGCGTAATGTGTGACTAATGTGTCTACCCATACTAAAGAACACACAATATTACAATAACATGAGGACATTATTTTTTTCTCAGTTCTCTTTTTCGCATTGTTTTTCTTATTTTGCATAAGCCTAGCACTAGCATTGCTAGGAGTTATTTACAGGTGCAAAAACCCACTGATACACGATCAGGCAGTTGTGATATCTTGTTAATCTGTTGTCAGAGATAACAGATAACACAAATTTCCTCTTGTTTTCAAGTGACATTTTATCATCTGTGCCTCAGCTGTGACATATCAAATGACAAAAATGTCAAAATATTGTTGACCTTCCAAATTGTACTTTTCAATATTTTCATGAATTTGAATAACCTGGTTTGCAGTACATGGGTTACCAAGGGAAACACCTAATTACCTTATTTCTGTCACTCATATTCTGCCTAAAACGGTACTATGCCTTTCCTTGTATTGAAATTCTTATAAAGATAACTACTGTATGATCATAGAAAGCATTCAAATGTACAAACATGCCTTTGAACTATTAGCTATGCTGTCGTTTTACTGGCTAAACTATAATTAGAAAGTAAAAGAGCACAAGATGATAAAAGATAATGAATGACATTTCAACATCTATGACCCACTTCCCCATTGCTGCCGTATACAGGCATTTGAAATCTGCATGCAAATCAAGTTTCCTTTGAATGAAGTGCATCACTGATGGTAGCAGTCTTTAGTCAAAACATCCAGTCAAACATTGGCACATTACATATGAGGCTTTTGTTGAATCTACACAGTACGTCTGTTTCCCTGCAGCAGTGACCTCATCGTGTTTTACTAAAATGTTTTTCAAGGCATGATGGAAGTGCATCACTTAACAACAACATAGATCATGAAAATTAAAGGAAATGCTTGCTGATAAATCATACATTTAACATCCTGTTTTATTAGTTATTTGCATCTTGTGCTCTACCAATTAATAGATAGTAACCTGTGCAGCCAGAGTTTTTTTT
The DNA here is from genome assembly GCA_029490765.1 of Euthynnus affinis. Taxonomy (NCBI): domain Eukaryota; kingdom Metazoa; phylum Chordata; class Actinopteri; order Scombriformes; family Scombridae; genus Euthynnus; species Euthynnus affinis. Next base: position 17,133,452 of record CM055844.1, on the reverse strand, counting down.
ATCTTGAAGATGTTTATTTTGTTTATGTTACCCATCATGTTATTGACTTTTATGATCTCCTTTTACATAAAATGGTTTTTAAACTCTTTATATGTCTGTACATCATGGGCTAAGGCAAGATTTGGATTTTGTAGAAAATTTAAAAAAAAATAGTTTTCACCTTTACCATGAAAATAAATGAAAAGGTGAATTATATTAACTGAACCTTAAAGGTTATGTTCAGTACAACACTATTAGTGACATAGAAGAAAGTCATTCACTCATTCCACATTGAACAACATTAGAAAATAGCACAAACTGATTTGGCATTCACTTGATAGATGGCAAAAAATAATATCTGGCGAACTTTATGGTGTCGCATCTATTTTCTCACAGTATGTCTGACAAAGTAATTGAATGCACTACTGTTGGTTTGTCACCGTTGGTTTAAGTTTTATATATAAAAAGCAGTTTCCTTCGATACAAAATGTCAAATGAACAGCATATTTTGTGCATCCCACTCCTTAGCAGATAAATGAAGGCAGTTGGCAGTAATCAAACTATCTGGCATCTTTCCCAGTCTTCATCTCACCACAGGCTTTCAAATGAACATAAATACCCAGGCTGCATATTTCTGCTTCTACTTATCACCCAGGTTTCGTTTTAGATTCTGTCATTTAATCTCAATATACAATATGTGTTGCACATTGGCTTACATAAAGAAAATGAAAAGACATCATTGTTCAATAAATAAATTTAAAGGCAAAAATTTAACTTGAATAGCTATGAACATGTGAGCCCATGCTGAATATATTAAAGAAGCTGCTGTACATTAGGCAGTGGTAGTGTCATAAAATCGGTAAACATTTTCTTCAGTAGCTGGTAAGGTAACCTCTTCACCATTTCTTCTTTGCATCGGGAAAGAGCCATTTCCATTTGTCATTCTGCAGGAGGTTGATAAATTCATTGTTAAATAAATAAGGTGAACTTTAAATGCAACTTTTGTAGAATTAAGTATTGAAGTGAAAGCATTGCGTCCGCATTACTAACCTTTAATCCCCAGCATGTGTGCTGATGTTTGGGTCTGATGTCCTCCAGAGGCTCATAAGTATCGGCTGTGTCCTGGTGGCCAGGAATCAGCTCATAAGTGTTGTCTTGAGGCAAGCGGCTAACAAGGGCCTCAGCGGGGACCTCAGCGTACACTGAATCACCACACGGCTCTGGTGTCAAAGATCTGGTCTCAGGGGGTGTAGTGTGTGGCCTGCCAGCCAGGTGGTAGACAGCAGTCTCACTCAGGTAGTCCAGGCTATGGCTGCACAAGTCTGTCTTCTCTGCTGTTGAACCATAGCTTTTGCCTTGTCTGTGAGGTTTAGGGGAAAGTCTTGGTGGTGTGCAGGGGGGAGCGCTCAGCCTGTGTGAACGTTCTCCATCAGAGCTATGGTCCAGGAGGGGCAGAGACCTGCTCTTACAGTCCAGTAGGCCAAGCTCAGAGTACACAGTGACTGCTGGTCTAGAAGGAGGACTGCATCTGCCAATGTTCAGATCCTGGGTTGTGGACCTTCCAGCTAAATTGTCCTGAAAGATGTGTTGGGTTCTAAGTATCTCCCTGGGTGGTTGCTTCATGAGCTGAGCATACAAAACATTGTCCTGGTCATTCAGCGGGGCACTCTCAACATGCCTGCTTCTCCTCGGCAAAGGTGGTACTTCCTGTTTTACAAAACAAGTTGTTAATGTCTGCTGCGGAGATGTCAATAAATGAATAATTTCAACATAATTTCCTGTGATTTAGGGATGTCACTTGCCTGTAGTGTCCTGTTGGTTTTTGGTGGCCGTGTAGGTTGCTGCTCTGAGACCGAGCTAATTTGTTGTTTTTGCACGTTCTTGACAGTTCTGACGAAGGGCACAGGCTTTTCTTCATGTCTAACCTGGATGATATCATACAGATCCTCATTCAACCTCTGCCAAAACAAAATACAAGTTAGCCCTTTATCCTTGATCAATGCTGCTTAAAGGAAGCAAGTCAACATGTTTTGTCTCACCTCAAAACACGAAGAGGTCAGATACTCTCCAAAAGGCTCGATGGGGCTCATCTTGTAGTATTCTATCAGATCAGAGATGGTGTTGTGCCCCTCAGTGTCTCCAGTGACTACAAACTGCCCTGATTCACTTTGGTTTATTACAAAGTGTCGACAACGGTCCCTGCCTCTGTAACAGAAAAAAATTGTTATGTATAAGTTATATGTTATAGCTGGAGTGATATAGTTTTGATATACAAATTAAGGAAATGAATTATCTTTTTTAAAAATAAAAAATAATCAAACACGGTTTCCTTTAGCTGTAAAATGCTAAGAGTTTAAAATGGGAGCTTGATTAAAAGGAGTGAAATAAAATCTGTGTTTGAGACAAGTTGAAGATATTAAATGAAACACTGAAACTACCCAATTTGTGACTTGCTGATAAAATAAGCTGCCAAACGAAGGGCTTATGTGAAATATAACTACAGCTGATTTGTCACATAATACTTGCATCATTAATTCTTCACAAAATTGATTACAAATATTCTTCAAAACTTATGGAATATAATGATTTGTGACTAATATTTTATGCATCAACACATTTACTCTTTAAGTGTTAAGTACAGGGCTTATTTCTGGCATGAAATCAAAAGACATTTTAAAAACTTGCTAAGTTATTAAATTACTGTTATTAATTGTTATTTTACTAAACTATTGTTATATAAATTAGAGTGGTGCACTGGCAATAGCAATGGCAATTTCTGGAATTAGTCTATACTGAAAAAGTTTCACCAGCGGACAACTTATCAACAGCCTGTTTAGCAGTACTCACCTATAAGACAGTATGTACCCGATGGCCTTATCACTGAGACGGATAAGGAAACAGCCTAGCTCCTTTTCTCTGAGTATTTCTTCAGCATCCCTGTAGACAAACCATGGAATACTTTAATACCTTGACCTCAAAAAACACCAGAACACTATTGTATCCCAAAAATCCAATTTGGCATGAGATTACAAGCACAATATGAGCATATACTGTATTTTGAAAAGGGAAATTGCGTAAATTACTTTGGAAATTCTATAGTCTCAAAGGAAAAAACATTTTGCTATGTGGCCTTTCCATGAGCCTGTCATACAATACAGGTTCTGACGCAACTATCCCTTGTGTTTATGTAGGCGTCCACTGTATGCCTGGCAGGGGAAAGGGCTGTAGGTGAAAACAGGTGGGTTTCTAAGTGGACACTTTCCATCAAAAAAGGTCTGTAACTCTCTTAGACATATGAGTGGTAGAATTTGGTTCCAAAAAAACTACTTGCCTTCAGCACTGACCAGACTTGTCCCACATATCTGCTTTAGTAAAATATCACTGCCCCTCATGTATATGAATAACATCTTCTATATTAAAAATGCAAACGGCCAGATATTTCTTACTTACTTTCTGGAGATGAAGCCCATGAACCAGGTGGGGAAAAAGCCATTTCGAACAACATGTGGCACTTGAGTCTCTATGAACCACTTCGAAGCCAGTTCCCTGAGTCTTCCTTCAGCAAGAGAATCCACCAGTTGTTCCCTTTGCTCCATGCTCGTCCGGTCCTAACCAAAGCCAAACAGACAGATGAAGGAGACAACCAACATTCAGTGCCCAACATAATGCAGCTAGGTTGCACTTTAACCGTCTAATTTGTTTATTTTCCAGGAGGCGTCACCAGATACTAAAAGCAGCTCAGTGTTCTCATCTTTATAGTGTGTTCAGATGCAGGAAAATGCATGTGTGTACTTAAGCTTAATTTTTTTTAGACATACACCACACAAAATGTAATCATTATTTAATCATAATATTTCATTATTTTATTTAACAGGATCTACAAAACCTTTTTAAAACCCACGATTAACTTAAGGTTGTTTTCCTTTTTTTCCCATGAAAGTTTTATTTACTTTGACCTCCCTTGCTGTAATGTCTCACTCTGACATTGTTACTGGTGGTGGCAAGACTATTTCATAAGCAAACTGTAACTTTACATGGTGAAATGTGGTTAACGAATTAGCCATTTAAGCAGTAAGTGACCAGTTCTGGTGAGATCAGAAATTTGTTCTTACCTTGAAGCGAAACTTCAGACAGTTCCTGAGGCACGGTGCTTTCGTCTGCTTCTGATTCTTTGTCCTTGACCCTAAAAAGTGGCAGATCTTATCAGATGTGGGTGTCTGTTGTTTGTGCGCTATGCAGAAATTCCTTTCAAGCCCTAGAAATAGAATAAAAAATTGTTAATTAGGCTTTATTCTTATTTTATTGTAAAGCTCAGCTACTGTTGTTAAAAGTTATTTTTCAGCTCAGATGGAGTACATACCTTTCCTGGAGAATGTGTGGTTTGAACCTGGTGTCATTTCAGCAAACATTAAAATGCTCCTCTCAACTTCTGAACAGTCTATACCTGCTACTGAAGTTATTCTGAGAGAACATTGCCCTACATGGGAGATATAGACAGATGACATTTACAATTACATACATTTTTCCACCAGCTTGGAAAGCAGTGCTACTCAGCAACGGTTCAGCCTTTCTCATTTGCATGAAAGAGCCAGGCTAAGGGCTGCCGAACAAAGCAAGAGCTTCCTGAAGAGAAACGGAAAGTAAGCTACACAGAAACTGTGGTTTGTGTGCACACGAGTGCATTTGTGTGCAAGAGGAGATGTTTTACCCACAGACTGTTTGGTTACTGTAGTAATGGGGGATAATTTGCGTCAGCACTTGATCTCTTACAATTATTTCACATGAGGTGGGACCACATGTTTGAAAGAATGGAAATAGTGTATTTGGGAATATCCACTAGGTTTGCAGAGATTTTAGTGAGGACAAACAAAACAAAAAGCTGATATTTCCCAGTCTTGTTTTTAAGCTTATCGTAAATAATAACTAACTCATTCCCCTCATGGCTGAGATGGTTGTCATGATTCACCTCCATCGGTTTCTGCTTTGTGGTGAACAGTAGGAAGTCCCAGTGGGGGAGAGAAAATAACCAGAAAAAGTCTGTGTCATTTTGAGCGGGATATGACTGGATTTCTTCTCACTCCCTAATGTTAATACAGCTCCATCTTTGATCTCAGAGCAGATGCTGCCACTGTTCACACTATGCAACTGATCAAACATTCCTGGTAAATGTGATCAGTGAAATGCTGTATGTACAATGTTTATTTTAGTACCATACAGTAGGCTTGTTGTAATCTTGTGTTCCATATGACTAAGTATTGCTACAGTGCCAAGATCTGAAATTTCAACATATTCTCAACAGTCAGTTTTACATGTCTCTGTGAGTCATTATTTGCTCCGCTGGGGGAGTGGAGAGATTTGGGGTTACATGTTATCACTGATTCTATGTTTGTACTGTACATATTGATGGTAGACAGCTAAAGAAAAAAAGGCAGAACATTTGAGTTATCAAACAGTCACCAGGCTCTGTAAGACATACGTAAGTGGGAGATGTGGATCTTTAAAAGGTCACAAGTCAGTTGATGTCTGTGAAATGTCATTGCAGCAGAACCGCATCACTGCTGCTCACACTATTCCTTAAACCTCAGGGTATGACAAGCATCCCCACCATAACCTCCCAAAAGTAAACCAAAGTTCAGCCTGACTAAAAATGTTCTTGTACATTAAAACATTTACTGCTTTTTTACCGCAGTGCATTTTAATTGAGAATCTCCACCTGCAGCATATTGGGCTCTGCAAATATCAACCACCATAAAGCATTTTGAACAGTTTGTTCATTTCTGCAGCTCAACAATAAGCTCTGGGTTCAGTGAGAAATGTTCCCCACAGATTTGTAATGTTGCAGTGATTAATAAATACTTAAGTGCATGTCAACATCACATATAATAGACTGTAAATGAAAAAGATGCCTACTGATAAACTAACTATAGTAACTAATTACATTTACATAAGAATACATGATACATTTTTCTATTTTGAGAAAGTTTCTACTAATATCTAATATTTTTGTAAATATTGTACTTTCTACATAGATTTAAAAATATATTATGAACCTTTATTGGATAGATCAACAATATAAGTCCATGCAGGAAGCATAGGTAGAAAGAGAAAGGTATGGTATGCGACAAATGTCCATAGCCAGATCAAACAAAGGTTCAGGTTTCTGTACATTTTGTGTTGGTAGAGAAACGAGTGGCTGAGATACAAGACAAGACAAACCGTAACTGAACACAGATGATGAGAAACCTGTTAGAATCATGTAAACAGGGGTGTGAATAAGCAGGTTTTTCATGTTTTATGTAAATGTCATATCTTGAATAATATCAAAACAAATCCCCAATATCCCCAAATTAGAGATATGATGGAAGACCATTACCTTTTCTAATTTGATTAATTGGCTGTGTCTTGTAGAGGGGCTCTGCCGAGTCTAGTTTTGCAAAATGATAACAATGTTGTTTCTAATCAAATGACCACAAACTAATTGACACAAAGAAAATCCGGTTCAGAGTTGCAATTTTATTAATCCATCATACTACAATGAGTACTTGTTGGTTTGTGGGTTTATGTACATAAATTAAAGCTGCTACATATATGTGTCTGCTGTGGCTACTACACTGAATGGGAACTTTTGCCTGGGGCCCTCCTAACTTATTAACCTTAATCCTAAAGACTGGGGTACCTGCAGACCCCAGATTTATACTTTTTTTCATTTCTCACATCTATCACTCTAATTTTTCATTTAATGTTGTCAATCAATTTGTTCTTAACGACGTCATATCATTGTTTACTGTTTCTGTTTTAATTAGTGCTTTTTAAACCCTGTCAAAAGCACCCAATTCTGCCTATGCTGTGTTAATAGATGTAACCATTTATTGAGTTCATGTTTGCCATGGGTCCTAATTTAAAGTATCAAACACTATCTAACACCCTGTCTGTCATTTTGAAGGTTTTGTATAATGATTGTATTTGGGATAAAAGCTACAATTTGTATCAAAGAAAAGTATATATTTTCATTTTATGCAAAATGCAGATTAACTGTAAGATTCTTAGAATCATCTGTTATCTGTATAATGTTTTTTCAGATGACATTAATTACATTGCTAATCATGTTTTGAGAAGTTAAAATTTTGCACTGTTGGTTGTTGTACAGTAGTTTAAGAATAAGAATGTTAAGTATGTTTTTGTATGTTAAATATTTTGGTATGATGAGGGATAATCCAGCCATGTTCACCAGGGATTTTTATTGTTTTATTATCTCTTATCTTTTATTATTATGATGACTTTTTTTTAAACAATAACAATGACGTAATGTCTATAAACTAATTAGGTGCTATTTAACTCTTTGGCCTTTTATTTCTGCTCGTCATGGGTTGTTTTCCAGTGTGTGTTTTTCATCTACTGCAGCAGCATTGTTGCTTCAACATATTTCATATAGAAGTATCACAGGTTGCTCCTCTTGTCAAACACCACCACCCCGCGGTGCTGCTACCGCACACACTTCCTGAAACAAACTACACCTCCCACAATCCTCTATCCCAGACACAGGCAGTCATGTGGATGGAAACAGGAGTGGGCATCCGCTGTGTGCTGCACGAAGAAGAAACTTCGAGGAAAGATGCACGAAGAGGAGGATGGCAGCGACACAAACTCCTGCACAGCGTCCCGGATTGTGGCCTCCAGGTCGGTGGACGTGGCTGAAGTCGAGGGCTCGAAGGATCAGGCCTCCAAGCTGTGCGGCTACTTGAACAAACTGTCCGGCAAGGGGCCTCTAAGAGGGTACAAACCACGGTGGTTCGTGTATGACCCGAGGAAATGTTATTTGTATTACTTCAAGACTCCCCAAGATGCATTGCCACTGGGGCATATCGAAATAGGCGATGCGTGTTTCAGCTACGATGTGGAGGGAGAGGAGGGTCAGTTTGAGATTCGCACTGCCGGGAAGGAGTTTCTCCTCAAGGTAAACTTTTCACAGCATGTGTGTCACTGTTTTGCTGTCATTTGTCACTTCCTTTCTCATTGTGGAAAGCCAGACACACCCATCACCCAGTATCTTGACAGATTTATTCTGAGTTCTGATTTATTTATTTATTTATTTATTGTTGTCAGACATGCAGCTGTTTCTGCTGACAGGATGTGTTTTGACATTTGATATCCCCTCCAGACATGTTTTCAAAGACTTTACTTTGAACAATAACGTGTGGTAGATAGGGGTTTTTCCCATACACAAAGTTCAATTACAGTGTTAAAATTCCTTAAAATTGCATCTACTCCTTCTCCCTCATTGAAAAAAAATCCAGATTCTGTGAATATCCAGATATATATGTCACGGACTTCACAATTCTTTTAGTTTTTGTGCATTAGAGGCATTAGAGGAGTTTCTACATCATACTTGTTCAGGTTGAATATTGGACCAGGATTGACTTCTGAAGTGGTTGTGATGTCACAAATCCTGCTGGTTGTGCCGCCCCTTAAAAGTGGATTTTCAATGAGTGCAGAGAAACCTCTCACTTTCAGAAGATGAAAGGGAAAACAGCCTTTTAGTGGCAAACTCTGCACATACATCATTCAGCACAGTGAAGCTCAAACATTCAACTGTAGCAACAAGAAAGAAAAAGACATTTTTGAGTGGAGGAGGACTTTAAGTAAAACCGGTTTAAAAATCTATAAAGCGCTTAGGTTGCATTTGCTTTGCTTTATCGGCACATAATTTAGCTGATTTCCCCCCAAAACACCACTGTCAGTCTCACTGTTTATGCTGAGAGATAGTTTTAAGCTCTGATTTACATGCACACGCCCCTTTATGACATATATGAGCTTTGCAGAAGAATCACAGCATCTCATGTGACAGTTGTTTTGGTCTTCTTTGCTTTGTCATATGATTGTGATGCATTCATAGCCAATAAAGGTGCCCCTGGTTTCACTCAGCCTGGCTCCCTACTGAAGTCTGCATCATCTTCAACAGATGGTGTGAATGGTTAATACCAAACAGCTTGCCTGGCCGGAGGCTGGAACTGAGACTGAAACTAGTGTCTGTGCTCTTTCACATGACTGATCTTAATAGTAACCTGCTATTTAAAGTGCTTTCAGACTGTTTGATATGTTAGGGTTAGCAGGGCAACTGTTAGTTCTCTTGTCTAGGTGTCTTTCCATTAGTTTTAGAGTTGTCTTTAATCTTTAATCCCTGCAACATGATTGATATTCACTTAAGAGATCTTTCACCAGTGTTTTGAGAGTCAGGTTTTTTTTAATTATTTTTATCCACCCCAGTGAGTAATGCTGTGTGTGTCTGTGTGTATGTGTGTGTGTGTGTGTGTGTGTATTTCTAGGCTCCCAGCAGGCAGGTGATGCATTACTGGCTCCAGCAGTTGCAACAGAAACGTTGGGAGTACAGCAATACACGAGGCTCCGGACAGAGAGACAGCTGGAGCTCCCCGACCCTGGCCTACCCTCACGCTGGCCTTGTAGGCAAAGAGAATGGTAGGCAGGTACACACACACACACATACACATACACAAATGCGGTGTACAGTGTGAACACTCATTTTCATCACATCCGGGCACAGCTGAAAGTAAACATCTGTATCTGATGGATTAATATTTACACAAGAGCTGCATTACTTAAATGTGATTTACTTTATCTAGGGTGTGTTTTATTGTAACGTGTTAAAGTGCACTAACAAGCATTCTGCTGCCAGAATGAACACAACTCAGCACCATTTACAACACGTGAAAGAGAGGAAAAAATAACAAGAAAACATGTATGTATATATATATATATATATATATATATGTGTGTGTGTGTGTGTGTATATATATATATATGTGTGTGTGTGTGTGTGTGTGTGTATATGTATATATGTATGTGTATATATATATATATGTATCAATATTATATCATGTCCAGATAAGACAAGGAACTGTCCGAGATTTTTTTAAATGGAGAAGTGGCTTAGCTGTGCTTTCATAAGTTTAAATGCTGCTTACAGTTAAATGAGATAAATTCTTCACCTTTTGACGGATTTTGACTGTTGTAGCTGAGTGAAATGAAGTGTGAATGCTTCTTCCTGTTCCTGTTAACATACACACATGACTGATCTGTTGATCTGTTTTACTTTTTTTTTAAATACTCTTGTGTGTTAATGTCTCCTAAAAGCACATATAGTCATGTCATGAAAAAATATTAAAACTGGTATCAATATTGGTAATCACACAGGAAAACTCACCAATGCTACAAAAGTAACAGTTTCTGAAAGCAAGTTTAAAAAATAAATATGTGGTTGAAAATACTTGGATATGTTGTTTTGCTACATTTCTTTCATGTCCTTTGTTATTTCAGTCTCAAATAAGTTCTTGACCTTTTTGTCAGTGAGCTGTGACGAAATGTGTTAGTGCAGGAAAGACCTGTGTGGTCAACCGGGTTTCCTCTAAAGTCTGCTTAACTGGAATCTTGCCCTGGCTATGAGGAGGATGTGTTGCTCTTTTTGGATGGCTAGTGAAAGATTAACGTGACTAAGCCTTTCTTAATAGTGCAGCCAAGGTTGTAATTGCTACTGACTTATACAGGTTCATGATATTCCATATGCAAATGTTCAAACTGCGCTGTAACACATGTAGCTGTCAGTTTGCCATCAAGAAAATTTGTATTCCTAATTAGAGCTGGCAGAGGCTTTAATTCTTCCATTTGGTTGGTCCAACACTTTGGTTCAGACTGAAATATCTTAGCAACTTTTGGATGGATTGCCATGAAATTGTGTGCAGACATTCATGGCCCTTAGAGGATGGCCCTTGGTGATCTCTTTACTTTTCCTCTAGCAACATATTCATAGTTTTCACTTACCAGGTGAAATATCTCAACATCCACTGGATGGATTGTGGATTCCAGATTATGTATCTATCTGATTTTGTTAATCCCCTAACTTTTCATCTGGGTTTGATGAAATATATCAGCAACTATTGGAAGGATTAATGTGAAATTTGGTGCACATATTCATGGTCCCCAGAGGATATACTGTAATAACTGCATTGACCTTTTTATGCCTCACAGAGCACAGAGCAGCCACTCTGTTGGTCTTATTCAGAGTTATCTGAATATGTCGATACAAAGAGTTCAAAGGTTTTACTGTTTCTAAAGGAGTCTGATTATTTTAATCTTTGAACTGCAATCTTACAGCACATTATATGTTGGTGGTTGTCATTGGTTTCCTCTTTGGGTGTGACGGCATAATTGTGGAGCTGCTTGGCCCTTCAATGTTCCCACACTCACTGTTCCCAGCTAATGTGAGACAAAAAGAAATACTATATTTATAATGCTGGGTTCACAAAGGCTATTTCTGATGGTTACAGAGCTGCTCAGGAACCCACAGACAGACACCCTGCTGTAAATACCATTCTGGGTAACTCAAAATATGGCTTCTCTTGACTCTGGAATCCATTGAGGGTCATTACAATTGCAGTTCCTCAACAAACAATAGTCATAGTTTGGCCTTGAGAAACAGCAGTGGTGATACACGTAATGTTTTATTGTTAGAATGTTATTATAATGGTCTCTGTTCAATTTCAGATTCCTTCGTCTTTGAAAAACTCAGTGACAGCATGGAGAAGGTCCGCAGTGACTTTGCCATGGAGACAGAGACAGATGGCGGAGGAATGGTGGGGATCCAATCAGCCAGAGGGCCTTCTGCTGCGTCCACAAACCCCCTCAACTTCTCCCTCAAAAACTTTGGTACAGAACTCAGGTGAGACCATAAACTCTTAACTGAAATCTTCCTGCATTGTAGAAGGCTGATTATTGTTCCCACAGTTTTTGATTAGGAAGTATATATTCTAGTCTTTGTTTTCAGCCCCTGCTAAACAGGCAAAACTAGTTTATCCGCTACAGTTATGCGCCCCAGTAGAGCTGCACTGAGGAAAGAAAATACTACCCAAGTTCTTCCTGAGGTTGAGTGCAGTGTAGGAAGTGATTACATCTATAGATTCATAGCTGTGGTCATCCGCAGCCATTGACAGTTCCCCTTCTGTGGCATACAACACATCTATTCAAATGATCCAACACTCTAAGATGCCAAAAATGTGACATGTAGATTGCAATTTTTTCTGTATCAGTGATAGAATGAGAGTTCACTTTTAAAGGTAAACGGCTGATATGTTGTCTGCTCCTTATAGAATGTTTCCAAATGAACCTGTTCCATGTTTTATTATGATTTGTCTTATATATTTTTTTAAAATGCAAAGGGTCTTTAATACATGTATATAACATATACTGAAACCAGATGAACCAAATAGGGGCCAGAAGAGTGGCTGACTGTGTTCAGTGGTTTTGTTTCTAAATCTGTAAGTTTATCAGTTCTGCAGCTATAGCTCATGATCAGAGCAGAAGCAGTTAAAGCTCAAGAATGTAACACCAGAACCATCGTGTTAACGGATTCTTCGGGTCACAGTTACACTCATAAAGGGCGAGTCTGCGTGATTACAGTTAAAGCGTGTCTGCTGTGTTAGATGGACGCACACCACTGAAGAACTTATGTGAAACGCATTCGGTGTAGACGAGGTGTGGGGGGGAGCAGCTAAACCAAAAAAGTCATGTGTTTGAAGTGATCTCACATTTAGAGGTGTGAAAAACTTGAGTCACAAAAGTACAGTTACGGTCAGTCACAAGTCTTTTAACTTATATTCAAGAATGCCTTGATAATGAAATGTTATTTTTGATTATTATTTGAAATAGATAGTTTATTTGTTGGTTAAGCTCTCCCAGTGAGTGGTCTTTTTGTTTTTTTTTTAATACAGCTGCAGTTCTTTAGTTCAAGGCCTTTTGAGAACAGTGTTTAAAGACCTCAACAAAGGCAGTTTGTGCTAATGTTACTACTTACAAAGTAAAAGAGTCCTTGATTGTTCCCTGTGGATTTTAACAGCCTCTACATAGTAACAGCCACTTTATTCCCAGCATAGCACTGGTTTTACTCCCTGTCCTGTCTGGTTTCTGTTTTTTCAGGAACTCCATGTCTTATCTACGGCCAGGCCGAGGAGGTGAGAACAGGCGCAGTGTGTTTTACACTGCCAACAGCAGCACAGAGGAGTGGGAGCTGGTGGATGCCCCACCCAAGGACTTCCCTGAACCGAAACATCATCCAGACGCACACAGACGTACGTTCATTTCCTACTGCTTTTTGCTAAGTTTTTGCTTTTCATCTCTCATGTGCTGAAAAAAAGGGATAAACAATGTATTTTCTTACAATTGTCCTGCCTTTTCCTGATCGGTGATAAAACTCTCCCCTCTCTCTCTCAGATTCCTTTGGATCATCGTTTACTTTCGACTTTGTGCGCAATTCATCACGGCCTAAGAGGCCTTTGCTTCGAGACATGATGGGCACTGGGAGGTTTGGGCGCAACGTTGAGACACGCAATGCTGACAGCTCCCCAGTGGAGTGTAACGGTAGCAAATCCCTGGAGATGCAGCTTCGCCTCCAGAGCCAGCAGGAAGAACTGACCCGCATGCAGCAGGAACAGACTAAACTCAGAGAGGAGCTGGCCAGTCAGAAGGTAGGTGGGATGAATCCACAGTAAGCATGGGATGATTACATCATACCTTAAGCACTGAAACATCAAGACTGAAATGTGATACTTTTGGTTTATTATGAGTGAATTAGACCAACTCATGTCATTCCAGGAAATGGTAATACTCTTCACCCTCCACCCCTACAATAATAATAATATATCAAAATGAATGTAGCAAAGACTTACTGGTTTTTACGTTGCTGCATTTAACATGTTGAACTATAAAGCACCAAGACTGACTTCATGATGTGTGAGTTATCCACAGAAGTGGGATTACTGGGCTGACTGCAGTGCTTCTACAATCATTTCAGTTAATTCAGCAGAAGCCTGGAGTTGTGACCGAGCAGTTTGGAGGAATTGTGATGATCTCACTAATACGGGAAGACAACTAAGATTTGTCATGCTATCAAGAATAAGGAAATAACAGTTCTCCTAAGAACAATCATAGCTGTGTCATTCCCTCCCATTATTCTACCGTTCTTGTTTTAGTGTTTTGAGACTGATGAGTCACAATAGCTGTAGAGCTGGCCAGATAAACATTTAATATATACATCCGCTGTTAACTGCTTATAAAAACTTGAACTGTAAAACTGAATCGGGTTACTTGGACAAAATGAGTCAGCTTGCCATCTCTGAGCAACTTTGTTGGAAATATAGTTTTGTTCCTGGCCAGCTCAAGAGTCCACATGTGACTTTTTATTGTTAGTACTACTGATTTATGTCCTTCAAGTAATGTGGGGCCTAGACTGAAATTATTAGTCACATTATGCCCAAATAAAACGGCAAGATCACCCAAATTACAGTATGTTAGTAAGCATTTTTGCCAAATTGCAAAGACACACATTTGCCCACATATTTTAGGCTTACTTAATTATATAGAGCTAACAGTGTGGAAAATCGCATTTGAAATTTGAAAAACAGTGTCAGGGTTACTCAGTATAATTCCACAAAAATGTGAACAGTTTTCAATATTTTCTGCTTTGTTAAAAAAAACTGGTTCTGATGAAAACTGTATCTTTAATTTTATGTCACAGTTATTGTATCTGCAGTTCTGTGAGTGTATTTGAGTGCACATCAGACGCACATCAGTGCATTGGCTACAGTTTCCAAATGCATACATAGCTAATGATCTACACAGCTGTGATAAACTTTGTTATTGAAGTTCATGTTTTGAAATTAGTTACAAGCTTCTCTGGGTGTAGTGGTGGCTGTGATTAATGTTACTAGGTCAGCGTGGTTGTGGCCGCTGTCAAAAACAGTGTCAATACATCACTTAGTTTGGTTTTATTTAATAACAGTTTTTTTTTTACAAAATTGTGACTAGACTAAAATGTGACTAGTGTATGTGTGTTAGTCATAGAAAAAAAATCACTAGTGAGTGGCTATGCAAGTTAATAACTCGAGGAAGCTCACAATTTACTTTACTCTGAACTTTCTATGTCTCTGTTTGCACCCAGCAGGGTCAAGAGTAAGAAATGTTTTAAATGTAATAAAATTCAATCTATAGTTTTTAAAATCTTTAAGATAATTTGTGAATTCATCTCACGGGTAAAAAACGATCACTGAATTTGACAGTGATGTTTTTTGTGAACCACGCAACTGATCTTCCCCCTGCCAGACATTGTATTGACCAAATAAATCCTCTCTTTTAAAACAGGAGCTGGTGAGACTTCTGCAGCAGACTTTAAGAACTTCCCAGTGTGACAGGCAGCCAGTGCGGCGCCCACCTCCGGCTCCAGATTCATCTGCAGCCTCAGACCAGACCCAGGCTTCAGTAGTAACCCAAGAAGAGATCACCCAATTGGAGACCCTGCTTCAGGACAAAGATGAACAGATCCAGTCCCTGTGTGGCCACATGGAGCGGCTCGCCTTGGAGAAGGAGAGCCTGCAGCAAGAGCTGAAGGGCCTGAAAATAAAGGTGGGGGAGATCAACGACCAGCTGGGTATGTTGATGGAGACCATCCAGGCCAAAGATGAAGTCATCATAAAGCTTTCGCAGGACAACCCCGAGCAAAGCGGCAATCCAAATGACTCTGGTACACCATCTCCCAACAAAGATCAACAGGAACTGGACATCCTCAAGGTATATATAGAAACACTACAAACAAAAGCTGCACATTTTGAGAAGTGTAAGCACTTATTCTGAGGTGGGATTTGAGCGTAATATTAGAACAAGACTCTTGTTTTGGCTTCAATTTAACAGGAAAAATCCTGTTTAGTTTTTTTCATTGTTCGTTTATGTCCTGGTTAAATGTTCAATCTTATTAATTGCACACACTGTATGTTTCTTCACTTTCAGGACAGTCTTCAAGGCTACAAATCTCAAAACAAGTTCCTGAACAAAGAGATCCTGGAGCTCACAGTACTACGCAGAAATTCAGAGAGTAGAGAAAAGGCTTTGGAAGCAAAGGTACTATCTTGTTTGTTGCAATTACTCTTTTAAAAGAAAACAGGAAGTCTGAATAACTCTTAAGGGGAAGTCTAGCTTTGACCTTATTGACCTAAACCTAAAAATGCCAAGTAGGAAAAACTGTGTTTTGGCAGTGAGTATAATGAATGTAACATTTAACCTTTCTTCTTATCTTTACTGCAGTATACGGCCCTGGAGGCCAAGTTGTGTCAGGTGGAGAGTAAGTATCTGGTGTTGCTTCAAGAGGTGAAGAGCCCAGTGTGTTCCTCCTCAGAGCAGAGCCATGCCAATGATGTCATTTCTAGATTATTAGAGGATGCCCTGCAGGCAGAGAGCCCTGACCAGCAAGAACACCTCATCTTCAAACCAAACACTGTCAGGTATGGGCTATGCAAAAAGTCTTTGACTTCATGTATTGTCCATTTTGAAAAGTACTTTTAATTTTTCAACCAAACTGATGTTAGAAAAGAAAAATAGAAAGCGAGAGCATGAAAAAAATAGCTCTAACATTTTAACATTTCAATTGTAAAGCTGTAAAAGCACCAGATGCTGTTATTCTGCATTTTCGTCTACATTTTTACAAATGTTTCAAAGAGAAATGGCCAAATGTAAATGTCACATCATATCAAATTAGAAATTTCAAGCACTGTCTGGAACATGAGTCAATCATGTCCATCCCTCAGTATCAAAGGCCAGCTGTTCTTTGTAGACATACTATTTTGTACCAAGATTCTATGACAAATATAGAAAAAAAAAATGCAGAGACAAAAATGATAAATAACACTGGTGTTGCCTCAATAGATTGCAATGCACTGCAGTCACAAGACCTGTTGTACTTTTAACAGCTGCAACTCAATTTTCCTCGACTGGAAAAACTAGCTCTGCTGTTTTCTAGTGCTATTACTCTGACTTCTGTGCAAGCTCAGACAAGTTTTGGGGCTCGTGAAAATGATTCAGGAAATCCCTAACTGACTCAGAACTGAATATTTAAGCAAATGTGGACCCCCCCCCCAAAAAAAAAAAAAACTTAAACAACTCTTGGAATAAATTAAACATCACAGATTAATAATAATTCTTCCACATTTTCTCTCCAATTTCAACGTTAGTGAGTATGACGTGTTTGGCTTCAAGACTGTTCCTGAGGAGGAGGAAGAGGAGGAGAAGCTTGTTGCAAAGGTGAGAGCCCTGGAGCTGAAGTCTCTATCCATGACGAATCAGGAGGTGTCCGTCGGGGTGAAGTGGGAGAACTATCTGGCTAGCACCATGAACAGAGACCTGGTGCGCTCCCCTGAGCTCAAGGCCCTGATTCGCTGCAGTGTTCCCCACGAGCATCGCTCCCAGGTGTGGCGCTGGTGTGTCTCCATCCATGTCAAGAAGTTCCGTGACCACTTGGCACCAGACTATTATGAGACCTTACTAAACGTGGCCCGGGAGAAGCCCAACCCGGCCTCGAAGCAGATCGAGCTGGACTTGCTGCGCACTTTGCCTAACAACAAGCACTACGCCTCCCCCAGTGCGGACGGCATCCAGAAACTCAGGAACGTCCTCATGGCTTTCTCCTGGAGGAATCCAGACATCGGCTACTGCCAGGGCCTTAACAGGTACTGGAAAAGTTCCAGATGTTTTACTCCTTCAACTAAGAGTCTTATCGTGCATTATAAACATTCATTTTTATTGTCTGTCATTTCTTCAGGCTGGCAGCGATTGCCTTGCTCTATCTGGACCAAGAGGACGCATTTTGGAGCCTCATAGCCATTGTAGAGGTCTTCATGCCAAGAGACTATTACACCAAGACTCTGCTTGGCTCTCAGGTAAACAAGCTTAAAGGGTTATATGTAACATTGGAAGACACAGGAACATGTTGCTGCCTCTCTCTGGTATTAGTGATTAGTGCTCATGACTTATCAGAGCAGGAATGCATGGAAGTAATCAGAAATGTATGTTTTCTCTCTCTCTCTGCTGTATTTGATCCCATGTTTTCTCCCTGCTATAAAAGTCTCATAGAAAGTCATGTCACGGTTGTGTCTCTGCAGGTTGACCAGCGTGTGTTCAAGGACCTGATGATCGAGAAGCTACCACGGCTCCATGCCCACTTTGAGCAGCACAAGGTAGACTTCTCCCTCATCACCTTCAACTGGTTCCTGGTGGTGTTTGTGGACAGCGTGGTGAGCGACATCCTCTTTAAGATCTGGGATGCCTTTCTGTATGAAGGTCCGAAGGTAAGAGGCCAAACAGAGAGTAGAGTTTCCTGTTATCCTCTAATCTCACATAACCAGATGTTTCCGGACAAGCTTACAGAGTTCTGAAGAAAGCTCATAATAAAATTAGATAAGGAGACCTTTGACAAAGATTTGGCTGCAAGTTTAAATTTGCCCACAGCTGATGATGGCATCTGTGATAAGTTTTCTGTTACACAAGAGTTGGACAGTTGGACATATCAACCCATTGTTTTTCCAACCTTATTGAACCAACATCTGTGTTTGAAACCTAATAGACCGGAGACATGGGAAGTTAAAGGTCCACTCTTCAGTTTTTTTATGGCTCCAATAACTATGTGTAATGTGAAAACGGTCACTCATTGTGTCAAACTCTCATACTCTGCAGTGTTCATCAGCTCTATAATGCTTTTTAGCTTCTTTTAGCTCACTGTTTTGGTTTTATAGCCCACAGATTCTGCTCTTATGAACCTAATTTCCACCAAAAAACCCACTGTACACTACCTGCCCAGCACCAAACAGTAAATAGACAAAGTTAGCAACTTGAAACAACACTTAACAATCTACAGATGTAGATGAGTTGGTGGGGACTAAAACAGAGCCAGAAGAAGTGTCAAAATTGGACCTACATTCCCCAGGTGGCCAAAATCACGACTAAATGAATGCTAATGTTGTTCCATGTATGCTGGATGTGTAAATGAGATATTTTTTGCTAACATGTTGGTCAAAACAACTTTTTTTAGCTGATAATATGGCAGAAGTACATGGTTTTTGGCTTTTAGAGGAGTTCCCAAGTAGTCAAAAATAATTGTGTATATATTTTTCTGTTTGAAAACTATAATATGCTGTTTGTTCAGAAGAACTGACATTCCTCTGTCCGTAATAAATACTGTAAATACTGCTTCAAGTCTTCTGAAGGGTCTTTGCGTGTCAGAAACATGATGTGTTATGATCTATGGTCACACAGGGAAAGTCATGAGGCAGATTTCATGGCTTTGATCATTTTTTTTTTCTCCACAGATCATATTTCGCTTTGCTCTCGCTCTCTTCAAGTACAAAGAGGAAGAGTTTTTGAAGTTGCAGGATTCCACAGCCATCTTCAAATATCTCCGATGCTTCACACGCACAATCCTTGACTCCAGGTAAAGTTACTGCAATTTGTTTTGGTATTTTCAGTCATGCATATAAGACGACAGTATGGTCTAGTAAGAGGGAGCAAGATAATAAACTTAAAACAGCTGATCAGATCTCTCTGTTGTGTGGCTGATGTATACAAGCAAAAAGGTCATTTCTAGTCTGTTAGTTTTGCATCTGTGGTCATTGCAACAAACATTAAAAAGTGATTGTAGCTATATAAAAATTACTCTAAAATGAGATATTGGTTGGTTATTAGAAATGGGTAAAACATGAGCCCCATCTTAACATCTTGTTAGGCGACACTTGTGCACTGTTGGACATTATAAAATAGGTTATTTCAGACAGCAAGGTTATTTATTGGACATCTGAAAAGGAATTAATTCAATAATCGTATATATGGCACAGCAGAGATAATGAATAGAAAACTTATCCGCACTGACAGGACTGTTTCTTGACCCTTTTTTTCCAGGAAGTTGATGAACATTGCTTTTGTGGACATGAACCCGTTCCCCATGAGGCAAATCCAGAACCGCCGCTCCTTCCACCTGGAGAAAGTCCGTCTTGAGCTGACTGAGCTGGAGGCGATCAGACAGACCTTCCTCAGGGAGAGGGAGACGTCTCAGGACGGACGGACCTTCGTCAGCGACGATGAGGAGGACAATTGAGCTTAAGCCTGACGCATTTTCAGGCCATGTCGCTGAAGTATCAAGACAAAGAGGTCGACTCTGCAGACCAGTGATGCATCGCAGTTGTTAAAGGGAGTTCTTCTTAAAGAATTGTTGGAGTTGGTCTCTGCATCAGAGCTGGACCAATCAACTTTCTACAAATTCTGAGCTTAATCGCTTCAAAGGACCAAAAAATTACCAGCCAAATGGGCTTCCTATCAGTATTCCTGCCTTTTTATTTTTTGTAAATGCCTTATTTGCTGTATGCTTGTGTTTAACGTAATGGCCAAACAATACACTCGCCCTACGGCTCTTCAACCTCCAATGCCGAGTTTAACACTTGCAGTCCGAATCAGTATTTTTGAAAACATGGCTGTGATCTTTTGATAATTGGCAATTTTATGCCTGTTGAAGGAATGATTGTATTTTTTTTTTACACTTGTCTCCATTAGGATTCAGAGTTTTCACTTTCCTTGCCCCAAGTTGTGGCTCCTTTCATCCACATCTTAAAAGAAAAAAAGTTTACTTTTTTAAAAATACTTACGACATTGCCACTCCACAACACATCTTGTGTGTTTGATCCATGTGTCTGTTGATGCACTTGAATCACTTATGCTGAAATTTGACTTGTGCTGAAACTTTTAGTTTGCTGAGAATTTGAGCCCACTGATCGTTTTGGTAATTCCAAAATGTACATATCATTCCAGTTTGTCAGTGGTTAAAGAGAATAGATGCAAAGATTTACCATCAAAGTAGGATCAAAACAAAAAAAGCAATGGGAATATTTTGACAAACCTTATATATTTTTTTATATTAGCCATCAAACTAACCGCATTGGTCATTTGATTTACTTGATCTGCCCATATTTGGCATATTTGTCACCATTAATAATATCATATTATTTTATACGGATGTACCACTTAATAATACATATTTTTCAAAGGCCATGTTCATATAGATCAAACTGTTTTGCACCTATATTTGTACTTAAATTCATACAAAATTGTATAACAGCCACTGGAGTTGGATAGGAGAAAATTCTTTTTTGCCATTGGCATCAAAACACCATATCAGTGCATCCAATTATCAGATCATTTCATTTTATCTATTGTAAATTGTATTTATCCTGCCGTTTAAACAAAACAAAAAAAAAAAACCCACCCTGCCCGAGAGTACTGCTCTTAAATGTTAATGTTTTATTTCCTTTTAATGTTCTTGTTTTCCAAAAATATGTGTTTTGTTAAGTGTTTAAATGATTCACTTCCCCCTGACTACAACATACTTTGCAACATATTCAGTATATGTACAGTATAATGCTGGGACTGTTTATCTGAGCCCTGTATGAAAATGCTGTTGTATTTGCATTCATTGTCCTCAGAGTGGCAGTATAACATTTGTTTCCCCAGTGTTTACACTAGTTCACCGGTACCCTCCGCACAGTATGGACTTAAAGTTTATTATGCTGTGTTTCAGTGGAATGGACAATAGAAATGTGATTTATAATGAATGAGGGAAATATTTCAGGAGGTTGTTGGACACGTGAAGCAGCATCTTTCTCTCACATCCAGGTACTTACAGATGACGGTAGCATTACCACCATGTTCTCACTTACATCTGTTAAACAATTCCTACTATTTAATGGACCAGTGTGTAAGAGTTATGTTCCACATGTCAACATTTGTTCAGAAAGAAAACTTTTTTTAGATTTGGTTAATCAACATGTTAAAACTGTGCTGTTTGAATGGGAATAGGGAACAAGTACGTTTTTCTCACTATTGTGTGCTGATATATTGTTTACAGCTTGTTATAACTTTTAATTTCCTTTTATTTTTATTTTACTTTAAGCTGTTTACAGATATTTAGTTGCTCTTACTTACAAAATTGATTACATTTTCACTATTACAATATTGTCCGCCATAGCATTTTGCTTAACTTTTTCATTGGAGCACCTGAGCGTCTGAACAAATGCCAGAATTGTAGTTGTTTTGATGATACAAATGTAAATGGAGAGAAAAGAAAGACCTTTTTATAGAAGTTGAAATTGAATTTATTTTTTCTTTTGAGAGCAGGTCTCTCTAAAGATCAGAATTTGCGAGCTTGACTCTGTCAAACATAAAAAGTTAATGTTCTCTTAGGTCCACTCAATTTGTCAGACAGCTCACCCTGTTGAAGGTTTTCAATATTTACTCATATTTCAATACACAACTTCTGTTCCAACTTCTGCATGCATTTTTCATGATTTCTGTTAGTTTCCTTTTCACATTGAATAAGCTACATTTAAACATATCACCCTTTTCCTTTTTTTTCTGTTGCTTTTCCCTGCAATGTATTGCACAAGTGTAGTGACAAGACAACTTCAGAACATTATAAGGCACTTCACTTTTTTGTATGTAAATCTGTTTGATAACTTGTTAATCAGCATCATTGGACAACAGAAATTGCAAAACATATATGTTACAAAGCTAAGTGTAAGCCACTGTATGTTTTTGTAATAGGCTACCAGTTAAAAGACAAATTCAATAAACTATGGCTGACTGAGTGTGTTGTTGTTCGTGTAAAGGTGTTGGTGTCGTGTTGGTGAGAAGCAGGAAAGGCAGCTTGCTTTAGTAAATATCACTTCCTTAAATGCTCATTGAGTAGTAAACACCAGACACGTCAGTCATTTTTATTGATAGCCTGCCTCTCTCATGGTGCAGTTTCATAATAGAGCCATCAGGGGGAGGGACTTGTGCAGACACAAAAGCCTGATGGTGCTGCCACAAGTGACAGAAAACAACAGAGACGCTGAAGGAAACATTTTTGACTGAGCAGCAGCCATGAGGAGACCAGACCAACAGTAGAGGACGTGGGAACAGATGCAAGTGTCTCTTCAGCTTTGACTCTGACTGAAGGTGAGATATAAGTTACAGCTGCAGTCAGTTTGTGACATTTTAAATGTGTGACATGAAACTTACCAGATAGGAAGTTTGTGGTATCTCAGTTTATGCTGTTAAGAGCAGTTTTTTGTCTTCACATTCTTGCGTGTAAAATGTGTTCACTCCTATACTGCACAGTGAATTATTATTTTATTTGTAAGTTCTTATTCATTGCAGTAATGATGCGTATATATTATATTTACAAAGCAAATATTTCTGCCCATGTCAGTCTTTTTCCCAGACAAAATGTTTCACAACATATACCCTGCCCTAATTACCCAAATGCTCTTTTTCTTTCATTAGTAATCCTGTTATAATCACAGTAACTAAACTCTGTTACACTGACCAGTTTGGCACAGTTGTATGTATTAAGTAATGAAACCCAATCAGCATTTAGACAGATTAGGGGCTATTTTTTTTAATTTCCTAAACTGGTAAAGTTGAAGTGCTTAAGCTTTCTCAACACCACGGTGAAAGTACGTACATCTCTGAGATGGAATGCTATACAGCAAGCTGGGGCATGTAGTAAACATTTTCATCACTCTAGTCAGAAATCTACAGGAACTCCTGTTTTGCATCAGCAGGATTAGACTTGCGGAGAAAAAAAAGGAAGAAGACGGCCGGATAGACAGACAAGAGGGACGGACTGGCTTTAGTGGTGCATATCAAGGAGATACCCATCAATGAAGACACCCGGCATGGCGGTGTTCAAGCAACAAAATGTGGATGATTTCTATGAAATTGGAGTGGAACTAGGAAGGTGAGTAATTTTCAAAACACATTTAATGAAGCTGTAGAGAAAGTGTACAGAAAATGATCTTCCTCACTTTGAGTGTGATTCAACTCTCCCCTACATGCCTTAGTGGTCCTCGTGTGTGTGTGTGGGGGTATGCAAACAGCTGGCCTGTTTAAGCTTGAAATGGGGAGTGTCGTTGTGTTTAAGTTGGCTGAAGTTTACAGCAAGAGATAAAGTTTCAAAGGTAAACGCACTCTAAGAAAACAAGTATTGTAAGGGTACAATATGTTCAATGCAGTAGAGAAAATAGAATTACATTTACTGTCTATTCAAGATTACAACTCAGAGCTGATTCAGGGTGGAGGATAAACGTGTTGGCTGGCGATCAGGAGTCATAGCCAAGCCCATTAAGAGTAGACATAAAGGAAACTGTGTCCCAGGGGGAAATAAATTATAGGAAGTTGGCAGAGTGCAATATGGACTGAGGAAGCTACAAATCCATTTTGCACAGATGGACAGCTTGGGCACATGCACCACTTGCTAACAGAAAGATAGGGTGTGAAGGAAAAGCGTGTGACATCTCACCTTTCACTGCTAATCAAAAATTTATACACTATGTCACAATGCTGGCCATTTAACTTCTTTGACACACCCAATGCTGTTGAAATGGGCTCTCCAGCTGTGTGTATACGCTTTTGCATCCAGTTTTCCTCTTACATTTTCCTTTATGGTTTGACTTGTCTAATTTCAAGGGTAAGACCTACATTGTCATCATCTTTTCAAATTAGCTGAACATCTTTTGGAAATAATTTCAAATTCACTGTCACCACTCCGTTGTTTGAGTCAAATGTTTGATTGAGGAGGTGTAAACAATGTCAACTATAAAGCCTAAATGCAGCACTAGTGGCAGCTACATCAATTGAAATTGTGTCCCTTGAAACGTTTAGGCAGTTGAAAGAGAAATTGGCATAACGCAGGCATAAACAACCAAATCTAAACAACCAAATTGAAGTGAAATGCAACATTGTATACTGTAAATATAGTTTAACTTTTTATTTTTGCTGTGGAAATTGTATTATTTTTTTCCTTATATAGGTATTAAAAATGTCTTAAAAGTCAATAAACTTGAAGTTGACAATTGTGCAGATACCCTGTATTATTAAAAACAACTTTTATGTTAAAGGGTACAATGGATTTGCTTTCTGAAGAGTGTCAAAGTATCTGACCCAAAAAGAATTTTTTAATAACTTATTAACTTTCACAAACTCGATGGATTATTGTAAGAACCATTTAGTAATGTTGTATCAGCGTGTTTATAATCGCGGATGATTAGAGGGGTCTTCACAATGAAGTAAAAGGATAAAAAGACAAGCCGAAAGTTGTTTTAATCAACGACTTTTAACTGATAACTATTAAATGTTGGCAAATTATTTATTAAAGGCTCCCTCCACTAAAGAAATAGTTATTCTTATTGTCTTATTGTCACTGCGTTTGAGTTTCACTGTGCAGAGTTTGAGATTAGAGGTGTTTTCACATTCAAAGGGGGGAGGGGGGGTTCTACATGCTCATCTCAAATCTGAGTTAAAGACGTGTAGCTACAAGCATGACTTTTGACATCACAACTACTTTGGAAGCTAATCATGGTCCTGTATGCAACTTACATAAATGTGAAATTTGAAGCCTCCAGTGCACAAACATTGCACAAAGTAGGAGATGGCGGTTAGTCAGTTATAAAGCCAATGGTTGAAAATGTATGAACCTTTAGAAAAAGATTATTAAAACATGATAAAGGTTTTAGAATACCATTTCTAAATGGTTTATAAATTCTTTATAAACCCATTATAAAAGTTGCTTCATTGTAAAGTGCTACTGGTGAAAGAACTGTCTGACGTTAAGGAAATGTACAAGCTAAAGACTGATGATATTGTGTTGTGGGTGTTACTTGAAAAGAGCTCTGAACATGTTCAGCATTACCGTCAAGGGAAATAGAAACTTGTGGTTAAAAAGCCACAGATGTCTGAAACTGAAAATGTATCTGAAAATTTTATCGCTAATTTGGCAGCTAAATGTTTTCCTTTTAGTTCTTTTGTGTTGCTGTGATGGTATGGTATTGAGTTTTGGAGGATTCAACCCACTCCACCCACGACTTGTGACAGCCTCATGGATTCAGACCTCTCTATACACCACAAAGGAAAGTTACTCAACTCCTCACAAGAGGGTGGGGAAAATTTGATGAAGGGGGCCAAAAACTGATTTGTATTAAAGTATTTAAGATGTTCTCTCCTCTGTGGAACTGTTGAGCCATTTGCTACATGGAAGTCAATTCATCATAACGTCCACATTGTTGACAGATCTTAATGTCACAGGGCCCCACGCAGTTGTACTCAATGTTTCTTTCCGTTACTGACGGAGACTTTTTCGTAAACCTATCTGTAAAACAACCCTTTACTTGAGATGTGAGGCATTTACTGACCTGTCTTCCCGTCTGATTGATGACTACTGATGATGACATACAGTAGGAAGTGTCATAGTGTCAGCCCACAGCTGCCACTGGCCTTCACAGGAGACTGTTGAGACTGGTGAGCTGTTACCGTCTATGTATTATAAGAACTCTCTCTTGGCTGTTACACAAGTGTCTGCTTCAAGGCAAGGCTGGGAAAAAGGACTCTACCTGTCAACAACAGGTAGAGATTCCTTCTCCAAGAAGCTTTTATACCTTTACTGCTATCTTTACTAGATGCCTATACCGTGGTGGCCATCAGACACTGTGTGTGCCTGTACTGAATGGAACAACGTCATCCTTGTTAGTTATCAACAAGCAACGACAAGAATTCACAGGATGCACTGTTTGATAGGAAATGCCATTGTTTTTGTGTGCCTGAACAAAAATAAAAGGCTTGTCAACTTCCTCCAAATTTTAAACTCTGCCTATGGTAGCATGCACCTGCATCGTAGTGGGCATGAATTCTTCACGTTTTACTGATATATACAGAAAGATGTGTGGTGTTTTTTGTTTTTTTTGAGCCAAGCCAGTAGTGTGGCTGGCAATGTTGGTCCACCATTTTGTTCCTCAAGTCTGTATGCAACATTTGAGCTAAAGACAAATTTCTCCTCGGGAACAATAAATTATATCTTAACAACTGTTGCATGGAATGCTATGAAATTTTGTACTGGCATTCATGTACTCACTCATTTTTGGTGATCCAACTTTTCATTTAGAATCATCAGGACAAAATCTTACCTAAAACCAGTGGTATTCCCATCACCTTTAGCTGTACTTTGTGTTAAGTATCAAATAAACATGCTAACATGCTAAACTAAAGATGTGAACATGGTAAACACCTGTTAAACATCAG
Source organism: Euthynnus affinis (assembly GCA_029490765.1). Classification (NCBI taxonomy): domain Eukaryota; kingdom Metazoa; phylum Chordata; class Actinopteri; order Scombriformes; family Scombridae; genus Euthynnus; species Euthynnus affinis. The sequence goes on along the minus strand of CM055844.1, from coordinate 17,106,491 downwards.
CATGATAGCATACTAAAGTTAGCTAAATTTGAGCTGAAAGCATCACTGTACCAAAGTGCAGCCTGACAGCACTGCTCACATGGCTTTAGACTCCTGTTATTAAATTACTCAAATCTCTAGTTCCAGCTGATCACTGAAAAGGTCACACCACATGTTATGCAAAGTGTTTCCTGGTTACTGCAATATGTATAATTTGTAGAAATATTAGGTACATTCATAAAGAAGGAAATTAATCACAAGAGATGTTTTCAGTTTGCAAAAGTTTGTCGTCTTCGTAGAGGGCGCAGGGAGTGCAGCGACGTACATTTAAGGCCACCGTGTTCACACACTGGATGTGTTGAAGTGAAAAGAACTGACAGTCGCGAGGTAGACAGGTGCTGCTGATCGTCCCAGTAAAGTGCTAGAATTTCTCCAAAGGGATTTACATGATGTATCTATAGCAGCCACAGTAGGCGTGCGTGCACAAGGAGCAGAGGATAAGAGTGTGTGTAGTCAGGCATTCCTGCTGTCAAATAGGTGAAAAATGTGTTTATACAGTGCAGCCCGATGGAGGGAACTCCGTGTTGCCCTCTTGTCTTGGACATTCCCAGAGTTCCTGTTTGACAGGGGTCAACCTGTTACTGTCAGCACACTCACACAGCCCTGCCCCTCCATAGATGCCTTGTTGAGACTGGACCACTTCAAAATCAATGAGAATCTACATTGTCTGGGGCAAATGTTTCATATTAATAGTAGATAAAGTGCATTCGCATTAGCATTCGTTACTCTAGATAATAAAGCTTTTCATCCTCTGACAGGACAAAAATGATATTTTTCTGCAATAATGAGTGATATTTTGTTTAGTTGTGGTAAATTGTTGTTTAGTTTGATCAGCTTTTGCTTTCTTCCTCCACCTTCATTTCACAGATGGTTGTGGTGGTTAGGGACAGGGCTTGGTCAATTATGAATCTGGCCGTCTTTGTCACGCTGCCCCAGAGGTTGTTCAGTTGAGAAATGTGTTTAAATATTGGGCCGGCGCCACTTGTCCGAGCATTCCTCCAACCTTGGCTGTGGATAATGACCTTCAGCTGTTGGGAGTGGAAACTCTGTGGAGAGATGGTACTTTCAGCCCCAGTGGCCGGCTTAGAGCTAATGCAACCGGCACGCCTGGCCCGTTGTGGAATACCACTCCCAGCATCACTGCTCTCTCCGTTGTTACTTTACACTCCACAGCAACGCTAAAGTAAAGCCCCTGCAATGACATTTGTGTTGTGCACTGTCTCGAATTTGGGCTACAACCATCCACACGAGGGGTTATTCCGTTCAGTCTTGCTCAACAGGCAAATCAAGGACACTGTTGCTGCTGCCATGTGATGATTCCTCCCCTCGGGATACTTGCCTGTTTTTGCAAGTGGAATTCATTGAGTGGCTTACCCTCCTCCTCAGTTCACACATTATCGTAGTCATCTCTAACAGGGTCAACCTTTCAGATTTGTCTCAGGGGTGGAAACGTCCTGTGAATAGAACAGATAGAGGGAGCATTTCAGATTCCATGCTGCTCTGCTTCAACCCCATGCAGCGTGTGTGTGTGTGTGTGTGACTCTTTGAAGACCATTGTTATGATGTACTACCCCCCCTTCTCTCCCGCATCCTCCATTGAGACATGTTCTCATCGTAATCTGACCTTGACGGTGTTTTTGTTGCTATGATAAAAAGTAAATCATCTCAATAATAACTAACTGGGGCTTTGTGGTTTTAAGCAGGTGAAGTAAATACATAAAATTGTTCAAAAGCATTCTCTATTATTGGACACAAAGGGTGGCACAACACCTGGAACACCTGTGCAAACTAAAGCAGTGCAATTAATACTACTGTACTGTGTACTGTGAAGCATATAATCTTGATTTTTAACCAAATCAACAAATGATGATTTAAATGTTTAAGGCCGTAATTTTCAGTCTGGCTTGCATATATTGTGAGATGTACCAACTATTCTGCCCCCTTAGTTGAAAATCCGGGCCCACATAGTAACAGTAAACCTCAGAAAGTGATGTTTTTGTGTACTTGAGCAAGGCAAATCTATTGTAAGGCTTAGTTAAATGCCTCAGTGGAGCTGATCCCAGATGTGATTGTCAAACTGAGTAAGCATAGGACAGGGTGTGCCTCATAAAGAGCAAACTGGCTCAATCGTCCCACATTAAGGCAGTAAGGGAATGGAGTCAGAAGGGTTACCTAAGACCAAGAGATGAATATGATGGTATAAACATTCACATTTAATCCACTGTTTGTTTTGTGATGAGCCGGAACTGTGACTGTGTCAGCACACTTTGAAAGTACAAGTGTAACCTGCTGTATGAAATGAACTTGGCAGGAGCTCAGTGGGTATTTGTATGTTTCTCGACTGTTGAACAAACTGTGGTGTGTTGTTTGAGGCAGGCTTTATCAGCAGCTCCTCTCAGCGCTCCTCCTTTCTACTCTTCCTCTAGCTCAGCAGGCCCTCTTCTTCACCCCAGCAGCACAAGCAGCAGCAGCAGCAGAGAGGTGGCAGGTGGCGAATGAGCCTGCGAGCAGAGCTATTCTTAGCCCACTAGACACCATGATAATAGTGGACACAAACTGGACAACCTCTCTCAGCCACCCTGGAATCTCTGTGTGGACAGTTATGTCCAAAACATATAAAAGGCCAGCCAGTTATTATCTGTTTCCCCTCTTTGTGAGGTCTTTCACATCGTCTACAAATACATGTCTGTGCTACACTGTGGAATAAACAAATAATTATAATTAGCTTTAATATATTTCAGCAAAGCATCATGGTCTATATGCATACTTTACTGACTACTCCTCTTGTCAAAGATAACGTTCGTCTTCCCCTCTCAGAAACTGTTTTGCAGCTCTGCCACCACCCTTACCCTCATGTCTTCCTGTGGGATGACACTGAAGGGTCAGTGACTGAGAGGGTTGTTTTTGCAGACTGAATGTATAGAGTGGGCAGGTCAGCCCACAGCAGCAGGAAATGTGTAAAGTAGCAGGAGTGGCGGCAGGCTTTGTCAGGTCTGAGATTACAAGTGCTGCTCTGATAATAAAGCCATGGAGACTCACCACATATATTTAACTGGGCGACAGCGCTGGAAAATGTTTTCACACTTCTCATTCAGTCTGTCAGTGGGTCAGTTATGAGTGAAATGACTCTGTAGTAATGTTCGGGGAGAGTGACAACAAAGGAAAATGTTACACTGAGTTTATTGATGGAGCCGTGCCAGTGTTCTTAAAGTTATTTAAAGTCATTAACCCTTGTCATGACTACATGTCCACAGGATGTAACATGCATAACGAGAACTAAGTGAAAAGTGAAACAATGATCCATTGAGAGATGAACTGTAAGCCACACCTCTGTTGTGAAATATTCAGCGTTTTTGGGATTGTTTCAGTGGACTGATCTCATGAGGATGGCTAGAAATTTGGCAGGAAGGTTGCTGGAGGGGGAGGACAGCAACTCTGTCCACACTGCCGGCCTATCTAATTGTTTTCTTGTCTGTCTGGGAAACAGGAAGTGATGGGTTACACCGCAATATTTCAGTAATTTTTGACACTCAACTTCCTCCCATATGTGATAGCTATATCCTGTTGTTAGTTGTTGAGCATTTCATTCAAAAAAATACTTAAAGAAACAAAACTTAACACAAATGATATTTTTAACAGCAATAATAGCATTAAGTGATGCCAGTCTTTTTCTCTTCTTTTTCTCTTTTCTGTTTTGTGTTCGTAGTGGACAATTTGCAATTGTCAAGCGCTGCATAGAGAAGAGCACAGGTCTTGAATATGCAGCCAAGTTCATCAAGAAGCGTCAGAGTCGAGTCAGCAGACGTGGTGTAAGAAGAGAGGAGATTGAGAGGGAAGTTGACATCCTGCAGCAGCTCCAGCATCCCAACATCGTAGCGCTGCACGACGTGTATGAGAACCGCACGGATGTGGTGCTTATCCTCGAATTGTGAGTCACTGCATGATCCAACAATACATCACCATATCCTCACATTTAAACAGAGCAGAATCCCCTCATGCTTGCCAGCTTAAACCAGGGTTTAACCTTAAAACGTCCAAACATCTCCGCACAGTCGTTTATTTTTTGTATTTCTCCTGCAGTCAAATGTTTAAAGCATATTTAACATAACGTATGGCATCTTGTTTTGGCAGCCAATGTTTCAGACCAACACTGGTTAAGTTGTGCCTGTGCATAGTAACAGTTTTAATTGTGAGTTTGTCTCTGTGTACACAGATTGTTTGTTGAACCTGTGTTTGCTGACAACCTCTGCCAAGATCATGTGTGCCAGAAAGAACCGAGTGTCTCTCACAGAGTCGATAACGCTTGTGTTGAAAAGAGGCCTCAGATGACCTCATCTGTGTCCAGCAATCGCTTGGGAACATGGAGGCACCAATTAGGACTAATTGAAATATCAGTCCAATTAAAACAGAGATGAATTGACTGACATTTTTTGTTCAGCTGCAGGATCATGATTCATTCATCAGTTATGTTTTCTTTGTATGAATGTAAAAGAACATTGTGCTAATAGGCTGCCGGCTGATCAAAGGACGCTTTAAACCAATTACAGCTTTTCAAAAATTTTAGTATGAAAAGACAGAGAGCTACATCACTTCATAAGTAGGGTAAAATGACACAAAACAGACCTGAATTGTTTCCACAAACAAAGGTATTTAAGGCATCCTGATCCAAGGCAAACAAATCCTGCAAACACACTTTAGATAACCTTCAAGAGAGCCCTCGCTCTAGATTATCTCTGAGCCCACAGGATGAGTCCTCAAGTGTCTCTGTGTGTGTTACAGGGTTTCTGGAGGAGAGCTGTTCGATTTCTTGGCTCAGAAGGAGTCTCTTAGTGAAGAGGAGGCCACCCAGTTTATCAAACAGATCCTCGATGGAGTCCAGTACCTCCACTCCAAGAGGATTTCACATTTTGATCTAAAGGTACAAAAAATCCATGACATTTGTACATCACATGTAAAACTGTATTTTGCTCATACTTCAGCTGCTGTATTGTACGTACGTGCAAAGTTGGGCATGTGAAACTGTTAAATATATATAGCAGGTGTCTAATGTAAATGACGGTAGAGTTTTGCTATTCTGAATCACTCATCCTTCCTGTTTTCTGTGGCTGAGGTCCAGACTCTTAGATACAGACACGTCAAGGTTATCTCATCACTTTTAGAGCACAGTGTTGCCCACGCTGCTCTCTGAAAGTCACTGTCTTGTTTTTTTTCTACAGCTACGGCTCCTCACTCTCTGCTTTTCATTTGGCAATTAAGGAAAACAAATGTACAGTGAAGGATTTGAATCAGACTTTCCTGAGGCTTTGACCTTCAGTGTGCGATGACAGATTTGTGCACTAATTAGTGCGTAACATTTACTGTGAAATCCAAAGGTTAATAGACAGTCGAGGAAAATGTTGAAATGTTGAAACTGTTTGTCTAGTTCGCATGAATGTTACAACTTGTGACCTTTACATTGATTTATAAGAATCCAGAGCAACTCTAGAAGGTAAATCTCCCAAAAAATATAGTTAATTGCTTCAGTATTTCACAGTAACAATTGTTGCAATGTTTTTCTTCAATGCTTACGCAAAAGGCTCTTTTCACCAGGTAACATCTATTATTCAGTGTTGTTTATGTATTGCCCAATCTTGGTATTAGCTGAAATCTGCTGACAAATGTGCCTCCCTGTGTTGTTCTTTTTGCCCTTCAGCCTGAAAATATAATGCTCCTGGACAGGAATGTTCCTCTACCCCGCATCAAACTCATAGACTTTGGACTGGCACATAAAATAGAAGCTGGGGCAGATTTTAAAAACATTTTTGGAACCCCTGAATTTGTTGGTAAGTGCTTTTCAAACAAGTTTGCAGAAGTGAGAAAAGTGTTTGCACTGTAGGACATTTTAAGAAGAAGGCTTGGTGTTTTGCCTGGCGCTGTTTGTGATGCAGGAGTGTGTGCTGTCTATTTTCAGCTCCAGAGATAGTCAACTATGAGCCACTGGGATTGGAGGCAGACATGTGGTAAGAGCCTTTAATTACCTCTGACTCTGCTGTCTTCCATACAGCAGGCTGCAGTGCATAACTTTGGATTAACCTTGTGCTGTTTTTTAACAGGAGCATTGGAGTCATCACATATATACTGTAAGTTGGGATGATTCATGACTATGAAGGGGAATCTTAATGTACCTAAAGGGATTATCGAGGAAGGTCTTAGTCAGTGTGTGAATGTTTTTGCTGCTGTTTCAGCTTGAGCGGTGCGTCACCTTTCCTCGGTGACACAAAGCAGGAGACGCTGGGAAACATCTCGGCGATGAACTACGATTTTGATGAGGACCTCTTTAGCAATACAAGTGAGCTGGCCAAGAGCTTCATCAAGCAGCTCCTGGAGAAGGACACAAGGTAAAAGTAACAGGTCTCTGACAAACAGCAGAACAGCTGAAGGTCGAGTCTGACAATTCCAACACAAAGCCCAGTAAGGTTTCACAGCAATAAATCCTAAGCACATTAAATATGCAGTCCTGATCCAAATGACAATGAAAGGGCAGCCAGTCCACAGAAATCTAGAACAAAGGATTTGGGCACATTTCTTTTTGCTCAAATTCACTGACACCACATAATTCACTAAATGATATAAGCTAAAAAAACATTATTTATACTGTAACCTAATTACCGGAAACAAGGCATTGCGTTACACTCATCTTTATGTGCAAAATTCTTGTTGCTTAACACATGTTTCCATTTAAACACACCTCCAGGAAACCAAATAGTCTTGGGAAAGTTGCAATGACCTGAAAGTATTCCTGAGAGGTTCACATCCTAAAGCATGATTCCTCACCATGCCCTGTGTCTGATGGGGTTTTTCGGGTGTATTTACTCAGCTGCGCTTTCTTCTCCTTTCTCTCATCACTTTAGAAAACGGATGACTATACAGGACGCCCTCAGTCATCCTTGGATTAAGGTATGCACTTGATTTATGCTATGTTATAGCATGTTTCTGTATTCTCTGTAACTGCTGTCAGAACTCCACCCAAAAATGTTTAACAATATGTAACTGTAGTTAGTGTCAAAGGTCACATTAGGGGAACAGGGTCATTTCTCCTAGGAGAGGCAAATCCATCTTTAAATGTGCAAAGAAATTTGAATATAGACTCAAAATCTCAGAGTACACACCCATTATCTGCCTATATGTTCCTTCTATTGCACCACAGTTACAGTATATCGTATCCATCACTGCACCACAACCCCCCCCCCTCCTCTGGGAATATTTATTTCACCCTTCACCTATCAACAAGTTCCACACATCTGGTACAGTTGTCTTTTACTGTCTGAAGGTTAAATAGCTCTTTCTTTCGAGAAATGTCAGCGAACTGAAGCAGGATCTCACTAATTGTGTTTTTAATGGCATGGACATTTAACACCCTGCAATGTAGAAGAAGTCTACTCCTACACTGGCTACTGAAATGCATGTGAATGGTGTTTTTGCTGTGGAGTCATCATCCTGTTTGGATACAAGCATGAAGGCAGGAAACATAACACACTCAACAGGAATGTCTGTTGTCTGTTGGCGCTCATACCTGCCATGGCTTTCGCTATAGGGTCACACACTAATCCTTCATCTGCTGGGACATTCATCGCTACGTGTGTTTTCAAGATGCAACAATGAGACAGCCTCTTACTCAGTGTTCCTCCACCCTTCTGTCTGAAGTCCTGTGGCCACATGGAGGACAGCACTGCCCCTGAGGCTGAGAAGAAAGCCGAGCAGCTGAAGACGAAGCGTCTAAAGGAGTACACCATCCAGTCCCACTCCAGCATGCCCCAGAACAACACATATGCCAACTTTGAGCGTTTCGTCCATATGGTGGAGGACATCAACCTGATGCAGACAGGGTTGTCAGAGGTGGCAGGGGCCCGCCACACCTTGCAGGGTGACATAGAGGCACTGCTCGCTATCTACAATGACAAGGAGGCCTGGTACAAAGAGGAGAGTGAGACTGCAAGGAAGCAGCTCTCCCAGGTTTGCTATGAGTTTCGGAAAGTGGAGGCCAACAGGAGGCTGCTGCAGGAGGACATGAAGGCTGTAGACGCCAGTCTGGACAGCATCAGCGGGAAGTACCAGCAGAGACAGAGCCAGCTGGACACTCTGAGGCAGGAGCTGAACTGTGAGTTGCAGTGGCTGCAGGAAGTGATGAGTTCTCTGCATCCAGAAGGAGCAAACAGCAGCATCCACAGCAGCAGTCTGAATACAGACGTGAAGCAGGCACTCAAGGAGCTGCTGCATCAGTCTTGTGGAGGGGAACTGTGCCCCGAGGCTAAACAGCCACTCACAGAGTCTGGCTAACCAGAGTGAAGACACACTTTTATTGAGCTTTGATGAATCTTAACATGTTTATAGAATTGTTGTTTATAGATGAAACTCTTTGAATTCAACACACTGATGTTTTTTCAGCAACACAAACCTTTGAATGTATAGCTGTGTAGTCTTGACATTTTGCTTAGTCCAAACATTGTTTCCTTGAATTAGTATGTAGTATGATAGTCAGTTAAGGGAATTCTTCGACATTTTGCATTTTGGGAAAAAACTTAAGACTTATTTGCATCCTTGCTAAGAGTTCAATAAGAATATTGATACAATGTCATGTCTTAATAGTAAATATGAAGCTACAGCCAGGAGGCGGTTAGCTTAGCTTAGCTAAAAGACTGGAAGCTGGTGGAAACAGCTAGCTTGGCTCTGTCAAAGGTTTTTTCAAAAAATCCCTCTATGTTGTATCTCCTTTGTTATGTGCTGGACTTTTTTTGTGCACATAACCTCCCATAAACCATAACTTCAGTTTTTGTACAGATTAAAGAGATATAAAGTGTCATTTATTGAGATTTAGAGGTACTGCTAGGCAGATTTTCTTTGGGCAGAGCCAGACCAGCTGTTTACCCTTGTTTCCAGTCTTTATGTTAACCTATGCTAAGCTAAGCTAAGCTAACTGTTGTCTGGCTCCAGCTTCATATTTATCCTACAGACATGAGAATATTATCAATCTTGTTCTCTAATTTTCAGCAAGGAAGTGTGTTTCCCCAAAATGTCGCCTATTTCTTTAAATGGCAAAAATGATGGCACGTAGTAAACTTGAAGTGATATTAAGCAAACGATGAAACAAGATGAATCTATAGATGCCACTTCTCTTTGGACAATGAAGATAAATGTTCACAATGAATGTTTCTGTTTTTTCTGTGTCATGACTATAAGACAGCAATTCTTTTCAATGGAATGTATCAGAAGTTCACATTTTTGATTGATTTATTTTTTCATTCCATTTTAATTTTTAGCCTGTATATTGATGTAAATTGGTTATCCATTTGTAAAGTTACATGTGTAGACACAAATTATTTGTGTCAGAATATTTTTTTTATTAATTCAAACGTGCACTTTTACTGAAGATTGACTATTTATTTATTTGAGATGCCTTTTTTATTTCTTTCTTGGAGATGTTCTTTTAAAAACACGAAACACAACATCTATCTAGATGTCCTGATGACTTGTCACACCCTTACCTTTGTAATTTTAGCATCTCTATAAATGTACACGCCTCACACTTTTTGGCTTCAGTTTTGATGTGCACACTGACATTTCTCACTGTTGTCAAAAACACTGAAATAAATGCTTATCATTTATTATGTATCCAATGTTCACATTTTTGAAAATGATCTGGGATTTCAGTTTATTAGCTGTTGTATTTCAGTTTCTACTCTCAAAATCATATCAATATTCTGTTATTTTACTTTAATATGAAAGATATTTCCTCTGCCATTTCATCCCCCTTATGTCTCTACAGCCTTCAAATTCTAGACAAGCCATGGTGAAGAGGTTGTCAGTGGTGAACTTGGAGAACTTCAAAAGACAGTACGCCAGACGCAGATGGAAGGTAAAATACTTGAACCACAATTAGATCATTTTTCTTACAGCAATCAAATATGTCACTCTTGATTGATTGTGTCTGTTATTTTGTCTGTTTTGTATAGCTGTCATTCAGAATTGTGGCTTTGTGCAATCATTTGACGCGGATCATGAAGAAGGGCCAGAAGCTGCCTGAGCAGGATGGGGTAGGTGTAAATTAAACATTAAACTGGTTCAGTTTGGACTTCAGAGCAACTGTATTTGTTTGGATTAGTAATTCAGTAGCTACTATTTGAGCTGTGTTGCATTGAACTCATTACATAACGTGTTTAAAACAGCTACTGTAGACATTCTTCTTATTGAAATCAAATTTTAAATAACTTGTGAAAAGCTATGATAAAATTGTCATCACTTTTCACCAAACCAACAATGACACAGCTGTTTCTTTAACTCAATCATTTGATAACTTTCAGAGGGATTGTGAAAGTGACCAAGAAGAAGAAATCCTCAAGAGAAGACCAAGGACCAGAAAGAGAAGCAGCACTTCCTGAGAACAAAAACCAGTATCAAGTGTGTCGGTTGACGATGTTCCTGTTGCAACAGTGACTTTGCACTCTTTGACACACTCTTTGCAGCTGTCACTTATAATAAAGAATCAGCCTCAGTATTTGATTGCTGAAGATGCAGCACTTTCAGTGGTCAAAGCAACTTTGTCTTGGTGACCGACAAAACCAGCAGGTCATCTGCTGTGTGTTAGTTAGCCATTTCTGAATTAGAGCTACTGTTTTCTGGCATAAGAAGATATAACTGGATTATTGTTGACAGGAACTGAGAAGCCGATGTTAGCACATGCACAAGAATGGAGGCAGCTTCCTCTAATAACTGCAGTCTTAAAAATGCTTCAGCTGTTATTACACAGCCAAGTGTTGACAGAGAGTTAGACTCTGTTCTTTTTATTGTGCAGGCTGTGTGTGGGTATTTACAAGAAGTGTTTTGTCCAAAGTATTGTCAGATAAAGGATGTTAGCAGGGCAGGGTGACGAAATGGTAGCAGATTTTCATAACCAAATGTTTACACGCTGTTCTGCTTAACATACAGTAATGTCATACAACACAGTTTACTCTTCAATTGCTACATCAGGAATAATTACCTGAAGCCTGTATGCTATACAGAGCCATCTGTGTACTGTAACTCAGCATATTTCTAATTACTGTAAATGATCCATGTCCAATGAGACAATCATTACATTTCATCCTATGCATACATAATAGCAGTATATAAATAACTATCTATACATATGTGAAAGACATTTCACAGTTGTATTTCTTAATGCAATTGTTTGTTCTTGATATATTTTGATGTATTTATGGTGTAAATATACATGTCAGCCAAATGTTTTATCTCAGTTTCACTTATATCTTACATCTACTGTTTTAAAAACAGATACATAATTTTCTGTTCACTTGTATGTATTGTAAATTGAGATGTTTAATAAATTAATGAACGTGATTGTTTTTTGTGTGAGTGTTAATGGGGTTGGTCAAAAATGAATCCATGACAATGTAAAAATTAGAACATGCCGTCATGATATTAGTAATTGCTATCAAACCTATTACAAGTGGTTTTTGGGACTCAAATAAAAAAAAACTTTCTCTTTTTTTTTCTTTTTTTTGACTTTGAGCCCCATGACAACCCATGATTATGAAGATATGTTTTTCTTGGAGTTTAGAAAGTGTCCCAAACCAGTTTGCCACCATAAACCCAAATGAGAATGTGAAAGGGACAGACATACCAGTGTCCCCTGACAATAAATACATGATTAATTCTCTGAACATCAATATGCACTAATTGTGATAGTTAACTTCCCTTGTTGTCGACTCACATTTAAGATTGATTTTTCATCCGGCCACTGGTCAATTATTTGGTTTCACAACAGCAATGTAGTCTGGGTGCAGTTAGGCTGAAAGAGATTGGAGGGATAATTTGACCTGAACTCAATACATTTTTGGCAGTGATGCAATCTAGGCCAGCTCCACAATGATGGCAAGAAAGCAGTCATAATCAACAAGTAGGTCAGTCTGTAATCCATAAGCCTGTTTGTGCTTCAGTATTACGTAATTACTTAATGTTCAGTATAAGAACACAAACCATTTTATACACACTATTGTATGTTAAAATAAGGGAAGTTTTAGACTAAATGAGAAAAAAATGTGAAAAAAAAAATCCTTGGTGGGATCAGTCAATGCTGATCTAAATAAAATAAAATTGAATTTTGGCATTAACTCTCTACATTGTGAGTAAAATATACACACAGACAGCAAGATACATATCATGCAAAACATGTTTTTCACAGCACTACTGTATACTACACTGGGAAATGTCTGTTGTTCTACTGTCCCCATCTTTTATAATCATAACAAAAATGTAAGATTTGGCAGTTGCCAGTGTTTCCTTTCAATAAAGTTTACTTTTACAATAAGATAACAATTTATACATTTGTTTTTGATGTAAACCATTGGATTTTTGTTTTATTTCAGCTTTTGTTACTCGAAAATAAGTTAAATAAATTTTCTGATGTTTAAAGAGAAATTATTTGCAGCTATCAGACTTGTGACTTTGCACATCTTAAATCTTCTCTGTAATGACAGCACTGCAGTAGAGTGCTTGTGTGTTAGCAGCTCCCAATACCGTTTAATGCCAACCTGTAAGTTACTGGCATAAGATGAGATAGGAGAAAATATCTAGAGCATGCTTGGGTCGCTCATCTGTATTCTGACGGATGGAGTCTATCAAAAGGCTGGTGACTGTAAATATTTCGGTCATGTCTCACTGAAACATGAGCTGAGTCCTTTGTAGCTTTGTCATTGCTTGAGAGTGAAATGACATGCCTTCCAGTCATCCATTACAGTTCGGTCTGATGCATCTCATGTAACAGAGTCACAGCTGGTATGCTAGGATCAATTCTGTGGTCTACCAGTAACAGGGTTCTGGGATCACGGGATTCCAGCCGACTTATGGTAGGATGATCTGATGGATGGGTCGTTCACACAGACAAATAAGGCGTGCTGTTAGAAATCCTATGCTGCATATGAAATACAAAACCGTGTCTGTCATTGAAAGAGACACAGATGTCTTTGTGGCAGTGTCTGACTCACTGACGTGTCAAGAAGCCAAAACTGTCGTATGTAATGTAGCTTTCATGAGGAAGGCAGACTGACCTCAGCATAAATGTTACTGTAAATTACCTGCAGGTAAATCTTAAATGTGAGGTACCATGGTAACCTCTACAATCATATCGCAGACATTTCATACTAAAAGGCAGCCTGACGCAAGCAGACTTATAATCTACTTTTTCTAAAATTCAAATGTCACTGCTATTATGGCAGTGTTTGTTTTCAGCTGAAAGTGAATAATGTATCATTCCCTCCCTGTTGAGGTCATTGCGTCGGGTTGTTACATGCAACCATAAGGTTACAAGTATTAGGGAAATATTCTCCCGTTACATTTCGTTTCTTTCACAATAGCTCCACCTAGTGGGTATAAGAGAGACATCTGCACTAAGATCAAAAGTAGATATAATTCAGAAAACAATTAATTATTATATTACAACACTGTGAATAACAAGAAAATAAACAAAAATATACACAATACATGTAAAGACACATGCAAAAAAACAGTAAGAGAGTCATTTGCATTATTGTGTGCTTATTAACAACAAGAGAAAAAAAAGAGTCTGGATTAAAATAGAAACAAGCAGAAATGTGATCGACAGAGTAAATGTGGGGAATAGCTTCTTAACCTATGTGGAAAACAAAATATATAATATAATATAATAAATTGTGTATGAATGTATATCTCTTCAGAGCACAGCTTAAACCTGAAACTGTCAGTGAAAAGGAACTGAGGAGTAGCTCTCTACTAGTACATTTCATACTGAGTGAATTTGTAATATATTTAAAACAATAAATCATATGTCGCATGAATATTGTATGAATTAGGCATTGTATCCAGTAGCAAGTATCATATAGCTGGTGTTACAGCATGCTGTGTGCGCACCAACAAATGCCAACAATTCATCCTTTGACTAGATCTCGACTGTGCATCTTATTTTCTTGAAGCGTCTGATGCTGTGTGCTCAGCGGACAGAGCCGTCAGGAGATCTGACAGCGGCAGGCGTGTAGCTCTGGAGACAGACCTGAGGACATTAATCATGAATGCCAGCCTCTTACTTTATCTGTGTGATCATTAGGCCATACTTTAGCATGATGATCACTCTCTGGAAATGAGCTCCTGGAGGCTGCTTGCATTATTCATACCTACAAGAGCACAGTCTGCTTCCTATTCTTGGAAATGAGACTTAATGAAGGGTGGCCATATTTAGGCTCTGCACTCTTGATGTGTCACTGAGTGGTGTGTTTTATCCTTTAGCAATCTGGTTCCCCTGCACCTGCGTAATTAGACCAAAGGGAGGTGACAGGTGTTGATGAGCCTACATTACTGATTACTAATATGCCCCTTCAAGGCAAAGCCTGCCACTTGATTGGTTGACCTCTCAATCAAAGTTGTGTTTTGCAGCTATAAGAGCAACTGTGGATCTGACAAAGCTTCAAAATGGGCCACTGACTTATCTGGCAGACAGCTATTGCCTCAGGCCTAAAATTTCGAAAGCGGTATTATTACTCTTAATTAATATTGCTGGAGTGAAGTGCATGTTCAATTTTCACACATATATATCGTTCTAAACTCAGAACATCTGTCAATTGTTACAGACCTATTCATGCTTTTTGACAAGTAAGAGTTGGCTAGTTGTGTGAAGGGCTTGTTGAAGGTGTTTAGGTGTCTATACATCCAAATATCCCCACTGGTATAATACTATAATGTCCTTTTTCCCTTTTGTCAGATACATGTTTGGTTAGGTCTGTATAGACGTCCCCAAAGGGTTTGAACATTCCCAAATGCATGCAGGCTAAAATGGTTCTTGTTTGTTCTTTTAAAACGCTGTGTCTTGCAAGGAGATCAAAATCCCACGAGAATCAGTTCTGCTCCTCTGCTACAAGAGTAGGTACAGGTAATTAGCTGGCAATATGTGGATGGTTGTGGTGTGAGGGCTTGATGATGCCTCACTCACATAATTGGTCTCTGAGGCACCAACAGTCCACATGTGAAAAACTGTATACAAATGAACCCATGAAAAACAAAGCCTTCGTAAGATACTATGTGGTGATGTTAAATCAGTTGACCACAATATGAAAATGTACTTTAGATTAATTGTGAATTTATGGATTTAATGACGATATTGTTGAAAATTTGTCATTCATTTGATTCAATTTAATTATCTTATTTACAAATATCATAATTTCTGCTCTGAACATGCTCTGGAAAGCATCTTTTCACATCTGTAATGGTCTCCTTGACAATGACTTACAATCTTTTACATCAAATCCCTAATTTTCACATGTCATTTTCCTCCTCTTATACTATATATCCTTGATTCACTGTCATTTTTGCTGTTTGATTGATCAAAAACTTTGCATCTGAAGAAATATTCAATATCAATGCAGCTGGTTAAACACACACAGAATGGCAACAGTGCTCTTTGAACATTGTTCTGTCTCCTAAAAGGGTTGAGGATAACCTATTGGAGATGGCAAAAAAAAAAAATCAATTCCACTATACTGAATTGCAGAAGCCACTTCTGTCTATATCAGTTAAGACCAGCTCTGGAGGCCATAATATTCCCACTGCAATATCAGGAAGGAACAACAGCATTGATTTATCCACATCAATATGCTGCAGAATTAAACAATAAATAATAAACCATAGAAATAGATTTGTTTTGTCCTTCTGTGATTGACCACAGCTTAGACAATAACTGATTAGACTTCCCCAGTAAACTGCAAAGCGTTTAGAGTTTTGATTGACAAACTGAGGAACTCCCTTAGTGAAAAGCAACAATGGATTGCAAATGGCTGTTTCACCATTTGTATAACCTGCTCTACGAATAATTGAGCAGGGGACAGATATTTTGGGTTCACAGGTCTCTTAATTAAAGGTGCTCAGTCCTCAGGTGAGTGAGACCATTATCTCTATAGAGTGCGAATGAATCAGCTGCACAGTTCATAATAACATAATGAATCCATTCCTCGGGATCAGATGAAAATGTGTGACAATCTCATCATGCGGGAAGCCATGAAGTGGCAGGATGTGGTGAATCATCATCCTTGCAACTCCTGCTTGTCAAACTACCTGTAAATTGTCGAGGAAGCTGGTGTTTTCTCCTTTCTTTTTGATTGGTTTCCTTGACAAATGGCCTTGATTTCATGTCCAAATTTTGGATCTTAATGCCTGTTCAAGTGTTTGTCATTTGAGAGCATTTAATAACAGAGTAGCAAATCCCCGTCTGGCTCTATGTTGCTAGCAGGTTACAAACTGCTGATAGCAAATCAGTTTTACTCACAACATATAATTATGTATCACATGTGATGACTGTGTGGTTGTGACTACCTTTTAAAATTGCAGTATTAAAGACTACAGCCACGGTGAGTATTAACACAAACTGCATCTGTTGCTCTACAGAAGACTGTGGTTGGTCATTTAAATCTTACAGTAAGGAAGGAGGATTTTTATAGGTTCTGCAGGGGAGTTGCTGCAATTACCTTCCCTTTATTCACTACCTGTACTGAGGTTATGCCTTTTTATAGCATGAGGACAACATATTTTTAAATAAGATATTTCTTAACAGTACACTGTATACATATATATATATATATATATATATATATATATATAATCTGATTGGGTAGTCAGCTGCTGGGAGGTGACTTTCCGCCTCTGTCTTTCTGTCTAAGCCTTGAAAAATTAATTACATAGATACAGTACATATAAATAACTGCAGTCACCACCTTCTGATTCAACAGAACACCGCCTTGTCATTTCACACTCAGCTGGAGCTCAAATCAAGGCCAATTTACAATGAAAAGGGAGCTGGAGAGAATGAAGCTCTATTTATTATTCCTTCCGGCTTTTTGCAACTGGAACCATGGACCTGTCCTCCTCCCTCCTTCCTTTTTTTTCTCTCCCACTTGCCTTTATATGCTTTCAACAAAAGGCCTCCGTCTCTGCTCCTCCAGTAATGATTAGGCTTTGTAGTTTTGCCCACACAGAGCCTGGACAAAAAAACAATACAAAACAAAAAAATCTGACATCAATCAATACGGAAAAGGTTTTGTGAACCTTTAAAATGGAAAGCAGTATGATTTCTTTTATATTGGCCTGAATAATATTGGTCTATAATGTTACTAGTTCATTCTGGGGCCACTTTAGGCTTTAATTGAACACATAATGAACATCTAATTTATTATCACTTATGAGATATTCTTCCACTTGCTGCTTTTTCTGTTCACTTCTGATTTGCCTTTTTAGTTTCAATCCACCAGTAATGCAAAACATTTTTAATCTTTTTTACTTTTCACAGTTAAGTACTTATGACAAATACATAATATGAAAGTTTCCTCCAATAATCATTAATTTTAGAGTGTGTCCTTCATGGCCTCATATCTTAATCTGTTACTTCCATCTTCTTTTTTTGATTACATTTATGGTCCTTGCCCTTTGTCCTCCATTCAGTTTCCTAGCACGTCACATGTTCACGTTGGCAGCCATATCACTACAAGGTCCAACTCCTTTAGAGAGTCCTATGAGAAAGGTACTTTTTTGTTGATGCGGCTCTTCCTATTATTCATAACAACTTCCCTTTTTCAGGGTGAGTGAGAGGCAGATCTGTGCCAGCTGTCTTTGGACATGAATGCTGTCGGGTCATCTGTGCACGTGAGTGCAGCCTTGCCCTGGGAGATGGAATCTGGGGCGGCAACGCTGAAACAATGCAGTCTGGGTAATCGACCCCCTCTACCTCCTGCCAATCACTTCTTGTAATCTGGAAAATGGGAACATATGACTAAATGGTGTAATTGATTCAGAGAAAGACAAATCCAAAAAGTGGTAGACCGCTACCATTTTTAATCTCCTCGATTTCCTGGCAGATTGTTTTCCAGGCCACGCTACACCCACAAACTGTTTTCACCCTCTGTGAATACACCATGTTCTTACTGAAACAAGGCGGAGAGGAATATAATGGCTTAGGTTGACTGAAACTGAATCCCACAGTTGGATCATAGTGGTTTCACAAAAAATGTTCAAATTCAAAAGGTCTGGCATTACCAAATAAAATCAGCTCCAAAACAAAACAGCGTTACTTTGGAGTATTTTGCAGAAGCGTGAATGAGGAGAAGAAGACTTTCATTATGTGCCTTGATGCCCACTATGGTAACCCATAAGGTCATTTTGTCTATAATGAATGTACTTTTCACTTTTGATTCTTCTTGCAGAGCATCAAAGGATCAACTCATGATGTTTACCTTTACACCTATAGATGGCAGTATTCAATTTTAGATTTGGTGACACCAGCCGTTTCGCTTTGAATTCTAGTTGGCAGAAACACTGTTTGTCTGTTGTGTAAGTATATTATCTTAGAAGCCAAGCTCAAAGTACAGCTCCAGGCTGTAGACATGGAAAATTGTGTCATGATTCACGCAGAACCTCAGAAAATGCTGATATAAAGATAACATATTACAGTCAAAATTTTCTGCAGCAGTGTGCTTCTTGCTTTTTTCAAAGGCATTATTGTGAAATTTGGATTCAGTGACAATGATGCTCATATATCTATCATTACCTCTGTTATTATCATTCCAACAAGGTGTCATTGTCTGTATTGTGCAGGCAGGTCACATATTTTTAACTCAGCTGTGTACACGTGAAAGTAGATCAGCATACGTGTGGAAAAACACAACTCGTCCCTCCACACAACAGTGACACTTTCTGAGAAATGTGAAGTGATACTGAGCGTCGACTATACAGCAGATCTGAAATACTGAAAATTACACCCTGCCTTATAAAACAATAAATTGTGCGTCCTGTCAACTTACCCTATAATTGGTGTAACTGCAATATAAATCAGATAAAACCCTTTCTTTGGTATTCTTTGATGTTTAATTGATCTCAGATCTTGGTTGAAACAGTAGGCTATTTAATAGATTCCTTTTCCTGGCAAATGCTGTTTTTTCCCATCTTTTTTGTGTTACTGTATTGAGTATCTCCCTAAACATAAAGGTAAAAAGCTGTAATATGAATGTGACATATTCTATATCTATATCTTCTTCAGGAAATATATGAGCAAAAAGGCTCAGAAAAATCAACCTTTGAGTGATAATATACATATTTATCATTCTCTCTATTTATGATCAGTAAATTCAAATAAAACAATCTGCAGCCATTTTGCATCAAACAAATATAACCACGTTTATTTTCAAAGTATAAAATTTCACACTATAAAGGCCACTTTTCAGGGTGAATCGACAACCTTTCCGTTTTAAGATTTACACAGAGAAATACCTTGTCCCTCTCTGCTGGTCTAACATACTGTCCAGTTCTGTGGCAAAATAAAAGAATTGTTCTACTCCACCACAGAAAGTAGTTGGCAAGATCTGAATAATTTACTCGATACAGGAGAATGGCAGGAGAGTGAGAATTCCTGATTTTGTACATCCCACAGAGGAGCAGGTATTCTGAGCAGCTCTCTCGCTTTATTAAACCGGCTTACAGGCACAGCTTGACGTTACAGGCACTGTTCGCCTTCTACTGGGAGACTCGAAAAAGAAATCTGCAGTTGACATTCTTTACAATGGCACCAGTCAGGCCACGAGAGCATCCTCTGTTTGTACAAGTGGAACGACTCGTACTGCGGACCTCGCTGTCAGAGGCCGGTTGGCTCACTGCAGGTCTGGTGAGGTGTCCAGACTTTGAGCATAGCGTTCACATTCCTACTTACTAACCGTGACGTGGTGCCCGCTGAGGTAGAACAGTTGTACCAAAAAGACTTATTTATAAAGTATACAAATGAGTAACAGTCACATCAATAAACCTAAGAGTGGAGTCATGAGGGGGAATAGAAAATAACGTCACATTTCACCCACATTTTCAGCACAACAATATGTAGACCACTGACATGTCTGGATATCTGAAATATTCCCTTCCAGCACAAACTACTTCTGCAATTCTTTCCCTTTCAGGCATAAATGGCGTTTTCACAGATACTCGAACTGTATTATTGCATCTACAAGCCAGTGGGAACAATTGAGTTGTGAAATCACTAGCTCTGGTGACCTCAGCATGTGAAATCTATCCTTCCCACACTCACACACGCTATTCAAGAGTGCAAACAAAACTTAAAACAAAATTAAGTCAACAAAAGGGAAATAAAGCAGACACTTGTCATGTCAGAGAGGGCACATTCCCATAAAGAGAGTACAACATGTTCGTCGACACTCTTCCACATTAAAAAGTAAATCTGTCATGTCCCTTTTGAAGCCTCCTGTCTCCGCTGAAGGCTGGAATGGGCTAAGCGAGCTGACTGGCTCCTGGCGGGGTAGGCAAGGCTAGGCTGGGGTCTGCAGTGCTTACAGCTGGACACCCAGCCCTTTATGTGGACTAGGACCAGCTGCTGTCCATCAAACCCCCCGTCCCCTTGCGGGTGATGATGCTCTCTGTCGACTTAAGCAGCCTCTCTAGACAGGGTGCATTGATTTTGCCTGGTGGAGGCCCTCTGGGCACCGAGTCTGTTTTAGTGTGGCTGTCTGTGCTGGAGGACACAGCGTTGTCCTGCGTAAGGTCTCTGTCTCTGGGGGGCAGCAGGTGCCTGGGGCCAGCCTGGGCCTGCTCTGCTGTGGGGGAGCAGATGGGTGACGTGTGGAGCCACTTCAGGTTACTGGCGGAGTAGGCTCCAGGAGGAGTGAGGTCGGTGACTCTCAGGGCTTTGGCGCCCACTGTGGGATCACTGATGGTGATGGGGCTCACTGCAGGTGCAATCACTGGAGATGGAGATAGCTGTTGGGGAAAAAAAACAGAGTTTAACTTCATTTCATTTAGCAGGTTATTTGTCAGGGAGGAACGATCAACAGAAAAGTGTAAATGAGCTTGGAATGCTGATGTTCATACAATATTGCTGCCAGGTATTAAAGGCACATTAAAATTAGTTACAGAGCGTAGAATTTGAAAATGTCCAACTTTGGTGCCCCCCAGTGGTCATATCTGAACTGGGAACACTGAGATTTCATAGGCTGAAAGCAAAACATAAACTGCAACAATTTTCATTGGAATTGCTTCAGTTTTTCTTAAACAAATCATATGAAATAAAAATAATATCAAGGAGTTATAATTACATAAAACATCAACAGAATGAAGCTTTAAACCTGCAATGATCACATTTATTGGCCACTTGGGGGCAGTGCACCAAACTGTAAACGCAACACTGACATATTCTCACCTAATACAGTTGCTGTAGGCAACATGAACAGTGACCTTTTTAAACATCTCATAGAAGCAGAGCCATATTCATCATTCATTTGAGGTTGTGTGAGTCTGGTATTGACTGAGTATTAGCCCTATTTTGGTCTCAACTTGCTCCTGAGAAAAATATCTGGCTCTTTGCTAGCTGCTAAATGCTCCACTATCTTCACCAGACAGTCGTTAACTTGTGGGTTTAGCAGAGCTTTTTCACTGATAACAGCTGCCTACTGCATCTGGAAATAACACTGATAAGCGCGATGAGACTGCACCAAAACAGTTGAGCGATGGGCTATGAGACTAACAACGCTAAGTTGTTTTGTAGAGCTGAGGGAAACTGCAGTCGAGTGGGTCGATTCTCTGTGGGATGGACCCTTTCACATTTTCATCTATTGTTCGTATAAAAATATTGATTATAGCAGCTTTAAAGTTATTGTGTTTCAGTATGACCACTTATGATGTTGCAAAACAGCTTCTTTGTGGTGACTGAAAAAAAACATGAAATTCTGTTTATGGGTGAGTTAGCCGCAGAAATAAATCCTTGCCAATTGAATGCACAGGAATGTTCCAGAGGACTCTGACCATTCTTATTTCCTTAGGGGACACTCCTCCAAAATTACCTTTTCTCCTCTGCCATTGTTCTTAGTGAACCTGAGACTGCAGTAATACCCCAGTAAAAATAGCTTTTAATCCTCCCTTCCCTGTCCCAGACCTGTGATTAAATAATAATAGATATTTTTGTCCCTCTTTCACTGCGTCATCACCATATGTTCTTGGCAGCGGGCCTTGTCTAACCGAAGAGCTCTTACACAACAGTTTTACTCTTTTACAACTTTACCTTCGGTTTCTTGGTGGGAACGGCTTCCTCTGTCTGGGTGACATCGAGTTGGTCTTGGAGTTTTACGTTAGGGAACCAGCTCTTCAGCATGTCCTCCATTTTAAGAATGATATTAATATATTTTTCCCTGAAAAAGGAAGTGAGGAGAGGACAGAAAAGTAGAAACAGAGAGAAAGAGAGAGATATTTACTCAGGCTATCATGCATAAATCTGTGTAATCTACCAACAATCTTGCCAACCTCCTCTGTGAAATCTTATCTCTGCATCAAGCTCACACAGGAAATATGCAATCTTGAACAGCGAGTGCACACTTACACTCACTCAGCAAAGCCTGTACTCCATGTGTGGGGGAGAAATTGTCTTAAGTACATTTCTCACATGTTTCGCGCTCACACGTGGCCTGATGTGTAATAGTTCTGCTCGCCTCTAAATATAAACACCAAAGCCACAATGGTCTCCAACAGCGTCACTGTGAAAATAAACTAGTCGTGGTGACGCAGTTCTCATTGGAGGTGGGCAGAGAGCAGCGTCCCATTAACTCCCACCCGTCAAAACCAGATGGTGGGTAGGGATTAGCTCGTGTCATATGATCAGGACCTTCCTGCTATACTCCATTCAGAGCATGTTAATTTTATATGAAAGATTATCCGCAACAGTGACTGCTAAAAAAGTCACTTTGATCCTATCTACCATTGTGTTGCTGCAGGGGCTGCCAGCTGGCAACACAGAGCAGGCACAGGGGACAATGGTGGGAGGGAAGAAGGGAGGGGATTTATTCCACCTTCCAGCCTCTGCCCTGACTGTCTGCAGGGAGGCTGCCACACCCACCCTTTGTTTCTCATATGAAGGCAGCAGCTGGTGGGTGAGGACTCCAATTAGTCTGTGCCAAACTCAGCAGCATTTCATCTTATATCAGTTATACCTTGATGCAAACCCTCGCAGTGACTGGCTGCCCAACAGGCCCCACTTTGCTTCCCATACAGGTATCAGAAATGCTGCTTTAAATACAGAAACTCCTATTCAATTCATAAACTTTCAGTATAATTGGATTGTGTTGATCTGATCATAATATGTTACATTTCCATAGATTGTTGTTGAATTAAGCGCTGAAATAATGATCTCAATCAATAGAAAATTACTTTCATTATTCTATGTGATTTTTCTTACATTTTCTACGTTGTTATATACATTAGAATTTCACAAATTAATTTAAAAAAATAGATGCTAAAGAGGCTGAACGTGAAGAAAAAGAAATCTAAACATTTAAAAAATACATCACTAGCTGTAGACTTTCTCCTTTAAAGAGGTGATATCATACTCCATTATACCGTCTGGCAAGTGGAGAGCTAATCAAGCAGAGACAAGCGTGCTGCTCCCACAGTGGCGCCTGATACATTTTTAACAAGATGCCCAGCTATAGTGAGACTCAGCGATCCCTGCAGTAAATTTATCCTGAAAGCGTGCAGGGGTAAAAGCTCCTCGCAGGGCAACCTGCTGTGAGCCATGTGTCACGGACATGTTGGAGACCACTTTGACCCACAAATAGCAAGCACAATTTCTAGTAGTTGTAATGGTATATAAGTGGGTTAAATGTTTTGTAGTTGTGATTCTGATTCTGATTCATGCTATTATCTTACGTTAACCAAAACAGAAAATGCTTCTTGCTATTGATTGATAGCAAGAAGCATTTTCTGTTTTGGTAAAAGTAAGATACTTACAGGACGCACACACTAGATAAAATACACATTTGTAGCTTCAAAAACATACACATACAAATGGTAATATTGAATATTATAAGACAATATGGATAACTGTAGCATGTCAAACAGTATGTGGGTCAAGCTGAGGACACTTACCCCATGCAGGGGTTCCGCAGGACACCCATGATCCTTTGGATCCTGTCCATAGCCACACTCTCCTGGAAACTGCTGAGTCCTGGAAAAGAAGAAAGTTGTACCATGAGCTACATGGACTGTGTTGACAGCAGGGCTGAGTCTGTGGAGCAGATGGGTTGTGTGAAACGTGTGTGGGAGGGAACAGACTCCTTGCCTCTGTGTGGCCAGGAAGTGTTGGGTCACACAAAGTTTGGGTTTGACAACGATCCCAAACTGAGCAGCTTCAGAGCTGGTCTGAACATGATGCTATCTTCCAGAGAGTCCCTTATAATGCCTATCTCACGATTCAGCAGCTGCTTTACTGGAGACTGTGGCACAGTATGTTCTCACTTGCCTCTGCCAAGCATCTAATTTACAAGAAAGCCTGAAGTGTGACATTGCTCGTTCTCAAGTGGTAAAAAAAAAACCATTCAAACGGGTTTTGTTTTTTTTCCTCTCCTTGAAGGGCCATTTTAAAAGAGTTCAGTTATGGGTCTGTGCCATGTACACCTTTACCCAGAATGGCCTCCATTATAAAAGATAGACAGACACACACACACACACAGAGGAAATACATGTGGTTACTTGATAGTCCCACAACCATACAAGTTTAAGACATCTCGATCTCAAATCTCAAGGAAACATATTTCATTATGAGTGGCATGCTGTTCATCTAGTCTATTGTTTTTCAAAGAAAGACAGCGAGATGTAGACTGGCCTGGGAAATGGTTGTGTTAAACAGTATATAATGCAGTGAAAGTGTTCCAAAGACAAAAACAAAAAAAAAAAATCTGAAATGAGTGACTTACGTTCTCTGTATCTCCCTGAACGAAGGCCATTCAAGATTGATGACAGTGGATGAATGTAGCATTGTAGCTCCATGCACTGAAAATAGATCAAATTAGTATTTAGTTTTTTGTTCGAAAACCTGAAAAACTGGCTTTCACAACCTGCTGTTCATTTTAATATGAAAGTTGCTCAACATTATTTAGATAACCCCTGAACTCCCCCTTCTGTTCTATTGACTGACTAATGATAGACAGGCTCTAGTTCCTCCTAAAAGCATGACTAACTCTGCTTAGTTGGTGGTAAGGGTCATCTTTACTGGAAATATCTGTGTTATACCAGCAAAAGAGTAGATCTAGGTGATAAGGCAAGCCCTAGTTTTGCTGACGCTGTCAACCACAGGAGGTGGTTAACAATGTCATGAGTCATATGTGTGCTTACCTTTCTGGTAAAAATTCGGTCTTTCTCCGACACATTGGAAATGAGCTGCCGTTCCTTGTGCTCCCCCTCCGTGAAACTGTGAGGTCTCTTCAGTGCTTGCTGAGTGTCTTTGCCATTCATTCTTTCTCCCTGTTGTGTTTTACACAGTCCGATTCTGTCCCTGCCCCATGTCTCAGTGCAGCCGGAGGGAGATCCCCGGCTGGAGGCCTCCCTGACCTCACTCCAGATACTGTCACCCTCCTTCACCTCGCTGCTCCAACGGCAGCTGCTGTCAGACGGGCCCAGGTGTGACGGGGCGTTGGGGGATGATGGAGCCTCTGTCTGGCTGTGCTTTCTGGTAAAATCAAGCTCCTGTTCGCTATCGTTGTCCTCATTGTCACTAGCCAGCCAGTCAATGGAGTTGTCCGAATCTGTAGCAGACATCCTTGGCTGCAGGCTCTAATTAGCTCTGACCATCACTGACCTAGTAGAGAGAAAGTCATGGTTACTATAACACAAAAAATACAGTGTGTGAGTGATGAAGATGTGAAGCTGAAGCCTAAAAGTAACAGATTCAAGCCCTTCAACAGTATAAATGCGTGCAGCGGCAGCAGCCAAAACCCTATTGGAGTGTCCTTGAGCTAACATTACACGTTAGTCTGGATTTAAAAAAACTCCCCAAACCCTGCACCTCCAACCAAGCAGCCATGAATAAAGGCAGAGAGAGAGACAGACTCTGAGCAGATGGTGGCAGTGGGACCGCAGTTGTCGAGACCACAATGACCTGTTTGTTTTGCGGATGCAACACCTGAGCCAGTAAACACGGACTAGCCGCAATCAAAAGCAAACACCAAACATACCAGTGTCCGCAACAATCCTGTGCAGCCCTCAAACACTCGCCGCTTCCAGTCGGAGACTCAAATCTCTTTGAATTATCGTCATCGTGATTTTCTACATCCTGACATCACATAAGAACAAACCTCTACATTTCGCATTTTACTGACTTGAGTGTTATTCCCCATTCGGGCTCCATCAGCTGGCCTGCCAGCTGCTACCACCTCACTCATTCATAAACAATGTTAGCTTGTTTATTCAAAGGGGGGCAGGGGTCTGCCACCATGACAACCAGTCAAGCTCAGACTGCAGACCTCCTGTCAACACAAGTGACACTTTGGTGGGGGCAAAAAAAAGGATTTTTACAAAATGGGAGACTGGCATTGTTGGTTCACAAACTGAAGAATGCTTGAATAAAACCTCCAACCAAATGCTCTTCCAACATGTTTCCTCACTGATTATTATATCACTCCCCACATAAAGGAAGTGAGACCAGCGTTTTCAGCACAGAGATTATTTTTGGTATTTGAATGGTTAACGCCTGGCATGTCACTGATTTCCTGTGAAATTTGAGGGTAGGAGAGCTAATTGCTCTCCAGTTCTTTGTCTCAGGACAACCACTTTCTGATCTTATTGTTACATATGAGGGTGGAGCAGAGATTTATTACAAGCTTTAATATAACAAAAACCCCCAAAGAAAAATAAAAAGAATTGATGCTTCCGATTGCAGGTAATAAATAATATGGCTCCGTGATGACAGAGAGCACAGTCAAAAATAAAATGAGTGGCCAGGTTGCCACACAACAGGCTGAAGAGCTGTAATAAAACGCTCAGTGTAAATTATATCTGAATACCAGGAGACTGGACTTATAAAATCTCACAATTCAAGATGTTCAGCATCAAAGATCTGATTAAACTTATATTCAATTTCTAGTTGTTGTTTTTTTTTTTTCAAATTTCAGCTGCTTATTTTAAAAATATACCAACGCCGGACTAATTCACGTAAACCGCCTTTTTTTCTTAATTCATGTCTGTGTGAAGTGTTCATCAGCAAACTTTTTCAGAATATCATAATGTATCACATATTCAATATGTTTTATTACATCCTGTGATACATTATATAATAAGATGATTTTTTCTATAAGAAGACGTATCAGAGAAACACCACCCACTAGTCATTTCTCAGCAAATAAAAATGACATTACACATACAAATGCTTTAGGATATCTAATACCATTTATGAGACATGTTATAAAGTGAGTGCTTTTACCATTGGTTTGATTTGATTATGTAATAAAATAACACACACACATATATATATAACACACACTGTCCAGATATTCACTTGTCCTGGGCCTTTTGAATACACCGCCTATAGGCCTACAGTCTTTCAGATAGAAATTCAAATTGCTACTCTAGCACTGATAACACGTTTTTATAGGGCACACATTTGTTTTATAAAACACACCCGTACTTGGTAGCCTTCATGGTCTCCATTTCTGCATCTACCTGTGTAGGTGGGGCACACGAATTGAGATGCCCACCACTTTAACACACACACACACACACTTCAATTTATTTTAATAAAGGGCGATAAACGTGAATTTGGACAAAAAATCCCCTCATCCAAAGGTCAAAATGTATCATCTATCCCCAAAGATAAATGAGAAAAACACCGCCTTAATGCAGGTTTCAAAGCAGTTCAACAGACACAATAGACTTCCTCATCTCTCGTAGTAAATTTGGCAGCATGCACAGGTAGATTATATAAACCCAGGAGCGCAGTCAGGAATAGTTATCAATGTAACACCTAAACTGTCATGTCATATTATTAATCCGCCATCGCAAATACCTGCTTATTTGCGACTATCATATGACTAAGTCAAATTCCTCCGGATGATTTCTTTTTTCTCTTTAAATAACATCATCTAATCTTTTCACTCTCACATAGAGTTGATCAGGATTATGTGATCGTTAGGATGAGATGTGGATCAGAGCAGGTACGTACCTTCCCAGGATGGAGCGGACGGTGTTACTCTTCCTTTGTTCAGCGGTAAATCCAGCAGGACTGTCGGGCAGAGAGCAGCTGATGTGCTGGACGTGCGGTGTGTGAGTAAAGAGGCAGTACAGCCACTGATCGGCCCGTGTTGCTTCTCCCAAGGCAACGTGTCTGGGAGGGCGGGATTAGAGGGGACCGGCTCTCCCATTTGCTCCTCCAACGCCCCCGACTGACAAATCGGCGTCTTCGCTCAGGGCAGCCGCGGTGCGATAGGCGAGGCCGGTTTACATATGCAAATGACATGGAAATGATACAAACACGTGGACACGCGGATCGGTTTCATTTCAGCAGCTGGGCGCAAAGTCAATCCAGGGCTAGTTTTGGTCATTCTAGAGGCATTCTTCCTCATTATATCATCTGGATGATGATGCCTGTAGTTGTGGCATGTCAGTAAGCTGAGCAGTCTGTCTAAAGGCACAGTCAGCAGTTTCAGGAACTGATAGAGTTTGCTCAAGGACACTTCAGCAGACTATTTGAACACAAATAGTCTGGCCGTCTGTGTAAGCCATCATTTATCTGGGTTTAGAATACATTAACCTCTTAATGTACAATGAGATATGAGTCATGGGAGTCTCTAAACTGATAAAGTGATTTATTAAGATGAATTATAATCAAATAATTAGTAATTATTTTATGTTGCTCTCCTTTAAAAAAAAACTATAATCCTATAAGGAAAGTGCTTTTCAAGCAAATCTGTCTGTAACTGAAGAGTTGCAATTTGCATGCAGACTGTGTTCAGTCTGCATCTTGGCTTTTTTTTGGGGGGGGGGGGGGGGGGGGGGGTTTGGACACAATGACGGTAAAGGCATGACTCACAGGACCCCAGTTTCACTGCCTGAGAGGGCGGGATTAGGAGCATTCTGTCAGAGGCCAGACGAGGATCCTGAGCCTGGAGCCAGTGAGTCATGAACTCTCTCGCAGCAAACGTGATCACGTGCGTCTAGGAGACACCCACAGAAAAAGCAAAGCCAGCCTCCTTTCCTTGTCTCTCCCTCAATTGACAATGAGGACTAGTGGAGTCAAACACAACTACAAAAAAAAAACAAACAAACAAAAAAAAAACAACGCACATTTCTTTCCCTTCTATCTGCAGCGTGGCTTGGTCACATGTGAAAATGCGCTGGGAGATGTTTACAGAGTCAAAGATCAGATGCATGCCTAGACAGCTTTAACAACTGGGTGCAAATCTGTCAAGCATAAAATCCAGAAGGACTTCTTGGAGTGTCTTCTGTGCTTTCTATAATGAGCCTGTAGTCTACCATGGTAATTAGATTCTAAGAGCATTTTGTGGTCAAGAGATCATAGAGGAGTGTATGTGGCTACTTTTACTTTATGTGCCTCTGTTAAAGTGAGTAGCAGGCAGGATGAGGGCACCAGCAGCCCAAGGTTCTCCTCGCTCAAAGACTTGTGCATTTATTCTCTGCTTTTGTGCTTTTAATCACATCCTGCTGTCAAGAAAGTGCACCACAGACACTAGAGCACCCATAAAGCTGGTCGAGGTGACACGCCTGCTGGCACAGTGAGCCTTTCGTTTTTAATTGTCCTGTAAGCCACTGCAATCTTTTAAACATCCCATAAACTGTCTCCTGTTGCTCTGCTCCCCAGGCCCAAATCCTCCGCTGACCCCAGACTTTGTGACGACTGCAAACTTCCTACAGCTTCCCAGCGAACTCTCATTTCCCTTTTTTGTCTTCAAGGGTTCCATGTTAGAGCGAAGTGCATCACATCCACTTCAAAGCACAGGAAACAGACATCTACATTTTTGTTTAGATCAAAGAGATATTTCAAGCACATGCATGGAGCACTTTAGCTTGTACAGACAAAGTATAAAATGTAGAGAAAAGAGCGTCTGTGTTTATATTGATAACAGATCTGCACGGAAACTCAAATATCTTTTGTTGAAAGTGTTTTTCTGCATTATAGGGCAGATTGTTCGGGATGTTTCAGTAAATCTTCTGTGTGATCCCCAGGAACATTTATGTATTAACGATCATCCAGCTCCATTCAGTTCCTCTGCAATTTGTCATCCACATAAAGAGCAATTTCCTCACAAAGGGAACTCTTTTATCTGTGCATTCTCCTGTCAGGATACGAGATGAGTCACACAACACAAACTGGCACTGTGATTTTCAATTTGTCAGAGAGGCTGGCTGATTCTGTATCCCACTGAGACTGCATGTCTCCTGCTCTCATTCATAAAAAATAAACGCCAAATCAGACGCTCACACCCAATTCATTATAGGGCATAGACTGAACATCTGTCCTAACCCTGCCTCTTACAGGAAACACTGCACGTGTGCGTGGGTGAATGTCAGTGACGCACCTCACCCTATGGAATGAGAAATTTTGGATGACTCGTGGTCTTTGGAGGGTTTCATATGTCTATCCAATTTACAGTATGAGACACTGCACAATCTGTTTCTCATTTTCAGGCACAGGCAGGGTGACATGTTTAATGCAATAGCTTGCCATTGAAAACGTTCACTGGAGTGTGGAGCACTTGCTGATAGCCCCAGTTGACCCTCATTTCACACACACACTGCGCATTGAGAGAACGTGTCTTTACCTGCAAGTATGCTGCAAGTGGATACGGGTGTATATGTGAGAGTGTTTGGGTGCCTCTGGCAGGGTAACATGTTTGTATGTGTCTTATCTTACTAGCAGCTGTCCCCTGCGATGAGCTGTGCATATGACTCAGCTCTGTGTACCCTGGCTTTAGGCCATAGGCTGTCCTGTACCCAAATCTGGACCTATAGTGACGTGTGTGTCTTATCTTTGGTTGTATGTGTGTGTGCAGGCTGTGCGCTGTGCACTGTGTCTCTAAATTGGGACACCAATCAGCAGGCTTTCCATAGCATTGTTCACATTAAGACTGCTCACCACTAATAGCTCAAGTGTTACTCAGGCACAGGTTTTGATTCGAGCTTGGTGTGAGGAGAGCGAATGGAATGTTTATAACTGTGTTAACGACAGCTAAAGCGCTGCAGTGAACACAAACGTAAAGACAAACATGTGAGTCATGACAATGTTGCTCAGACCTTAAAGACGCTGGTTACTGCTGGCTGTGCAACTAATTGTCCCTCGAGGATACCCTCGATCTTTGACACAGGCTGTGGGTGGACACTGGGGCAGGATGTTTGCACAGAATATTCAGTCCTTGCAGCATTTCAGGTTTGTAATAACACAATTACATAATTGTTTCCCAATAAAGACTGCTGGTTCTTGGATCTCTGAGCAGCTGTTTCAAGTCACCTCTCATCATTTGAAATAAATGATGAGAATGTATGTCTGTATAAAGGATTAAAACCACATCAATCTAGTTGAAATGGAACTTTGTAACTTGGATGTCAGACTGCAACCTTTTACCATAAAAAACACTCCAAATGCTCTTTCATAATGATCTCCACAGATGTTCTACATGACATTAACAGAAAAACTGAAATCACAGATGGACTGAAGCTTGCAGTCTAAGCAAATGTGTTTCTTGCATAATTTGGTCAAAGCTTCACTGAGAGTCTGGACTCTGTAACGCTTGTTAATCTTGGTTGAAAAACGTGTTTCCCACTTCTCACTAGCGCAGCTTACTCCTCCAGATATGTCATCCTGTTACAGTAAATGCTATAGTTCCGCCGAGTTAACCCCGCCCACACACCAGAAATGTGACTGCACGTAAGTGTAGGCACGCTGCAGCAGTGTGGGGAGGGAGAAAAAAAAAGCACCAGCTGTGTGTGGCATGCTTCAGCCAATAGCATTTAGAGTTGGTGTTAGAGGTTATGTAGTCAGAGGAGAAGTGATACTGGGCGCATTTTTGTAACTTTAAAGGGTTGGACTTCCGGCACCCCGTCATGTACCTCCCTCTCCCTTTGTGACTTCCTCCCGGTCTAACTCCACTCAGTCACATGCACTTCATCCAGAGAGAAAGCTCCCTGACCATTTTCCACACAGACAGTTCACATGCAGGGAGTTGAGAATGTCTGGCAGCGAATCACTGTCAAATCTTTTATGGCTCTGTGTGTGTGTGTGTTTGTGTGTATACTCTCTCTAATGTCTGAACGGCTGCCAGAGCAGCTCAAGCGACAGTGGGATATCTATCTGCAGGGCTGAACGTTACATGTGACTGGGGTATATTTTAACTGGGTTATGTAAGTGCTCCAGCCTGCGCTCTCCACGCACAGATGAGGAGGGCTACGCATGATGCAGAGGACTGTGAGCTCACCACGAGTGTTGCCTTTGCAGCACATTGAATAATTCCTTCACTAGGCTGAAACTTGGGCCAAAACGCACATCACAGAAACTGGCTTTTCAGTGCTGGTTTCTACTTCAAAAACTTCTTTTAAGAGAGACTCTATTCTCTTGTGAGTCATAGTCGTTACAGGTTATCTTTGCCAGCAGCAAATGTGCCCCGGCTGATTTCAGATGATGTAACATTTTGAGTTAGTAGCAGTATAATATATTCTTAGTGTTAAGGTTATATAAATGGATATCGGTTGGAATTTCTGAGAGATAAATTGAACAGGAGTGAACCTCACAAAAGGACTGATTGCTCCACTCATTGCTCAGTAGAGATTCTTCTGTGGGCTGCCATCATGTGGTAAAAATAGGCAGATAATTGGGTAGTGATTAGATGTAGACATGGAACAGACACATCTTGATAGGTTTGCCTCTTTACTTGAGGCTCCCTGCTGAGAGCTGATGAGATGGCTGACAACAGGCTAGCCGCCAAATCTATGTCCAATGTAGAGTTACCCACGCTCCCTCTGCTAGCACTTTTATGGGATCATTATGTGGGCGTTTTAGTGTGAGCTTCCTATCTAGAAGTGATGTGATATGGGCTGATAATTTCTTAGTAGGCAGTCACCCAAGCTCACATGAGGAGGAACTGATGATCATAACTCTTACATAGCAATGAGTTTTGACCTGAAACTAGGCCTGATGTGACAGCAGCACAGATACTTTGCATGTCCTCTGAGTTCTTTAGAGGTTTTTAAATGATAAAAGCTCTTGTTTTAGGACTATTATAGATCTCAAGTATATATAGTAATCCGCAGTATTGTTTGTTTCTTATCAAGAAATCCATTATTCATTCTGTCTTTGTTATAAATTACTCCACTTGAGTAGTTTCGGGAACAAGGTCAAATAAATACAGGTCTGATAAATGTGTTTGCCCTTAGTTACAATACTTGTCCTTGTGCCAACTTGTGTAATTTGACACCAAATTACAGTTTTAGCCCATTTACTAAAGAAACAAAACTGAAATTTAATTGTTTCAAAGATTCATCATTATATAATCACTGCAACGGACAATTATTTTAATATTAATTCAATAGATTAATCTGTAATTTATTTTCGTGCTTAATTAATTAATTGTTTAGTCTATGAAGCAGCCATCACAGTCTCCTATGTATTGTCAGTTCAAAGCAGTTCAAAATATTACATTTACTATATGTTAAGACAAGGAAAAGAAGCAAATTCTCACATTTGGGAAGTAAATGTTTGGCATTTTTACTTAAAAATGCTAATTAATTTTATTGACTAATCAATTATCAACCAATTGTAGAAATTCTACTTCCTATATTACAACTATAACTACTGGATAAAACATACTTTTGAAAAAGAACAAATTGAAGAATGGGTTGAAATCAACCTGTCGAAAACGAAGACTTTGCAACGTCACCATGTCTCATTAAACAGGGAGTCTTGTGTGTACATTCAAAACATGTGCATGTATATTCCACCGTTGTTATTTTGGATTAAACCGCTCTTTCCGCATGATGCCCACTTTGTAAAGCAACACATCATGTTAATCAGATTACATTGTTCACCTTGACATTATATTCTTTAACACCAGTGAAGCCAGTCATACTCAGAGTTATGTTGAACGTCACTAATAATGTTTGACATAGCTGTGTGAGTTGACACGGAGCTACGTGCCCTTTCCCCGGAGGCAGAATGTCAGAGTGCAGCTTCACCTTGAGATGCCTCATAGTCTCACCTCCCTGTTGTAACAGAGTAGCAGACAGGCATTAGTCACCCATTCAGAGTTAGTTTACAGTATGGTTACAGAGACAGACCTCAGAAATTTCCACGCAGAAATCTTTAATAGCTGGGGTTGTTTGTGGCTAACACGTGTCCTTGGCCCTGCCCCAGGTGTGAGGTTTCTGCTTTCCTCACCAATAGGAACAGAAAAGCTTCAACGTGGGCTCTATGTATTTTTTTTTTATTATTATCATGCTGCTACAGTCATACACTTGCATAACAACTGTATTGGGAGGCCCACATTGGGACTACAGCTCTTTTGTTTGGATGTCATCCCAACCTTTAAAAATGAAAAGAAAAAAAAAAAAAAAGTACCGGGCATCACTCCAGCCTTCTTCTGAGAAGCAGTGCTGAGATTCAGTGAGGGCTACAGAGAAAAAAAAGCTTTTCTCCCATCACGTCCTCTGAAACGGCAACACCAAGACAACTCTTTAAGTGATAAATGTACCCTATACTTAGCCATAGGACACCTACTGCACCTTACACATGGGCTGAAATAAGGCAGTACATAGTTTTCAGATGTCAACAAAATTCAGTAGATTTACAGTAAAGCCATTCTGAGATTATGTATTCGGAGATGGGGTCATGCAAAATTCTTCATGGGAAAATGTTTAGCAGTGGGATGGGAATGAGACTGAAGTATGGCAAGAAAATGATTCTGAATCGTGTTGGCAGTTTGCATGAAGCGGGTGATTCTCAAGAGAGCCAGAGAGTGAGACAGAGGAAGCCTGGGGGGCGAGGTTAGATAAGGCGAGGGGGAGGACAGGTGTCAAAGTGTGGTTGCCACAGAAAGTACATGTGGAAGGAGCATGAGGGACCTGAGGGACTGAGGGTCTGACTTGCTGCTGCTGCCGCTGCTGCTGTGTCCAGAGATCACCCTGGTGCAGCTCTGTGCTTATTCTGGCATACACGTGACACTCACTCCCCTACCCCCAACTTTCTGTCTCTCTCCTCTCTCTCTCTCACTCCCTCTCTCTCTCTCTCACACACACACACACACACACACATACCTCCTATCACTCTACATACAGTACACTAATCCTGTTCCTGCCCCCTCACTGCCATTTCTCATATTTTTACACTGCCTTTTCCTAATTCTTTCAGTGATCTTTCAGTCAGTCACCTCAGCCATCTCCTGCTTTATGACCCCTCCTCTCCACCCTCCATCTATCTCGTGTCATCCCTACAAGTATACACATGTGCAAACACTAGCATCCTTCCTCCATGTGATTTTTAGCATGACGACTTCATTGAATAAAGCCTCTGCTCTTAGCATTTCATAAATATTTGAAAACCCAGTATGCAAAGGAATGCATGATTCACACACAGTCTTGTACCATTTAACTTCAAAAGTGAAGTGTGAATCTTATGTTTTTAAATAAAGACACCAAGCGGTGGATGAAGAGACATGAACTACAGTTTTTTTTTCATCAATAGATCATGTGCTTCAAGAAACAGTCATAGTCAAGGAAAAAGAGAGGGGCAGATGACTCACACAGCAATCTCTGCTACCACTGGCATCATAGCTAATATGATAATAAGATGACATTTTTGTGTCGTGTTTATTAGACAACGTTTTCAGGCATGTGATATTTAGGTCACAAAGTTCTCACAATCTGACAAATTATACATTTTCTCATAATACATCCATGTGTATGCACTAGGGCTGTTTCTGTCTGAAATTATTTATTATACTGTAGTCTATGGTGTAGTTTCCATCATCTAGTCAGGATTATCATCCTCTGTGGAGTGGATTTAAATGACTCCACAATGCAACACTGGTTCTTAACACTGCAGGCAACAAAAAGAATGAGCTTTTGTTTTTTATCTGACGCATTATTTTGTCCTTTACATAGAATCACAAAGTGTCACGTAGTTTTTCATTTTATTTCATATGCTATGTATTGTGAGAGGTGAATAAGTGACTTTTTTTTTTTACACAGACATTTTGACTTGTCATAGCAGGAACAGCACAGGTGTATTGATAACACTGATGATGGCTCTGTTTCACTTAAGTGTCCCTGTAAACCCTGCCAGTGATTCAAAATGACAGTGAAATATGCATCATATTTTCTGTCTGGCATTTTATTTAAATGTCCTCACAGTGAAATGTTTGCTCCCTTGAAACTTCTCACAATGGCACGAAATGCTATGCGTCACATTTATTGATGGGGAAATTACAGTCGAACAACACAACACTACACCTGTCAGGGATGACGCACAATGATCATGATTCACAGGTTTCTGAAACTTCAAAGTACTGCTCATTATATTATGGCAAGTATTATGTTCTATAAGGAGTAGTGAATGAGTGGATGAGAGAATGACATGAATGAAGTTTTCTTTTGCATCTCCTCATGAATCCTTTTTGCTATTTTCAAGAGCATGAAGAGTTCCAAACATATTACATCAAAATAATGATGAGTCATGCATCTTCATATTAAATGGAAGAATGGATGGACTCATGGAACAGCTAATAATGTCCTTGTCATTGTTTTTAATTACAAAAAATAACATCTGAGCAGATGTTGGGTATAATCCTCATAATATACATCCTACATTCACACACATACAAAGCGCTTGGAATAATGGATAATGGAAAGTATTAAAACAAAAGGACATGATTTACGAAGATTTGAAGTACATGGAAATCAAGAAGGTTCTAATAGTAACTTCATGGAATTAGTATTGTTGAAGTTTTGCACCCATCTCAGGCCTTTAGGCCACTGCTAAGTAAAAAGTAATTTGCCAGTGTTAACCATGTCTTGATGTATTTTATCTGAGATCAGTGCTCTACTTTGACTGGCCTATCAATCTCTCTCAGTTGTATAGTACATGTTCTCATGTGCAGTAGATAAAGGACTAAAGGGAGATTGCTTGTCATCTCTGAAAAGTAATCTTAAACTTAGTTTCACTCTATAGTAGATTCATATGTAGGCCCTAAATACTGCACAGCAAACATGAATCTGACATTTAGCTAAATACTGTCTTTAAATGTCACTGTAACAGAATATTTTGAAGCCGTGGCATTTGGTCTAACCTAGTCAATGAGTTATTAAACTTTAAAGATTGTGGATTTTCCCCTATAGTAGGTTACTTGCCAAGAATGTTCCTCTCATTCTCCTTTTTGTGGACACTAGTCTGGCCTGTGAACTGAGTGTGTAAAGTATGGAAAATTCCAGGTTTACTAAAGAAGAGCAGTTGCCTGTGTTTACTCCTCCGTCTCTCCAGAGCCATTAACTAGGTCAAGCGCAAATGAATCTGCCAACAGCCTAAAGAGTAGTAGTGACGGGGGAGGGGGAGAGGAATTCTGTGGACTTTGGGCACAAATCTCATAGTCAGGATGAAACTCTGCCACCTAATTTTAGCTCAAGCCTCCCCCATGGCCCATTAACTTTCCAAGGAGGTCTGAATTCACGCAGCATCCGTTGGAGCTCAGCTCAGCGGGATCCTGGTTAAACAGTTTAATGGTCACACAGCTAATTATGTCTAGCCACAAACTAAGCCAGTCAAGGACGCTCAACATTACAGCCATTTATCCTGCACTAAATCTTCCTTTGCAGTAATCCTTGGGACTTCTGAATGATATGTTTTCTGTTGCCATGAGCACTAAATTTCCCTTACATGTCATTGTGCATGTGGATTTACTTCCACTTGTGATTTCATACTGTGTTGGCTGCAATACGCCGGGGATAAGCCCATCCTCTCTGTGGTATTTTCATTTAGTCAATAAAACGTGACCATGTAGCGAGATTGTGGGTTATTTTTCCAGATACAGTTTCTCAGCTTCCTCTAAGATAAATATCTACATCTGCAATCATTATTGTATTTCTCCTTTTTTAAATGATAAGGCCATGAAACTGCATGAAACTCCACGGAACACATTTTAATACAATACAGAAAAACAGCCTGACTTTTAAGCTGTATGTTGCATATTTGAATAATGCCCTAAAATATCAGGAGCAGCGGAAGAAACCATATAATTATGTAAGGAGGATACATGATATAATGGAAACCAACATAGATTTAGGTTTTTAGGCAATGGAATGAACATCTCAGACACACTGTGCTTTGGTAAAGGGGTGTGAACAGAGGAGAAATAACCTCAAAACACAGCAGAGCACATTGAGCCTGACAACTGATCCTCAGGAGGACAGGTTTCAGCCAAATGTTTTAGGCTAATTTACGGGTCTGCTTTTCCACAAGGTCAGTAGGTTCAGAGTGTCACAGATGGCTGAGCCCAGGAGCTGAGGAGCTGGTATTTCTTACCAAAGAGAAACAAAGAGCGGGGGATGGGCTTTCAGCAGGTCAATGGGTTTGTGTACAGTTGTGTGTGTAATGTACGTGCTTTAAATGTATGTGCAAAGCTACATTCATTAGTGTCCAACCAATTAATGGATTAGTGTGCATTTCTGAATGGAAATTTGTGTTTCAAAACCTTCTGTTTCCATTTTACAAAGGCTAATTACTGAATCTGAAATGACTAGGCCTGGATGTCATTTAAAAAATTACATTACCGGTGCCAGTTTTTCTACTTCATTCGATACCCATCATTTGGAAGCATTCAGCTGTGTAAAATGCCACCACTCCTTGCTATCCGAATGATTTTTAAAGGTATCAAGTACCGATACTCAGCTCTAGAAATGATGCATTTTAAAGGCATCTCACTTACAGATTTATGTCAAAGAGGAGATTTAGGAGCAAATGAGCTTCACCACTTCACAGAAGAATGTGAAAGCACTGCCAGGAATCACCAGCTGTACCCAAAATGACAAAGTGTGTTGTTTATCTTAACAAGTTCTCTCTTGCACCTGATACGGAAACACTTATGAAGTAAGAGTGACTGTGCACTTGCCGGTGCTTAACACACAGTGACCTCTTATTGTCCTTGGCTTCAGTAAAGCTTTTCTGTTCTCCTATGAAAACATGGGCCCTGGTCTGACTGGAACGATTGACATTTCCTCCTCCTGCCGTGACTAAACTCATAATGAAACTTTTACAAGTACGTGGAGTGACTCCACATACTTGTAAAAGTTTGATTATGAGATGATTGAAGATCTAAAATAGCATCTGCTAGAATCATCATATTGAATTTTACTGACAGACAGCTTTATTAACAGGCTTCCAGGTTGTCTTTAAAGGAATAGTTTTTTGGACGCTTATTCATTGTTTTAGAGTTACAGTACCAGTCAAAAGTTTGGACACTCATTCAAGGGAGTGAGCAAGTGTGTCCAAACTTTTGACTGGTACTGCAGTTGAAAAGATTGAATGAGAAGCTATAGCCAGCAGTAGTTAGTTCAGTCTAGCATAAAGACTGAAAGCAGGGAGACACAGCTAGCTTGGCTCAGTCAAAAGATAAAATCCTCCTACCAGCAAAGCTTACTAATTAACACATATATATCTTGTTTTTTTGTGTGTAAAAATGAATGAATCAAATTGTGCTGCATGAACCTCAATCAGGTGAAGAAACATCACAAAATCTTGTCCAGTCTTTATGCTAAGCTAAGATAAGCTAACATGGTGCTAGCCGTAACTTCAAATTAACCTTACAGACTTGAGAGTGGTATAAATCTTCAACATGACCAGACATTCATTCATTGAACTTGATGTCTTTAGTTTACTCAATGAGTAATGCTATGCTAGAAAAAGCTCCTTAATGGTTGTCTGTACAATTTCATTCACTACAAGAAAAGATGAAGTGCCTTCAATTTGATGAGCTTTGTGATTTCTTTTTCCATTCTGTCACAGGTTTTGTAGAATTTGGGGCAAAGGTAAGTCCACATTCATTCCATTGACCTTCTGCAGGTAGGATATTGATAAGAAAGCTCTCATAGCTTACCACATCTGACCTGACCTTTGGCATCACCTTTTGAGTAGAACGTAACAAGACACAATGTGTAATGTGAGGTCTAGCATGACCCGTCAGAGAATTCATTTTCTAAAACATTCACAGAGAGCCAGCTAAAATGTCACAGATGAGCCACATATCATCCAGGAAATCATGTGAATGAGGTCAGAGGTCTGAGGGTTCACAATGGAACACATCCGGCTGCTGTGTTGTACATTGGAGACGATTTGAAGAGTGATAATGGCTGTCCGATGACGTGATCTGACTGAGCAGGGCCAAACCAAAGCTTGTTGGACCAGTATGATCAATCATGGTTAGGATTATTGGCTCATGTAGGCACCATTCACATAGTTTGGGATAGATCACATTACAAAAACAAAGATTTATAGACAGTCTCACAGCTACTTCTAGTTTTAAAAACCTGCTTTGTTATAGTCAAAAAGTGTGTTTAAGTCTGGATTGAACTTTCTTCAGTTTTTTGTATTAAAGCAAGTGACGGTAAGTGACCTTTGCCACTGAACAGTGTACACATATGTTCAGCATTGACCTCCTATAGAACAAAGTAGAGACGGTGAGTTTAAGTGGCAGATTACCCTTCTGGTGCTGCTGCTGCTTTTCTCTTGGTCACCAAGGTTAGAAACCTATTAAAACTCCTAATCCTTTCCATCCACGTCCCCCCCTGCAATTTGAATGCTGACAACAAAAGAGGGAATGCATTATGAACTCAAGTTGAAAGCCTGTCATTATAAGTAGCGCGCTCATGTGCACATGCTGTGACTCACGAGCGTGCTTCATTCAGCCTCCCACTCCTATTTGCACATGTCATCTGCTGCTCTGTCCTCTATCCATGCTAACGTCAGAGGAGGCTGGCTGTCCTCCTACATCTCCTGCAGAGTACGACCAGTTGGATAGGCAGTCTGGTCCAAGTGTGCAACCTCTCTGTAAAGGCTGTGATCGACAGCAGACACAAAGGGCCCTCATACTGCCTGTCTAATTACCAGGCCACATGGGGGACAAGCAAACAGCACATGGTGTACGATATCGGCTCAGTGTGCTCCTTCACATCCTGCACTGCATTTGATTCTGTCCTTGCCTGAAGCTTTGCCAGGAAGCATCATCAGTGTCTTCACTGTCTTCCCCTTTAGTGCTCCACTTACTCCCTCACATGCGCTCTGGCCAAAGCTCGGCAGCCTTTGTGAATGCTCTGACAGACGGAAACAGAAATAGCTCCACAAATAGACCCATCCTCTGGCTCACAGGGGAGCAGTAGCCCCACTTCTGTGTGCTCTTGCCTCCTATTTCGTGTGTGCCTCAGGCCAAAACAAGTTAGCTAAGAACCACAGGGAAATCAAATTTGGAATTATTAGATCATACTGAAAGTATCAAGGGACAAAAAAATGTGTGCATAAATACATATTGTTATGAAATAGGTTGATTTCTGGAGCTTTCTGCTGTCTGTCAATAACAGAGCACAAACGGGAGCATCTTAATATGAAATGTTAATATAAGAGCAAAAGTAGGTGGCTGCATTTACTTCACATCATGCTTTGTAACCGATTTGCAGCAACCTGCAGGTCTGTTTTAATCTGCAATGTTTTAAACTGATGAGACTCACTAGCTCTGACTATAGACAATGACAAAATGAAAGTGGAGATGCCATTAGATGCTATTAGTGTGGCGATTGGATTACTCAAGACCTCCATTTTCAGTCAGACATGTTACATGATGCTTTATGGGTGATAGGAAGGAAGCAGCACTCACACTAAAAGAATATGTGGAAACTGAGTCTGCACAATGCCAGCATAATGTGGAGGAAAAACAAAATCTGCATTGAATTTTGATACAGTATCCTCATTTCACTTTTTACCCAAATGTTTCGAATCAGGACAGAGTGTACAACCAGTAAAGCTCACACTGAGGGAGGATTAATGTTGAGTTCTCGCAGCTAAGTCTGCACAAAGAACTGGGATAAAATCTTGATGTGGTTTCACAGCATATGAAAGTGGGAGGTGAGAGACTACAAACAACTGAGTCAAACCTCCGTCTGTGTTGCGACTCATGTGCCTTTTTCTTTTTTTGTCATATTGTGACAGACACAAACATTGTCTCTTCCCAGGACTCCATGTGTCCTTGAGCCGGCCCTCTTTATCTCCTTCTCTGCTGCATGATCAATCTCATTTCAACACCAGTATGATTGTGCAAGGACAATTAACTTTAGCCCTGAAAAGTAATTTTGATTTCACCTTTGATATAAATATAATTCAGTGTGTATCTGCGTGGGTCATCATATATACACACACTTTGGATTGTATATGTCTCACATAGCTACAAAAGACTACAGCTCTCTAAATAATTCACAACTGTGGCCTCAGCTGCAAGGCAGACTCTAGAGAGGGCTACCTAAGGACCTAAGGCCTCAGGCAAGGAGCCTTTGAGTTACTCCAGCAGGAAATATGGAGAATAAAGTATCCCAAGACAAGAGAAGGGCTTCAAAGCTCTGCTACATTATTAAAATGGTCTCTCCATATGCAGACCCTGAGGACAGACTCACACCTACCAAAGCAGGTGCAAGACAGAACATAGAAGTGTTGAAGTACACAGATGTACCAAGCACTGAAAATCCATTAACATTGAGACTTAAAATATTTCTAATTAAACTCTGATAGGGAGTTCTTTGTCACTTCATGCTTCTGTTTCTCGGATAAGATTTGTTTGCATTTCATGTTTGTGTAGGTACAGCAATACATCTTCCTCTGCAAGATAGAAATCTAACTGCAATGCAACTGCAATCTAACTAACACCATCCTATCCTGGAAAAGTTATATTTTTAGCTATGCTAGCATCTGTCGATCAGTCAGTCAACCACTTTGCTCTAGAGTAGAATGATATATATCAACAATTATTGATTGGATTGCCATGACATTCATGGTCCCCAAGGATGAACCCAATACACTTTGTTGATCCTCTGACTTTTCCTCTATTGCCACTGTGAGGTTGACATTTGTGATTCAGAGTGAAACATCTCAACAACTATTAACAGTGTCATTGTGAACATGTTAGCATGTCTTTACTTTCATTTCACCAGGAAAACCTCACAGATAACACAAAATATATCTCAAAGTACATCATCAAATATCAGAATAAAGTGTTCAGAATGAACATTTAACTCAAGGACAGAGTGACTGAGCAGCTAGCATGGCTATATACTCTTGGCCTTGTTCAATTGTAGCTGGTTGGAGAAATAACATGAAAAAGGGCAAACTAAAAAAAACGAATGATTAAAAAGAAGAAGAAAAAGAAATAGCAGTGAAAACTGTTGCTAGTGTCTCATTCATTCAGAAAGACTATCAGGGACACTGTTTATTCAGGTGGAGGAGGTAAATCAACCAAATGAGAAAACTACTAAAGATATATGATGTTGCATTAGTCAAATAAGCAAAACTGTGTAACATGATAAGTTTTTTTTTTTTTCAAAATCTGATAGTCCCAACATGTGTTAGTTACATTTACACCTGCAAACACTTAGCCAGACTTATCTGATCATCTCAGGATGCCCAAGTGTAAATGTGCCCAAACTGCCCCTAGTTTACATGAATATTTACATGTGATAATAGAGGTAGACACTGAGTACGTTATAACTTTACATCCTGACTCAAAGGAAGATAACATGCTTGTCTAGACCGCATTTCTCATCCTGTATTGTGGAGTGTACAATCTGGAAATGAGTTTTAGGTTACAGCCAGCAACCCCAGACTCGTAAAGCTTCGGGTTGTAAAAAGTAGCACAGTAACTGATTAGCTGCGGAGGCCAAATTATTCTGCGTCTAATATCACTCTGAGGCTCAGATATCGTCTGTAGTGATGGAGATCAAGAGAGCGACTCCCTGAGTCGGGCCCTGGGCGAGGACTTGGTCACGGACTCACAAACACATAAAGTACTCGAAAACATACACAAAAAAACACAAACCCTCCCCCTTTCCTTTTTCCTTCCTCCCCTCTGCTGAAGCCTCTACTCACCCTCCTTGACATCCACGGGTGAGTAATCAGTGGGTGGATACTGGAATTGCCTCCCATGGCTGACCTTATAAGGCTGTCAGGAAACTGCTGATTTCAGGTTTCAGGGCTCAGATGGCTACTCCTTCCCTTTTACCTCCATTGCTTCAATCCTCCCTTCCTCTATTACTGCCAGCATCCTGTCTTTATCAGCTCATATTTCACACAGGGGAAAGGCCTGCACTACTAGCTCCACAAAGGCTTTTACATATGAGCCCTTAAGATAACTGGATTTATTTACTTGCTGTCACTCTGAGAGCATCCACATATTATATGGGGGATCTGCTCTGCTAATGAGAAGATGCAGACTGGATGTTGTACTTATTTCCTCCTCCAAAATGTTTTTCACAGTGTGTATCACATGTATTTATATTTAATCATTTAAATCATAGTGACATAAATTCTCTGTTGTCAGTTTTATGAGAAGATGAGGTTCTGTTTACCATAATTTAAAGTTGCACTATGTGTGCTAATATACACAGAACAACCACACTGATAATAACCACTCTAGTGTAGCTTCTTAATGGGCTTGAAAACAAACTGTTTGCAATGCACTTTTTATATGGCTTTATTTGTTTGTTATTTTTGGCTTCATCCAAACCAGAAGCATGAGGAAGTGCAAAAAAAAAGCGAATAAAACCTGATAGACTGCATGGTTTGTGCACATGGTTGAGGACATTCAAGGTTTCAGGCTGT
Source organism: Euthynnus affinis (assembly GCA_029490765.1). Lineage (NCBI taxonomy): Eukaryota > Metazoa > Chordata > Actinopteri > Scombriformes > Scombridae > Euthynnus > Euthynnus affinis. Next base: position 17,061,748 of record CM055844.1, on the reverse strand, counting down.
ACTGTTTTTAAAAAAGCAGATTTGTCCTAGCTTTTGAAAGTTGTAATGGCTGACTTGTGTTTGAACCTATTAAGAAGCTGCAGAAGAATGTTTCTCAAAGTTAAATGGTGATGCACAATCCTCAATTATGGGGAGCAAGTTTTTCACAAAGTGTAGGTTTAAAAAACAGTAAAATTCTCCTTCAAGGAGACACAGTTGTTGTGAAGCTGTTGAAAACCGCAGTGACTCCACAGCATCATTTCCACCAGTTAAATATTCCTTTCAGGTCTAAAAGATGTTTTTTAGAAGTCATGTGCTGAAAGCTGAAGGAAATAAACAGTATCATTTGGTGGAGAGCAGTTAAGAGAGCAAACTTTATTTTTTCAGTTGCTTTTGAAATCCTACTGTCACTGGTATTAGCACAGTCCATTATGAAATACTTATTATATTAACAAATTCCACATGTAAATGATTAAAATATAAATGTATGTTTTGTCTTTTGTGATTCACATTAAAATTTATCTCCCTAACCAAATGCATAAAATGCTACATCATTAACATCATAGTCTCTCATCTCTCCATGTGACGCCACTTGTTGAGAGCAGAGCAGCTAATTAAAATTATTAGAGTTAGCATTTTCCCTCGGCTGAATTTTTTTTAATGAAATTTGTTATTCTAATGAAGCAAGCATAACAAATTTAATCAATCCCTTGGAATCAGCCACTGACATGATTTTCTGTCAAAATTTAAATTTTGCTGTTCATTTAGTTGTCGTGTCCAGCTGCTGGCAGAGTTCTTTCTCTGTTCTTGAAGGCATTTGAATAGAAGATAAACCTGCAAAATCTGAACCTGAGTGTTTATTTTACCACAATTTTGTAGCTCTTCCAGAGTATTGAACCTGTGAGGTGGATTATTCGTAAAAAGCTTCATGGGAAAACATTTAGGCAAACAGCTACAGTAGATACATTTAAACAATTGTGTGCTTTCAGTGGAAAAGCAACATAATGAAGATCAAATTAAAAGCTTTTTTCATCAAGCAGGGTAATTTAAAAGTATATAAAGCAAAGCACACATAAACACACAGATCTCAACCACACACACAGGATACACACAGGATAAAGTAACACAATAAATGGTTAAACTGCTAAAAAAAAAATGCATATATGTGCATATATATACATAATGTGCATATTTAAAAGTACATATTAATAGAAAGGCTGGTGATGTCATGTAAAACCTCAAGCAGTTCAATCAAATATATCTTTTCTTCTTTTTTTTTTTAAATACGGTATGTTCACTGAAGCAGTGTCATAAAAATCAACTGTTTCATCTTGAGTAAAGCTTCAACTAGCAATCTGTTGACACAATATTCCACTTAAGCACTTTTTTTTGAAGATGAACCTTCTGGCAGACTGTTCTCATAAAGGAGGGATATACTGTAATTGCAAAGTGTGGTCTGTTTGAAGACATAGTTATTCCCGACCCCCAAAGTCAGTCTGTCCCTCCTCAGGCAGGGTTGCTTAAACACGTTCAAGCTCCTTCACACTCCACAGTGGAGACAGGCACATGTGGGGGTCCATTTGATCTCAAAGGCTTTAAATTACACCAGCTCTACTATAAGTGCATTTGCATTTCCTGAAATATGTGAGATCTTAGCAGCAGATACTGTGTATTTCCTAATTATGTGTTTAGGGTTCTGCATAATTATGTAAATATCAAATCTCACACACGCACAAACACACACAAAAAAACTGCTCAGCTCTGAGTGCAACTCAGTTTTCACTTTCACTGTTTAATGAAATGATATTCAACAGAGTAGCCACGCTTTTCAGACACAAACTAACCTTTTGCTCATTTGAACAAATCATTACTTTTCACTGGATTTCATGAGAGAGAAGGCTGAACACATTATTCACAATTTAAATAGACTAAAGGAGCTACATGAATGAGGAGTCATACAATGTTACTCATACTATATATGTAGCCAACTAGTCAGGTGACAAAATAAAAAAATGCATTGCTTTTAAGCACAGACATCTGGGCAACAGGTCTTTCAAGATTCTCTCCTTTTGAAATCATACAGCCATAAAAAAGAAAAAAGAAAATCTTTTGCCTCTAGCGGAAACAGACGCTTTGATACAGTCATGTTGTGTCTAACGCTCAGGCCTGTTATTGTGTTGGAGTGCTGTAGGCAGCCGGATGTGCCTCAGGAGTCTCCCCACCTGGAACTCATAACTCTTAAAGCTCTATCCTGGCAAGGTGTATTTATGATAGTAAATAATATAGCATTTGTTGTCTGGCCTTTAAACAGTGAGTATCTGTCTCGGTACAGTACAGAAACAGAGTTTTATTTATCTACTTGGTTTGGGGCTTTCTTTGAAAACAGGGCATTACTGTACATTAAAAGAGAACACGCTACAGTATGTATGTTATCCTCACTCATACCTGGGTGGTTTTTGTTTGAAATAAGCCAGGTTCAAAATCCTGTAAACACTGTGATTCTATCCTATTTAAATGTGTTCTGACTCTTGTAGTATCAACTCAATATGCAAAGTTTTGGTATCACTTAGATGATAAAATTACACTTGATGGACTCTCGGTGCTTTTTTAATGACAGTTACTGTAATTACCAACCGGTGTTTTTGAAATGTACACTGCTGCCCAAACCACTCGAACTGCATTCCTCCGCCCATTCTGTTTCATGTAACCAAGCCCAAACATGTTTAAACAGAGTTCAAATACAAATTCATTTTTGTTTAATCACAAATCAGATCAATCAATCAGTGATAGGATACAATATCCTCAGATATACTATATTGTGCAAAAGTTTCAGGCACTAAAAGTAAAGTTAGGATGCTTTCAGAAATAATGCTATAAATAGTTTTTATTTATATATTAACTTCATTCAAAGTTTAGTAGAAGAAACTAAACTGAAATTAAATCAATATAAAACATCAGCATTTATCCTCGGTATATCCGCACACAGTGTTAAAAGCTACTTGGCAGGTTGGTTGTTCCTGGAGAACTTGACACAGTTCTTCTGTGGATTTAGGCGTCTTAGTTGCTTTTATCTTTTCATGTAGGGCTCTGTGGGTGGTGGGTTGGGGGAAGGGGAGGATGGCATATCATAATATCATGTGGCTGAATATAGTTCTTTATGACTCTGGCTTTATGTTTGGGGTCATTGTCATGCTGCAGAATAAATTTGGCACTAATCAGATGCCTCGCTGATGGTATTGCATGATGGATAAGAATCTAAACTTCTGAAGTGCCTACAACATTCGCACAGTATTGTATATTGTTACAAAATGTAATTTAGATTTGATGTCAACAGCCCCGAAATTTTTCATTATGCAGTGTGTAGAATTGTTTTTTAATTACAATGACAAATGAAACCTCATTTAAAATTTCCTTACTTTAGAAATGGTTAAACACCATCACAGAATGAGAGTCGTTTAAAAATATATATACAAATCTGAAAACTGTCATCTTTATAAAAAATTCTGATTCACATTCTGAAAAACTTTATTGTCCATGACAAAGCTATGGAAAATTTTCTTTAAAAAAAGTCAATAAGTTAATAAAAAAACAGAGTCAGTATAAAAACACACAGTCCATAGAAAAACACACAGTATTAAGACCTTTCTTAAATAACAAAAAAAAAAACAACAGAAAATTTGCTTCACATAGTATTTTCCTCTGAACAATATCTGAAAAACACACACTCTGATGGGATAGAGAAAAAACAAAGCTTCTTCTTATTATTACTATTACATTGACCTTCTGTTTGAATACATGGTGATTCTTCAGAGATGCACTCACAGGACAGGGAGCGCCCTGCAGCAGCAGCCTGCAATAAATTTGTCACATGGCATTTACAGACACACTTGCCTAATCAACCTACTTTTGAATGTCTCACAGTCTTATATAACACGATTCCAATCACAGCTCAGGCACAAGGCCGCTTTGCCCTCGGAGAACCCTTTCTTTCGCTGACATGCTTTTACCATGACAGAGGTGGATCTCACAGTGCAACCTTTATGTCTTTTGTTCTTTTCTATTGTGTAGGTGTACGTAAACCCTCTGAGATAGGCGTGTGTGATATTTTAATCAAACTATGGTATTAGGGAAGGAATTGTGTAATGGTATTATCAGTGACGTGTATTGATTGGACATTACTGATAAGGCCACATGTGTAGTTAAGACTTTATTGTGTGTGTGGAATTATCTATGGAAAAAAAGACAGCCGAGGAAGTGCATGTCTTTGTAAGTAAGACTCATAGTAAACGTGTGTTATGTAAAAAGATGTTAAAGTCCAAATGAAACAGCATTTTTTTTAACTTTGTGATGTATTTGAATGTTGAAAAGTGGGTGTGTCGTAATGAATCTTAGCTCTTTGCCGCTCAAAGTTGAAGACAATGATGATTGATGGGTGGATGTCATGATATTATTGGTTGAAATTGGTTGGTTTAAGCCTACGTAAGCACACATCATATTTTGTTACAGGGGTATATGACTGGGGATGTGATCTAAAAGGGTTAAAAAGGCACTTTTCATTTCATCTTGACCATAAGGCTACAAAAACACAAAATATAGATACAAATCAGCACAAAAGCATCACAGCCATTTCTTTGTATGATACATCCGTGTGTAAAGATTTAAAAGCATTTCTATCAGGAGAACTGCAGGAGTTTCTGCAGAGTGTTCTTGAGTGTCACATCCTCCTCAGGCCTGCTGTCGGGGATCATGCCTGCGCTTCTCTCTGCACCCAGCCAAAGGCTCGGCCTCTTCTCTCTGACGGCTTGCAGCCCTGCCTGGGTGATGTTCCTGCAGAAGTCCACCTTCACCTCCACCAAACTGACGCCATGAGCCACCACTCCATCCAGTATGTTGTCAGTGATGCGGACACAGTTCTCTAGGTGAAGGCGGTGCAGCCTCCTGCAGCTCTGCAGCACGGAGATCACATCCTGGTCAGTGATGTGTGCGCAGCCAGACAGGGTTAGGGAGAGCAGGTTGGGACACCTGTGAAACAGACAGCAGTCAACATCATCACCCAGTTACAGGTTTGCACACACGTGACGGAGAACAGACCTGCCCGCAGTTATCTTTACACGTCACGCCTCAGGACAAATCATATAGTAGAGAGGGATTAGTTTGTTTAAAGAAGGACTACTCCTAAGTAAGCAATGCTGTTTGGCGTGTGTGTTTATTTTCAAATGAATACTCTTTGGGTCTGTTGAATAGAATCACATTTCAGAGGAGAATATATAGATCAAGGACTGATCTTTGCCATATGTGAATGCAAACAGACAGGCAGTAACATGATCTGTTTAATGATAAAGCAGTTTAATACCCTGACCAAGCTGTCTATTCTTTACATACTGTCCCTCTGGGCATATGTGTGTTTCTGTCCTCTAAAAAGCTTTTGTGAATAAATAGACTATGGTTCTATTGAACAGAACAATAACAGGATGTTTGATGAATTACAATATGGCAAAAATGCATTTTTTCATACTTCATTTTTCAGGACTTACCTCTAAAAATTAAAGTGAATTTCTGCTGTGAAAAACATGTTTACAGAATATTTTCACCCACTATCAGGGGTGCACTGCAGCCTACTGGCAGGCCTGTGGTATAGAGCTGGCACACAGACACTCTGATGGCAAAAGATCGAGGATGTCATTCACGTTTGCCGATGCAGATTACATAAAGACTTACATAATCTTACCACTTTACCACATGTGAGCCAAACATATTCCAGTTGCCTGCAAGTGTTGAGGGTACTGCCCCAGTAATCTCTGTACATGGGATAGCAGTCAATCCACGTGCCCCACTGCATTGTTGCATGGGGCCAATGTGGGGCTTTATCAGAGGATGTGATTGCACGGTATTGACATTACCAAAAACAGAAAAAGAAAAAGGGAGGTGGAGCGGTGGCATGAAAGGAGCTCAAAGCTGGTGGCATTTCAGAGGTTCAGTTGCTCTCTAGTGACTACAGTTAGTGTGTCTTGACAGACAAGGTACATGGAGGTAAACATGAAAGGAATAAAAATGTCATCAACTCTCGTTACATAATGTCCTGTCGTGGCACCTCCCCTTACTTTGTGCAGATAGTGTTTTTTTCCTATATTTTCTTAAACAAAGGCCTGTAACTATTGTATGTGCACCTCATCTTAATTTGTCCACATCAGATTCTCTTTCCTTATTTTCCTACACACACGTTAGGTAATATTTAATGTTTATCAGGCAACTGGATAATAGCACCTCTTGTGGTGGCAAACTCATTTTCTTAGTCCACTTACAAAAGTGTCTTCCTTTTAACATGTCCCAACTACAAGACAGCACCCTCTGATAGAAATAAACATCCCTTTTTTCCCTCTTAAATCTAAAATTGGAATTTGAATAAATAAATTGTAAGTGCAGTAATAATCCAGCTACAGTATGTAGAAGAATTTTCTCACCAGCCATTTTTGGTTTGTGTACTCCCTTGTTTGTCATTTGTCGATCTTTATTTGTTTATCCATCTATCTGTCTATGCTGTATGCCATAAAAATGTCTGTGGTATGTCCTTTTTCCATTTAGGTTTAAAACATTATGTAGTTCACATTAAAACAAACTGCGGGGGGGCAGTCTGGTTTGAGCTGAGGACAAATCTCTGCTGCTGAGGCCACGACAGAACACTAACTACACTGCTTAACCTGTAATCATCTCTCTAATGACCTGTTTGGTTTCCTAACAGTTTTTTCGTCTGGTCAAATTATCCAGTGAACTCTAAAAGGAGCTACGACATAGATTTCACATTCAACTCCTTCTGTGAAATGGAAGTAGAAGGGTTTGTTTCAAACATGAGAAAAAAAGGCTTCTTCACCTTTTTACAACTTAAATTCAGTAGTGAATATTTTAAAAATAAACTTGCAAGCAAGTTGTGAGCATAGGTCATAACTTGCAATTGAAATAGTAACCCAAGATGTCCTTTTTTCATGCTGGCACTTGTTTCGTAGGAGAAAACATTGATTTATTCAAATGGTGTACATCTCACTTTGCAGTGAAAATGTTTAACTATGCCAAAGCTTCTTGTGCCACCCACTGTACAACCCACACTACATGGCATGTTGAACATGTTAATTCATGTTGTCTAATTTTAGTATTGTGCCTTCAAGATAATCAAAATTGAAGTTCCTGATTCCCTGATTTAGTCACCTGGCATTAGAGAAGCATCACACTGGAAACAACACTATAAAGAGGCCCAAAGACATGCTATGTTTTATAGTTTTTTTCCATGAAGAAGAGAAAAAAAAAGGACAGCCATGAGCTTGGCGTCAGAGTTTACACGGAGTCTTATCCAGGAAGAGGCAGGCAAAGACGGACGCACATGTTCATTCCTCTGACAGCAACAAAGAGCCAATTGTAGGCTCCACCTGCCTGCGTAAATCTCCAGTCTCCAGCTGACTGGGAGGGTCCGCGGCCAAATCACTCTTTATCACCCCCACAGCTTCACTGTGTCCCCTCCCACTCTGTCACGTGCATTTGCTTTCTTCTCCTTCAGACAGTTTGGGGAGGGTTTATCAGTATGCCATGAGTGTGGCTTAAGGGCGTTGAGATACATGGCCCAGACAAAGTAGGTGGTTCTAGTTTGGACTGGTCTCACTGCTCTCATGTCTCAAATTTCACAATACAGGAAATCCTCACAGGGTCATACACTGAGCGAATGAGCCTGCCTCTCTTCCCTCCTCTTGTCCCGGCCAGCTGCGGTGGCCAGGCTCCCTCACATCAACGGTTATTACTGGCTGCCTTGAAGAAATTGTCCAGAGACCTCATTACGCCTCTCCAGGCTGATTCCTGCATGCAGCCAGCCACGCACAGGGCTGAAAGCCAATAGAGCTGGCATGTCCTACAGTGACCTATCAAATCCAACTATCACATCATTCAATAAATATAATTTGATATCTGACCACAGTTATGTTAGTTAATAGAATCAGTCTTAAAAGTCCCACAGATGTGTCATTTTTCTGTTTCTGTAGCCAACTCCGGATACACCATCTGTTTCTAATGATTTTGTTCCTTGCTGCCTACAGCTAAACATGGCAGCTTCAGTAAGCCATGTGCCGCTAAATGAAAACAGTTTTGTTGCCTGTGGTGGGTGTGAACGACCCTGAAAAACCCAGGAATTGTGTGATCCATTTTCAGGAGACATCTGAGCAAACGTTAAATTATTGAAGACAAACTTTTGAATGTTCATGTGAAACCTCAGGCTCCTGTAAAGCATTTTAACATGATCTTGTGAAAAACAACTGCAACAGTAACGGACAATACAACAGAGACAATTACACAATTTCATCCAACATCCAAAATACCTTTGTAAAGCAAATAATTGAGACTGTTTTGGAGCGGTGTTCCTTTTGGTTTGTGGTCGTTTTCATTGCGGTTTGTACTCTTGTTGCTTCATATCAGCACTTCTCAAGAGGTCATGGGGTAAATATGAGCAGTCATGAGAGGAAAGTAAAGCAGAAAAAAGTATATTTCTGTTACTTTGTTTTCACACGACTTTTAAAAAACCTTTTTTTGTGAAGTACATGATGATTTAACTTCTTAAGGACTCAAAAGTACTGGAAGTTCAATCAATCTTTGGTTGAACTGGTCAGAACTCCTGGATATATCCAAACAGCTATGAGAGGTCACAAGCAGACACGAGTTTGTTTACAAGCCAAGAAAGTGTTTACGAGCCACTGCTTCAGATTACATTACAGATTATATTTTGAGGTGCTAGTGTTGTTCTGTCTGTCTTCTGTTGGTCAATTTCATCACTGACAAAAAAACCACAACATTGCAAAATGCATAATCACACGCAAACACTCACATGTGGCAGACATTAGCCAGGAAATTGCTGACCAGGCTTTCATGTTTACTGCAGATGACCTTCTGAAACGAGGTCTTCAACCAGTCTTCAATGTTGCACACTTTCAGGACCCTGCTGGAGTACCAGCAAATAGTCAAATAACGCAGAGAGGGTCCCAGCACAAAGTTGTCCCACCTCAGCTGACAAGGGGAGCTGAAGTGGAGCAGATTCCAGAGACGGGGGTCCAGGAAGACGTCACGCATCTGGTGACAGGTAAGAGACAAACTCTTCCGGCTGTCCTTGTCCAGGTAAGAGAAAAGGTGGAGGAGACATTCACGGTTGAGCTGTGTGAGATGCATTGTGAGCCGTCCCAAGACAGAAAGAGAGGCCTTGTAGTGATAGACCTGCTGGTAGGCAGCAACAATGAGCCCACAGCCCGTATTGTGTGGCCTAGATACATGATGCCTCCTCAGGCACACGCTGGAGGCCTGCACATATAAGGCCGTGGAGTGAAGGCTATTTTGGGAAGACAACTGCTGGTTCAGTCAAAGATGGAAGTGTTTGAGCCATACACTCCCTTTCCATCTGTCATGGCTCTCAACAGGCGGTAAGCAGCCCACTGGACTGAGCCAGATGTTTACACTACCCTGGCCTAGTTCTCAGATACAGATACACGCTGAGTGTTATGAAGAAAGAGAAACACCTCCACACTGCACTGCTATACAATAACCCTGAAATTAATGTTCCCCTGGTTAAAGTTTTCAGCTGTCAAGACTCTGAAAATGTGTTTTGTGTTACTGTTATTTCAACTTCACAGTGCAGAATATGCGCGTTTGACAGTTTAAAGCTGTTTTCAAATTCAATATTTTTAGTAGTGGTAATTTTAAGACTTTTTAAAAAAATAATTAAATAGTAATCAGACTTTTTTGTGACGAAACCGTAGCATGTTTATCTAAAGCATGTGTGCCTTTTCAATTCTGTTATTTGTTTTTAAAGATATGCTGATGTTTGGTACAAATTAAACATGCTAATATATTTTTCACTGCATATAGAGAGGAGCAAAAATGTTAGAAACACCTTGCAACATAACGCAGTTATGAGTTAGCCTCTCGACAGCATCAACACCTAACAAGCTTTACAATCATAGGAGTAGACACTTGTTGTGCTGGACTGAATAGAGGCCGTACAGTACTACTTGACCCATTTTTGGGACGTAAGAATTTCCCTCTCTTATTCAGGATAATTACAGAGCCTAATCGTTTTATAACTTGCACCTGGCAAGCCCTGCATGTGAGTGAAAGTCACGGGCACGCAGTGTAACATAGCACCTTGCCTAAAAGAACACAGTGAACTATGACTCAGTATGTGTTTGAAATTGCTCAATTGGAGCACAGAGGACACACCGAGATGGTAAAAGGCAGAATACCATTATATGAGTCGTTACGCCCTGTTACATTACCAGTTATGTCCTGTTCCACTTGTTATCACCAATCTCCAAAAGACAAAAGACACTGGGAAATACCACTGTTGAGATGTTGATTAGTCTGTAGTGACTCAGTGTGTCATGATGTCCTCAACCAGACTTTTGATTTAACAAACATGACGCAATGTGAGCTTTATTATTAGCAGCTGTGATCTAGCCTCTAAAAGAAAAAAAAGGAGGTAAAAAGGCCACTTGTGTCATTAATGGGGACAGTAGTGAGCCCACAGCCACCTGTGAGCAGGCGAGGAAGAGCAGCTGTTCCTCTGCATACAGGAGTGCTTGTTTCTGCTTGAGCGAGGAGGCTGACTGGCTGGCACGTGTCTCGAGGGGAGCTCTTATGTGTGTGGGCTGAGATGTTTGTGAGAGGAAAGAAGAAAAACAACCAAAAAAAAAGGCTTGCTAAAACTTTGCTCTCTCTATCTCTTTCTAAGGTCATACTTGGACATATAAAAGGATGGTTTCTATTACAAGCCATAAAGAGGTTTTTAGATAGATTACAAAATGAAATGATGCAACAGGTGAAAAGGACAGTTCTTGACGTGTACACCATTACTTACACCCAGTCCTTCTATTTTTCACTTTACAATTAAACTCAAGAATAAGAAAAAATAAAACTGTATAAAGAAATAACACCCAGCCACAGTATAGGCTGAAACATTTATAGGTGAGATTAGGAAGATTTTTTTTTTGATGGTCATTAATTGGCTGCAAATATAGTTATGTTTAGTATCAGATAATCTACTGATTATCCTCTTGATTAATCAATCTATATATAAAATGTCAAGAAATAGTGAAAAAATCCCATCACATCTCCCTAGAGCCCAAGATGACACCTTCAAGTCACCTCTTTGTTTGAACAATAAGCAAGACAAGAAAAGCAGCTTCACATTTGAGAAGCAGGAACCAAACATTTGACACTTTTCCTAGGAAAGATTTAAAAAAAAAAAAAAAAAAAATCAAGATCATTAAAATAGTTGCATTCTCTGTCAAGCGACTAATCCAATAATAATATCAGCTCTACTTTAATCATCCTTGTCCTTTTTTAGTTTATTTTTTCTTGTTCCTTGCACTGCAAACTAACGTACAGGAGCAATTAATTTATAATATACTTCATAACTCTGTATGTTCACCTGGATTTAATATTTAAGGTATTTTGTCCTTATGAGGCAGTGTGGCAGCATGATTGAGGTTTTGAGAAGTAATTCAGAAATTGGAGCTTCTGCCATTTAAAAGATTAATAAAACTAGATATTAGCGATGATAAAAGATTTTAGCATGTTGTTTGGTTGTGCTAATGGATTTGTTATGTTTGGGAAAAAGCTCCAAAAGCAGTGAGTTTCAGAAATAGGTGAAATTCAAGGTTGTTTTTCTCCACAGATAAAAAACAAAAAAAAACAAAAACGAACAAACATTTGAAAAAAAGGATTCTCCATTGTATTTTTTCATTTTCACTTTTTCAGATACATGTTTTAAAAGAGCATTTCATCAGCGCCTGTTTCAGATCAACATAAAATGTTAAATGACACTGTGCCGATACAGACAAACAAAATTTGAGAATGATTCTTTCACATTGGTTCTGGTCAAGAGGTTAAAAACAACTTTTTACAGCCCTAATGAGCACTTGTCAGTCAATAAATGCATTGCATTCTAAAGCCTAAAATCTCCCCTAACTGGAAAACAGAACTACGAGGTTCTTAAGAGGTGGAAAATATAAAATTGGAAACTTTAAAAACAATAGAAACACCAAATATTGTTACAATGACACAGTGTCTTGACACAATGGAACTCGTCAGTCTAGGCTAAACATTGGACCAACAGAGGTTTTCCAAGGCTAAAGCTTTTACTTCATTCTTTTAAACGATCACCTTTGGAATCTATTACATACGGAGAGAAGTCTACCTCAACTGAGGAATATAACATCAAGAAAATAAATGTAAAATGTCATATTAAACAAACAAAATCGAGCAGCAAATTATACATGATGCTGTCATGCAGGTCATAAAATCAAAATACTTGCACATACATTAAAGCTGGGGTAGGCTGTTTCCTGGAAAAGGCAAAAAAAATTTAGAATATAGAATTTAAAATGCAGCCTCCTCCTGCAGCACTCCCCCCCCCTCTCTGTCAAAAGCTCCTCCCACCAGAAGAGCACAGGCATATGCACGCGCTTCGTACACATACACAACAGTTTACTACCACACTCACTCACACAGAAAGTTTGGCCAGGCGAGTAGTGGGATACCGACAGATAGGAAGTGACGGGACTGCTTGAATTGCAGGAGAAGAAAAAAAAAAAAAGACGGGAATATCAACAGAAAGCAGAAAGAAAAGCAACGCGTGGTCATCGGACTACTTCCTGTAGGCGGGGGAAACTGAACAGCACATAATCTTATCTATAATGCTGGAGCGAGAGACTTTCATGGAAGTGAACTCGGCTCTTAACGCACTGGTGAGTGAGGAGGTTTTGGAGGCGGACAATGAAAGAGATGAGTGTAGGTAGGTAGGTAGACAGGCAGGTAAACCATCCAATCATTTCATTCAGTCCGCATGAAATGATTGGATGGACTTATTACAGGCTTACAGCCACAGATACTGGGTTTTCTTCTTCTTTTTTTTAATAGAGCATTTGATTTATTGATTGCTCTCAGAAAGTAAAGAGAATTTCAACAAATATTACAAAAAATTATTCTGAAATAAATTGCCTACACTAGCTTTAAACATTGAAAATGAACTATTTAAAAATCAAGCACTGTGAGAAATGTGTCTGAGGTGAAGCCAGAGTGGAGTGAGGAGCTGCTCTGAGGCAGTCTGACAGAATCATTGTGCCGCGGCTTGTATAGCTTGGCTAGCATCCTCTGTTGCAGCCGTGTCTGAGGTATCCCTATCTGTTGCAGCATTTACTGAACCCATTCCCTCTGTGCTAGCTTCATCGAGTGCAGCCGTGTCTTTTCCCACATTTTCCAATTCAGCATTATCAGGGGCTGCCACGTCCATCAAAACACTGTCTGTGGCCATCGGGTCTGATGCAACCTTGTCCTGAGCAACTACTTCTGACGAAATGGTGTCCGTGGCTGCTGCGTCCATAGAGGGTTTGACTGTGACTGCAGCTGTGCTGTTCGTGGCAGTCTTGTCTGAGGCCACCTGGTCAGTCCTCTCCACGTAGAAGAGGATGTAGGCCTTGGCCTTCCTCACTGTGTCCTCAGTGGTCAGAGTCACTGTGCTGTCATTGAAGTGGTACCAGCGCCCTTCGTGGCTGCCGTATGCTGTGTAATGCCCCGATCCAACCCTGTGAGCATAGATACATATAGTATATCACATTTTGCTGGAGTCAGAGGTACACATTCAGGTTCACTACACTATCACCAACACAACATCACCACTTAGAGGTCAAAGGTAAAACAGCAGCACAACAATGAACGGTTCTTGGCATATCGAAATCGTAAATCATAAATAAACAGATGGAACTTAAATCCAGAAGCTATTATTATGTATGGCTTTCCAAAACTAGAATACTACTTATGACAGCAATTTGTACAATTAACCTGACTTTAAGCCTTTTGTCATTTTCGGTATTGAAAATAATCTGAAAGATGCTAAAACATCTACTCACCCAGACCCATGATGCACTACGACAGCAACAAGGTCATACAGGCAGCTTTCTGGTAACGAGTTCTCTGGCTGCAAAGAGAAAAAAGCAAGATGGGAATTTCACTTCTGTACATTCGATTCCACCCCCACAGTCATACCCCAAATATTTAAAACTTAGTATCCGGATGTGTACACAAGACAAAGGTATCACTTTCAGAATAGTGCACACATAAAAGATAGTAAGTAATCATGGTACTTTCAAATTTCCAAAAAACCTGGGTGGCTTCTGAGTCAGCATTTTAGAGGACCTACAAGGTTTCACCAAATCAAAAAAAATGACATGACATAAAGGATCACAACCAAAAAAAAAAAAGAATAATTTGAAGGGAAATTCCAGTTCTCAGTAATACCTCGCTCACTGTTGTCAGACAACAAAATTGTTGCAGAGGAGCGCCCCCTAGAGCGAGCAGCCATTTAGACATTTAACTGATCATTTGACACAGAATAATATAAGTGCATTACATTTCATGCATTTACACAGATCTAATCAAAAGGAATCAATGCTGATTACACAGACAAGAAACAAACAAGGGCTGCATAAGTAATGACTTCCGCAGATCTGTCACTCGGCAACGATGCAGGTATCCGAAATGTTTGACACCTTTCCTGCAACATAGGCCTACCATTTACATTGTTATTAATTTAACATGTATTTATTTCTCTATAAATGTGGACAGTGCATTTTCATGATGATCAATCGTATAGTAATGCTCTAGTTGACAGCAGAGGCCAACAGTCATCTCTCTGAGAACTAGCAAAAAGTGTTTTTCCTCTTTGTGGATTAAAATCCATCATCAGCTGAAAATTTAGTTTGATTAAATCACCGGTTTGGCAAAGTTACTGCAATGTTTGCATATAAAAAGACCTCCTATAATATCTTCATTTCAAACAGTCTATTCTTCATGCTGTCAGTGGCTCCTGTGTTTGAGCCCTGCATCAATGTAGTCATTATCGTTCACAACCATTTTTCACGTGCTAACAACTCATTTCTCTAGATCTTTCCTATTTTAAAATTACCAACCCATACCCCTTCATTACAAAGGCTTAAATTGGGCACAAGTACACTGGTATTGTGTTGTTCCCTGCAAGTATGACTGAGGTGATGGCAATAAAACTTCCACTATGACCACTTCAGAAAAAAATAACTTCAAATAACTTTTCCTCTCTGAATCTTCCATACAAGTGGAAACAGAAACTGGCTTAAAATTACAAGCATTAGGTTTTTTTTTTTACCTTGCATATTGTGTTATGGGTTCACAGTTGGCTTCTGACCTATTGTGCTTCCAACTGTGGTCTATGAGGACTATCACTCATTTTCACACATTTATTATTCCTTGTTTTTTCATCATTTTTACACTTCCTTTTTCCTGATATTCCTAGCTTGTCTGGGATGCAATCGTTAAAACTACATTGTGAAATTCCATTCCCAGCATTTCTTATAATAATGTTTTGAGTTTACCTCAAGCAGGTAGCCTTTCATATCCAGGCCTTTCAGTGGAAATTCCACATAGGTGTCCACTTTATTTCTTAAAAAGGCAGTCCAGTGGAACCTTTTGAGGTGCAGACACAAAACCTACATTTGGGAACAAAAACCTCCAATTACAACACAATTCAATGCCTTTCCCCCACTAGTTTACTTTCACAGAATGTTGTTAATTTAGTAAACTGTCACTAAAATATTGAGAATGGTTCATCTCCTACCTTTGGCAGCTTTTGGATCCAGAACTTCTTGGTGGATTTCTGTCGTTTTCTACACTTATGGCAATAGTACAGCTCTGTTTCATCAAGCTCTTCCAGGTCAGTGAAGCTACGTAAGCAGTCTACAACACCAAACAAACACAAAATGCTCTCATGAACCTTATGAAGCTTAACACCCAGATACTAACACGGACAAAAAAACATCTACAGAGTCTGACAGTGGGAAACTGAACTTACCACGTAAGGTGCATGTTGGCCCTGGCTCCTGGTCCTTACTCCTCTTTTGTCTGAACTGGCTGGGAATGTCCAAAGACAGATCTGAATGAAAAAGAAAGGAGGTGATTTCTCAACACTGGTATCACATTGACCGGTGGGAATCATCAGTGCATCCTCCCTGAAGGATTCCTACTTTGAATCTGTTTGTTTTTATTTTACAAGCTGTATATATGCATACATATACACTTAAAAAGAGCCTGATGTCTTTTGGAAAGCAGATCATTTCCCTTTTATCACAAATGAAAATTCATCAAGAGCAATTATTTATTCATGTTAGGGTGTCTACGAATATTCTAAATTTGATTATATAATTATAAAAAAACAAAAACTAACATTCGCTTGTGAAAATTAGCATTTGATTGTGGAAAAAACAACAACAACAACAACAACAACAAAAAAACAGCATAACTGCGGCTGTCTGCCTTAAAAGTTCTCATGTGGGCCTGGGCCGCTGCATGAAATGCACTGCATGACGGACAGGAGACACACAACGTCACTTTCATTGACTGAAAATGTAATGTAGGTCGAGCTGAAACGAGCGAATAATTCAACAACAACCGTGTAATGACGGCAGAGAGTTCACAACCCGACTCAGCCGAAGAGAGTGATTTGCACTCTGAGCAATATAAAAAGTTCTGTTTGGAAATACTTTGGATTAAGGTAACCAGTATGAACATTACCTTATCTGTATAAAAATAGGCCATCGAATAACATATCAATTACATTCACTGAATTTGCTCTGAGAGACAATGTGTTCTCAGTTCTCACTCACATGGCGCAGAGAGAGACAGGGAGAGAGAGTTATCTAGGGTTTTTTTTTAATTAAGTTTTACAGTATAGGATTATTTTATTTGTTTATTTTGTGTAGGTATGTAGATCTTTTAAAAGACATGTTTATCTTGAAATAAATATACCTATAGAAGTAGTTATGTTTGCCAATACTTATGGACATAATGTGCAAAAATAGATATTTGAATGGTTCAAACCTATATGTTTTTAGAAGGAATAATCAAACTCCATTTTTAGCCAATTTTAACAGCCCTAATTAATTTATCATACATTTGTTGTAGCTGTTGTCATTATCTTACCAAGAAATGGGTCAAATTTCCGAGATTCTGTCCCACATATTAAGCAGTTGACTTCATTCTGAAGTATACCACCAAAATTAGAAGTGACAACACTGGCAGTCCCGTTTCTGTAAAGAATCAACATGCAAAAAGGAGGAAGTTTTCATCAATAAATGTGCATATCACAAAATGTTTGTGGTTTTTATGGAAATAACTTTTCCTGCATTTGGACTGGCAAATGTTTACAAAGTTTTAAATAGAACACGCAGACTTTCTAGGAAAATATACTCAAGTAAAAAAGTACCTCAATGTTCGATGTAATTATTTTCTTCATAACGTCTAAAGTCCACGAGTAAAAAGTTCAAACTACGCTGTTTTCGATAAAGAATAAGTGACGAAACTGAACACAGTTTACAAAGATGCATCAGAAAGCTGTGATATTGGAACAACAAAAAGGAAACATCCACTTTCATGAGCCTCGTTATGAGCAGCTGACAGCATGACTATTACAATGCTAAATATGTCTAGTTTTTCTATATATAATCATTGCAAAACTTCAAAAACATAAAGCACAAACAAACAGACAAAAAACAAAATAATTGTTAGGTTAGGCCAACTTACATGCAGCATTTGCCCTCTGCGGTGGAGAGTCTGACCCCATCTTGAGGTGAGACTGGGTGAGCTGCCCCGTTCCGGCTGTACTGGAGCTCCCTGTGGAGGTGGTCTAGCAGGTAACGCATGAACTCATGAGCATCCTGCTGCTGGTAACCCCTGGACACAAAAACACAGCGATCAATGTCATTACTTGTAAACTAACATTTGATTATTGCAGTCTGTGAATGATTTTGCATCATTAACGACATCTTGACTGTAAGCACATAAAGAAAATACAGAACTGAAAAAGAAACAGTTTGCTGTTCAGTATTATGAACTCAATCATTTCTCTGCACAGTGTTGGTTTACCTGAAGCTTGGCATGATTTTCCATATAGCATAAAATAAGGAGTCCGGACTGAATGCGGTCTGGCTCCCTTGCCAAAGGGAACAAAGAGTTTTCCTGAACTCCTCCACCAAAGACCTGTTCAATACAAAGCATAATCAACATCTAATACTCTTCTACTGATAATCAATGCTAATTTTCTAGAGTTAATAACAGTGGTAGGGTATAATAGGGTTAGTGGCATTTTGTCATAAGCAGATATCAAACATCCCTTCTTTTCACAGAATGGACCTTTAAATTTAAACTATAATAGATGTTTTGTCTCTTTGGTGCTGCCTAATATTGGGCTGCCTGTCCAGTGTGGATTAAAAATCTTTACTGAATTAACAGGAAAATACTAAAATACCTGTATGGTGTGATGTGTCTAGTACAAAAGTGCTATATTAAAATTTCTATTTTTAAAATGAGCACTTTTGCTATTTCTATGCACACTATGATTTGTTTTGAGGCTGTATTTTTTGATGTATTAGTGGATTAGTGCATTTTATGGGTGTTTCAAAAGTTTTCCTTACCTTTTGTCCACCTCACAGAGAAGCAAAAATGTTACACCTTACAATATAATACAATTGAATAAAACAACACCACAAATTACAGAATTGTTGTGTTGCATAACAATGGTATAGGGAGTTTTGTTCTTGTGGTCACCTCCAGGATTAACCACACTTTCCATACTACTCAATCTACAGTACAATTATGATAATTAATGCTGTAAGGATCATCCTAAATAACCTTTTTACTTTATCCATTTTATAGTAGCTAAAATTAATTTCAGATCAATGCGCTCATAACTCCCTCCTTCAGAAGAGGACCTTACACACTGTTGTCCCCTTGGCTGCGGGTGTGGTACATCCTTCTTCCTGCCGTCTTACCACTGCGCAGAGCCACTGCAGGCAACTCCTTGAAGTAACAGCTGAACTGCTCTATGTTACTGTGGAAAGAAACACATGTTCTTTGATATGATGTTTAATCCCAGAAGTTGGCAAAAAAAAAATGGAACAGCCATAATTTACTATGCGAGTGGCATAAGTACCCCGTGTTTGATGGAGGACAGTATATAAATTACATCTATATATAGTAATGTAGGATGACATGTTAGGTATACAATCATTCCTTCGTTCTCTTTAATGCTATTATAGATGTCTTCACATTTTTATAGCAGATAAATCATGCCAATGTTACATCACTGTTGACCGTCTTCCAAATCAGGCCGTTTTTTTTTTCTTGATTTTTAATGTTTTCCAGCCTTCTCAGCTATTTTCTCTTCACTCGTGTTATCTTTATGTAGTAACGCAGAAGGCTGTAGGTATATATTCATTTGACTAACAACACCCTTTTTAATAAATGCAAACAGCTAGCCAAGTTACATCATTCTTGTTATGATTATTTGACTTGCTGACAGAGCCTTTTCCGCAACTTATTCAATTGTTGGACATTGTGGCTTCCCACCTACACATAAACAAGGTATCTGAAAGCATTTTAAAATGACAGCACTGCTGCCTCACTGGCTGTAAATGACTGAGGATTTCAGAAGTCTAAGTTGAATCTGACTCAGCTGCTTGGGTCACCATTCAGCTGTATGTGTTCTTTTTAAAACAATATTTGATACCTTTTCATTTGTACATTGCACCTAAAATTAAGAGAAATACTATGTTATTCATGCCTCTTCACAATTATTCAATAGTCAAGCACACAGTAATAGACCAGATGCCCACACTGTATGTGACAAGCTTAACCAGCTGTCCTACTAAAATCTTCTCAAGATGTCTGGCAATATAATCTGGATCATTCTCAGTACAGTTTTTCTCTGTATTTAAAAGTCAGTTAATCAAGATAGATCGAAATAATGACAAAACGTGAGAGATTGAGCCTGCTGTTCGTCTTTAGTGTTGAGTGTGTTTCCTTTATGCGTCTGCCCAATAGCAGAATTAAATTCTCATTTTAAGTGGTTTGCCATCTTATCTTAGTTGCTGTCACATGAGATGCAAATTCTTGTTTCATTTCACTTTTCTGGGGTTGTGAGGAGTGCATCCAAACTTTAGAAAAAAAGAGTAGGTTCATAAAGTTGAAAAATAAATCTTACATCTTGGCTAAGCTTTAGATTGGTGAAGGTGATTTGAAATCTTGTGACTTATTCATCGGCACAGATGACATAATTGTACTATATATTCACTGCAACGCATTGGTGGAATGAAGCACATTTCAAGTTTTTACAAGTTGATTTTAACACCATATTGAAATGAATGGAGACCAACGGTTCCCGGAAAGTAGGAAAATCAGAAAACAAAGATCAATAGCATACTTTGGAAAATGGTCAGCAGTAATATGAAATATACATGATATATAGTAAAATCTAATAAGGAATCAGGAAAAATGTGTGTTAGCTGGGAAATCTGGCCTTTGACTGTGTCTTGTTTCCAAGCAGCCCGCGTAATCCCCCTGACTGTGCCCCAGACTGTATTAATAAAGGATGACTGATCGTGGGGCCCTGGGTGTACAGGGGCAAAGCTACTGAGGCATGCTGTATATTGCCACCCACATACTTCATCCTCAGCGCAGAGCCTTACCTGAGGGACTGCAGAATGGCATTCATGAAGCATGTATTGCCCAAGTTCCGCAGGCCTGTAGCACCTAAAGCCACCCCATCCTGACAGAGACAAGTGACATCCATAAATATGTATGTATACATATCAAAAGTCAAAAGTTTGGACACACTTTCCTGTTCCCTTGAATGAGAAAGTGTCTCCAACCGTTTGACTGGTACTGTATATATTTTAGTGCATTCTAAAAATGTCTTAAGAAGAAGCCAAACTAAAAGGCATGTTTTAAGGGAACATTTAAAAGATACTGTGATGGTCTATAAAAGGCTGCTGTGACTCATACTTAATTGGAGCCACTGCATTCCACAGTGTGAATGAAGACTTATGTATAAGGAAAATTTGAGCCAAAGTTTGGCCAGCGTTACGAGGTCTTTTATGATAGGACACAGCTGTAGTGGCAGCAATTTGCTTCTAAGCCAACAGAGAGGAATCATAATTTAAGGCACTTACATTGTCTTTTAACATTTTGTTGTCTGGAGCTGGGCTTTCCTGAAGTTTTCTTTTCCTCTGTCTGTCACCCATCAGTGCTGAGCTGTAAGAGGGAGAAAAACAAACAAACATGTTATCTGGATACTTTTACTTGTATCTTCTTTGCATTTTAGGTCAAATATTGTCTGACACGATCAAAAATACTGGTATATTTGAATTGTTACTTTTTTATCCTTTGTTATGTGTAATAATTATAGACTGAAGCAATAAAAAAAAACATTGTTAAAGACTTAAAGCTATTGGTACTTACTTTTCTAAACTCTGGAGATGTTCCCTCACCTTCTGCACCTGCCCGAGTTTGGTGTCATTTACAACAAAGTCATCACATCTGTAACTATAAAATCCATATTAGTCAACTTCAAAACATAGATATTTGAAAACACAATAAACATATTGAGATTTTGACCTTGCATGAGGAATCCAGCATTTAAACAGGTATAAATGCTGCACGAATACAACATCAACATTTGCAGCATGTAACCAGAGGAATGTTGGATCACTTGCAAAGTAACTGATTAATCTTCAATAAATAAATGATGATGAAAAATGAAACATTTGGTTCCTGTTATGTTTCGGTGAGTCACAGATTGTAAACATAGATAGTTTAGTTATGAAGGAAACTCACCAAAATACGCTGTAGTTGCTGCAGTCCATGCAGACAGAATGATGAGATTTCTCTTTCTCCTGTTTCTCACCCTTCCTTTGGCTAATGCCAAGGACATGGCTCTCTTCAAAGTGTTTCTTTGCATGGCCATTAACATACCTAGATAAAAGGAGGTTATTTCAGAACACAGCACATCTTGAATTCCCTTAAAATTATTCACAAATGAAAACACTTATAGGCCTAAGTTAACAAAGATATCAAAGAGTATGGCAGAGGCTGCCCCCCAAAACTAATTATTGCCATGCTTATCTCCAGAACAGCTACAATACTCTGCTACTACCAGTCTTATCCTAATACAACACAAATGGTAAAAGGTAAGCAGGCTGCACTTATGAAGTGTTTTTTAACCTGAGCAGGAGAAAGCACTTTATTATTCCTTTCATTACCACCCATGCACACACGATGGTGGCAGAGCAGGAGCTGTTATACAGTTTGAGGTTCAGTTTCTTACTCAATAAGACTTCAACCTGTATACATGAGAAGATTGAAAAACAAAACTGCTCCAGCCCCAGCTCCAGCCCCCCTCACAGGTACATCAGATACCCAAAATGTGTTAAGTCTAAACTTGTGTATTGTGGCATAATCAATTTGCCAGTCCCAAAGTCAAATGGGCAAAATAATAATGTTGGGACATAACAGAGTGTTGCTGAAGTTACTAAAGGGTTATGTATGCAACTCTCCAAACAGTTTACAAATAAAACAACAGACAACAACTTACCGTCCACAGTGGACCATCAGGCAGGTAAGGCAAATCCATGGACTCTTATTAGATCTGCAAACTGGGGAAAACGGGAGAAGCTGTCTTTCTTGTTCAGTGTGCAGTTTAATAAGGCAACGTAACGCTACGATGTGCTTTAGTACGTTTCATCTTTCATGTGAGACAAGGACATAATGTCGCTTTATATTTTATGAGTTGTCATCTGCCCTTATGATATGTTATGATGGTGTTCACTTTTAGTTAGCTACAACATCTTAGGCGACACAAATGTGGCACAATCTGAGTTAGTAACCTGACTCGAGGCTGGGATCCAAAACAGTGCGCAGACACCAACATTTTTTCCTTTAAGATTACCGTTTTTTGTAAATAAAGAGGGACAAACACTTCACTTACCGTTGCAGCACCAGGAGGAAGGAGTACCATTAGGGAACCTGGAGGAATCGATCGTAAAGCTCACGTTTGAGTTAAGATGAGGGCACTCCATCAGTTTGCAGTTGTGAGTAAGTCAGCTAACGTTAGCCAACACTACAACACCATGGGTAACCAGGAATAAGGAAGCGAACAATAGTTAGCCAATTAACCCCAAAACTAGCTAGCTACCGTTAGCCGACCAACTACTTGTGTTTGCGAACGCACGTTTTCCTGTCTTTGCTAACGCTAACACGTTTGGTAGCTATTGCATTTCTCGCATAATTCCAGGTTACGTCGATTTATGGTAAATGTAGACAAGACAAGTCCCTCACTGACATGGTGTAAGATAAAACTGAAACGTTATCTTTGGTGTATAATGTACTAGATAACTGAGAGCGTTTGCCACAAACAAATGGAAATAACTTGAGGAAGTGACGTAGCATGGTCTGCCGGCTCGGGCCGTTTGCCAACTACAAAACAAAGATGAAAATCTTCTGGGAGTAATTTTGGACTACTTCCTTCTTCGCTTACATCCCCCAGGTCGCTTAGAAGAACTATTGTAGGAGTCACGTTTTTTTTGACGTTTTTTTTTTGCATACTATTAACATTTGTAATCTGTAATGTTGGACCTAATGGGGATATGTTGTGAGACGTAACTGTGAGACGTAACCAACAACTAGAAGTTGCTCCGTTGCACGCATGCGTAGTTGTGTATCGCTTTCCGACAACATGTAGGCTACAGGCGGTGAACTGTCTTTAAGCCTAGAGCTGAATTGATAATTGTATCAAAGTTGAGTGTTTAAGCACATTTTCTGTAACACTGAAACAACCACCGGTGGCTGTGAGGCACAAAACTTTATCATGCAGTTTATTCAACTTGCAAAAGCTACAAGTAAATGTTAAACTCATGTTTCAGAAATAACTTCATTAGGACTGCAGTCACCAAATTAACACTTTCCATTTATTCATCAGTTAAGTAATTCATTTATTTAACTTGATTAATAATGGGAGAATTTCCTCTACAGCCAACTGAATAGTGGCCTAAATATGTCACTAATAAGTGGAACAAGTCTTTTGTGACTAATGCACCAGCCATTATAAAATTATAATACGCAAGTGGCACAAACTTGGGCTAGGTAGTGCAACCATACCTAACATCTCATCCATAGGCCTCACTCTTTACTTTTCATGTAGTCCTGTCTGATGGAGTTACCTGGGGTATAAATGTGCTTGAAAAGTAAAATGACAACATGCAGTTGCTCAAATCATTAAAAAACATGTTACTGTTTGAATCTCAAGAGTGGCCTTTTTTCAATTCTTCTGGCATTATTACAATACCATATTAATGACATTTCTGAATTTAATTTATGTTTGCAACATTATGATGGTTGGATTCAATATTTTACACATGGATTTACACAATAAACATGTTGATTAAAAAAAAAGTCTGAGAGAAATATAATAACTTATCACCCAGCAGAGATGCTGAAACTAAGAATTGTCGCTTGAGGCTTAATTGTGTCAAAGCGATTGAGGAACAACTGTGAAGTAGTCTGTGTTATGTAGGCTACTGCTACTATACACTGTATGTGTGTTTAATATCACTGTGAAATCATATTTGTACAAGTATTAACAACGTGTCACACATGCAACAACACAACAAATAGAAACATTCATTTAATCAACAAATCAATTAAATGCAACTGCAATATGACTAATGGATATTGTACAAAGTTATCCAAGTATACACAAAAAAATCTTCACACATGAGGTGTGCCTACTACTTGATTCATTTAATTAAAGATAAACCTTTCTTTTATTTCACAACATTTTTTTGGAAAGTCTCAGAAGTCTTATGCACATGGAAAATATTCTTCAAACACAAATCTAATTGCTTTTCACTAGATATGAACCAATTAATGTTACATTAATAATGATTAGAAACTTAACATCAAGACAAATGCCAACTGCATCATTTCTTGAACTAATCAAATAACCTAACTTTGAAAAACCCCTGCCACAACACTGCAACTCAACCAGTGCAAGAGCACCTTGTAAAGGAGACCCTGTAATATGTTTTGTTAAATAACACTGATCCAGAATTACAGTGAATAATAAAAAATCTGCAACTCCACAAGCACATTTCCCACAAGATAAGGCAAGTTAGAGAGTAATCATTTAATATCCCCAAATACCAAATATGAGCATTTAAAGATATTATAGCCAGTTTTAGATAAATGTGAGAAAATGTGTGAAAAGTTGTTTTTGGGATCTTTACAGTCTAAAACAGAAGATTCACAAATGCTAAGCAGGAAAACATATTAACATAGTGAGTGCATAGTGAGTATAACTATTAAAAAAAACCCAGCTTTAAACATAGTATGTGTTTGGGTTTTGAATTGAAACATACATTCAAAAGATTGCAGCCTGTTTTTAGTAAATCACTGAGTCGGATGATAACGCAGGTATATATTGGAAACATTGGAATGATTATAATATTACAGAGGTAAAAGCATTTCAGGTAATTTTATATGAGCAGATGAGTTTCTAAATGTGGAATGATGTATTTCTAATCCCGATTGTGCTTCAATGTTTGTCTAAAATACTGATTGATAATGATAGGAAGACAAAGTATCAACTATTATATCAATTATTTGTTTGGTCTATAGAATGTCCAAAATTGGTGAGAAATGCATCTATCTTTCCTAAATTGCTTGTTGTGACTGAAGAGTCTGAAACCCAAACATATTCAGTTTACTATCACATGAGACAAACACAGGAAAAACTGAAATGATGGAAATATTATATCAATCCATTATCAAAATGGTTGCTAATAAATTTTCTGTTGAATGACTAATGAATTAATTTACTTAATTGCTTAGCTTACTCATGTAAGCTATTGAAATTAATTTTGGAATGTTGAATAAAAATATTTAACAGAGCTCTCAGGAAAATAATATAATTTAAGAAACATTCTTTTGCCCACCAAGTGGAAGTGAAAGAAATTTTTTAAAAATTACCAAAATTATAGTGCTATTACATATATCAAAAAAAAAGTAAAAAATCAAAGAACTTAGAAATGGTATAATGACTCATAACCACACGATGTTAGCTATCAACACTAGTAGAGTTATATCAAAAAACGAAGCTGGTAAAAACTCCACAGTTGCTATTGAAACGTCTCTTCATCTCATTTCAATGTCATCCGCCCGAAGAGGTGCATCAGTCTGGGCATCTTTACTTTTCCCTGGTTCCTTCTTGGCATGTTTTTTCCTAAAGAAGTACAATGAATATTAACATATTTACAGGAGAGTAGTAAATGAATGCTTTAATGCTGTTTTCACAAACAAAAATGATCTTACTTTGACTTAACGGTCAAGACAATCACAGTTACGAAGATAGAAACAACGATAACAGCAAGCAAAACTCCACAGATGATGGCTGTTCAAGAGGACAAAAGACAAATAGGATTTATTTAAACAGATTAAATAATAAATAATAAAGAAAGTAAAAAAAAAACAAAACAGGTTGGAGTAAAGCAAACCCAACTAAAATGGAATCTGCGCTGCTTACATTGTTACTTTTAAAGCTATAATATGTAACTATTCCGCATCAAAATGTCCTCAAAAGACCTGCGTTATATATTTTGTTGAGTTGTGTACTTACAATATCCCAAATGTTTGCAACAATTTCAAACCCAGAGAAATCCGTAATTTTAATCAAGATAATGGTCCGTTTGATTTGGTCGCCTGTCAATGGCGTCATATTCCCTCTACCAAAAAGTATACATGCAGAAGATGCATGTGTCGGTGTTGTTGTTGTCCACAACAATTGGCTCTACCAAAGAGTACAGGCATACAAGATAATATGTTGGCGTTGTGGTTATCCGCAAGAAATGGTCATAAATCGACTTTTATTCAGTTTTAAGCCATATTTTTATGATAATGATCTGTTTTTTTTAACTACATCTTTTAACCAGATGAAGGATTTTAGTCATCGGATGTCTTAAACTTAAGTAACAAGCTGAGTAAACATTAACAGCAGCTAACAGCCCCTATCAGACATCCTGTGCCCGCCGAACAGCGTCTGAGAAACCAGGTCTGTCTGTTCTGAAGGGACTTCTGCGGATAATTTGGCTCCCAGTAAAATCATCCTTACGAAAATCATGTTTAATAATGAAGACAACAACTCCCATGACCCCTCGCTACTTCACAACGACATCAAACTCTGTTTTTTGTCAGTGTTTTGATTGAAAGACCACTAGCGGCAGAATGTACATGTTGTGCACTTAAAATTATAAAATATTAAAATGAAATGAATGAATGAATTGAACTCATTGTCACATTTGTGTCTTCTTACCAACAGGAGTGTCTGGCTCATCTCCCTCCACGTCAACAGTATCATCTTCAGAGCAAAACGATGAATATTAACAGTTTTACAAAACATGATACCTTTGCCATATTTTTATAGTATCATCACTGACTTAGTCTTAAAACATGTACTGACATATCGATGCATCATTATGACAGTGTACATTTGTGCTCACCGTGGACGCCAGCACAGGTTTTGTTGCAGATCTGTTGGTCAGTAAATCTGTTTCCGTTTCCGATGCATCCAGTCCAAATGAATTTTTTGCATTTGTCATGAACAGGATCATAATAGTATCTCAACAAATTCAATTGACATTCACCTTTGGCCTTTGGAAATCTGCAAGCCTCGACCACTATGAAGAGAAAACATCATCCATATCCTCATTGTCATCATCATCATCATTATTATTAAAAGCAGGTGTAGGTGCAGTTCATTCATAATACTAACATAAAAACACATATGAGATTGATTTTTTTCTGAACTGCACAACTATTGCAGCAAAGTATGATGATGATGAAACTTTATCAAGCAGGTTTTAAAACAAGGTGTATTCATTCATACAGTCTGTCATGAGTAGTTCTGCTCTTTCACCACTTGGTGGCGTACTATTAATGCTCAATGCTAACACATGTCTCCCCACAGCATCTGAAGAAATACAGTAATTAGATGAAAGGAATTTATGAAAAGTGAAACTCAGTGTTATTTTGTTAGTCTATCAAACAAAATAGCTCAGGCATATAATTAAACTAACTAATTATCAATCTGGCTGATCTCAAGAAGGCCTTTCTTTCTCTTGGTTGTGATCAAGGAGGTATGCAGTATTTCCTTTCATGGTCCTTTAGGGCCATAAAACTCTACATCATTAGTCAGTTCATGTTTCAAAGTCCTCAGAAAACAGCCAGGAAGAAGAGTAAAAAAAAAATTATGCGTGCATCTACTGTTAGGCAGTCTTTAAAGTTAACATTTAGCATTTTTAAAACTGAGAGTTGGCAGTCAAATAAAATATGAAATTAAAATATTTTTTCACCATAGTTTAATAAAATCATCTCACCATTCATAGGGTAGATATCATTAACGTTGGTGGAACAGTTTCTAATGCAATCTCTTTCATTTTTGAAACGATTTGCATTTCCTCCTTGGCCATGGTATAGGAAAGGCTTGCACTTATCTGATCCTCGATCATAATACACATAAAATTCGAAGCTTGGGCCTGAACCTGCATCCTGAGGCTGGGAACAGAATTCTGTTGGATGACAAAAATAAACCACACGTTAGTTTTTTTGCATGAGCAAAAAGTACAAGGTGGTATTTAAGAAATACTGTTTTGGTATTTTCATCAGAAGTCAAAGTGCATACTCACTGTCAGGAACCATTGGCTGATTATAGTAAGATTGCATAGTTATATGATATATGTTTTAGCAGAAATCTTCAACAGATACCTGTGATCACATTACTAATGTTTAACTGACCTCCACTCCCTCTTTTTATGACAACAATAAAAAGTGTCATTTATGGTCCATTTTCAGTCTCCCTGCCCTCATAGATTACACAAAAGGGAAGCAGTTTCAAATGGTTCCTTTATTATCACACCTTTTAACCGAAATGTACTTGATTTTGGAGGGAAACCAACTAACTGGATACACCTTGATGCTCAAAATCTGGGCCTCCCCAGTCATTTACAGTAGTGAGCTGAGAGGAAGATGCAGGAGTGCTCATAACAGTCAGGCTCAGACAGAAATCATCTCAGTGTTTAAAAGTTTGGAATTATAGAGGAAGGAATTTTCCACTCAGCTTAACACAATCGTTAGCAACATGTAAATAACATTTCCAGGAAAGTAAACGTACAGTAAATACTGTCTTTGTTTTTGGTTACATCTAAAGACAATCATTGATGGCTTTGCTTGCAAGTTACAACATGAACATCAAGTCAGTTGAAAAGGTAAAATACAATTATATACTGCTGAGAGATGCAGTCTAGACTTCTATGATAAATGGATTTTCCATCAAGTATACTAATTTCAGATTGAACTGAATTTATTTTACCCCTTACTACACACAAATATACTGCCATCACTTTTAGTCCCCTTAAAAACAGAAGGATTAAATTGCCAATATAACCGCCATGTTGCTCTGAAATGACTAAGGGTGAAGCTTTGTCTTCCTGATTTAGTCTTAGCAAAAAGGAATCATTAACACTTTGACAATCCAACACACAAAATATGTAAGACACCATATTTTCTACTTGTTTAAAACCACAGCAATACACAAGGTTAGCAATTCCTCATTTTCAGTAAAGGTCATGTGCTGATAGCCTGGTCTATACTTAAAACTTTACTTCAGGTCTATGAACTGGTCTTTGGTTATGGTTTTTAGTTAACTATAATTTTAAAAGAAAATAGTTTAATATACCTGGCTGGATGGAATTGCCGATGAAGAATACAGCAAAAGCAATCGCAAAAAATAGCAGGTGCTTCATTTTGCTGGTTGTCTTTGTGAAGTCTTTCCTGGAGTGACTGAGGGTTGTAAACTACAGTGGGAGTGGGTTGTCATCACTAACCTTTGGACCGACATTTCCCTAATGATCCACCTTCAATCGAAACAAAAGTTAACAGCAGGCACAGATATCTTCCCCCTTTTATTGCCTTTATCTTAGGTGTAAGTAGGTTAGTGTTATTTTTTTTATATTAGGGCGTAACCAGAAAAAAACAACCCCATATACAATAGTGTGTTTAAAATACACACTATTGTATATGGAGTTGTATGTATTGTATATGAAGTTATTTCTGTATTAGTAGGAGCAGCATGATACATGGGCAGACTGAGGCACAGATCAGCATATTGATGAACAGTTTGTTTTGTCATTTCATGACGCATGTTGAGACCTTATATGTTAACACTGAGATTACCTGAAGAAATTTGCAAATGCAACCTATCCTTTTTCAGAGGGCTTGATTAAAGAACATTTTTAAAGGACAAGTTCAACACCCTCCCCCATCATAGATTTACTTCAAGGAGAACTATCCTCTTATTTAGTCATTTCAGCTGACATACTCACATCACATTTCCATTTTTGCAGCATAAAACCTTCATCTTTAAACTGTAAGTATGCTCATCAAGAGCCAAGAAACAGAAAAAATTATTTCATAAATATTTTTTTAATTATGTCTTCAAAGAGTATGAAGTATAGTTAGCTAGCTAGCTATACTCATTTAAAGGGACACACCCTGAACATTTACGGTCCTCTGGTTTTATTCTAGATAGTGTTGATCTCTGTGAGGCTAGCTCATGTGTGTCTGACCACAAAGCTATTTTTTTAAAATCCCTCTTTCCACCTGCTGCTCCCATGGTGGCTACTTAAGTTTCTTCGATACAAACTCTGCTGAAAGATTTCACAAGGCCTTCACCACTGCATCTAAACATTGCAATAGCCACAAATCAGATTTGTCTACAGAAGAATTACTAAACAACTTCAACAATACATGTAAAGCTGTACTTGACTTCATAGCACCTGTAAAAATCCGGTATGTCTAGTACACTCACAGCATGCCTTTGCTAAATAACAATACCAAATAA
Source organism: Euthynnus affinis (assembly GCA_029490765.1). Lineage (NCBI taxonomy): Eukaryota > Metazoa > Chordata > Actinopteri > Scombriformes > Scombridae > Euthynnus > Euthynnus affinis. The sequence goes on along the minus strand of CM055844.1, from coordinate 17,030,940 downwards.
ATAAAGAGAAAATGCAGAAATGGAAAAAGGACAGCCTGATGGTGTCATATCAAATTATGAAAGAACTAATGTTTGCTTATCAAAAATCAGTTAAAGAAGCCAGGTCCTCCTATAACACATCATCACAACAAACCACCATAACCCCAAAATTCTTTTCAAAACCATTGAATCTATAATCAATTCTCCTAGCCAATAATCATAATCAGTATCAGCCAATAAACCAAAGCCACAACCATGAGCTGTGAGCAAATTTTATCCTTCTACACAAACAAATAAATGACATAAAACTCCAGATTGGTCATATAATTAGTGACCCTTCTCCCTCTCCACATTGCAACATCTCTGCCTTGCTCAATAACTCTGAGGCCCTTTCAATGTTCACTTTTTTTTTCATCCTCATCCTTCAGTCCTTCAGATCTTATGCCTGCCAGATTTTTCAAAGAGTGTTTAAAACAGTGTTAGTCTGCTATTTTATTTATTGTAAATAGCTTTCTGTCTGCTGGCTGCATTCCCTCCTGCCTTAAGGACACAGGAGTTCACCCAGTGTTCAAGAAACCTGACCTCAAAAAATTTTACACCAATTTTCTAATTTACCATTTTTATCAAAAGTTTTCGAGAAGATTGTCCACTTAGAGTTGATTTACTTTATGAATAATTATATTTTTGTCAAATTTCAATCAGGTTTCTGCACATCATAGCATTAAAAGTACTCTCATCAACGACTTTTTACTCACAGTTGATGCCTGTGATTGCTCTATTTTAACTATTCTTGATTTGAGCTCTGTATTTGACACTGCGAATCAGTCTTGAAAAGGGGGTTGGCATTGGGGACACTGCTCTAGACTGGTTTAAATCCTATTTATCAAACAGAACTTTCTCAGTAGTCATGGGAAATGTCTCCTCCACTGATTGGTCAGAGAGGATCGTCACTGTGGCAGTCAGGGCCCCTCAGCTTTGGAACTCCCTGCCTGAGAATCTGAGGCTTGAATGATTGCCGACATCTTTTAAATCACTTCTCAAAACGTATATATTTTAAAAAAACTTTTATTAATTCTAGCACACTAAAACAGATAAGACACACCTCTTACCTGTTTTAATTAATACTGCTGTTTGCTTTTATCTTTATTGTTGGAGATTTTATTCCATTTTTTTGTATTACTTTAATTGCCTGATTTTACTTGCCTTAGTTTATTTGCCTCGTTCAACTATGCAAAGCACTTTGTAACTTTGTTTTTGAAAAGTACTGTATAAATAATAATATTTATAATATAATATATATTAATTATATATTATTATTATGATTAGTTTTTACAACATCATGTTCATACAGACATGTCTTAAAGGATAAGTTCAAAATTTTTCAAGTCTGTCCTAGAACAATAGTTAGATACCCAAATGAACATTGACATGTGTTGTTCTTGCTTTAATCATTCCTGCTGTTCATACTGACTATGTAGAGATCCCTTCACAATGTACTTTCAGTGTAAGTGATGGGAGCCAAAATCTGTCTTCTGTGCAAAAGTGTATTTAAAAGATATTTGAAGATGATATGAGTCCAATCAAGTCAACATCTTTCAAAGTTCCTGTCTTTTTATTGCCAGATTCCCTTTTTTTGTTACAATCCTTCAACTACACCTGAACAGGATAACACTGGAGGCTACAGGCTATCCATTGTCGAGACACAATGGATAACTTCTTTTACTAAAAAGATTAACTGAGGAGATATCTACAGGTTTGAAGATGACTGTAAGCTCATGTTATCTTCAGATACATTTTTAAATCAATTTTTCCTCAAGTCAAGGACTGTGGATTTTGTCCCCCATCACTTACATTGTAAATGCACTTGGAGTGCATCTTCTCATGACCAGTATGAATAGGAGAGATGATTACAGTGAGCAAAATCTGTTTCACTGTTTATATGGGCACCTGACTATTGTTTTAAGAAAGGTGGCAAAAATTGTGTACCTATCCTTTAAACTCAGATTTAAAGTGAGCACAGAGAAACCTCCCCCATTCAGCAGATGAATATGAAAACAGCCTTCCAATGTATCTGCACATAGTCACTCTGCACAGTGAAGGTCAAACATTCAAGTCAAGAAACAATAAGAAAAACACATTTTTGGATGGAGGTGTACTTCAAAAGAATTTCTGCATGGGTCTGTAAACTTATCAGGCTACGAATCTAAAAGATAAACCTAGATATTTATTTATTTATTATTATTTTATGGATGGATGGATGTGGTGTACAGTGTTGTGGTTGGCATTATTTTTGAAATATTTTTTTTATATTCTGCCCCAACTTAATGTTAATTGTAACTTTAAGCTATTGTAAGACAGTGGGCATCAAACAAACCCCAATTTCAACATGCAGAAAGGTAGGGTGAAGGGAAAAAACCGAAACACATCTATTTCACAATGTTTTCTCCAGAGTCTCTAGATGCACTTTATTAACAGGGTCATATTGAATTTTAATAGCTTGGCATTTCTCAAAAATGGTGACCCTGTATATCAAAAGAGTCAAAAGTGTTGGAGCACTGGTCTGCCTGCGGAGCCCTCAGGACAGTAACATTTCCTTATGCCAGGCCCCAAATCCATATTCCACAAATGAGAAAAAACACAAACAAACATTACTGCTTCACAGCCTACAGTAGTCTATATAAACTTTGGGAGTACCTCGTTAATAGCTCAGACTTAAACAGCTTAACACACAGCATAGAAACAGTTTTATTTGTTGCAATGTACATTGTATGCATTTGATTTGTGTGACAATGTCCCTTTTGACTGGATTAAAATGTAAATATTCCTCCCGTTTCATCTTTCCTTGCTTTATTTTATCTAATGACTAAGAGTGGTCGGGAATGATTGAAAGGTCTTTTTACTGCAAGTGTTGCAGTACAGGGCCATTTGCGGAGATGCAGTGATTCGCGACTTTTTGGGAGGGTAAAGTGGGGGCGCCAGAGGCCCCGTGGACCCTTCTGTCTTCTCACACTTCAGCGTCACAGAATCTGGCAGGTCGGAGTTTTTTTTAATATCTGATTTAGAAATTTACAATAATCAAAATCATACATAATAAATACATAAATATACATAAACCCTCGTATATATGACTAAGTAAAAAAAGAAAAAAATAGTAAGGTGGGGTAAACTTTAACAGAGGTAATGATACTGAGACACGAGCGTAATATCAACAATAATAATGAACAATATCTTTAAAACAAAAAAAAAAAACAAAAAAAAAAAAAACAAACAAACAAAAAACAGTGACATCCTACTGCGTGTCAACAACGTGGGGGAAAGCAGAACTGGCCAGGAGGTGCAGGAAGTTGGATCAGTATACAGGGGGTCGCTCAATCAATGGGGACATACAGTTAGAGGGACTTGACATGCTCTAAGAAAGGTTGCCAAATGTTTTGCAAAGTTCATATAAGAGCCACGAAGAGAATGTTTAATTTTCTCTAATTTCACAAAGAATAGGGTATCCTTTATCCACTGGGTGCGGGAGGGGGGAGCGAGGATTATTCCAGTGCATCAGAATAACACGCCTCGCAAGTAATGTGAGAAAAACTTTTGTCAAGTACGACGGCAGTGGAGGGTCAGTTTGTAGAGCACCGAGAGGGCCAACTAAGGGTGAGGGGTGGATATTAACAGATGTGATGGCTGACAAGATTTCCAGAATAGAGAAAGGGCGGGTCAAGTCCAAAACATGTGGGTGAGATTAGGTGGTCCTAAGTGACATTTATCATAATTTGGGTCATTGCCAGAATAAACGCGGGCCAGTTTGCTTTTAGACCAGTGGACTCAATGAACTACTTTACATTGTAAGACTCCGTGACGGGCACAAATAGATGACGTGTGGACGCGTTTCAAAAATGACTGCCAAACCTCATTCTCTCTATATTAAGATTCGCGGGTCACGTAATGCGCAAAATTATCAGAGTCTGAAGATTGGTGCAGTGTTATACAGCTTTGAAATAGTGCCGTTGAGGTGATTAATAGGAATGTTAAAAGTGGTGTCAACCAAGGTTTACAGATTTTTCTGTAACACCGGTGTTATACCGTATTTGGTGACCCACCAGATTCTGCAGCGTTGAGAAAAACTCAGATCCTTTACTTAAGTAAAAATATCAATACCACAATATAAAAATACTTAATTACAAGTAAAAGTCCTGCATTTAAAATCATACTTAAGTAAAAAGAAAACATGGAAGTATTACCAGCTAAATTGACACGTAGAAAGTAAAAGAACTAATTTTGCAATCGGGCTGTGCCGCCTTAATAATTTAAGTAGGAATTTAAAGCAATATTTTTTCTTGTAATGAAGTATGTTTCATTGTGGCATTAATACTTTTACTCAAGTAAAGGATATGAGTGCTTCTTCCAACACTGCAGGTGACAGAATCTGATGGGTCACCAAATACGGTGTAACACAGGCACATCTGGATGCCGCTCCACATTTCCCGCATCCTTAGTCCTGCCGGCAGGTTTGAGGTCGCTTTGCGCCCTAAATGAGTGACTTAGCGTGGATGCGGTCGCCGCTGTTGAGTTGTCACTCTTTAGTGACCAGATGACTCTGGAGGCTGGTTTTGTTGTTGCTCTGACGTCAGTGCAAGCTACAATGAAGCTGACAACATGAGTATAAAAGCCGGTTTGAAAGGCTGGCGCTCTGGTGCTCCAAGTGGCTGCTCTGCACCGAGTGAACATCAAGCTATCTCACACGAGGGAGGGCTGAGAGGATCAAGATGCTGTTTCTGAGCTCCATATCCATTGTTTTGCTGCAACTGACTTTGTTCAACGTGCTCCATGGTAAGACCATTGCTGAGTGCAAGATGTAGAAACTTTGAATGTACTTGTAGATTTGTATTAAGTAGAAAGAAGAAGAAAATATTTGTTTGACAGCAGAGTATTTGGGCCATTTAGCACATGGAGAAAGGATGCTTCATGGCAGGTGTTTGAGCCTTCTTCTGTAGAGTAAGGATGACATGATTGAAATGTAACCACTTAGCTCTGAGATTAGTACTCTAGATATCTCTTCCAGTTAAACTGCTTTCACTTTGTTATGGTTTATTAACAAGAAAAAATGTCCTGTATCTTTTTAAATATGCAAACACATTTTAATCTACAGTAATATTTTTTCTGTCTGTTTCAGGTGCCAAGTGGACATACACTGGTAAGCCTGATTCTATTCCCCCTACAATTTATTAGTTGTAGATAATAAACTCATCCAGTTTTCATCCACTGTGCATGTGAAATCCCAGCTGATATGCATTTAATGTCCTGATCATTCCCTGCTCTACCCCGCCCTCTCCAAAAACAAAACAAAAAAACAGTATTAACTAGTGGTGTGTTAGGAATTAGTTTGATGTAATTCATTGATGTGGCAATAACTGAGTCAGAGACGATGTTATTGTTGTTTCACCCCCCACAGCAGGGCTTTGAATTAGCATTGTCAAATAGTAAGACAGAAGTGATGACAGTATCAAATGTGTGTGCCTTGTAACCCTTCTTTGACCTCCAAAGACAACTACTGACATCCCCCTGTCACCTCACATAATTGTAGAGTTCATTACAGACTCTGAAATTACAACACAAGTGGCTTACTGCCTGTCTCTCTTGCCATAAGGTCCATGTGAAGGGACTTCTTGAACCATGACTATATCTTATAGGAACTTCAGTCAGAGCATGACCTCTTGACACTGTGTCACTGCTTCTGTCTGTTGGGAACTGAATGTTAAAACCAATAAGAAAGAAGGTGTAAAAATTTAATGTATTGTCATTTTTGGACAAATATTCAACTCAGTGTTCACCACAATCTTTAGTCAAACTTGCTGTCCTCTTTAACGATAACTTTCTAGTGTTCAAATTCTTTTACACACGCACATCGGGGATGAATAAGAAAAGAGCTACTTCTATGCACAGTTATTTACAGTCAAATGATTATAGTTAGTGGAAATTTTCCTCGCTTAATTTGGACCTCTGAGGAAGGCTGATCCACTCAGTTTTTATTATAGCAGGGGCTTGGCATAAATGGGAACAAATGGGCCTTTGAGGATGCAGTTTACACAGCTGTTCATTATCTACATGCAGAAATTTAGAAAATAGAAACAACCAATCAATGTGTAAAAAATAGCAAAATTTCAAATTTATGTGTCAGTATAGGGAATACTTTAACAATGTGATTGAGCCTGGAACACCTGGATCCTTAAAAAAGTACATTATATGTTCTAAATGCAACTTTTAGTATTATGTTTGATAACAGATTAACTAGTAACCAAATTGGAAAGGTTTGTGATGACTACTGGAAAAAAGAGCTGATGAAAAAAAAAAAAAGAAGAAGAAAAACCTCAGGCTCCTCCTAAGTGCAGCGTGGTGGATTTCATCCTCAGTTACAGTCAAACCCTCGAGAGGCCTTGTCACAGTAGTCAGTAGGCCGGAGGGCTGGTAGCACTGGATGGGGGCACAGCTGAGTCATCTGAATTATCTTCACCTCAACACTCCACCCTCTGGAAGAGGACAAAACAGTGAAGCTTAACATGGGAGTAAAATAAATGATGTTGATGTTGACTGTTGTAGTTTGTTGTAGTTTCCTCGCCCTGTTCTACTATTGTGTTTCTGTCATCCTGACCATTGATGTTATCCAGTTGAAGGAATTACTATACCCTTACATAAATCTCATGATTTAACATTCCTTTCACACACAAAATGCCCCATATTTTAAAAAAAGTAATCACAGTCATGTATGTTCTACCAAGAACTGCCAAGGAGTGCTTAAAGGCCACTCAAGGCCATTATTAAAGGGCAGGCTGGGTCTAATTAAAACAGCAAATGAACTGGAGTAATTATAGCCATAAGAGTAACTTTCTTTCTTATTATAGGGAGGGTTTGCCTAGATTGAACTTGGATTTTGCTCCAAACAAGTATTCAGTGATTTCACAGCTTCACTTGATGCCTTTTGACGTGTCTTGTGCAGTCAATCCACATTCGTATGGGAAGTGACATTCGGGACTTCATGCTGCATCATTCATATTTAACCACGGTCAGCTGGCATATGGTGAATGGTGAATTTTGAATGAATTCTGGACAGATAATGACTCAGTGGCAAATATGCAGAAGTGATGAAAGTGCTGGTACATTGTGGGCCTTTCATAATTTTTTTATGCAGCTACAATTATGTGTTTCTTCAGATTTGATAGGATCCATTCATGTGTGACTAATAGCTTCACTTAATGCTAAGCATCATGGTTGAAAAGCTCAGTGTGGCTCCTTACATTTCACAGGACACACTCAAGAGTTTCCTGCTTTTCTTTCATTGTGCATAAATTTCTCATTAACATTTTTGTCTTATTCTCTTGTATTATTTCTGAAGCCAATGTGCCTCATTGCCCCCGGAGAAGCACTATTGAGAGACACTCTCATGCAGCTGAGGTCACTTTGTAAACTGCATGACTTGATCTGCAAATGTGGCCATTTTCAGTGTCCTTTGCTTTATAGAAACCTCTCATTTGGAGAGAGACAGCGTTCTCACTGGCTCTCCCCACAAACAACAGCCTGGTTCTCACTCTTGCTGCTTTAGAGAGGGCCAAGAGCAGAGCCATGGGCCTCTCCCATGCTGCCTTGTGCATAGATAATAATACTTCACTTTGATTACAGATATAATATTCAGTAAGCCAGGACAAGCCCTGGCCCTCTTCTGAGCCATCCTCTATTCAGGTTTACAGCCCTTTTAACATTTGAAATTCACAATTCACTGTTAGGATTTCTTAGAATATATGTAGTTTCCCTGTATGTTAAAATAATTTACTTCAAGTTATAGTGAAAATGACACTTAGACTACATCAAGCCACAGTCAGGTCCTTAAACCAATTTATTGAAAATAACCTTTACTGATCCTGTTGCAGGGCCACTGGGAGAGCACCAATGGTCCAAAAATTATCCATATTGTGGTGGCGCTTTCCAGTCTCCAATAGACATAAAGTCAGAGCTGATGAGGTTCGACCCAACTTTGCGTCCAATTGAGGTCCAGGGCTACAATCTGTCACGCAATGAGCAACTCACTCTTGGAAATAACGGACATTCTGGTGAGTATGTCATCAGCGTTATTCAAAAAACACATTATGATGTTTGGTAACTGAAATGTAATGGGTATTTTAAACCAAGTTAATAATAGCTGACAAAACTGTGCATCGACAAATCAAATATTTTATAACAGATAAAATGCGCACAACATTTTGTTTGGCTTGCGATCTAGAAATTGTTCCAATTAAAGTGACACACATAACCATTAGAAATGGTCCATATACTGTAAACAAGGAGTCAGTCCTTGCTCTAGAGCCCTAATTCCTGGGTCCTACAGAAATTTCTGGTTCCAACCTACAGAAAATGATGGGAGGATCTTCTTTCTACAGCTACAACAGCAATTTTCCATAATCACTCTCTTATTATCTCAGCTGTTCTTTCACCCAAAGAAAGAGCTTCATATTTAGTCTGGGAAAATATGAGCAGAGATTAGTCTTCTGCTCTGCCTACACTGGGTCTGATGCATCTTAACAACAGCGACCAGCATCAGTTTATCTGCAAAAATGTTCAATATCTATTCATAACCCAGTATTAAATTTTATTGTTAAATATAGCAATAAGAACATAAACAACCATGCCCATGTGCCACAGAAAAAATAATATTTGGATGACTAACATAGATCATTGTGATTATTCCACACAATTACAGGTTGTTGAAGGATTGTACTTTGTTTGAAGATTTTAAAAAAGAGTTTCAGTCAGAGAAAAGTGAGGTTTACTGTGGCACTAAACAGTGTGTTGCAGAAAAGGTTAGATTTGCAATATATTAGGAACTTCGGTGAGTCTCTGTATTGCCGAACATGCGTGTAATGTCTGCCCTGTGTTGTTGATGATGCAATGGCTGTTATATTGGCACAAGTCAACTAATAGGTTGTGAAGGCTAGACAAATGCTTATGTGTGCATGCCTGATGGGCCTTAAAGCCACAAGCTTCACAAGGCATCATCAGGGTGACGTGTGTATGAAATACGCTGACAAAGGTTTTTTTTACCTATAAACATTCGTCATATACTGACGAACATGTGGACAGTGCATTTCACTCCACCATGAAGTAACTTAAACGTAACTACACAGTTTTTGCAAAAGGTTGTCAGAGAGTACGCCACACTGACCTCTTCGGTTTATCTAATGTTAAATATAATGTTTCATTTGATCCACAGTGCAAATATCACTGCCCTCCAAGATGCACATCTCAATCTTCCCTCATCGTTACACTGCAGCTCAACTCCATTTCCATTGGGGCTCCTTTAACAGGCCCGCAGGCTCTGAACACATGGTGAACAGTAAGCAGTATGCAGCAGAGGTAAACAAAGCAAACACCACTTATTACTACCCGCTACTGATGTTAAAAGTAAATGAATGACAGCTTGGTCCATTTATTTAAATATCTATTTTATCTGCAGCATCAGGTGACTGCATCTCTGTGTACAAATGATTTAATACTTTATGACTTAAACATGTGACATTTGACCGGCAGAGAGGACCCAGAGTCACGGACACCCTTCAAGGCTTACAAAAGCTCTGCATCTGCACATTACTGCTCCAGTTTCTTAACAGTGGTACAGACATTCAGTTTATGTCTTCTATACAGTTTCAGACAGTGCTTATTGTGGATTAAGCACAATTGAATGCTTGTTTAAAACACATTCTAATTAAAGTTTATAACAATAAACACATTGTGAGTTTATAAGCAATCTGTAAAAAGATGATTAACTGTCTGTCTTTAAGAGAAGACAGTTTAAGCTCATAGTTTTTTTCCCTAATAAATCATTCTATTTGCCAATCAAATGATCATATTTTATTGCATGGTAAAAGGCAAGGACATATTTTCAGTCAGCCTCAGTATGTAGAGTATGGCGGCATGTCTCATTTCTGCAGGGTTTAAGGGGATTAGAGTACCAGCCTATTATATGCTTTGGTTTACAACCACCTCTGTAAAGGAGTGGCTGTCTCTGCTATTGAATGTGTCAAGCCCTGTAAGCAGTTTTCACACTCCAGTTTTCTCTTTTTATTTTGGTATGTGAAGGCAGAAGATGTGACTATAAACTTTAAAAGTCAGATTCTCTTTTATGGCATCAAAAAATAGGAGTCTTTTTTGTATAATTTGGTATAATAGGAATTACAGTGGGTAAACACTGAAATGGTTATAACCTGTGTGCTTTTATGTTGCCATGCCCCAGCTGCAGCACAGCCACATATAAGGTGCTGTGGTTTGACCTGTGTTTCTCAGTGGACACATCGAGATCATGCATCTTTTTCATGTCTCTCCAGACACCAGAACCACAGTTTTTTGATGACATGTTTCAGAGGGACGGAATGATGGGACATTGAACGTTTCCCAGAAATTGTGCAAATGTCAATCTTAATTTAAATTAAAAGACAGAACATGATCCGTAAATAAAGTTTTGGTCATATGTGGCTTGAATGACTAACGTGACTTTTATTGCACCAAAAATGCAATACTCTCACCAAAACAGATGACAATCTGGTAGTCAAGTGTCCATTTTTTTGCTGCAATAGACCAACGACTAGTTAAAAATGCTACAACAGCTGCTGGCCAGCCTTTTTTGACTTAAGGTTTTGACTAATTGGACATGCTTTCTTATGCATAGGGTCTTGAATTACTTCTCTTTTTCTTTACAGATGCATGTGGTACACTTCAATTCAGACAAGTATCCCAATATGTCCATGGCTGTAGACAAATCGGATGGCTTGGCTGTGCTGGGTGTCCTGATTGAGGTGAGATGCTATGAACTCTGTTGGTGTAAGAGACAGTGAACTGTGAACCTCTGTGGAGCAGAACCATCTAACTACCTTTTCATACAGGTTGGGCAGTTCAATCCAGCTTTTGAACAGTTTCTAAAGTTCATCAACGGCATCAAATACAGAGGTGAGTCTAACATTATGCTCTCCTTTAGCGGGGTTTATTTTTTAATTTAGCCACTTTGAATGTAAGAGACGTTAACAATACAGCTAGCCTGGTTGACTGGCCAGTATTTTTGTGATTCCTCATCACAATTGAAAATGTACTTGAAAGGCTACTCAAGACTTTTAACACATAAACAAACTACGGCTGTGTTGAGAATCTCCAAACTCTTCATCAGGTCATTCATGTGGCTATTATGTACGACATAAATAGCTGTTAAATGGGTACAAATTACATCTGTTTTTATTTCAACTTGCAGATCAGAAAGTACAGGTGCCTGGTTTCAACATCAGATCTCTCTTGCCTGCACGCTTGGATGAGTATTATCGCTACGATGGGTCACTGACAACTCCTCCATGCTATCCAAGTGTACTGTGGACACTGTTCAGGAATCATGTGACAATTTCTCGCAAACAGGTGCTTTATCAATTAAAGTAACGGTCTTATGCAGATTTGGAAGTATGAAAAATAGCGTGATGTTAAACTAATTTTTATTTGTTTCAGAAACTTTAATATGTCTGCCCCTTATATTTAACCTTTAAGGGGTCCTTTAATGCTTTTCTTTATTTTCTGTCAGATGTTCATATCAAACGTGGCAAAATAATGAGGTTAACGTGTGCAGTGAAGTAATGCCTGTGAGCAGAAGGTTCAGGCTTCAGACTGCTCTGAACACTCAGTTTCCGATGTTTTTTTCTACTTTTCTACTGAAACTGATTGTGACAGATTTCTTTATATGGTCATCTGCTACAGCATGTGTCAGCTGCTCTTGCGGAGTTCACTGCTCCACTCTGCAAACATTATGTCACTTCTGTAGCTGTTTCTGCTTGTACTATTCCTCCCTGCATTATTTCTAACTGATCTACTGAACAAAGAGCTCCAGAAGTCTCCGGATTTTGATGTGTCAACCGGTTTTATCAGAAAAATAGTGCTGCTAACAATGCTCTGCTAAAACGGGAGATAGTCTAATATATAACATACGGTAGTCTCCTAATATTTAGTAATTTAAAAGCTTTTAATTTGAAGCAGCAAAATCAGGAAATGTTGGGTTTCAATCAGCAGTAAGGCTGTATTCAGACCAAATCAGGCAGTGCAGCGACAATGCCAGTCTTCCCGTTCATTTGAATGGGGATAGTATGTTTTGGCTGTGGCCATTTTGGGCCCTGCGGCGCTGCACTGGACTGCGGACAGAAAATTGAGTCAGAGTCAACTTTTGGAGAAATGCTATCCGACGTCACTGTGGCTGAAGGCTAAAGTGGCCGATCAGAGATCAGAGATCAGACTGATCAGAGCAGTAAACTCTGTCATGAGGGACTACAAAGATGTTACAAGGACGCGAGGAGGACATTTCTCTTCATTTGATTACGTTAAAAGTAAATTTAGACTTCACTGTCTAGGATAAAGATGTCAGACAATAAGCAGGTAATAAGCCTTACCAAACAGAGATGTCCTGCTGTAATCGTTGTTGCTGCGGATGTTCGTGCTGCCCACTTGCATATTTCGGATTGGATTTCCGCTCCAACAAATATGGATGTATTTGAGAAGTTTATATTTTGAGTAAAGAACGAGAACAGAAGCGAAATCTGACTTCTATAGTTTATTTACGCTGCCTCTGGAGTCTTTTCCCGGAGCCGAGGGAAGCTTCCTGAAGCTGGCCAATGAGAACAGAGTGGGCTTTCAGGGAGGGGGGCAGAGAGGAGGGGAATCCAAAATGGCCTATTTCAGAGAAAGGCTGAACTGAGGGGCTGCATAAAGGGGCAGTATAAGATAAATAGGGAGTTAATTTGAACTGAGATTCATCCAAAGCTACTCTAGTGGAGTCCAAAGATAAAAATATAGAGCTGGGGAAATGAGCATAATAGGTCCCCTTTAAATGGTGTGGAAAAATGTCAGTGTGTAACAGTCGTTTGTTTTGTTTTTGTCTTCCCAGTTTCTGTCCCTGGCAACAGCCCTCTACTCCTCCCATGCCCAGGATTCAGCCCCTGTGCCTCTGAGTGGCAACTATAGAAAACCACAGCTCGCTGACACCCGAGTCGTCCTGGTGTCTTTTAAGGAGGGTAAGTATGATCTTTAAAATGATGTCGCTTTACTGTTGGTGCATGAATGCAAAGGTCACATAGTCTACATAGCCACCACACTGCTTTTAAAATGGCAAAAGAACAAGTTTCAATTATGTTTCTTCATTTGTCTTCTGCAAAGCACTGGGCTGTCACACTGGCTTTGGCTTGTATGGTATCACCTGCTTGTGGTCGCACTTTCATGTTGTTGTCATTCTTAATTGTCTGTAGAGATGATTGACTTTTATGAGATGCTTGGAAAGTAGGCCATCTTTTAAGACACAACCAATTAACCATTCCACTGACACACTGAGAACATCTGCAGCCCTTAAATTTGTCTCTAAAGGCTCACTTTTATGTGGTTGACTGGTTTTCTGGATTGTATGGTATTTACGTCCATATGGTGCGGTATGAATCTGCATGTTTTCCTCATTTTCAACGCTTCTCTCTCAGAGCTATGCTTTTCTAATGGCATACATGTTTTGACATGGCATGGTGGAATCCTCAGCTATTAGCTTTCATGAGTGGCATTTAGAAGACAATGTGCTTCTAGTTTATCACCACAGACAGAGCTGTTGCATGCTGGGCATGAAGGTCTAAAGACGTTCCAAGGAATATCCCACAGGCTGGGATCTTTAACAAGTTGTGATTGGCTCTGTGTCTGATGCAGGCAGAGGACTGCATGGTTCTCTTACATACACTTCTTCACTCAAGAGGAAGAGAATCATCCAGCAGCTGCTGGTAGGTGACCTCGCAGACCTAGCTGATGAAGGCCTCTACAAGCTCCTACCAAGTGGCTCAGAGAAGCTCTACGCTGGCAAGAAGAAATACCCCAAGAACCAAAAGAGTGGGACTCTGGTCAAATCCAAGCAACAAACACCGCATCCATCACTGAGAAAGAAGAGCCAGACCAACCGCTCTGTGGGAAAGTTAGGGCTGGGTGAAAACGAATTGTGCTACGTTTCGCTGGAACAGAGAATTTTCCATCAGCTCAAACAATCCAACCGTGAGAACCAGATGGTTCAAGCTCTCAGAGATGCCGTTTTCCCTGAGCTCAACCTCAGGAGTTACCTGAGCTGTAAGTCAGACTTGGCTCTTCCCACTATCAGACACATTCTGCGTGGACGGCCAACAGATGAGGCTTTTGAGTTAGATCGCTCTCTGACAAAAGCCTTGATGACTCCAAAGAAGACCACAGCAATCAAGCAAAGTGTGCCAAAGACAAACTACGGCAGTCTGTCCCCTGCTACTGTTCCCAGGAAACCACACAGCCATGGTTATCCACATCCTTGGCTTTTGCCAATGGAATGGGAAGACTAGAGAGATTCCGGACTTAGTTGAGACTCACATTATGTCACTTTCTGTAGCAGACATCAGTCATGGGTCCCACGATGAAAGACTATTTAAGCCATGCCCTGCATTCATCTGACTAACCTGTCATCTTCTGATGACTTTTCTTACAAACGTATTTAATATTAAATTATTCTTTTCTTTATGTGCACACAATCACAATATCCTTTTAATCAGAAATAACACTGTATGTATGTATGACTTACAGTAGTTTTTACGTACCTGCTCTGCATAACATCACCCCTACTTTGCTCAGTACTGTAAAATATGAATGTTTGTTTTAAATTTATGTCTTGAAAATCTGCAAAAATGAGAAATGTATACCTTTTCACATATGAGCTTTACATCTGTTGGCACAATATTGCCTTGCTGGACAATGCTTTAAAATAAACTACAACAAAGCACAAATCTCATGTTTGTAAATCTATATGCATCAAGACACATTTACAGTAAATATCCACAAACTGCCTGGCAAAGAATATTCATATTATTATACTACTGCCAAGTTCAGTTCTATAGTATGGTAATTGTAGAGCTATACACATAATTATTGTCTTGCACAATATAGAAATGCAGCTTAACCAAAAGAATTTGCACAAGCTTAAGCATTTTACGCAACATCCTCGTCTTCTCTCAAAATTTGTGCTTCTGGTCAAAATGCTATTCAAAATTAGTAGGAAACATACTAAAAATACAGAACTATTTCCAATTAAAGCAGTGCACATGAAGCATACATGTCAGATTTCTTTCCCCCCGAATTGCACTTTCACCTTTAACTATTTTTGTTTAAAATTAATTTGATCCCTCTGCTTAGTCCTTTTCTGTAGCAAGATGAAACAAAAACTTTTAGGCTGAAGTCAGTTCAGAAAAAAGTGTCTTCCTATGCTTTGCCAGGTTTGAGATCACTGTGTTCATCTGAGTTTCGGTCTTGTGGATCAAGTGAGATTGTGTTGTTTCTTACACTTGTGTCAATGTCCAGAACCCCTGAATTTCAGGAATTTGAGAAGTAAAGCAAGGTTCAGGAAAACAATGATTCTAAACTGATAATATCCATACAGAAATTGATTTCATCCATATAGAAAATATATAAGTTTTGGTTGGTGTATTTCATTACATATTGGTATATTCCATGTAAAGCCTCCATCATCACATGCAGTGACTTTGTGTATATCAGTTTGATATATCACATGATTTGTAGAGCAACACAATGAATCAAAAGTCAAATTAGTCTATTATTTTGACAATTGATTAATGTTTTTGGTTTGTTTATCCGACTGTTGGTTGGGGACACCACTTTTGGTTCTTGGAAGTTGTGATGGACGTTTTTTACTTTTTGACTAAACAATTAACCGATTAATGAAAAATAATCATTAGTTGCAGCCGTAATGATTTGTGTAATGATTTGATTCATTAAGACTTATGCCAGCCTCTTTGGGTAAGTACAGTAATTCTTCAAGCTAAAAGGCTGGTGTAAAACTGGTTAAGAGACAGCTTTGTGTGTGTGTGCACACGTGCATGTATGTGGCTGAGATGTTCTTAGTGACATCAAGTTCAAGCAAACAGGATAGACTGATCAAGAGCAGAATGTTGAAATTAAATGAATTTAAAACTTTTTTATAGCATTTTTTAAAAATCTTTATTTCATCTCTGATGTATTCCCTTAACACTTTAAGTATTCTTTCTTTAATGGTACCCTACCTATGTATTTCATTCATGTTCTCTCTGTTCTTCTGTGTTACCCAGCTGATCTATCTTGGATGAACACTGGTATGTTGTCTTAGTGCGTATTTTATACATCCACAATTTCCTTTTTGACATATGCCATCATCTGCTTTACTTCACAATTATCCAGGATCAATTCTCCCTTTGTAAGCCACTAACATCTTGTTTTCCCTCGTGTGGTTTTAATGGTTTTAAATGAGCAACACAAGAGTTAAAATGACATTTTCTCTGTCTGAATTTGACCCAGAAGAAGCAGAAAATTAGTTTACACGTGTAAAAGAAAATAATACATAACATCTGAAGCCATGGCTTCGATTTTAGAGCCACTCATTACTAAAATAAACCTTTCATAAAATAAACCACACGCACATTTACACACATACAAGAACACATACCAAAATGAGCACATGCAGAATGTGAGTGCAAGACGCTGATTAATCCCTTCTGCTTCTGTTGCTCCATTGCTCTGCAGGTTTACTGGTTCCCATATTGGTGGGCTCTGCACTGGGACTTGCTCTTATTGTCTCTTTAATATACTGCCTATTAAGGCAAAAACGGTAAGTAGAGGGCAAAAAATACGAAACAAAACCATGATTATGCTCTGCGCAGTATAAAAAAGTGCTGGAAAAGTGTTGAACTAGACCACTCACAGCTGGTCAGCCTGATGATGTGCATCATTAAGACTTGAGATAAAAGCTTGAGATTTGTTTTCCAGAGGGCTCAAACCAGGTGTATCTTACTCAGTTTGAAACTGTCGGTATGCTTGAATCTTCCTCAAATTACATTTTAATAGCCGAACTGATGGCAATATCTTTCAGTGAGCTAATTCAAAGCATTCCATGATTCCTTTTAAGGGGGTGATAAATATATATAAAGTGGACAATTGCAGAGGGTATTTCAAGAGAATGGTTAACCTTAATTGAACCATACATCTGGGTTTGTGGGTGTTAACAGTTAAAAAAACATGGAATTTATAGGGATTGTGTCCTCATTAAATTGGATTTTTGCAAATGTACACTCACATGTGCCGCTCTCAGTCACCCCTGACAGTGTGACGTTGCATAAATTATAATCCCATTTTGTATAATTGTGGTTTTCTATAAAAAAAGACTCATTCCCTGGAGTCTTTTTATGGGGTTTGCATTACTGTATAACTAGCAGAGATTTTATGTGGTATAGTTAAGAACACATATGAAAATTAACTTAAGCACTTAACAATACTAGCTTTGAAGAGAGTGTAATAATAACTCAGCACTTTTACAGCACGCAGTCACTGTGTAAACGAAGGGATTTTTATTAAAAAGCAATACACAGCAGCAGACATTAGATGACTGAAAATGTTTGCTTCTTTCTGGACTGAAGATGATACCCCTACTAAATTTTCAGGGTTTAATATGAAAGCAACTAAACCTATATAGGGCCCTTCAGTGTTAGTACTATAACAGTATATTACTTCTACATTTAGGACAACAACTATGAGGAGGATGGGAAACAAATGTTTATCTACAATGTTCATATTATATAAAACTTCAGTTGATTGAAACTGAAATAAAAATAAAGTTAAAATTCCAAAACCTTAAGGGTAGACATGCCTGATATAAAAGAGGGCCCTTTCAAAACACGGACCCATTTCATACATAAAGATACTGTACATCTTTAGACACAAATCATAATTAACCTATTTCAACAAGTAAATACCAGCAAATGTCTTCTGCTTTCACAAATCTAGCCTATCTGAGAAACAATAAAGTCAATGAGATAAAATATGTAAAGAAGAAGTGTCGGTACCCAGAGATAAAACGTGTAATGAAGCTGTCTCCTCACTTCTCCTTTTTCATTTTCTTATGCTAATGAGGCACAATCCGCTTTTGGAGGTGAGAAGTGAGGTAACAGTCTCATTGCAGAAGGTTAGCTGCTGGCTTTTTGCATTAGCAGTCTTCAATGTTCCTCCTCTCTTCAAATGTTCTTCCTATATGCTTCACATCATCATCTTTGTTAAAAGAGGGTCAACCACTTGAGTAAAGGGTAACTGTTGACTGTAGTGGAAACAGGTGTTAATGTGGACACATTGAAAGTTCATAAAACAAATGAGAAAATCCTCATTTTACTTATCTAAAGTACTTTAACATCTTGCTCATGAATCATGGAACTATATAACAAGCATTATGTAGATGCCAAAATAAACTTCATGATATGATGCTAATTTCTTCAAGAAGGTTAAATCAAATATAAAGCTTAAAGGAAACACTGCAAAAAACATAAATTCAGATAAATGATTAAATCCTGAATGCATTATGGTTTCATTTATTCCTTAGATCTGGTGCTGAACAGGACAAAAGTAAAGGTGTTGGATACAACATCGGAGAGAGAGACGAGTGTGGCTCGAGGGTATAGCTCATCACCCTCAATGAAACTTCACTTCAAAGACCATGAGACCATTGTCCTTTTGCATCCCTCTCACTGTGTTTGTGAAATTGTCATATGGGTCAGTTTGGACGTTTGTGGAAGCATGTGAGGTTTAAGTAGATCACATGATAACGTTTGCATGCAGCTCTGGGGTTTTGAGAAGCTGTCCTTTGTTCTTAAAGCCACAGCCTGGCTGGACTTCCTTTGCTGCGTTGTGGCAGGCAGAACATGGTAGACCTTCATGCTGGATCTTTAAAAGGGTGTTTTATGCTGTATGACTATTTCCTTAGAGCAAGTGGAACAGCTGTCCTCTTTAATCCCTTTTTCATATCCACCATGATGTGGTGAGCTCCTCAAGGAGAGATCCACACAGACGCTTCCAGGCAAACACAATTATGCCAGAGCTGAAGTGAAGTGATGAGAATCTCGGGTCAAGTCTGACCATGGCATCCATTCCTTTGGGCTGTCCTGGCATGGTGGAAGGCCCAACCGCAGTCCAAACAATAGGGGGTATAGGAGACGACAGACATCCCTGATGGTAGGGTGGCCGGAGAGGGATGGGCTATACCACATTTGTACCAACCCTGTACTTAGAGCTGCTCTATGGATTTTATAATAAAAGGGCGCTTAGCTCCATACAAAGACAAGAACACACAGATCCTTCCCTGTGAATAATGCTGAGAAAAAAGGCTTTTGTGTTCCTGGCTGCACGTGGGCTGACCCCTAACCCCTCTCCGCCAGTCTGATCACAAGACTAATTCCTCAGCACTCCTCTCAGTTCATCTGAAGCCTGTACAGTTGACTGGTCAGGACTGCCGGAGTGTTATTGCATCATCATATCATCCTCACACGGTTTACCTTGACTAATAATCTCTTCTGCTTACTCCTAAGTTCATGTTCGATGTACAGTATTTGCATGCTTATAGCATAAGGTGACACTTTAACTGTAAGACTTATAGATACTGTATAGTGATTACATAACAGTCCTCCAACAGAAGATCATTTATCCTGCTTGTCCTGTTACCATAGTTTTAAAAAACTGCCACAACATGTGTCAAACAGTATTGTAAATTCTGATATTTGTGTTTTCAGTTATTTTGTGTACATGTGTAAATAACTGCTGTCATATAGAATAAAAAAGGAATTAATGTGTTTTTTTGTTTCGTTTTTTCTTCAATTCCTATTTTTTCATTGCATATTGTCTGGTGAGCTTTCTTTTATCAGTCAAACCCAATGTCATTCACTGGTAGAGCTATATTTTGACTGGGTCTTTGGTCACAAAACCCTAACATAAACATAATTAACCCTGATTAAACACATTTTAATATGTAATACATTTCAACGTGCCTCTGCTTCTGGAAGTTATACGCAATTCGGCTGTGTCACTTAGAGTTTATCTGTCCTTCCTGACCTTTATAAAGACAGTAGAATAAAATAAACACATAATTTTGTTTGGTGCCCGTCCCTGCCATGGTCCCTGCACAGTGCTGCCATCTAGCGGCTGGTTACTTAAAGTACAACAACACTAAGTTCTACTTCCGGGTCTTGTGTAGATGTCAGTTTATCTTCCGTGGTTAGAGTGCAGCTCACTGAAGTGCAAACCTACAGCTGTTTGTATGTCAGTTTTGTGATGTATCACCAGCCTGTGCTGAAGAACAGGCGCACTCTCCTTGAGAGAGCAGAGAAATTCATTTCTGATATTTATTTCACAGACTGCAATCTGAGAGGACGGTAAGACTTCTTTTATACAGCTGCTCGACTGAACTGAGCTCAAACCAAACGTGTCTGTCCTTTCATGTCTGTGCAACTTTCTGCAGAAGATTATTTAATATACACACTCATTCATATCATTTACGTAAATCACAGTATTGCACACTATATGCTGCACCCAGTGTTTCTTTAAAAACACTGACAGATGGACAGTAGTCTGCACGATGCGATTGGAAAAGAAATCTGTAACATCTACATGAATTTAGGTCGTCATTATGATGCTCAATTGCAAGTTAATACATATATTTAATCTTACATATACTTAATGTTTGGGTTCTTTGGGTTTGGCTTTGGCTAAATTAATGGTTTATGATATAGGCTTTCATATTATAATGCTTTTAAAGGCACATTTTTGAGTTGTGATTGTTGGCTGTATAAATAAAAGTGACTTGACTTTTTGACTGATTCTCTGCAGCCTCTATGGAGAGTCTTGCCCGCTGGAATCCCTCTCCTCTTTCCTTTCCCCCAAAAGGATCACATTCGCCGAAGCCTCCAAGCAGAACTTTGCACCTTATAAAGTTGGCAATACCTTTGGACCGACGTGAGTAATATAGTCAGATTTTTATCACCCTCCTTTTGAAAAACAATTCCCTCACACCTTGGCAATGACTCAAGTCAAGGTCATCTGGAAACTGAAAGAGCAGGTCCAGTTGCCTGTGTTTCTCTGGATATACTATGACCTGCATTAACCTGAGCTTGATGCTTGTTGAAGGTGGTGGACTTGCTGGTTTAAAGTGACCTTGAAAATCCCTGAGTCCTGGAGAGGAAAAGAGGTCCATCTTCTGTGGGAAAGTGATGGGGAAGCGATGGTTTGGAGAGATGAACAGCCAGTTCAGGTAATGTAGCAACTGTTTCATTTCCATCAGACTAGATTAAAATGCTCAAATTGTATTATAAACCCATGTGTAGATTTCGGTGTGATGTGTGATGTGTGTATTTTTTAGGGCCTGACTAAAGAGGGTGAAAAAACGAGTTACATCCTATCTGACTGCCTCAGAGATGAAGAGCCACACAGGTCGGTCAACAAACATTTCCTGCTTTTGAACCCAGCTTAGCTTACTTAACGTTTGGTTGCTGACTTGTAAATTTTACATTTTCCCTTGTTCTTTAGCATCATCCTTTATGTAGAAATGGCCTGTAATGGGCTTTTTGGAGCTGGTCAAGGGTCCATGATTGCAGCCCCAGACCTGAACAGGAAGTTTTCTGTACAGAAGGCTGAGCTGGTGGTATTCAACCGGGATGTAAGTGAGCTGCTGACTGATTTTGAGATGCTGGTTGACATTGTAAAGGTACAGTCACACAAAACAATACATGATGAGAATGGAAATTTGAAGACATTGGACTGTTTCCTGGACTATTCCCTTTTCCTTCACAGGAACTCGGAGAGGAAGAGCAGCGAGGCTACCAGGCACTCTTTACTGTCAATGAGATGGTGAATCTCTGTGATCCCTCTGATCCCTGCTCTTTCTCCAAAGTGCACAGTCTGGCTCACAACTTCTTCAGCCAGCGGAACGGACAAAGCCAGCACATTGTGCATGCAATGGGCCACTGCCACATAGACTCAGGTCTCAATTTAATATCTTATTATAATATAGAACTGAGGATAAAAATATGTGTTCCTGAGTATCAAAAGCTGTTGAGTACGTAAAGCTGACATTGAAAATCTGGTCAGATTTGTAGTCTTGTTGCTTCTTCTTTGATTAGATTTTCACTAATTTAAATAATAATTTGGCCAATTTTAATCTATTTCATTTAGGTAACGCATTATATTAGTTTCAATACAGAAACTCAGCTATCTAATTAGCACTAATATTGAGAATTTTCAAATGATACCCAGCCTTATTACTGAAGTAGAATATGTCAAATGAGTTGATAAGTATTGCTCTGTATCCATAGCCTGGCTGTGGCCCTACGAAGAGACCATTCGCAAATGTGGCCGAAGCTGGGTGACAGTTATCCGATTGATGGAGAAGAACCCAGATTTTGTGTTTACCTGCTCTCAGGTAATTCCTCAATTTACACAGTTTTATCTGATCAGAAATGGTTTAAAGTTGTTTCTATGAATCTGAGGAATTATCTTCAGCTTTAACCCATTTGCTTTTTGTCCAGGCTCAGCAGTTCCAGTGGGTAAAGAGCTGGTACCCCGGACTCTTCTCCCAGATTCAGCATTACGTCAAGAAAGGCCAGTTCATTCCAGTTGGAGGAACGTGGGTGGAAATGGTAAAAAAAACAAAACATCCAATTAGCCCTTTCTATAAACATAACATCCTAAGTTAAGATGTGCTTACTGAATGTTTTCTAAACTGTTTTCCTGTCAGGATGGCAATCTGCCTTCAGGTGAATCCATGGTCAGACAGTTCCTGGAAGGCCAGCACTTCTTTGAAAAAGAGTTTGGGATCTTGTGCAAAGAGGTGGGGATTCAAAAACATGTCTGTATAACCTGAGTTAATCTCCATAAGATAATGTCTGCTACAATTGTGTGTTTTTTCTTTACAAATATATAACATACTGATCTTTTCTCTGTATTTTTTAGTTTTGGCTTCCAGATACATTTGGCTACTCTGCCCAACTTCCTCAAATAATGCAAGGCTCTGGAATTTCTAATTTCTTGACGCAGAAGCTCAGCTGGAACCTTGTCAACACATTCCCAGTAAGTAAGTTTCTGGGCAGTTTATGAAAAAACACAGGAAAGGACTGATTTTCAGTTATAATTATTTTCTCCCAAAGCACAACACGTTTTTCTGGGAAGGTCTAGATGGCTCCAAGGTCCTAACCCACTTCCCACCGGGAAATTCCTACGAAATGAAAGGCAAGGTTGAAGATGTGAGTTTCGCCTCCAGTTGATAACAAAATCTGTGAAAAAAATGTTTACAGCTTCATTAAAGCTTACAATCCTCTGTTTTGCTCTGCCCTCAGCTGGTGAAAACTGTGAAACACAACAAAGACAAAGGCAGAGCCAATCACAGTGCAGTGCTGTTTGGTTTTGGTGATGGGGGCGGTGGTCCCACTCAGCTGATGCTAGACAGACTCCAGCGGGTCCAGGACACAGATGGACTTCCCAAGTCAGTTCCTTTACCGCACATAAATGTGGCACTTGCCTTCCTGTCTCAATGTTTAACTTGACACTCGTCACTAACAATTACTGAGCCCAACCCGACGTGGAAACACTTCCTGCCTAAATTAATCATGAGTTTTCACTGTGAGGTTTCTATTGCAGTTTCCAAAAGGGTGTGGCACTTTGCAGTAAACCACCCCAAGCATATTAAGTTTGAAAGGATATGAGTGATGTTTGTAGATGTCATTGTGGTTGTATTTTACAATAGCGGTGAATACTGTCATGTTTTAGTCAGAATGAGAAACAAAGGCGTTACAGTTGGGCTCACTGCTCATTTCCATCTCTGTTTCTGTTGTTTTTCAGGGTTGAGATGTCCAGCCCTGATAATCTTTTCTCTCAGCTTCATGCTGACTCCGCTCTGCTTTGTACATGGACTGGAGAGCTCTTTCTAGAGCTGCACAATGGCACCTACACCACACAGGCACAGGTAGTTTAGAGATCTCTGAATAAAAGACCTCATCAAGAGGTGAAATGAAAATCTCTTTCCAACAATAAAACAAATAGGATTCTGCTGAGAAAAAGAAAATGTAGCCTAGAAAAGAAGAACCCACAAGACTACTATTACTCTAAAAATAAACTATAAATTATATATTAAAAATATGTACTTTTAACAGTGTAAATCTGCCCTTATGTGAAATAGTATATGTCACTTATATGCTAGACTCACTTGAATTGTTACATCTTATCATTGTTATCAACTATCTTGTTTTACATATACTCAGAGGATGGCTTAACTACCAGTAACAACATACAAAACAATACAGTTCTACATAATACAACAAAATAAGCATGATTGAAAGGAGGGTCATATTTTGTCAGGACAAAATGTGCAGGAAATGGATGTAAAGTATGTTACGTCAAAAAACCAGGAATCCATGGGAATGAGCGGAAAAGACGCTTCCCAAAAGGGTAAATGAAAATGCAGAGATAAGAGGAATGGAGCCAACAGTCAGTTGTCAAAATAATTTACAATGTTTGTACTATTTTCCAGATTAAGCAAGGGAACCGCCAGTGTGAAACGCTCCTTCATGATATTGAGATAGCCAGCAGCCTGGCACTGTGTCAGGACAGGACTTTTCAGTACCCTGTGGAGAAGCTGCGGGAGCTCTGGAGGTCCAGATGCACTTCTTAATAATTGATGATTAATATTAATAAACTGATGGTCTCTGTTGTTACAGTGCAGAAATCTTTTTTGTATGATCTTTGCTTATAGGCTGCTCCTTCTAAACCAGTTCCATGACGTGATCCCAGGCAGTTGTATAGAGATGGTTGTGGATGATGCACTCAGGTATTATGAAGGTATGGTTTTTATTATAGTAGCTGTCCATTAAAATCTGCACCATATTGATGTTTTCTCAAAATAAAAAAAATACTTAACACTGTTTCTCAGATATCCGTAGTGATGGTGCTGTGCTGCTGCATGAGTCCTGTGGTGCCCTGGGATCAAAGGGCAACTCCAATGGTGTGTTCAACTCACTGCCATGGGAGCGCCAGGAAGTCATCCAGATTCAAGATGGTGCTGGTAAAGCTGGTCTGGGTATGTTAGATACTTACATTATTTAGGTTGTTGCATCTCAAACTACAATTCCATGTCTGATGGTCTGTGGTGGTAATCTGTCATACTGCAGCTCTGGTGAAAGTTCCCAGCATCGGTTTGATTCCAGTCAAAGACACGCAGCCTGTGACTCCAGTTTGTGTCACTCCTCAGGTACGTTTGGTTATATAAATAAAATTTGTTTAAATTTGCCATGTTGTAATTCATTTTTGGTAACAGAGTGGTAACATTACAGGCTGATGGCACTGTCGTCATGGAAAATGGGATCTTACGGACTGTCGTAAATAAAGATGGAACTTTGGCCTCACTGTATTTGATCAATGCAAACAGGTACTCTTGGAGAACATATGTGGATGTTTATTGTCTACCACCACGTCAGCATTAATGATCTTTCTCTCCACCCTGTTGGTTTTTAGAGAAGCTATATCTGATAGCTATCATGGCAACCAGTTTGTCGTGTTTGATGATGTCCCCCTTTACTGGGATGCCTGGGATGTAATGGACTACCACCTTCAGACAAGGTTTCAGCCTCTCCTGTTGCATCCATCATCTTTATAATCTTTAATACAATAAAATATATCACAGTACTCTTAACAAGCACTCCGGATATGACTCATAAAACTAACAGCAGAATTGACCTCATAGGAAACCGGTGCTGGAAGTGGTGCAACCGATTCATGTGGTGTCCTCGGATGGGCTCCGAGGCAGAGTCAGCTTCACCCTGAGGATCAGTGACAAGAGCACTGTCACGCAGGAGATTGTCATGGACGCCATGTGTCCTTACGTCAAGTTTAACACACAGGTACACTGTAATGTGTAAACAGATCCAAAGAATCACTGATCCCACAGTTGAAATTCTGCGTTGAGACAAATAATATTAGGTGCTTTCAACAAACCAATTTTTTTTTTTAAACAAGTACAAAATTTAGCTGCAGATAAAAACAAGAAATACTAGATGTTGTGTCCTCCAATCTCAGGTGAAGTGGGCCGAGTCACATAAGTTTCTCAAGGTGGAATTCCCTGTGCGAGTACGCAGTCCCAATGCTACTTATGAGATCCAGTTTGGCCATCTGCAGAGACCAACACACAGGAATACTTCATGGGACTGGGCCAGATTTGAGGTAATACACTGTGCAGTCAGCTGTATGACTAGGGCTAGGTTAATGATTATTTTAATGAGTGCTGACTTTGACTTTAAACAGAAACAGGGTTTTTCTGTTTCAGGTCAGCACACATGAATATCACAACCAAACCACTTTGACAAAACAGCATAATGAATGCTCTTGAAATATACTTTCATGCTCACGTTTTCTCTCCTTTACTGTTTTTGATTGTGTTTTCATGATTCCCAGGTTTGGGGTCACAAATGGGCTGATCTGTCAGAGCACAATTTTGGAGTTGCACTGCTGAATGACTGCAAATACGGATATTCAGTCCACAAGAACACTATGACGCTATCCCTGTGAGGCTTCCCACAGTTCATATATAACAGTAATATAAATAGTACTCTTCAATCACATTAAATTTCAATGATCTTCACATCTAACAGTAGACATCTTTGTCTCAGGCTGAGAGCACCAAAGGCCCCAGATGCCAATGCTGACATGGGGACTCATAATTTCAACTATGCAGTTATGCCACATACAGGTAGGTTTTAATTGTCTTTCTTACGTTTCAAACTCCTTAAAAACCTTAAAATAATATTTTGTGTCTGTTATGATAAAGGATCCTTCCAAGACGCCTCTGTCATCCAGTGTGCATACAACCTGAACTTCCCTTTGAGGTTGATCCAGTGCTCCCCTGACACTGAGCCCTGGAGTGCCTTTTCCATCAGCACCACAGCAGTCATCCTTGAGACTGTTAAACAGGTATCCCATTAAATGCTGAGTTTGACCTGGCTTGATTTAAATCCACTGAGCCCATTTGCCCAATTTGCCCAATTTACTTCATTTGCTATAACAGGCTGAGGACAGGAAGAGAGCACTTGTAGTCAGACTGTATGAATCCCACGGGAGCAGCATTACCGCAACTCTATGCACCACCCTTCCAGTCAAAGAAGCCTGGCAGTGAGTATATTTATTTTTATAGCGTTAACCACTGTCTGGCATCTTTTGTGTGACATTATCTTCCAAGAATAAAACTTTTCTTCCCCTTTCAGTTGCGACCTTTTGGAGAGACAAGACGTCACTCGGCCAGCGTGTGTAACATCGGATGGAATCACTCTGAACTTCAGCCCCTTCCAAATTGTGTCACTTCTCCTCATTTTGTAATCCATATACATTTTCTTTTACCTAATCTCAAGTGGATCATATTGAGAATACTAATTAAATGTAAGGTAGAGAAAATTAAATGGATGACAAATCAAGAATTCACACATTATGATGTTCAATCCAAAAAAAAATACATCTTGATCCTGAAGGTAGAACCTAGTTAAACACCATTAAATGTATCATCTGATGCTGCTCTATGGACAGTTGATGAGAGACTGATAATTGGGAATCAAATTGTGTTGTTGGAATCTGTTTTAGCTACTCATAATGATAATGTGACATAAATAATGGGATTGTGTACATAACACGAATAAACTGCTACAGAACTTTTGTAGAAAAATGTTTTTTTATTAAAAATATTTTAAAAGTATAAAAACATAATATGATCCCATACAGTGGTGCTTCCCCTTGTTTTCATTTGGCGCTCTGTGTGGTCGTTCTCCTACTCCGCCTCTGTGGACCCACACCAGCAGCTTGCTCTGCACTGCTGCTCTTCCTCTTTCGTGCAGCTGACTTCTTTTCATGCTGAGGTGTGTTTACTTCCCGCAGGGCCTTTTCATTCTTTCTTCTCTTGGATCCGGATTCCTTTTGACCAGCATCCTTTTCTTTCTTTGGTGTTTTGGCTGCAGCTTCCACCTTTTTCTTTGTTGTGCTTACTGAGCGACTCCTGGCCACCTTTATGAAATCAGATGGGTGTTAGAGATGCATCTGCAGAGTTCATTACCGCTCAAACAATAAGTGACCTTTATACCTTTTTCTTGTCTGTGTAGTCATGGTCATCTTCTTTCTTTGCTCTCTTTTTTGCCTTGGGTGACTTTGAATCTATGGTAGGAGAAAAGACAGGATGCTGGTTCAGTCAGAAGCAATTGACTTTTCTTACATACATTTCCGCTGAAGTTCATCATTTCATTTCTTCAAAGTATTACATACCTTTAGGCACCATGGGACCTGGATCTCCCTGAAATTAGAACAGGATGTATCAGTATTATCAAATCTTGTGCCAGAGGATAAAAGATATGATTTTCCCATAACTCACTTTGAACCACATAGTTCTGCCATTGTGGTCCCGCAGAGACTTCATTCCATCTACATAGTAACACTGCAGCCATGCCTCAAAGTCAGAGTAGTCTGCCTTCTCAGGATCGTAGCCTTTTCCACCTTAAGGTTAAAATCGTCACAAAACGTCAATTTCTCAAAAACAGAGGTATTGTTGTTTACGGGAAGAGGAAATTCTCTATTCTCCTCAAGTTCAGTCATAGGATCTCAAATGGACCAGACATGATGACTCACCTAGGGTCACCACCTCCAGAGGTACTGAGTGACACAACCTTAGAAGGTCTGCAGTCTCCTCTTTCACCCTTTTGTTTTTAGTCTTTCGTAGAGAATATAGAAAAGCAGTGTTACAAAATACAAAGTGTGTGATGATCTGAAAAATGTGTGTGTCTATTCATTCACCTTTGTGTTCGTGATCTCATTTTTCACAGGCTTCTCATTGTCATATAAATCTTCTGAATCAAGGCCTTCCAGTGCGGTCCTCGCAGGCACAAAGGGTGGGATGTTCAACCTAAAATTCATAAACTACTTTAGGACCATTCTTGTATAAAACAAAAAGACTCTTTTGTTTTCAAAGTCATATCTGAATCATTACCCCCCCCCGCCGCCCCGCCCCGCCCCGCGGAAAGTAACCAAGAAATGAAAGCAAGCTATTCATTTTGTTTCATGTATAAGGGAAATTGTTCTTGAACTCATGAGAGCTGTTATTGTTGTTTCGTTAGAATTTCAACAATACAAAACGTGCATTTAGCCTTGTTCCTTGAAACAGTCTCACAGGAAAATAACTTTACAGAGATATCAGAAAAGTTTGTATTGGCTTACTAGTCTGACCTTCATTCATGAATTATAAACAAGCACTAAAGCACTAAAGCTATTCCCTGTTGTTTCGTACTATGTGCAGCCCTGCTGTTACTTATGGTCCATTTGTTGCGTGCCAGGCCTTTTGCCCTGTCCATGTGTGTGCCTGCTTTCTCTTTTACATTTTTATAGCCACTAATTACATCTGGCAAAGTAATACAGCTGCACAACAGCCATATGAGCACATCTACCAGAATATCTGTTGGTGTGTACTCCCCCCTGTAAATGTGGCAATATCATTTAGGGATACAAAACTTCTCTTCTCCCAATGCTGATGCCGATACTTCAATACACAACATACCAATCCATTACCAGTGGTTTACATTACCTGAAATTGACTGCATATACACAGTACCAGTCAAAAGTTTAGACACATTTCCTCAATCAAGTGACTGGGAAGGTGTGTCCAAACCTTGGACTGGTACTGTATCTCACAACATGAAATTTATTTAGGTAATTTTTATGAATCAGAATCAGTTAGACTATCTAGTAGGTTTGCAAATGCAAGGAATTTGCCTTAGTGTTGTGGAGCGTAAAAAAAAAAAATACAAGTTTAAAAAGAATACAAGTACCACAAGTAAAGTAATCGTAAATACAAAATAGAAATTTACAATGAAAATATGTAAAATATATTTTAAACTAAAAAGAGCTATTAGACTCTTAAGTGAAGAGAACAGAATGAATTTGCTGGCATGGTTTGGGCCCACTTGTCCCCTTAAAAGGAAGGGTCACTGCACAGCCAAATTCCCCCCCACAGCATAACAGCCACTAACATAACAGCACAGCCACCAGATCTCCTCACTCTAGGTGTCAAGCATTCAGACCTGTACCGGTTTTTCCTTTAATTAGTCATCTGTCTGTATATTGAGCAAGAATGTGCAAATGTTCATGTGCAAATAATAATCAATACTGAATTGTACTAATGTAATGCTCCATGCTCCATCCATGGTGGGTTCACAGATGTGTAAATAAAAGGTAACATGAGGCCAAGGATTCAGTCAGAAGCCTCCCAGGCCTTAATTAACTGCTAGAGGAAGCACAGGGCTTTATAATGACATCAACGGAGAAACTATATTTAAGGCGGACCAGTCACTAAGGGAGTGCTTTTTGTCACCTGAAAAGAATTTCAGCCCTCAGGTAGTTCCCGATACCATTGAAGTACTTCTGATTGAGCAGGACTTCACAGATAGGTCTGTCAAAGGCACGGTCAGTGAGGTGCGAAATAACGTTCTCCCTGCGAAATGATAAACCAGTCAGTGTGACAATGACATTTTGTTTGAGCAGGTGACACAAGCAACACACTGAACATAACAGTATTCCTCACCGGAAGCTTTTGTACTCAAACATGATGCAGGGCCCTCTGTCAGGCTGCCACGTCCCATTGGGCTCCCAGCTGCCAAACCTGCGAGCATCGACATAGCTCAGCACTCTGCACGGCTTCTCTTTGGAGTAAAAACGCAGATGGGCATGTTTGGGCAGCTCATCCTCTGTGGTGAAGCGGAAATATCCAGACATCCCAAAGCGAAAGACAATATCCATGGGCTGATCTGCATGCCCTGATTTGACTTTCTGCTTTGGAACATCACTCTTTATGGGCGTCAATGTGAGCTTCACTTCCTTCCCTCTGGAAATGGCTGTGATGCGGTAGGCCTCGCAGGTGAAGGGCACATCAGGGCTTTTGCTGACATCAGATTTTCGCACTGGTCCAGTGAACACCACCCCATCACACATTTTGTTTACATAAAGGCTGGCCAGGTGGAGCTCTGGTCCCTCGGGCATTTTTAACAAATTGAGCTGTTCTGCAACTGCTGGGCAAAGATTATATCACAAATTATAACATCCAGGACAATAGGTACCATTCATGTTCTCTGATTTTAGCAGCCTGGTGGAGTTAACAGTCTAATGTGCTGTATCCACTATTATTTAAACTCATGTTTGAATTTGGCCAATAAAAAATATAAATACATTTCTAACTTCTAATATAAACATTTCTACCCTAAAACTATATTACTGGCATTGTGCTTTGAAACAGCATTTAACTCCTCATGTTGGAGAATAAAATGAACTGAAACTGAACAGTTACCTGAATCAATTAAATCAAAACAATTGTGTTAAAAAAGCCTTAGGACATTTATGTGGGGACTTGTGACCTCAGTATTTCTAAGATCCTGGCTTGGGCCCTGATAACCTCGAGCAACACTGCACAGTTTCAGACACACAACAAAGCATGATGCTGAAGTCAGCTTCCGATACGCAACATCCAATTCGAGGTGAAGGAGAAAGTTAAGGGAGACATACTTATAGATATTTAGCAGCGGATTCTCCATTTTTTCCCACAACTTACACTTTTGAAAGAGAGTTAAACATTGTAGAAAAAGCCTAATCGCTGTTTAAACCCACTTCAGATTGTGAAACTTTTATTTCACTTACGAAAACTGAAAAAAAATGAAAATTTTACTGCTTTTTTCCCCCTCCATTCAGATAACACTGGACCAGGTCCAGATCAATAACCACTATATTAAGACTTGTCTAGACTAGATTACCAAGGACTTCAGAGACTCATTAAAAACACACAGTTTCAGATTCGTGAAACCTTTATTCTATTTGTGAAAAGTGAAAAAGGGTGATTTCATTGATGTTGTGGCTAGAAGTGAAACAGTGGAGCTCTACATGGTCATAACCAATGAAATGGAGCAACAATCGTGCTGTGAGTTTCTCGCCGCAAGATCAGTGAAATCGTACCCTTTTTTCATATTTCACTAATAGAATACAGGTTTCACAAATCTGAAACTGTATTTTGTTGACACGTCTAAGTATAATGGTTTTTGATCTGGATCTAGTCTAATGTGGTCTGGGAGGAGGGGAAGCAGTGAAATTTCCCTTTTTCAGTTTTCATAAGCAAAATAAAGGTTTAGCAAATCTGAAAGTGGGTTTTAACTGCTTTTGCTACGATGTCTAACACGGTTTCACGAGTGTACGTTGAGGAAAAAAACGGAGAATCAGCCGCTAAATTTCATTATGTTTCCCTTAACGTTCCCTTTAACTCCAAATCAGAAACTGACTTCACTGTCGTCAACACAGCATGTACACATCCCCAAACAAACATCATGCCTCAGACAAACATTACTCATTCTTGACTACATGACACACAACAATATTTAGACTGTACTACGTGACATGGGTGCAGCCACAGACTACAAAATATGACCCATTCAACCTCAGACCTGACTCACATATTATGATAACTCGTGTAACCAAATCTGTATGAATTTAGTTGCGAGGGGCACTTATTGAGACAACTTACCCAGGAAATGGACTTCACGGTTGGTGAACTAACTTTATCTGGATTAAGATGCAATAACCACAACCTTATGTGTCAGGTTTCTCTCTATTTGCAGGGCTGCAGTAACGTGCAGGTGAGTTAAAAGGCTTTCACAACACGCTTGTTACCAAACAGCTTGTGTAACATCATGGTGCGGCGATTATGTCATTTGAAAATCTCGCGAGATCTACAGGCTTCCAACGCTCTTCATTTGTAATCAGGTATTTCTCTAAATGTTTTAACCGGAGTAGATGTTTTCATTATGTTCTCTAATAAATCATTGACGTATTTAAAAGGGAGCTTGTCCAGAAAACGCTAACACACAACATGAGAAGCAGTCTATCCCAATGCATGATGGGATATGTAGGCAATGTGGAAAATGGGCAAGGGTGCACATTTCTGTTACTTTTTTTTATTATTCATGAACATATGAAGGTAAAACACAAATAATAATTATAATTCAAATTAAAATATGTGAAGTAATATACAACATTTTACAAAAATGGTCCATTCAGTATTCTGCTTCAGTTACAAATCAGCCAGTCTGGAAACTTCTAATTTCTGACAATTATTACTATGGTGGTAGAAAAATACAGCTAAATATCAGTCAGTCCAAATAAATATGGAGCTATTCGCTTAAACTTTGAGACTACTATACTGATACAAAAAAATAATACTGTACAGGATGTAAGTATGGCAATTTTGGCAGTCTATCAGCATCATTTGTGTCCCGGCTCTTGATCAGAAATCGAGGTCTACGTTGGACTCTGCAGCTGAAATCCATTCTTCATTGTAGTGCATTCATCATAGTCTGGGCTTGTTTGAGCTCTGTAGAAATGCACAGAGAAACAGAATTACCATGACATAATTTTGTCTTATTGATGTGAAAAGGAATTGTGATTTAGCAAGATGCAGAACTCACCCGCAAGCAAAACTCTGAACTTGTCAGAAGAAACCGAAACAACAGTTGTCTCCATGGAGCCTGATTCTGCTCCTTGTGCCTGCAGTTTCAACTGAATCACTGGTTCATTGACCTCCCTCAGCTCACTAGAGCTTAAAGTGTAGTCTATACGCCAAGAAATAGCCTCCAAGTGTCCCACTGCAGTTTGTGTCAAAGCAGAATTGACAACACCATTAGTCAGCACCAAAGCCCCACAGAAGACGGCATTCATCATCACTATTTTGTCTTCCTCCTCGAAAAGGGGAAGAGGAACAGAAATACTTACATCTCAAGCTTGTCTCTCTTAGTTTGTCTTGCAGTGCAGAGTGCTTGTCTTCATATGATTTGCACAGCCCCATTGTGTGTTCTAAAAGAATGTTTAATTAAATGTCAAGTCAAGATTTATTAACAGTATATAATCACATTAAAGAGTCTTAACACACTAAAAACAATATTAGTGAAAGCAATAACACTACAGCATTAAAAGGTCGATACCAGAGTAAGGTTACAGCTATGCAGTACTTGAAAATTATAATGTCTAATAAATTAAGTGGATCTCTTCACATCCTAAAAGGCACATCTATGAAGAATCGCTTTGACTGCTTTATATAAGTGCACTATTTTTAAAGTGCTTTGAGACACAATGAACGACCCAACCTGACCTATCAGCATTGTTTACACTGCACGTTGTCTATGTACTCTCTAACCTTGTGCTGAGTACAATTTCGTTTCAGTAACACAATAGACAATTCAGTAAGATCCAATAATAACACAATAGGCTGTCATTTGGGACTTGTTTGTGTCTTGTAATGGGGTGGTTGTTACGATATGCCTCCTAGGACACATGTTCTTTGCACATGTTCATATTTTGTCTGTGTGTCCCACAAGCTCTAGTTAATGCAGAGATTTCCCTGAAATATTGCCAGTAGTTTAATAAATCTATCGGGTTATGTTTTTTCACCTTTGTCTCTCAACAACCAGTGTTATCCTTATTCTTGGTGCAAAATTAAATATGAAAGATATCTTTATATGTGTGACTACAGAATATTCAAAAGCCACATTTTTATACCAACCTTTAGGCAGACCAAGCTGCTGCAGCTCACTGGACAGAGATTCACTGTCGACGTCATGTTTTGCTGCACTGGAGAAAATGAAGCTAAGCACTGCAACACTGGCTTTGATGTCTCCACTCTCTGCAAGACCGAGTGATGCACATTATTTCAATAAAAAATGCATTGTGTAACAGTGTTATTTGTGTATTGAGCAAATGAGTCTGAATGAGAGTAAATAAATGCAATATCAGCAAGTACGTTTACTTCAAGGGGTGTGTATGGAGCAATTTTAAGGTATTTGTTATTTACTTGAGTTTTTATGCTTCTTTTTACTTCTACTTCACCACTTTCCAGATAAAATATCGTCTAGCACATTTTATTCCTCTACATTTATTTGACAGCTGTAGTTACTAGTGCAGATTAAGATTTCGCATGTAAACAGCTTATTAAAACCTGCTGCTTTGTTACAGATGAAACAACAGCAAGTAGCTAAAATCAGCTTCACCTTGACAAACTACAACAGTAAAATGCTGCTTATCTTTAAACATTTAAATGCAGAACTGTTACTTGTAATAAGGCATGTTTACAATCTAGTTTTATTTCCATTAAAGATGTGAATACTTATTTTTAATCTCTCTGCAACAGCAGGAGGGAGACTTACCAAATTTTGCATCTGCAGTAAGCTTTGCAACCTTGTCATACTAAAACAAAATAGAGAAGAAAATACAGATTATTGAGTGAAATGTATAGGGAACAGATGATTATTATGTATATTATTATATATGGAGCTATAAACACTCACATCAATACCCTCCCCGAGCAAATCTTTCAGCACTTGAGCACAAAGGAGTTTCATTTTAACACTTGACTGTTATAAGGAAGAGGACAAGCGAATTAGTATCAAACAAACTATAATCTGACGTAGCCAAACTAATGTGAAGACCTTTATAATTACTCACAATTTTCGCTAAAGTGCTAATTTCAGCAAGCACCCAGTCAGGGCAGTCCAGATCTCCACAGAAACGGAACCGCTACAAGACACAAGACATCACATAAGTGTTTTTATAGTGCAGTTAAAACTAAAACTAGAGTTTTAGTGGAACGTTAGCATTCACATTAGCTATCAACCAATGCAGGCTACTAGCTCAGCCTACGAGCTACCCAAAAACTGGATTTAACATCGATAGAGTTAAAAGGAAATGATCACTTCATACATTTAAAAGCCAATACAATGTCTACGAAGTTAACTAGATTATAACTAAGCAAACTAGTGTAAAATAATAAGGTTTTTAGACATGTTTACCATGGCTGTCAGTCAGCTGAGCTGTAGCAGAGAAGAGGTGACCAGGAAGAAGTCTGCGTCCTGGCATCTGATTGGACGACGGGGCGTGTTCTTGGCAACATGGAGCAGATTGTTATTAAATCGTTATTATCTCATGTTTGTGTGTCCACCTCCGCCTCTTTCTTATGCATTAAAACACACCCGCGGCGAGGCGAGACCATATTGAATGTGTGTTTTATTGTTTGGTTGACTCACCACAGCCTGCTGTGTGTAGGTACTTTTACTTACACTGACTTTAACTATTTATTGCATCCTCCTATTTGGCTTCTATTTGAGCCTTTTTGCTGTTGTTTAATTAAAGGAGAGAAGACTATTTTTAATGCATTGTAAATAAAACCTTTTTGGCATAGAGGTCTAAGGCTCCAGTTTATTCTGGGTCTTACACTGAGTATTAATCTGAATTTGTTGGTTAGCATAGTTTAGCTGACAGAAGGCAGTTTATATTAATCATTTGACCTGCAGCCTTGTGTTGGAATAGGGATACTGACAAGGTAGAGAGATAGAGGGGAAGCCTATAGGGGGGAAAAAGTCAGAAAAACTTAATCAGCTTGGTCAGATGGCCAGATTAAATGCAGAGGGGCCACGGGGCAAAAATGTGTTGTTGGGCCTCCATTGATCTCCAAAATATGTGGCAGCTTCCTTATTTCCCTGGATACCACACAATGCTGGATTAATGCTACCTCAACTCAGGTTTTCTGAGTGTAAAGTATTTAGAAGCAATTTGATACAACACAAGTTTGGTTAGGGATATGCAATATATGAGTACAGTGTAAACTAACTAAACCATGTGGTGGAGACAGATGTCCCCAACAGTTTGCTTTGTATTGCTCTTTATGCACAGTAAACTGATTCACATTGAACTCTACCAGCTTCAAGTGTATTTTTTGAGTCTTTCTCTTATAAGTTTTATGCTAAGTTGTGGGTGACCTGAAGATTTATTGGCCCATTTGAAGATTTTACCACAACAACTAATATAGCCTACTTTAAGGTCCTAAAATTAGATTTTGATGAAGGGTCAGGCACCACAAGAGTAATGTACTATAGTGATGCAAATTCCCCCCAAAAATTTCAATTTATCAAATCACACATGACTGACTGATTTGCATTTGGGGTCATGTGGCATCTGTGGCTCTGGACCATGTTCCAGCTTTGCCTGTTAGGTAATCCAGCCTTGCCCCAGACAGTCAAGCCGCTCAGGACCTTACAGCAGTTAGTTAAGGTAGTTAACAGAATTTATAGATGAGTGATTTGTATAGAGGATTCATTTTGTAACCTCCACGTGGGTTTATGTGTGAAAACACTGTTGAAATCCAATATCTTGTGATGTAAACTGGAGAGGAGGACACACATTATGATTTAAGTATTAAATATCAATATCAGATCTATTCTTGATCACACCTGCATGGTTCATCTCCCAATCCCATCCAAAAAAAATATGTTGGCTAATCTAAGGCTTTAAGGATTTGTTGTGAGGAAAACCTGTCAAAAACAAGGACAAGTGAGATTTAGTGGGTGCTCTCCAATATACAAAGAGATCCAGGAGGATATGAAAACTGATCCTGATATTTATATGTACTTATCGGAAAACTCTCAAAGGGGAAGTAACATAAATAAAGGAAATACATTAGGGTGGAAATCTATACAGATCCAGTAAACAGAGTCTGGGTCTCAAATCCAGGCACCACATTCGTTCTACAGGTCTTGTAAACAAATTCTTAAAGTAATGACACGGAGGACTTTTTTAGGAATGAACAGGAAGAACCAACAAAAATTAATCAGACTCTACCTTTGTTTCCTGTTATGACTCAAGTGGACACGGGATGTGGGGTGTGGAGTAGCGTCAGTGGTGATGGTGGTGTAAGATGTGTGTCTGAATGTCATATGGTAATAGAAAGTAAAACCTAACAAAACTACAGCAACATGACAAAACCATAACCAGTAATTGTAGGGGAGAGCGAAGAGCTGCCTCAGCTAACCTGGCCCCACTGTTGGGTCCTCAGGTGTGACCAGTTGCCCTAATGAGCATCTGCAGAAACAGAGCAGACAAGTAAATCCCAAATCCAAACACAGATGACACCAGGGGTTGTTACACAAGGGTACAATCAGATCTGATTTCATCCGTAAATAAGTCTCATCAAGATGTTTGATGCCTTTGCTATGGTTCTTGTAGTTGTATATTTGCATTTAAATGAATGACAGATTTTGGTTTCTTTTATCTGTCATGTTTCTCATTGTGTTTTTACCCGTTGCAGCTTTGCATACATGATTTTTTGACAGTGCTGTTACAATTCTCATGAACAATTAGCAATTCGAAATCAAGCCCTACAATCTAACATCATATAGTCCACGCAGGAAATGTAAATATATTTATATGGAGGTGCTTTTTAAAATAATTTATTCACTGCTATATTTTATATGTAGCGATTGAATATAAAATGAAGTGAAAATGAAATAATGTGTATCCCATTTTTGTTTGCATTGGGACCGTTGCGCACTACATTTCAAATCATACAGAGGCGACGCTGTACGTCCGCCGGTGCTGTCAAGTTGCTGATCTCATTTTGTCTCAACTAATCACATTTTTCCTAACTGCAGTGCGAAAATGGCTGAGGACTAGACTAACTACTCGCACCAGCTGTGATCGGAGACACATCCAATGTGTATAAGAGGAAAAGATGTGTAAGAGCTTCTCACGATAATATCGCCAGTTGACAAGGTGGAGGAGGAGGAGGAGGAGGAGGAGGAGCTTTTAGTACATCTCGTCAAAGCGCGGAGATAGACTGCTGAACAGTACAGAACATGATAACCAGCAAAGGGTCAATATGAGGCTTCTGCTCATTTTTATGTGGTTTGCTGGGGATTTTCAATTAAGTCTTAGTGCTGGATTAAAAGACACGCCAACTCTTGGATCTACAAATTCACCCAGACTTCTGACCACAGGTAACGTTACCTCTTCCTCATCAATGTGACTCACTGAAAATGATTTTGCCATGTATCGAACCAATGTAGATATTGTCAAATGTAGCAAAAACTGTAAGAGTTAATCTGCTCACATCCTTTTAAGTCCGCTCAGATCCAATTCATTTTAGATGATCCAGGCTTGGACAACTTTACTCTCCAAAGAACATGTTCAGACCATATTGATCTACATTTTCTATTGGTGCACAATGTTATTGAAGTAGTTCAGTCTGATCCTCATTAACATCCTTGCAGGTCTATGTACTGGTTTTGTGCCAGTCACTGAAGTTAAACTGACCCCTTTTCCCCCTCAGATATAATCAGTGGTGGATTTGAATACCCAGTCTATCAGAATCACAGTGTTTTCTTCTATCATGAGGACTCTGGTGAGATGTATGTTGGAGGGACTGATTTTGTATTAAAAATTGACGTGGATGGCCACACAAATAACCATATCATAGAGGTGAGTGACAACAGTTTTGTTTATTTTATCATCTTAAGTGACATGTACTTGATATCCCTGTCTGTAGGTTATGTTCTTCAGCAAGTTGTCTCAGTATTTATTGATGTGCTCCCAAATCTGTTTTTGTGTGGATTAAGAGTGTGATGCAGCTGGACTCATATTTAGATGCTGTACTGTAACAGATGGCTGTCACACGACCCATTGTGTAAGACACAATGTGTAGTATCACCCACTGCCACAGACAGCTAGCTTCAAGTCAAGAGCAGCTGATTAACTGCTGGTTGTGAGCACACACAGACACAAACAGAACCAATAGCATATAAAATACTAAAGTTTCAAAAAATAAAATAAAATAAATAAATGCAGAAATTTAAGATAATGCTGCTATCTACAGTCAAACCACTTTTGTTAATCCTTCCTTTGGGAATCAATGAGGAAAGGGTTAATGATTGTTGTTTGTTTCCAAAAAAGTAAGGGAAAAAAGCCTAACAGTCGAAATTATTTAGGTATGAGGCGTAATCTCAAGTAAGTGATAAAAAGAGCAAGATTCCTTGAAGGCTAGGTCAGTGATAAGAGCTGTATGATGTTGTATTTAGGTACTAATCTGTCTACCGATTGATGTCCAATTGCAGAAATTTGACCTGCGTACCACAGGGCAAGAGCAGTGCCAAGAGGTTAGTGACTGAGGTTGATGATTTATGTGATCAGAAATGACTGCTCATCAAGTGTGTGAAATAATGGATTTTTAAAATGAATTCAAATACATGTGTGATGAATTTGTAAAAACTGCCCCTCTGTGTTGTACAGGGCCCGTGTGAAAAGGTCATAACTGTCATTGAGAAGTTTCAGGACAGCCTGTTTGTCTGTGGGACAAATGGACAGCACCCACAGTGCTGGAAGCTTGTGAGTTTTTGTATACACCACATCTTTCTGCTTCAGTTTTAGTAGCTAGTTCATTTTATTGGCAACAGCAGGGGCAAAGCTTATTAAAGATTAAAGGGAGATGCTTGATCAAGTAACAGGTGCGCCCTGTCTGTAATTCAAGCTGGGTATTAAATAGCTGGTGTGGTTTTCTTGTTTTGTGATTCTGTGTGTTTCCATTAATGTTTTTTTTTGTTTGTTTTTTACAAATAATTAATCACAATATTATGTTGATTTTCTGATTTTTGTGTTTTTACAGTTCTCTTCAGTGAACAATCAGCCTAATCAAATAGTATACAGCTATGAGGGAAGGGGCATTTCTCCATTCATTTACACACAGAACTCGCTGTCCCTCGCCATAGGTGAATATAGCTTCTTGTTATGACTTCATAAACAGTGTTTTCAAAGGTTTAAAAACGTGACTCTTGTGAATTGCAGACTTATGTAACCATATGAGGTCACATGTGATAGCAGAGTTGGCAAGACATCGCATTTTCACAGATATAACCCACTCAATAACGGAACATCTTTGCTATGTGTCTTTTCATGTGATGTGTCTGCTATTTTTAGAGGAGGACCTATATGCAGCAGCGCCGTTGGATGCTGATGGGAGTGCATTACAATTCAGAAGGAAAGCTGGAAGTAGAACTAATGTCTGGATGTATGACAATTGGGTCTCAGGTGAGAGTCCTACTAAATAGTGAATATTATCCTATACACATCAAATGGCCTCTTCTAAGATAGGAGTGCTTGGACAGGAAAATTTAAATTCAAGAAAATGTATAAATAGATATAGATAAATAGATGTTATTGTTGATCACAGTTGCAATTTAAGTGCCTGTTTAGTCTCATTTAATCTGAATCAATCATGGCAGTTAAGAGACTTCCCCACATTTACTATGACTCATATTATGATGTTTATTCTTCATTGTAGTAATATTTTAGTTTGGCTTCTCCATGCCAAGCATTGTGGTCATATATGGTCTGACAGGAACCACACAAACAATGGGACAATCTGTGAAGTGGTTTGGTGAATGTCTCCTCCTACAGAGCCCACGTTCATTTCTGCGTCGTGGGTGAGGCGGAAGGAAGACGCCGACAATGAAAAAATATACATCTTTTTCCGTGAAAAGAACTCAGCCCACAATCCAGAGGCTGAACCTTGGATTTCCAGAGTGGCCAGAGTTTGTAAGGTATGCTGGAGGGATTGACCCAGTGGAGCTCTCATTTTACTAGTTTTACTACTT
The DNA here is from genome assembly GCA_029490765.1 of Euthynnus affinis. NCBI lineage: Eukaryota > Metazoa > Chordata > Actinopteri > Scombriformes > Scombridae > Euthynnus > Euthynnus affinis. Next base: position 16,989,544 of record CM055844.1, on the reverse strand, counting down.
CATTTTACTACTAAATTCCCCTAAACCTCTTCAGTAGTCAAGCTTACAGCAATCCAAATCATATTAAAGTAACATGAAATGTAGATTCTACTCAGATGGAGTCCTGTTGGTCAATTATATGAAAAAATAATTCATATTCATTCTAATATCAAAATGAACTCATATCTGAGAAGTTGTCATATTGCTTCATATTACTCAGCCAAACCAGTCAGAGGGCAAGGCAATAAGGATGTAAGTATGAGTCAGGGGATCACTTTGATTAGTGCAGTCAAAATATAGGGGTGGTTTAGAGTTCAAAAATTCCTTATGTATCTTGTACTGGCCTTTAATGCAGCCCCTCATTTCAGCCTCTGTCTGAAAAAGGCAGTTTTAGCTCCTCTCATGCTAACCAATCAGAGCAGCACTCCCTCGCGATGATTGGTTAGCTCCTGTACGCTGCCCCTCAGCAGATTTCCACTGCCTCCAGATGCTGCATAAACAATCAATAGCAGTTGAATTTTCCTGGTCTATATTTGAAATATAAGATTCTCAAATACATTCATGCATGTCCGAGCTTGAATCTGATCCGAAAAATGTGAACAACTCATTTTTAAGGTAGACATCAACATTATACCAGTATATAAATGACAGAAAATTACAAAGAGCATGTTATTGTCCCCTTTAAAAACAATCTCACTTCAAGGTCCATTCAGTGGCTGTCCTGGAGCTTTCAATCCTATCTCATGATTTTCATTAACAGATGAAGTTTGCCCAGATGTCCTAGAAATGTAGATGTTCAAATTTCCATTTGCTGATGAAGATCATGTACCACCGAAGCACTATTAAATGGACCAGGAGGTGAATTGTTTTTTCCGAGGTCAATAACACAATGATGCCTTTATGAATAGAGGCAGAGAAACCTAACAAACTCCACACTTTCATTAGATTTATAAACATTTGTGTTTATTGCATGACATTCTCTCAGACCGTTGCTTTCTATTAGAATAAACAGAAATTGAATTGTGGCATCAAAATATAGCTTTCAGCATAAGAGACTCTCTATGAGACATATCTGCTTTGTATGAAGCACCTGCCATGACACTTCCTTGATTTGTGAGATAAAAAAAGATGAAACACCACCATCAGCCAAACCTGTGTTCATTGATGTTGACGTCAATCTCTGCTTCTTCCTGGAACAACTGTTAAGTATAGCTACTGTTTACAGTTTTGCCAGTGGAGTTTGTGACACATTGGACTGGCGGTCGTCATGGATAATATGATAATCTCTTTGGAAATTAATTATTTGCTTGTACAGTGCTAAATAAAAAAAGACAGACAGATGAGCAACCTGGATGATGTCTTGTGTGAATACAATGCCGGCCTTTGACAAAAGTGTATTTATAGTTAAATTATGAACCATCTGGTACAGGGAGGTACCATGAAGGCCAACAGGACGAGCCTCCTCCTCCTTGGTCACTAATCTTTCTGATTATTCTGGAGAAATACAGTCTTTCTGACACCCTTGTTATTTCACATCTGTGCAAACATGACTTGCCCTAAGCGGTGAAGCAATTTGTTTCAGATATCACAGTCTATGTAATAACAGTCCTATCAAATAACCCTTAGCTGGCGAATGTCAGTTTGAATGAAAAATGAAAGAGCGTCTCCCAGATGTAATCGGTTCGTATCATTTTGCAGGTTGATGAAGGTGGATCAAAGAGATTCTTCCAGAACATGTGGACATCTTTTCTAAAGGCCCGTCTCGTCTGTGGGTATCCAGAGGTGTCACTGTATTTCAACCGTCTGCAAGATATTTATGTGATGCATGCCGAGGACTGGCATGAAACAAGAATCTATGCTCTCTTTACAAGCAGCTGGTGAGACACTTTCCCTTCCGTTATTATCTGCAACTAAGCAACAATGTAAGTGACACATTGGTGCAGAATGAAAGCTCAGCATTTCAAAATGTGCTTGCACGTGTAGACAAAAGTAACCCTGACTTGAGGGTTTTGATCAACGCAGTGTATTGTAGACTTTGTTTTCATATGAATAACAAACACCAAGGGGAGTGGGTTATCTTGTTTGATGAGGAAAATATAAATAAATAACAGACTAAATCTAAATCAGCTCCTGACATCATCTGTTAACTTATTTTTTAACTCTGTCTCCTATAAATTGTGTACATATACTTCTAAACTGCAAAGGAATAAAACATAATCCCACTGTCAACTTAATTAAAAAAAGATGAAAGACAATTTTCAGTCTGGGAAGTAACTAAATTCTTGCATGGCTTATGACGAAACCTACCAAAAGGGCTTAACTGTCTTGGGAGGTTCCACCCATAACCCTCATAATAATATATTCCCAACAGACAGAGAGATAATAGACTGACATAACTCAGCCACTCCCATGGTAACTAATGCATGTCTTGGCATCTATGCTAACTTAAGTCATCTTATTTCTTTTATAGGAACTCGACAGCAGTTTGCATCTATTCTGTAAAAACAATTGAAGAAGTATTTGAGAATTCATCCTTCAAAGGCTATGATAAAGAAATTCCTAAACCAAGGCCAGGAATGGTAAGAATTTGTTGCTATGTTGCTTTGCAGAGACATACAACTCCCTCTTAGGCTTCTATTTTTTTTTCCAATAAATTCCTATTTAAGTTCACTCACATGTTCCTGAGTTGGATTGTGGGTTTAAAAAAACAAAGGGATGTTATATAAAGGGATTGAAATGTGGAAAATGTGTGTCTGCATCACTTATCCTCATCAAGAGTGGTTCACTGTTTCCATTTGTATATTCAGAGATGTTGCTTTTTCACATGAAGTTTATTTGAGATCAAATCTGTAGATGTAGAACTAAAGGAACCCACAGATCAAATTTTCTAAATATCATCTCACCGTAATAAATAGTTCAGCAATCTATCGAGTGACCTGAGTCATTTATTTTCCTTAAATGGGGTGGAGTAGTTGCTATGTTTTCTGAAGAAAATCATTCCATGCCTTTCAGGGTAGCTTGAGGGGAGATGTTTGTCTCTGACTTGTTTTTATACAACTTTGGATACTTAAAGTTTTGTATATCCAAGCATGTTAGTGTAGTTTAGCCTGAGTGTCCTTTTGAAGATCCTGTAAGCAGGTTTAGGGTTAAGGTTTCAGTTCTGTTCTGTAATTTATTACTTCTGTGACCTTGCTGTTATCCCCACCCTATAACTATATCCTTCCTGCACGCCATATCACACTAGCAATCGTTTATTCAACGCATCCCCATTTCCTTTGACATGTGAACTACTTTCAAATGAAAATTAATGTGTCCTTATATCTTTCAGTGTGTAAAAAACAGCAAGAGCCTGCCACTGGCCACTATCAATATGGTGAAGGATTATCCAGAAATGAGTGATTGGGTCCACTCGGTGCACTATAAAGCTCCATTTTATGTAAGCAGCAACAACTACACCAAGATAGCTGTGGACAGAGTCCGGGCTGCAGACCAGCACTTGTATAACATTCTGCTTTTAGCCACCGGTATGTCCTGTTTGGGAAAAATGACACTGTTGACATATAGATCATCCTCTGTGCTTTCTTTTGCTATTTGTGCCTTCCCTCTTTCAGTGGTGATGTACTTATGCCTCCAGCTGGAGGCATTATATTTTTGGGTTGTCCCCCCCTCTGCTTGTCCTTCCATGCTGCAGGAAATTTCTTTTCTTTTTTCAAGGATGAACTGATTTGATTTTGGTGGTCAAAGGTCAAGGTCACTGTGATCTCACAAAACACTAATCTTGGGTGCCCACCTTGAGACAGTAGTGATTGTATAGATCTTGTGTGCTGCCCGGTTGAAGATGTCTGTGAAGCATCCAATAATTTACAGCTTCTTTGCAACAACATCTCTATCTGAAGCTTTGTCCTCTGTCATGGCTACAACTTTGTTTTCTTTTGGAATCAGCTTTATTGGCCAAACATGTGAACGCATACAAGGAAAATACACATAATACCTTTTTTATTAAATTCCTTCAAAGTCTTCACTACAAATATTGAGTCTGGACAAACATGAATGCAAATTGCAACTTGACCGGTTGGCGGAGGCATACAACTGCTTGATAGTATTTCCAGTATATTCCTGTTTCCTTTTTAATTTGGCTTGTGGTCTTTTATCTCTTTGAAAGAACAATGAGCTAAAAATATCTAGTCTGCTATATCATCCCACAAATAACATGGTCTCAAATTGCTGTTGTCCGTTCCAACAGATTCTGGGAAGATACACAAAGTCTTAGAAGCTGACTCTGAACCTTTCATCATCTCTGAAACACAACTCTCCAGTCTCTCAACTGTACAATCAATGAAACTTGACTCCAAAAAGGTACATCTCATTTAAAATGCTATTTCTAAATCTTACACATCATGTAGTGTTGTGTTTTTGTCAGCCACTGCTCCTAAGTGAAAATTGACTTTTTACATTTAAAGATGCACTAAACAGATGCCTAATGCCTACAGAGAAATAACACACGACTTTCCCCTCTGCGCTACAGATTTTAATCTCACAGTTTTGATTTTACAGCCCTCAACTTGACTATTTTAGTTCAGTCTCACATTAACCTCTCATTAACCTTGTGTCCATTTAAAACTGTGAAAACTAGTTAAAGCACTGTATAGTTAATGACTAGCTGGTGAACATAGTTGAGTTCTCCCTCAGGAGTTGGTGGAGACCAAAACAGAGCTAAAAAGAGAATATATATGGTGCCTACATGCATCAGGTGGCTAGAAACATGACTGAATGCTAGTATAGCTCCATGATGTGTAACTGTGGCAATTGTTTGCTACCACGTATAACAACTTCTTGAGATGTTAAGTAAATGTAATGTTAACAGCTTGTTACATTTCATTTAAGAGGCCAAAAAAACCCCACCAATTAATGTAGGCTTAAAGTGAAATGATATTCTTGTCTTTCTTTGCTCAGAAAAAATTAGTTGTGGGCTTTTCAGAGAAGATCTCAATCATGGACCTCCAGAATTGTCAAGAGTACAACAAATCTTGTGCAGATTGCGTTCTGGCCCGGGACCCGTACTGTGCCTGGACTAGTTCAGGATGTACCCCGACTGTCCCGTAAGTGCGGACAGTACTGAACACAAGGCTTTCCACTTAACATATTAGAGTCAACAATATTGAAATAGCTAATCTCTGCATGTTCTGGCACTGTACTGCCAAAGATAAGTAGAAATATTTAAGCAAAGATAAGAAAAAAATGAGTCACAGTTTTCAGGTCACTCATTCCTCACAAAAAATTGTTTTTGTTAATGTTCACAGTGGGGGAATTCAGAATATTGTTGATGGGCAAAAAAGTGTGTGCTCTACATCAGTAGAAGGTAAGAAATTATGAGACTGTTATCATTCATATTTCACACTAACAAAATGTTCAAAAAAGTTTTGGTCTCACCTGTATTTTGATCTTCTTTTTTTTCTTCAAGAACACAAGCAAGGAAACCGGACCAAACGGGCTATTGTTTCACCATTAACAGTGGATTTTACAGCTTCTCACTCAGTCCCCCTGGGTGTCCCTTTCTATCTGTCATGTCCTATTCATTCTTACCATGCTGTCTACACCTGGGAGCACAACGGCCAGAGTAGCCTTTGTCTGCAAATGCATTCTAACTGCCTGCACCTCATCCCTGCCATGGCAGAAGAGAACTATGGCAGTTATGAGTGTGTTTCCAAAGAAAAAGACTACACCAAAGTGGTGAAAAAATATGATCTTACAAAGCAAATAATCCCACATCCAAAGAAAAACATTGTTGCAACCGATATCCCTAAGAACAACAATAATGCATCAGCTCTTGTGCCACAGATAGTATGGATCAGACTTGGACTTTTTGTAGCAGTGTTGGGGGTTTTCAAATAGAGGATGAACAAATAACTACGTGCACCTTACACTCCATTCTCTTTGTAAAGCTTCCTGTGTGTTTAAAATTCCAGCGACACAATGTCCTTTCTATTTCCAGACCAGGATGCAGGCAGCACTATCAACAACACCATCGACTGCAGCTCCACAATTCAAACAGCAACGCTTCCACAGTGAAATATTTCTTATTTGTGCAAGTGGTTACATAGTTGTGTTTGGTATTCAGTTCTGTGGGAACACACTGTTGGCACGTGTGTTTTTAAAAAGAATAGAATAGAATACCTTTATTTTCATAGCACATAGTCATACAATGAAATTTGCTGTGCAGCTCCTGAAAACAGTTCACACATTCATCCATACGTACGCATCCTGTCATTGCAGGCAAGCGACAACAAAGCAGTTGGTGTGATGAAGAGAGAAAGCAAGAATGCTGGTCAGCAGCAGGGCACAGCGTTACTTAATTGAGAGGCTTAATGCTGCCTGGTGTATGTTTGGATCAGCTGCACAAACAACAACAACAGGGTTTCATTAAATGAGACTTCATTGGGACAAGGCAATAAAGAGAAGAAACCGAAAGTAATCTGAAGGGAATTCCTTGTGTTTCAGGCTGTATATGGTCTCTGGTCCGGAAGCCACAGGTATACAGTTGAGGTGGTATAGTGGTGAGGCATGCACATGTTGAAGACAGCTGTTTTTCAGGTCAGGAAAATGTAAAATACCTGTTCACTCCAGTCCACTGATGATATCATTTGTATCAGATTGTTTAGGGAAGGGTGGTGGCAGCCAGAGACCCCCCACTAAATTTCTCTGTTATGTTTAACCTCCACCTCCCACTGTCATAACAGCGGTCAGCGGTCAGGAAGTACAGACAGTGTCTAACATTTTTAAAATTAGACACCTTGTTTAATTTATAGATCCATTTTGACCAAAAAAAGGTAATGTTTTAAAATATTTTGTATTGAGACTACATGACAACCTGTATGTTTAGCAATACTGAGCAATATTAGAATGCAGATTGCACTTTAAGTAGAACAGATTTTAGATGGTTGTTAGAGGTTTTGACTGCATAGACAGGGTGTGCACACATCCGTCACTGAAGAGCTATTTTTTTTAATCAGTTATTTATATTTAAGGTATTTTATTTGAATGTTTTAACTCACTAAGCTGAATATATTTATTATGTAGATTTTATTTTGGTACGTTCTTAACATTTATTTTATTGTTTATTCTTTCTTGTTGCATATTGAATTTTTTGGTATTTGTATGCAATATGTGTAAACGTCTGTATATTTTTTATATACCCACTGCTCTTTTACGTCAATATCACTGATTTCCTAACCACTGAAATAAAAAAAACTTATGGAGTTGAAAACCACTTGTGATTGAATCCAAGAAAGTAATTTATTTATCTTAGTAGGTCATGTCCTCATCAGACATGGCACCCTGTAAACCACGTGCAGTCTCATCAGAGTACAGACAACTGTGTAAGGATCTTTAGCTTAATCTGTTTTATTCCTGGATGTGAAATCTCAACTCTTCTAAGTGAGCACAACATGTTCCCATGAGGAGAGGAAATGTCAGCAAAAGACTATCTCTGGCAATCACTCCATTACCACTTGGGTGGAAATCTTGCATTCTTGTGTATTTCTTTCAGATTTACTATTTAAAAGCTCTGTTAGAATCCCTCTGTGCATGATATTTTGTTCATTTTAGATCCAAGATGAACATCAGGATTACACATCTGTAGCACCTTGGATTCTTATTTCCATTTTCACATATTGATAAACTCTGCCACCTGTTACAAAGTGATCTGCTGTGATTTGTGGTGTTATTGAAGCACCATGAACATAATTAACCCTCATACCAAACCCTCTCCTTCCCTGTTTGAGCCAATCATTCTCTATTTAGGAAAATATTGTCTTAAAACATAACATAGTCACAGTCTTCTTTCCATCCACAGGTTCCACCTAATAGTACGCACCCTTTAATTTTGTCAGTTGTTTTCATCTGAATCCTCAGAGATTTCAACACAGACTTTTGACAGTTGAGAAAGAGGCATGTATGCTTATAAACACGTTTTCGTTACCCAGCAGTGTAGTATACATCATGACTGCAGCTGACACACCTACTGTAAATGTGTCTTGCTGTCCGGTCACAATAATGAAGATCATGAGCTCTGGTTAAGCCTTAGCTGACTGGACTCCTGACCTAACAGCTCAGCTCCTGCAGTGATTAAGCGTCTACCTGGCTCAATACTGTTTGCTGCTGAGATGTTATTCATAGTTAAGGTGATATAAAATGTGTTTTCATGGATGAGTGTGATATATTGTGTGTAGTTTCTACATGAGTTATTGCCTGAACCACACTTTGTAATTAAATTCAAGCCCTCCCTGCTTTTGCATAAAACTAAAAATATGTTAATGGTTTCATGACAGCCTTGTAATTGGCTTTGTACTTCTATAGCTCAGTGTCACTGATAGGATTTCCCTCACGACTACTTTAAGAAGTGCTCTCAGTATCCCCATATCTTCACTGTCAACTCTACCTAGTCTGCAGTCTAAACTGTGATATGATGTCCTGTGAGCTTGTGGTTTCTATGCTGTGTTTATATGAGTGCAAGTGGACCTTGATCCTTAAGGGACTGCGCAGTTCCATGTTTTCCTGTTTTCCAGTTTTCCTGTTGTGCTTTGTTGACAGGAAAGTCTAATGAAAGGAGACCAAAGTAACGGAAACTCTGGAACAAAAAAACACCCCACAAATCTCGTTGTTTTTAATGCAAGGAAACCGACGGCAAAAACCAAAACCAATCTTCTACAGATTGTCAACACCTCCTACCACAGGCCCCGAAAACTGCTGTCATCAAGCCACTCTTCAAAAAGAACAATCTAGACACTTTACTAATGCAAACTCCTGTTTTTAAGTAATATCATAGAAAAAGCTGGTTTCTTCCAATCAGGCCACACCACAGCACTGAGACTTGTTAAGGTGACATTCACTTGAACACAGACAGTGGCAGAATTTCAGTATTAGTATTACTGGATCTCAGTGCTGCATTTGACACAGTTGACCGCAACATATTACTTGACAGATGGAAAGCTGGGTGGGACTTTTTGGCTCAGTACTCAACTGGTTTGAATCCTACTTAAAGGACAGGGACTCAATTCTGGGGCCTCTTCTGTTCAGCATCTACATATTCCCACTGGCCCAGATTATGGATAACAAAAAATACCACAGTTAAGCAGACAAAACACAAATTTACATAACCAGGGGACTATGGTCCAATACAAGCACTGAGTACGTGCATTCAGTGACTGGATATGCCAGAATCTTCTTCAATTAAAGGAAGAACAATTTAAAGTCAGCTCTCATCTTCAATCAATAATGTTAAAAACCATAAACCGAGCTAGAAATCTTGGTGTAGTCAAGACCTGAATTTCAACAGCCAGATTAAGACAATTACAAAGTCAGCCTACTATCACCTGAAGAATATATCAAGAATTAAAGGACTTATGTCTCAGCAGGATTTGGAAAAACTTGTCTATACATTTAACTTCAGTAGACTTGACCACGTAACGCTGGCTTCACAGGTCTCGATCAGACAGCTGCGGCTGATTCAGCTCAAGTCCTAACTAAGACTAAGAAAGTCATCACTTTTATCACTCCAGTTATCAGATCTTTACACTAGCCTCCTGTAAAAGAACTGATTTTAAAATTCTACTGTTGGTATATAAAGCACTGAATAGTTAAGGGACAAAATACATTTCTGATCTGCTGCTACATTATGAACCATCCAGACCTGTCAGGTCATCTGGGACAGGTCTGCTTTCTGTCACCAGAGTCAAATCTAAACAAACTGCAGGTCTACTGCAAATCACAGCTGTAGACTTTTCTGTTTGCAGCTTCCTTTTATTAAACCAAATTTGAGGGTTAATATCTTACACTACACTGTAACTTTTATTCTCCTGTGTTATCTGTCTTATTCTATTTTAGCTTCTTTTTATTTCAAGTTTAACACTTTTTAATTGTTTAAATATCTTTTTACATGACTTGTGTTGCTTTTATATTCTGTCTTGATGCATTTTATGCTTTATGTAAAGCACTTTGAATTGCCTTGTTGTTGAAATGTGCTATACAAATAAACTTGCTTTGCCTTGCCTTACAGTACAGGTTTGCGTTGAGTGCAAGAATGATACAAATTATGTCTGTAATTGCAGACTTTTGACAGCAGAGGTCACTGCAATATAATAGAACAGACACATTTAGGCCCTAACATTTATTTATTTATCTCTATCTATTAGTATATTTGTCAGGGATGAAAAAACCCCATTGTAACAGGTTAATATAATTTCAGGTTAATAATATGAAGCAGGTGTATTGCATATAGGATTTCTAGGCAAGATTAATTTGTGACTCATGTCACTAATTAGACTTTGTCTACTTAAAAATAGTCATAACATATCATTAGTAGAAATACATTAGTTAAATAGAGCTCATAATAAATATTGACATTCTCAGTAACAACAGTATTAACATCACATAACAATCAATTTACATGTGTTGCATATGTGTGCACATGTGTATGTTCCCTAATTCATGGCAATGATGTGTTTATGTTTGTTTATCTGTATGCATCTGTTCCTCTATCAATGTGTAGATGTCCATGTGCATGGGTGCATGCATTAGTGCATGATCGTTGTTCATTGATGGCAGGTTTGGTTTTCTCTCAGCCAGTGCTTCACCTTTTCATTAAACGTTTTCAGATCAGTTTGTATTTTTATTTCTGTTCGTAGGGCGATTAATCATGTATCTCTTTTACTAAAAGTCTGACTGACTGAAAGTAGTTTTGTGCTTTGTCATCCTGCAGTTGCCATTTGCTGATCCTCTAGTGGCAATTCTACTGGTGTTTATTTTTGTTACAAATGGATAAAGTAAAGGCCACAAGCCCGGTTTGCTTGTGGCCTGGATCTGGCAAACAGGGGTGGACTGCCCAAATGCTATCATTCCATGCAGTATGTGGGCCATATGAATGTGAGCCAGTTCTTGGGCGGCTGCAGGTCAGGAGGTAGAGGAGGTTGTCCAGTAACTGGAAGATTGGTGGTTCAATTCCTGGCTCCTCCAGTCCATGTGTGGATATGTTCTTGGCTAAGATACTTAACCCCAAGTTGCTTCTAATCAGTGTGTTAACAACTAGATTTCCTCTGATGGGCAGGTGAATGTGATTTGTAGTGTAAAAGTGCTTTGAGTGGTCAGAGGACTACAAAGATGTTATACTGGAAAACAGGAGTGGACTGCCCAAGTGCCATTATTCTACTTGATATGTGGGCCGGAAGAGGATACATACACACATAGTCATATTGCACTGACTTACATTCCTAACCCTAAACATAGCAACTACTTGCTTAACCCTAACCCTTGCCTTAACTTAAACCAAGTCTTCAGCCCAATATCATATGATTTAGCCTATTCATGGATACTTTCTGTCACCACAAGGTGTGTGTGTGCAACCACAACATGAGTAATACCTTAGTTACCACACACACACACACACACACACACACACACACACACACACACACACACACACACACCACAGACAGACAGGCAAACAGACAGACAGACAGAGAGAGAGAGAGAGAGAGAGAGAGAGAGGAGTAAATAAAATAAAAATAAGACTACCTATAGTAAAAATATTAACTACATGAAAATTAAGAACAAAAGCCACGTGAAAGGCAGAGTTTGTGTGTTTACATTCATTTTATTTACATTTACATATTGTCTTATATCTATTGTATGTTTATCATGCATTGTAGTGTATTGTCTGAACTAGGAAACAGAAAGACATAGCAGAGTTCATGGTACACCAGACGATGGCGGTATATTAACAGGAAACAAGTCTATACTAACATTCAAATGACTCAAACATATTCATTTATTTAACAAAATCTATTACTAACCGTGTTTATTTTAAAATGATAAACTTATTACAATGATAGACATAGGCTACGCAAGTGACTTATATACAGAAAAATGATAGGACTATATGTACGTAGGCTACTTTGTGCAAATTCTGGGTATGGAAGGTTAAAAAAAACAAATTTGTCTTAAATCTTTTAACGCTTTGTATTAGTTGTCTATGCCACTTCCGATTTATATTCTTTAACTGACTGAATGCATCCAAGTGTCACATAACTTAATGATGATTTGTTTCAACAATCATCTGGAGATTGATGTGGCTCAAGTATTTGAGTCTTTCCTCTCACTGGACATTTTTCAATTCAGCCTTTTCACACTGTGTTCTATTTATTTATTTTTTGAAGTAAAGATAAATACTAATAAATATTAATATTGCAGCATTATCGGAAACTGCGCCTGTAGCATGATAGTCGCAGCACAACTAAACTTAAAATCTTTGTTTGGAAACTCTTGGTTGAGTCCTTTGATTAAAGACAATAGGCTGCAGCCAGACTGAATGAGGTCAAAGATTAGGCTTGGGTCGGGGTAATAAATTAAACATCGGTTCCTAAATTATGAATTTTCTTTGAGGGTGGAGGACGCGGAGCTTCTGTATCTTTAATAGTGAGGATAGAGATGGGAGAGGCTGCGCGTTCACGGTTCCTTTTCTCGCTCCTCGGCGACGGGAGCGCGCAGTGGATCCCACACTCGCAGGAGAGGAAAAAAGAGCCGTCGGACTGCAACAGCGACTTACCGGGAAAAAATGATCCCTCCACCGCCCTTCATCAACGCTGTCGAGCTCCGTAAAAGTCATGTGAAAGGATCCACAACATATGAGGATTCGAGTTTTTTCGACCATTAAACTTGTTTCAGAGGATTGCAAACTCCGAGAGTGATTTATAAGACACAGGGATTGAAGTTAACATTGAGAAGGTAAGACGATTCAGTAGTTTATAGTGTGTGGAAATAGGAAAAAAAAAATACAGACCTTGTGAAACATCTTCCAGATCAAAGCTAAGGAGGAAGAAATCGCCAATAGCCTATAGGTTAATTGCAACTCTCATTAATCACAAAGGCATCTTTTCATGAGCGCAAAAAGATGCCCTGGAAATGAATCGTGGAAACATTGCATTTTAACTTTTGCTGTAAACAAAATGTTTTGGTTAACTGCAGAAATAAAAGCTTAATAAAAGATTGTCTCCTCCGTTTTGTGGAGACGCGCTCAGAGCAGGAGAGAGCACATGATCCTGAAAATGCTGCAAATATGACACACAGCATATGTGCATATGTGCTGTTATTAAATGCATGGATGTCCAAAACACCTAAAAATTCAGTGTTGTTTTTGTGCTGTGCTTTAGGGCAAACTGTCATGTGTTTGCATCTGATGCTATCAGTCAGATTGTATGAGAGCAGCAGGTGTGTTCAGTATTCAGTGTTTTCAGTTTTTTGTTTTTTATGAGTTTGTAATGCAATGTTGAGAGCTTTGATGTCCTATTAAGATGCATCACTTGCCTTGTAAAAGACATTTGAACTGAAATGTAAAAGCTTTCACTATACATTTCTGCTGGTATAATGGACATAATGGATGTTTTATAAATGTCTGATAACAACTTGACTTTTTGCTAATTGTTAATGGATACTTGCAGGCGCAGAAAATGGCGAGAAGGCTTCTGCACCTCCTTGCCTTGTGGACTACCGTGATCGGCATTGTGCAGTGCTGTCCAGAGCTCTGCAGCTGCCAGGATAAATCTGTCCACCAGTTTGCTGACTGTGCTTACAAAGATCTGCTGGTGGTACCTGTGGGTTTACCCTCTAATGTTACCACTGTGAGCCTCTCTGCTAATAAGATCAAATTACTGAAAAGTAAAAGCTTCATCGACATCACTCAGGTCACCTCTCTCTGGCTGGCGCACAATGAGATAGTTACCATAGAGAAGGACACCTTTTCCCCCCTGATTCAGCTCCGCAACCTGGACATCAGCTACAACAAAATTGTACACTTTCCATGGGAGGATCTACACAACCTCACTGCCCTGCAGCTTCTGAAAATGAACAACAATGAAATGGTGAATCTTCCAAAGGATGCCTTCTCTACACTCAAAGACCTGAGGTCGCTGCGCATTAACAACAACAAGTTTACCACCATTGTGGAGAGTACCTTCAGTGCCCTCTCTTCCATGTCGCACCTTCAGATTTTTAACAACCCCTTCACATGCTCCTGCAACCTGGAGTGGCTGAGGGATTGGATCACAGCAACTACGATTTCTGTTCCTGAGCCAAACAGTATTGTATGTGAGGCCCCTGAACACCTGAAAGGTATAATGGTTACAAAATTCCCCAAACTGGACTGTAAAGCCCCTGCTGTCACAATAACCTACCAGCCCAACCTTGAGAATACAGAGCTCCATGAGGGCTCAATGGTCATCTTAACCTGCGACTCAAAAGGAAGTCCCAAACCACAGGTCAGCTGGGAGGTGAATGCAGGAAATCAAAATGTTATATTCCCCTTGCCCTCCACTGGAGAAATAAATGATATGCCAATCAATGATAAAACAACCAACAATCGATTCCTCATCTTTGGAAATGGCACGCTCATCATCCCTCGTATGAGTAAAAAGGAAGATGGAAATTACAGCTGCTCTGCAGTGAATGATTTAGGAAAGGCAGAGAGCAGTGTTAAAGTGGCCCTGGCTGGCACCCAAAAACATGCCAGTAAGTCAACAGTTGATTCTACAGTGGACAAGATCCGCCCGTCTGCTAACAAGCCGACAGAGCCTAAGATCTCCAAAAACAATGTGATCAACTGGGACAAGTCCGGAGAAAGGACAAAGATCAGTCCTGAAGGCTCACCAGATAAACATGATGGCATAGGGCAGGATGATGGTGGTTCAAAGAACCCCACCTTTGCAAGCAAATGTGGTGTGAGAGATAGCAGTGAATACATCTCCAACCATGCCTTCAACATGAGCTTGGAGGACCTGAAACAGTACAGTTTTGATTTTGGTGTTATTGCACTGGAAGTGTCAGAGACGGAGGCCAAAGTGCAGCTGAATCCGCTGCAGCTTCCCAGCAGCAAATCCAACCTTCATCTCAGTCAGGCTGAAAATTTGGAAACAGTGAATAAAGAGCCTGTGGGTCTGCTCCAGTCTTCATCCGGCAAAACCTCCCTGGACATGCTCTACCTCTGTGTGGATACAGGTAATGGACACTCCATGGTTCAGTGGTCCAATATAGCGGAGGGGGTTAATTCCTACCGCTTCCATGGTTTACAGCCTGGCACCAATTACACACTTTGTCTCACCTATGGGGGGCAGGACTGCCAAGTCCAAGTCGTCTTCACAACTAGGAAGAAGATCCCCTCCCTGCTTATCATTGTAGTTGTCAGCATCTTCCTGCTGGGTCTGGCAACTGTGCCCTTGCTGGGGGCCACCTGCTGCCATTTATTATACAAGTACCAAGGAAAGACCTACAAGCTGATCATGAAGGCTCAGAATCCGGATCAGATGGAGAAACAAATGACTGGAGATTTTGATCCCAGGGCATCTTTTGTGGAGTCAGAGAAAACCTTCAACCCCAGCGAGTTGGGTGAAGGGGAGGGAGAGGCCGACGGAGACGAAGGAGACGGAGAGGGAGAGGCTGAGGGCAGCGTGGTGACAGAGTCCATCCCCGGATCCTCATCCAAAACCAACCAGGAGGAGTTTGAAGTGGGCTCAGAGTACAGTGACAGATTACCGCTGGGAGCAGAGGCAGTCAACATCTCCGAGGAGATCAATGGCAACTACAAGCAGCCAAGCCGCTGAGCTCCATTGATGTCTGCGAGTATATTGTAAAATATTTTACTTTCAAGTAGCCTACATTCAAGCAGGTATCTCACCCACCATTACTACACGTGAAAACAATGGCATCTGATTAAAAAAAAGGTGGCTCTTTTTTATTTTTTACCTCAGAAAGTACTCCGTCATTCACTGAGATTGTGAACTGATTCATGTGACATTTGTAGTCAGCCGTAAGGTTACAATGCAAGCACACATTTCTACAGTTGATCAGACCTCAAGAATGGACACGAAAACAACAAAATGTTCCCTTTCTGCAGGACAGACACAGATGGGCATGGCCGCAAATTGTGCATAAGGCGAGACGCGGAGCTCGCCGGAGTTAAGCGTAATTTGAAGGCAAAACGTGTAAAAGTTTTATCTCCGAGAGCACAAAAAAATCAAGCAAAAACTGCCGAATATTTTAAAGCCATTTGAAATGAACTCATATCAGGGACCACTGCTCTTTCTAAGCTGTGTGCTGTATGTGCAAAGCTGTGGATGAGCCCTCTAAAATAAAAAAAAAAGAAAAAAAGAAAAATCTAAATACGACCAGTTATCGTCCTCTCAGGTGTCGGTGCTCCGGCTCCACTCTGCTCGTCCACGGATTTTATTAATCGCAGATTTGGAGTCTTTTTTAGTTTTTAACTGGCAAATGATAGTGTGCAAATATTTGGGCGAATTGCGCCTCAGAGCGCACACTGAAGCGCCCTGCCCGCTGTCCTGTGAGCCTAAAAGGGACATTTCTCTTACAGCTGTGTTGTGCTTGACATGAAATCCCAGGTTATTTACCAACAAATGTTGTTTCATGTAATGTAAGGCTTTAAAAATGTGCGACTGTAACCTCTTAATCAACGGGTGCTTGCTATACTCTCGCTTTTTACAATGAACGTGTCCATGGCATGTCACACGTATTTCCTTGTGTGGTTCTTATTAGTGTAGTCTAGAGGACTTTAGATGTATACTGTCAACCTGTGATGTAAAGCCATGTGAATTGAAATTATTCTTTTTTACGACGGTAAGTTTTTATGAAGCTTCAACAAAAGGGCGCATGTGTGCGTCAGGCGGCTTCACTGTCTTGTAATTTGATGCATAGTGAGTTTTTGTGAACTATGTTGTAAAGCGAAAAAAAAACCCATGACCTTTCAGGATTTTTTGATATAATTTTATGTAAGTGGAATTAATAAAACATATGAAACAATACAGGCTATTTTCTGGATTTGTCTCTGATTTTGCGGACACAGATTGTGAGAAGAAAATGAATTCAAACACAGTTTCTCTAAAATTCACCTGAAATTAAGAAATTACATTTATAAAGAGGGTAGTAAAATGTGAGATCATCAATCCAAGTTTGACATTATTTCAATCAAGACTTTATAAAGGAATTTTTAAAAATTGTATATGTTTCTTTAGTATTCGTTTCATTTGGTGCCTAGTTTTTATAGGATCTTGGTTTGACTTCTTTGTCTTTTTTTAACAAAAGAGAAAAAAATCTGAGAAGCTCTTTTACGGAGATTGTCGGAGCTGTAATATGTTTATGAGCAAGATAAATAAGAAATTGCTGTGTTTGAACGCGCTGGTCGACACAAAGGAATCTTCTTTGTCTTCATTTTCTCTTCAGTCCAATTCAGTTCATCTTCGCTCAACATAACAAAACAACGCACAGATGGATTTGGACACAGAACGGATTATTACACAATAATATAAACGACTGAAAACTTTAGTTTCAGTTTTATTTTTCACAGTAATTAGAAGGAAAATCCGGGGGTTCATATTTTCTCTTAAAAATCGGCATTTTCAATGTAAATGCAAAAACAAAAGATGGAATTTGGTGAATATCAGAAACCAGAGAAGAGTTTAGACAACAACACACGAAAAAGCTGATAGCAGCAAGTGTTGCTACAAATATGACAGGAAATACAAACAGCTTCATTTGTCTGGTAGTTCCTATTCCACAGGTTATTATTAATTACACAAAACGTGTACAATTGGGAAAAAAAAGAAAATTTATTACCCAGCCTATGAAAACAGCTCATTCTGTAAATTCATAAATAGTCAAATGTTCTACATATAAATAGCCTCTTTAAAAGGATGCTTAGTGGATTTTACATCCATGTGTTTAGCTTGGATAACTTAAAATTTGCATTATCTGAACTATATGAAAATAACAACATATTGGAGAACATATGTGATTAACTTATAGGTTAAAACAATGCAAATGAGTCATATCCCAAAATAAGCACATAAACGTGTTGAGAGTGACACATGATGAGTGTGGTCAGATGGGAGATCAGTGCCACACAAGCTCTCCCACCAGACTGGAGATTGTGGCGCCTCACACATAAACAACCAGCGGAACATGAAGAGCACAGAGTGGACGCACAACCTCCAGACAAAAAGGAGAGGCTTGGTGAATATCTCTACATGAGGCACTGAGCTATAAGTGCATTTATTTCACCAAACGCGGACACATCTATAGAGGGGTCGGACAAATGATATATGACTATATAATTTGCCCAAAATCAAAAGAGACTTTGCAGCCAATCCTTCATCAGGGTCACGTTCATGTTCTGTTGCTGGCAGCGGCCTCTGCCTCCTTGGTTGCTGCCTCCTTTTTGCTCCCCTCCTTGGTGCTGCGGTTCAGACTTCCATTCAGAAAGCTCTCTGTGGTTTGATGCTGGAAGTGCTTCCTTGTACCCACCAGAGACGGGTTGTTGACCAGGGTGTAGAGGAGCTGCCAGTGCCCACGAGCTCTCTTGGCACTGGAAACTTTGTGCTGTTTCTTCTCCTGCTGGACCAGCTGGATCCCTGAGGACATACAGACATCATGATAGCACCGGTACTGTATGTCTGCTCTGATGGCTCTCTTTTTTTTTTTTTTTTTTAAATCTAAACTAGACCGAGAGATGGATAACATTTTAAGGCCACCCAGGACCAGCTAGATACTACAGAAAGAGTAATAATAGAAACCAATCATATTCTAATCCTCTAAGAATGGTGGGAGCATATTGGGCTTGTCATTAAAACACTGAAAGCTTAAGCCCCTTGGGCTACATGAATATGAAACAGGCAATTAGCGTAGCTCATCTGTGTAATCAGCTCCTCGAGAACTAATCTTTGTATTACAATAGATTATTCCTGATAATGCATTGTTCTTTGGATGCAAACAAGCAACATGTCCACTGAACATTTGTAATTTGTCTCAGCTATGATTACTGGACAGAGTCAGATTCCACCACAACCATTGAGGCCTGATGCATTTTCCTGCTTATTGCTCACTGCATTGTTTGTCCTGGACAAAAGCTAGCCTAAATAGTAGATATTCATATTTCTTAAATAAAAGCTACAGTGTAATATCAAAGTAGAGCATATGCATCAGATTCATTTCTATTCATTAAATAATACATATAATGGTAACCCATCAAACTGCATTGTCTTTAGTAATAGAGGCTGAGGCCTCAGGCGACTGTGGGCATGCCATAATGACAACTGATTAGTTTATGACAGATGTGATTGAGACCAGCACTAGGACTGTAAATTATTCCACAGTGAGACTCAATTATTTGACATATTAAATTAGTGCTGCTAAGCTTTCATATCTCCTGCGCGTGCAAGACAGTGTTATGATCTGATTATGTGTGACAGTGACCTGCTGCTGAATTTTAAACCTCTCCGGAGAAATCAAAGATGCCACATTGCTTTTATTGTTGAGTGTGTACATTGAATTCACAGAATATGTTTTGCAATATAGTGTGTGTGAGCTGAATCATCTGTGGACGATTCAGCTCACAATCTATGGACTGAGTTTTGTGCTACAAACCCTCTTCAGCATCCCGTGACCTCTGTGCAGCATTGCTCTCCTGGCCCACAGACTGCAGCAGCATCCCACAGAAGGCCTTCATGACGGGGTGAGACTGGCTCACCTCAATCTTCAGATAATGAGCATAGCAGCGGTAGGCTGCAGACAGACACAGGAGGGGGGATCACTCTGACTGGGCAAAAGCAATAAACACGTAGGACTGCACCCCATGTTGGCTTTGAGGCAATCACACATAATGGCCATACAATCACACGTTTTTTTTTTAACCACCTGCTTTTCCTGACAACAGATGTCTTAAATCTGCAGCCATTTCAGAGATTGGTGTGTAATTAGAGTCCCTTGCACTGCACAGAATACAGATATCATACAAGCTGCACTGAGCCTAGCAGAGTAAAGAGGATAGTGTACGCATTTCTGGCCTCTAAGTGGGATCACTAAAAGTGCATTTGCTCATAGAAAATTGCTTCTATTTAAACCTTCACAGTGATGAATGAAAAAAAAACCCACAGTGACATCTACAAAGGTAAAAACATGCAGTTAATACCAATGAATATGTTAATATTGTATGTCTGAGACTAAATAATAATTTCACACAAAAGAAAATAGGGAAATGTAAATATATGGTTGCACTGAAGTCTAAAACATTGAAATCCTTGGCAATGCCTTGTTGTATTTTTTTTCTTCTGTGAACACATATGTAATGTATCCAGAACAACCACGGTACAATATATTTATTATATTCAAATATATACTGTATATTTCTTATGCAGATGACAATAAACTGAAGCATAGTGGCTCACCTGGATCAAAAGCCTCCACATTTCGGTTAAGAAGACTGATATCTATGCGTCCCATGTGGACAATATTGAACAGGGCTGTGATGATCATGCGCCAGACAGCCAGCAGCACCCCGATCAGAACATTGACTGGAAACAGCAGGTAAGTCAGCAGGAACAGGTTACCCCTGTAAAACAGATAAGAATGAATGTAACATACAAGGCAATGCAGCAATTATCTGGCAATAAAACACATACAGGCACTATATATATTTATATATATACACAGCAATGACTACAAGGTCTACAATGAATCACCTGTTGTTTAGGTCTCGTGTGCCTGCTGTTTTTTTGATGAAACAAAACCTGGCCGTAATATGTTGAATCAACACAGCCAAGAGAATCATCAGCCAGAAAGGCCTGAAAGGACAAAAATCAACAATTAAATATTTCCAGTAGCATCATGAAAAAGATAGCGTGTACAAAAAACCCCATACATTTTGTATTATCCTGTGGTTTCTAAAACATTAAAATCAACCAGAACTAAAGGTTTTCACGTGACAACAGTGATGGGATTATGCCTTAGTCATAAAGTCCCATGTGGACAGAGATTAATGAGAGAGAGGTGTGACGATGCTCACCACATGCTCCACAGGATCTGAAAGAGAATCAGATTCTGTCCGTGCAGGACGGGTATGATAATGAGGAAGACAGCGATCAGAAGACAGAGGAAGAACACCAAGGTCTGGATGATCATGCCTGCAGGGGAGAGATCAGAGCTTCAGGGCTTTTCTGCTTACATCATGTCCAGCATCCAACACACTGCACACCCACTCTTCTTTCATATCATGGTTCTAATGAAGCCGCAAGAACATAACTTCAAAGGTATCCTTTCATGAACTGCATATAAAACCGTGACACATCTTTTATTCTAGCTGAGTCAATCAGTTGCTAGAAAAATGCATTCAGATATATAAAAGGCTTGTGCGAAGATACGAATATGACATGAAATGTTAAAAATTGAACAGCTGGCTAAGTGAGGATCTTTTTCATCTGCCATTACTGTTTGGCCCTTACAATATATATGATCTGATGTGCAAACATATTCCTCTATTTAGAAGCAATAGCATTGTATTTAATTGTACAAAACAAACTGTGATGACAAATAAAATTAAAGACTTTTGTATGTTAACAGTTAGACAAATGTATGGCCAAAAACATTATATAAAAAGTCAAAATTGTTCTAATATACAGTATTTTACTATACCAATACAAATGTGAGCTGCTGTGAAGCTGGTATATCCCATCCAGCAGACTAGTGCTGGCCGGGAAGCCCTGATCCTTCTCTGGCAGTTGTAAACATTATAGATATCTCCTCTATACAGCCCCTTCAGGTTTGACCTACAGAAAAAAAAAACAATCAAGAAACGCAGCTTTATGCAATGCATAAACTGATTCATCACTAAATGAACAAATTACATAGCAAATTGAAGGGGTAAATTATGATAGGATACAACCGAAATGCAATTCCATACTTGACTCAGAAACCCATTTTTTAATATGACATAATTTATGGTAATAGCACAGTATTTCATTTCATATCTTAATAGCCATTTCCAATTCTAGCAGCAGTTAACACAGAGTGAATGCTTTTCTGTCTGTCTGGATGATTACTGCTCTATTATGTTATAATAATTCCTGTGTGAACCATTACATTATAATGAAGGAACCAGAATGCAAAGCATGCTCACATTTCTTGGAAAATTTGGGATGAGAATAAAAACAAAAATAAAAGTTAAGAGTTATTTTGCAGTTTTGTTCTCCAACCTACCGATGCAGAACCATGGAACGCATGAGCATTGCCAGGTTGACCAAGCCTGACAGGGTCATCGCTGAAATATAGCACACTGCAAGAAAAAAAATAGCACAACATTCAGGTTTTCTCATTGTAGGAGGATCTCATTCAGTGACAATTAGCAAATGATGATATTGTTTCCTGCATATTAAAAAATAAGTCTTCTATGTACACATAAAGCTACTGTAGCTTGTATTTTGTGGTTTATAAAAATATGTGCAACAAGCTGTTAGTGTGTACCAAAGTAAATACATGTACGTTTTACATCTCTCATATCACTAAATGACTGCTTCCGCTTTCTGGTTTTCACTCACCTTCTACACACCACATGTAGTAAACCACTATTCTGACCACTTCATGTTTGTCTGGAGACAACATAATCTTGAAACCAGCTAAAAGGTTGGCGACATCTTCATCGACTCCCAAGCGGGCAGTCTGGAGAGACGGCACCACTGCCAAGATGATTAGCAGCCCCACCTGAAAGAACATACACAGACGTGTATTCAGTACTGGAAACACTATTATTCCAGCATGGCAATACAATGACTTTTACAGATGTGGAATTAAAATTAGCCTGCACTGTATTTCGATCATCCACTGCTGATAATTAACTTACAGGTGAACCCAGTGTAGCTCTTAAAATCTACTGAGTTCCTCATGATACAATAGTGTAAAATGTAATCTGTTGATATTCAGAGTCTGAACAGAAATTATTAGGCCAAGGTCAGGCTAAAACAGAGGTGCACATATTACATACAGTATGTAATCACTACATACTACAGATTCTGCTATATTTCATATGATATCCATGCATTATAAAGTCTAATATTAAATAGGGTTAGGTTACCTGATACAATGTTATAAATGACACCACACCAGATATGGCCAACTTCAGTGGAAAACGGAAAGCTGTTTTAAAAAAACAAAAGTAAAGTGTTATAATACCTACACACTTCAGGGCATTTACAGACATATGTAAAACAAGACCAAAGTGGCATATTTACCTTCCTCTGGTGTATAAATGTATGACTTCACAGCATCAATTATTCTTTGAGGCAGCTTGGG
Source organism: Euthynnus affinis (assembly GCA_029490765.1). Taxonomy (NCBI): domain Eukaryota; kingdom Metazoa; phylum Chordata; class Actinopteri; order Scombriformes; family Scombridae; genus Euthynnus; species Euthynnus affinis. The sequence continues at coordinate 16,966,393 of CM055844.1, read as the reverse complement.
TGTCTCTGTGCTAGATGTGCTGAGGTGACAGGTAAAGAACAGTTACAACTTTAAACCCTGACATTTGATATCATACTTCTCTGAATTTGAGAGATTGAGATGAACAATTCTACAGACGACAGCATTTTTGCCATCATCCTCAAGTACATCAAATTAAAGGAAACGTGTCTCTTTCTAGGTATAGTCAAACGCTCTCTAAAAAAGGAAGGAAGAAAGGAAATGCATTATTTCCTGGTGCTCACCATGATAACCTCTGTGTGATTTGTTAATATTGATAGCAGGACAAAATATTTACAATTCTTTGGCCAGTGAATATGATTAAGTTGTTTAGAAAAGTGAACACTGCAGGACATTTTTTCTTTACTCTGCATTCAGGATTCAGTGTTTCGGACAATTCAACAGGGCAGCAGTTTCCTCTAGATAGTCTCCCTGCTATATTCTTTGTACATCCTTTTCCTCTGATAAGTTCATTTTTCAGCTGAAATGGAGAGACACAGGAAGGTGGACAACCTCTTCCTGTAAATAAGCATTTGTCACTGAAATCTGCAAATGACATGAACTGATGTAAAACACTGTATGCAGACTTTGCACTGCAAAACTACAAAGGACCAAGCAGAAGTTCAGTTGATTACAGACTAACACTCTCACCTGATTTTGGTGGGCTTCTTTTTCTTGAGGATTTTCTTCACATAGTCTTTATAGTAGCTGCTGCTTAAATCCTAATAGAAAACAGAACAGTGACCATGTAAGCAACCAAATGACAAGAGTAGATAGTGAATAGGCTAAGATAGTGTAGCGAAGATGAGTGAATTCATTTGATTTTTGGCGTCACAAATGCTTCAGTCAGGCCTCCACATTGCAAACCAACTTTGAAAGTGTAGAGCATAAGGTACGGTTTAAAAGAACAGCATGGAAACTAAGCCTCCTTACAATAAGGTTATGTATCTGTATAGACTTGTGGTGTCAAGCACGTTCCTGTCTGGTGCAGGAGGGGGGGATGAGTCAAACTTAAGGCAATCTTCTCACCCCAGCTTTGTCACACCCATGCTGAGATTAGAATCAAATAAATGCAGCATTGTGTCTCCTCAGTGAAAAAACAACGCAACCTTTTCATAATCTGATCAAGAACATAACGTAAACCAATTACATCAAATCTACTTAAAATGATTAGGCCACTGGCGTGCTGCGTTGGCCTTCACATTTTCCTTCAGCCAACACTGTATGAACACAATAAGCTCCTTGATTAGTGGGCGGCTTATAAAGGTTCCTCATGTGCACAGATTCAGAAGAAATGTGCGTCTTAGTGAGACTTTTCTTGTTTTTAAATAGTTCAGGCTTACATGAACATGGACTACTAATCAACACAGACACTTATATATCCAGTTGGTTATGTAAGCAGGCCAAACAATTAGTGCCATAAAAGATATACAACCAACCTGAGACAGACATGCCAGAGGAATTGCTCTCAGACCAAAACTTACCTCAGTAGCATTGTTCTTTTCAGTGCCCTTTAAGCCCTTGAAAAGGAGAAGGGGATACTGGAAACTGAGGAATGCCAGGCAAGCTATCTGGGGCAGGCTGGAGAAAAGGGAGTAGTATTTGTGTATCTGCAAAGAAATAAAAGAAGAGTTTACATCACCTAGCAACTTGTTATTGGAGTTTTGTATTGGCACAGTAAGAATACATCTTGAATCTACTTTGTATTGACACAAAAAGAAGACAAAAATAGTTTTGTGTGTTGCGGTAGGAGTCTGCAGACTGGCTAAGCAGCATTCCCACTGCAACACAAAAATGGGAGACCTCCACAGTCCAAACAATTGGGAGAGAAAATGCCAACATATTTTGAATATTTCTACTTATTTTTACACCAAATACTAAGATGTAATTGTGTGGTTTTCATTTGTTTCAATTTTTATAAAGGAAGACTAAATATAATATTTGGTGTGTTTGTGTGATTAAGTTCAGTCTTGCAGATCAGCCCAATACTCCCTGTAGGGTTTAGTGAGTGCCAACTCATAGTGGGGTAAACAGATATGCAATGTCACGATTAAAAACAAAAGATGACCATTATACAATCTACTATGAAGCCTGGATGTGTCTCTTTTACTGACACACTAAACTGATTAACTGTGAGAAAGCTTCTTGATTAAGACCAACAGACAGTGGAACTAATTGTTTTGAGTCAAAGCCATTCATTGCACAGAAAACCCAAACAATGTGGATGTGGCACAAAATCTGGGATTGAGTAAGGTTTAAAGCTTCAGCCGTTTGGCCATGAATCCAGTTTCAAAGCCTGATATTCATCTTTTCAAATCACATCTCTTACATATACGACAGACAAACTTTGTTTGGTAACAAAAGGGTTTTCAGACCAGAACAAAACAGCTTAATCTTTGAAATAATCCTTAAAACTCAGACAGATGACAGCCTGCAAAGAAAGTGACACTTAAAAATCCTGGCACAATTTAGGCCACGGATTAGTATCTCTTATAAATGAACTGGAACACATTGTAGCATTGAAAATGATCTGTGCATACCTGAGGTGTTTTGGGACAGTCAATTTTCTGCCAGACGAGAACGCCAAAGTGCGTCCACGACAAGAGGCTACCAAGTACATAGCCAACTTTATTATGTAAGGTACCGCATGCCAGGAGAGGGTAGTATAGTGCGGGGTAGTAGAAGACTCCCAGAATCACCCAGTTCTCTGTAAATGCAACAAATACAGTGTGAAGACCAACAACTTCAAAAGGAATATAATGGAGAGATAAAATATTTCATCTGTTGCATTGAGACCATACGATACAAGATTGTCACAATTAATTCTGCTTCAGTTACACACCAAAGACAACTTTCCCCCCCTAAAAACCTGGTGAAACTATGAGAGAGAGATCACACAGTGCTAAACAGCCACTATACAGTATTTCATACTCTGCTGAACCATGTAGTGTTTGGGGATTGTGTAAAGTAGCAGGGGACCATCTCCTTACAGTCAATTCTTATGTAATTTCACTTCAGAAAAAAAGCTTCTTGTTAAGCTTACCATCCAATTCCTTAGTAGAAAATAACACAGACACATAGAAATGAAATAATTACATAACACAGATAACCAAAATAATGTGTATGTGCATACATCTATCTGTGTTTTGTGTATGACCCTGTCCCTGTCTAATCTTTTTTATCAACTTAAGATAAAAGCTGAAATACAATCTAAAGTCAAAAGATAGATCAAAATGTGGTTATAGAAGATTTACAATCTGTATAAAAGTGTAGACAGACTGATGTTAGTGCAAGAAGAACAAAGACGGCCTCCTCACGTTTGTTCTCGGAGTCTGTCGTGAATGGGAGGGGGTTTGGCGATATGACGAGGCCAAATAGTTTGCACAAGAGGACTCCAAACACAGCCACTGCCAGGCCCTTGTGCTGTGTATGGTCCAGGAAGTTGACCGGACTGTGAAATCAAGCAGCAGGTATTTAGAGCCCACATGTTACCAGCCTCACATTTGGCTGAAATGGTTATTGAGCAGAAATGATTAGACTTACAAACATATTGGTGTTTTATCCCATTAACTACCAGCTGTTTGTAATTAACATTGCTATTAACTAAAAGCATATCCCACATTTTTAGTTTGTTTTCTACCTTCCAGGCTGGATGGATTCCTTTCATGTATCAGTATGAAATGGAAATCAACTTGCAGACACTTGAAAATTTCTTGAGATAGGGAAATCCATCACAGTGAATAATCAGCCAGTCAAGGGAACCAACCAGCAAAAACCCATTTTGTCTATCTTTAAGATCTAACAAATGTGTTCAGTTACAATTTGTTTCTCATACAACATTTGCCAAGCCAATTCTGAATCCTGTATCTTTGCATCGATTTTAATTTGCAGTCAGCAGTCTCCTTCTACCCTGCCTTTTCCTGGGACATTGAAGTGTTTTTTTGGCACATTGCCGCAAACTGTAGATCAGTGAAGTAGTGTGAAACCTCATGCAAAGTTTGGGCGTGCACCAGAATAAACTAAACAGGAACTCTGCATAGCACTACTAGTCATCAAAAACCCCACAGGGTATCTTTAATGTGGCTTTGTAATTCAGTAGCTAACAGGCATTGCTTTCAAAATGTTTGCTTAATTGTGTGTTCCAGTGCTTTTGGGAAACTGTGGCATCTTTCAGTTGAGAAATCAGCCACCAAAAAGTTGCCTTTTTAAGTGAAAAACTACCAAATTGACATTGTCCTCATCTAAACATCCACGTGACCTTGTTGTTAATAGTCTAACAATTTAGCATGCAAATGAAATGCTCAGTTGCCTCTCATACTGGCTGTTCATTGTAATGGATTTTCCTATCTCAGCCACAGTTTTGCATGTTGATCTTCGTTCCATGCTCAGATGAATGGAAGCCAATTACTGACTGGCAGACAGGAAATCAAGAAATAAATCTTTGGAGAATAGTTAATAGTAATATAAACTATATGCAATTTAATGGATTAAGACATGCAAAACAACCAATGTGATAATTTAACCATGGTGTTTGTGACATTAAAGAAAATATAAAATAAAGTAGAGCTTTACCTGAATAAACCTGGGAGCCCTTTCTGTCTGTTGCCCACCTTTGTGCGTCTGGCTAAGATTGCTAGGATCAGCATGACAACAAGCTAGAGGAGGAGATACACGAGTTAGCATTATCTGCCGAGCAGCGCACTGTGCAGCTGTGTATTCCCCCCAGGTTAAGCCAACACTCTGCTTCAGACTAAAAATGAGGGGAGTTGATGTCACGAAAGGCCAAAACCCTGTGTCTCATTAGTGCTCCCCATGGATGTGGCCAAATGAATTGTCATCAGTCAGGATCACTGACCAGTGAGAGTTCAGCGACCTGTCATGACCTGTAACACATTTTGGAAACACAAGGCTGGGAAGAATGCCTTGCGCTAAATTGGGCCAGTATGGTCCAACTACTAAAAGCATCCAGACTCAGTATTATCACAATGTCACATGGCAAGATGTCCAAAATCAAATTTTATGTGAAACAGTCAGCAGAATGATAAAGATGGTGAACATTACTGGTGCACATATTGGCTGTATGCTAAGTGATTTGACATTGAGCCCAAGGGTCAGTCTGTGCAGCAATATATTTTCTACCCTCAATTAAACATTCATTTTGCATTTGCATTACTTCATTTGCATCTAGAAACAAGTCAGAGTGTGCAGAATTCCCTTGTCTAAATTAGATATTTTTTTGTAATATTTCATAGACTTCCATAATTTCTCATCCAGAAGACATAAAGATAGGCAATTATGGAATTCATGTGACAGATGTTTTAATATTTAAGTAACTGCAGCATTTAATGAGAAGCAAGATCTCATAGTGTGAGGAAAACCACACCTGGATATGCACCAAAACCTTATCACTTGCTCCTTGGACCAGGACTTAACCTTCCACCAAAGTCCATCAAATCATGCTCTCAAGTGTCTAACTTCCTTGGTGGGGATTATTAGATAGAGTCACCTTTGACAAAATCTGCATAACTTTATCAAGGGAAAGAAAACCATGAAATCTTAATACCGCAGATCATAAAATGTTCTTGATGTCTGACAACAAGTTTTGATATCATACACCAAAAGCATGAATGATAGGACAGAGTAATGTTACTCACAGATATTGCGGTGATGCATATATGGTAGAGCCTGTCATCAGCAGTGGGGTCACATGGAGGAATTATTCTAAAAAAAGAACAAAGCATTCACACATGAGCAAAACAATCAATGTGAGTCTTATTACTCAGGGCTTTGAGTGGGTGAGCAGACCTGTACCTCACTAAACCCTTCACACGTCACTGTCAGGACCATTTGTGGCTGGAAACTTTGTGAAATCCCGTAACAGAGATTTGCATTTAAACGGATTGGTATCAGCGTGACTCAGGAAACAACAAATGCCTATGTTCACGTTCCTGTACACTGGAAGAGTAGGAATGCCTGGTCATGAGGTAGTAATTACAACTCTGATATTCAGAGAAGGCCTTATACATGAACTATTTTTAATCTTTAAAAAAAACATAAGAGCATATAGAGATGGCAGCTTCCAGGATGGATGTTATGACATTTGTTACAACAGTTTCTTATCTGTCCAAACAATGTGTGAATTTGTTACTCAGAAGGCAGACTCTTCCACCAGAGCGCTTGTCAATTTAAGATTTAAGGCAATATCAAAATTCACACTTTAGTCACAGCTGGCTGATGAGGAGGCACAGCAGGACATTTGAATGTTTACAAAAGCAGAAAAAAGTAGCAAACCAACTGGCTAAACCTGCTATTGAGTTACATTAGTGGCCACATGAAAGCTTTTCAGACCACAACTCACCACAGTCCATTATTTTATTCGACAGCCAGATGGTGTATTAGCTAAATATGCTGACTGGGGATAAATGACACTTGTTCCATAATATTTCTGTCATGTTGTTCATCTAAAGGCATTTTTAAATATAAATATTTTTTCTATTAGTTCCTCTGTGCCAGTGAAAACATGGGAGCATTTTTTTTAAATGGAGAGGCGAATTGGATTTAAGAAAACATAGAAATACATCATGCACCCTGTTGCATTGTGGGATAGGCCAGGAGAATGTACCTGGCAATGGTTCACTACCTGCCCAACATCCAACCTTGCATGGTGGTACATTTTATTTTGGGTTGTGTGCACTTTCAATTTGTTCAGTCATTATTCTCATACTCTAGTACTCTAGGTTCTATGGGCAAAATACACCAGCTCCTAAAGCAACCTGAATTCTTAAAACATGAAAATGATACAGCCTCTACTGTAATATGACATGTGAACTGAACAAAAACAAGACCACACATTGACAGTGGCTCTGAAGAAGTGTGCCAAGTGTCACTTAATATCTCTGCGAGAGCTGCATCTCACTGCAAAACTGTTCAGACTTACAAAAGTTTGAACATCTACTGATACAACTTAAACTATAGTTATATGTTTTTATGGTGGTAATTTTTAGACAAACAATTAAATCATACAAGATTAAAATAAGTGGATGACATTAAGGACAAGAAGTAGAACCTATAAAAGTCAGAAAGATGATAATAAAGTACTTACTCAGCTTCAATTTTGGATGGCACAGGGCCAAGGTCTGGGTACTCATAGTCCAGTAGAGCATCCTTATCCATTGTGCTGTCTCTTTTTCAAACAGATCCAAAGTCTGAGCTTGAGGAGTTTGAGAACTTTAAACCACAATCTCAAGCGGCCCCTTTTACTCAAGAGGAAAAAGTCTCCCAAGTTGTAGTTCAGCAAGATGGACTCTGTTGCTGCTGCAGTGGTGTCCTTGTTTCCTTGTGTTTGGTCTTCTCTCACTCACACTCTGTTACCCTCCCTCACAGCTTGTATTCAGGTGCCACGGTCCCACTGTAGAGCTGAGAGTAATGTGACAGATCCTGGCTGCAGCGTGCTGCCTCCACCCTGCGAAGGCCCTATTTCAGCTGAGGGTTACCACCACACTGGGAGCCTGGAGAGAGAGCGAGAGGGGGGCAGTGTGTGAAAGGAGGGAAAAATGTGGAGATCTGGGCAGCCAATGTGGAAGGCCACCTGCGGCTTACTGGGATTACATCTACTTTTGGAGTTGTGTTATTGGACCTGTTGCTGGTGGTTGAAGGGGTCAGGTGTGCAGTTTTATAAAACTCCAGCTAGGACTGTGTGGGTAGCTGGGAGCGATGAGGCATTCCTATCAGAGTGAAGTTCCACATTGATAACAGGGAAATTCTCTGGTTGTTCCCTTCAGTCATGGTTCAGTTAAACTTGTGAAAGGTTACCAACTACATGAGTCCTTGTTGATGGCCAGTGCAACAACGTGGAGTCACATAAAACAGGATGAAACTAACTACACCTTATTTCACCACATAACTCTGCACCTACAGCATGATAAAGATCAAGGAAGAGTTCATTCAACCCAGTACTTTGTCTTCAGCAGATAAATTAAGATAAGGGTTTCCAAGGGCATGTTCATGTGAAAATAGTTTTGTAAACCAAATACCTGTGTCTTTACTCTGCTATGCTGGTGTGAAGTTAGAACACTGTTAAAAAGAAATTCTTAGAAAAATAAAGTTGATCAGAAATATGACAACAGGTTATTTCCAAATAGAAATAAAAGTCATCTTGTAAGCTATTGATAAAAATCGCACAACTATAATGAGAAAGGGAGGATTCTATATTTTCACCAGAGCACATGATATTTGAATGAAATGGATTCAACAATAGGTACAGTCACAGTGCCCAAAGGAAAGTAATTTAATCTAAGCGTTTAATTTTCCTCTTCTTCTTGTATCTTTTTTGTCAGCTCATGAGACACGAATATTGTCTGATAATAAACTTCATGGACTAAATATTTTATGAGTCTTAATTATATTCTTGCTTCTCTTATTTCGCTGTTAAACAATGTTAGTGCCAAAATGTTTAGACGATTAACTTAATATTCAGTGGACAGAAAATGAATCTCAGACTATTTTGATAATCAGATTGATGTATAACCCCAATAATTGTTAGTAGCAACTCTGAAGATCATCATATAAGTTTATTTATATGTCTTACATCACACATGACAGGCTCATCCCACAACAAACAAAACACTTATGTCACACTAGATTATGGGGTTTATCGTCTGTATGTCACAGCTTTAACTATCAAATATTTGTTTTTGTCCTTTGAGCATCCTGCTTCTCCTCTTCTTTTCTTTATCTCAGTCTCTACTGTTGCTCTTCAGTTCTCTGAAGGGGGTTAGGAGATGTCAAAATACAACAGAGTTATTTCTTTGGTGGTAGAAAAGCCAGATGTAGCAGCAGCTTTTTCTTTTTCTTTCTCTTTCAAATAATGCCTGCAACAACAGTATTAAGAGAGGAAAAATGATCACAAAGAGCCTCCGACTTAAGTGAAATGCAAGCATGTGAGCCCTACCAAGACAGACCGAGGTCAAGGGTCATGGCAACACCTTAGCTCCAATTATTTTCTTTCTGCAACAAGTGGAATAAAGTGACAATAAATGCACTTTTCTACATTGAACTGCACCACTACAATGCGACACAACACAAAGTTGAATATATCTCGTGGCATATATCAGCAGAAATCTGTTCCTGAATTCAGCTGCAGCTGGCTGAGACTAAGTCAGTTTTGCAACACTGCCTCCATGTCAGCATACACTCATTATGCCAGGATTACAGTCACACAACTTGATAAAGCAACAAAATTTCCCTCCTAACACTCCTGAGAAAACAGGGTTTCTCAAGCATAGTAAGCCACCAAATCAAATGTGCTCCAAAGAAAAGGCAGCCCACCAAATAAAGGGGTCACTGAACAAAGAATGCTTTGAACAGTTATAATTACATCACAGAGAAGCACTTTGATTGAGCCAGACAGTTCACTTGTATCAGGTTTAGGAGGTTGGCCCAAAATATATTTTTGTAGGAAATATATCAAGCATAAGCCTTGTGAAAACAAACATTATTTAATTACTGATGGACCTCATACAACAATTTAATTTTTAACCATCCAAACAGCAACATCATCAACAGTGGCAAGTCAAGCATCCGCAATTAATTTAACGTGAAACAGACTAAGTAAACAAATACCTCAAGTCCTTAAAAAAAACCCTCCAAAATACAAAGATAATACAAAATGTTTTTACCTCCACCTCATAATTTGTTACACTACCTTGAAAAGTTCATGGCTAGCAATAATTCCAACACAGATCAATCACCTCTTACCATTAATGCTCCTAAAAGACTTTCCATTTGAGGAGGATGCTTTTCATAACTCTTCATAATGATTTCCATATCAATAAAATCACCACTCAGGGACTCTGAGGAGCCAAAAGGTTTCCATGCTGTAATCATTAAACTGCTTCAGCAATTCAGGAGAAACTGATCTTATGTATTAAACTTTTAGGTATTCATTCTCTAGATGACTGACTTAAATTATGCTTTATTTCATATTTTGCACTGTTTACAAGCTGCAGCAGTGAAACACACGTATTCTGTTGTTGTCCTGCTTCCCACAACTGAGCATGCTTGACTCATTTTCTGTGGACAGAAGCAGCCAGACCAGCCTCTCTGGATTCGGTTTCACACAGACATCACGTACAAATTTCATGCCTTTGAAGATGAGCTTGATCTTCTGACTAACAAAGAGACTTTCAGCCTGGGAGCCACAACAGGTAACTTTGTAAGTTAGTCACCTGTGCTGGACTACCTGCAACATGAGTGTACATTATTCAACCATGCGCCTCTCAAGGGAAACATTAATCATGAACACTCAATTGTCGCGATAGAAATTTGCTTTGTTGTGATATCAGCTACGTTGGCTACCACGTTTAATAAACATTGAGATGCTAAGCTACTTACCGACCACTTGCAGGTGTGCTGCAGCGACAGGTAGGCGTGGAAAATCAATTAATTGTCAAAGCACGACTACTGGCAACAACGATAAATTTGATCAATATGTACTTTTTAATAGGACATTGTTTTCGTTACCTGACCGCATCTGTCACTTAAACTTTCTAAAAAATAAAATAAAATAAACATCCTAGCCTACAAAATGCACAATTCAGTTTGGCATCATGACCTTACCTTGTTGTTATCTTGTGCTGTCTTTCTCTCGGTTTGGAGAACTTCAGGTCTTCATCACTTTCCACTTTATACACCCACTTTGAAGCGGTTCAATAGTTAAATTAACAAAAAAAAAATCTCAAGGGCAACTTTCCTTTTTTTTCTTGACACCTCATGCAGTGAGGACTTTGAACTGTCTCTATCTTACTGTGTCAGGAACATCATAAAACTTGCTGCTGTATGCAAACTGAGAAAAATTTGTTGTGAAACATATAAAGGTGACTAATGTGGTCAAGTTCAACCCAGACATTTTATTCATGAAATTAAAAGCAAACTAATTCTATACTTAATGGTTTTATTTTCTTAAAACTTTTATCCCAATGTATAATTTTCATGTATTTTAGTGGTAACATTAAACCAGAATTATTGTTATGTATACTCAATGACCTTGGTACCTGTTGGGTTTTCTACTCTGTTGACACATCAGAGTGAAGAGGGAATAATTCCTGCCATATCTGAATCAACATAACAGTCACTGTACATTGTGACACATCTAATTTTTCCAGATTTACAACAGACGTGTCACCATGTGGAGGAGTACCATTATGATGGATGAGCAGAGGGATGACATTAAGCTTGAGGAAGTAAACATGAAGTTCAACTGACTGGGACATCCCTTTCTGATAATCAGAATGAGCAGATAATAATCTGCTGAATGAATCAGGAGGAGTCATACCTGGTGAGAGGCACATCCTCACTGATATCATTGTGCTGACCTGCATGGATAAGGTTCACAACTTCACAAAAAACAAAATAAAAATAAGCCTATAGTGTACATCAGTCTCAAATATGGAACACTAATTAGTGTCATAGGACTAAATCTGATCGTGTATTAGTCTGTTTCTTTTTTGTGGGGAAGTTCTTGAACAAGAACAATGATGTTTGTCTAGAGGTAAAGCTACTGCTTTGAGAGACTCAGATTAAGTGGAACAAAACTGCAGAGAGACTTAATACAGTAGAATTATGGCCTTGCTGCTATGTTAAGACTTTTTGTTGCTACGTTGTGTGCAATTCAACAGCAGTAACTCCCTTTTTGTCTCCTAAGGGAGATGAGTTAGGCTCCTATAGGTACCTACTAACAAAACCTGAGACGTGCTATTTAACTTACGGTTTTACAAATTATGGAGCACTAAAGTGGCCCAAATCCCGTCCCCTCAAAGCCAGCACCACATAAAACTGGAACAACTTTGCTCCTTCCACCATCCAAGTTAGCCTTGTATGGTTTTGGTGTCAGTAGATCAGGATTGTGTGCACAAAGAAGTGCTCAAATGCAGTTAAACCACACGACTCAACTGTCTTTGATTCATCAGTGACAGTAAATCAGCTCCAAAGAGAAAATCACCAAACCAATTTCTGACCTCACAAATTAGATTCTGGCCTTTTATAGAGACCTGTTCATGTTCATGGGAATACAATAAATTGTGTTTTAGGGTGGATTTTACCCTTAGGATCCATGCAGCTTATTTATGTATGCTTGAATTCAATAACTTTTTAAAAAAAAAAAAATTCTCTGGTCTAGCTTCCTGTCACTGTCACTAAAGGGAGAATCCTAAGTGCAAACTTTATATGCATCCTAAATAGTCCAGACTTGCTCCTCCACACACCAGGAAAAGATAACCTTCTTATGACCTTTCCATAAAAGAAAGTAAGTGCATCCCTCTCTTTCCCAGTTTCCCAGTAACTCAGTCTATTTTGTTAAAACTAAACATAACTCCACATGAACTCAAAGACCCGAGGATGTAAAGTAATGCATACCATCATAATTATTAACTAGCTGACTCCAGTTGTTATTTTGAAAAACATGACTGAATTAGTGACCCAATGTCACAGCTTTCCTTTACACACCAAACACAAGTGTGACAATTTCAACTTGTCACATCATTAAATTAGAATCTGTTGTAGACATTATTTTAATTGAACTTTTGTTAGTGATTGCATTAAAGTTAATTTGATACTTTTCACCAGACTAGTTTTGATTTAAGATGCCTCAGATGAATAAAACGGCTCAACTGTATCTGCCTTGAAATTCTGAATCGGTTATTCTTTTATTCTTTATTTGTGCTCTATGAATATTACTGTAACATCCCATTGCTGGCAAAGTCAATTCAAATAGAGTAATATTGAGAAATATTGCCTCAATAATAAATCACGCCACCTGAAGGCCTCCTGGGTGCTGGGGCTAATTACTGGGGATATTTTTTCTTCAGCTCAGTCTGCTGCACTGAGCTCTGTCATAATCAATGAGCCTTGTAACACTCAATTAGAACATAATTGGATTTGTGTGTTCGAGGTGGAAAAACATGTACATTTGAGCAGACATGAAAGAACTGCTTATCTCTGTTGACAGCTGTAATGAAGCTGAATTGGGTCGGCCAATTGTAAATTTCAGAAAAATTCAGTATAAGCATAACATCCCCCCTCAACTCTCACTCTACCCTCAGATGCCTCCATTAACATTTGGCTTGATTAAAAACAGCTTGGATTTACATTCAGTTGTTCGGTTAATAATTTACACTTGGGCACATGCCTTAACTAAATAATAATGATAATGTTTACACTGATGTGTGCAGTCTGGTTGAGGTTAAATAATAATAAGACCAAACAGTTGATTGACACACTTAGCAAAAAATGCACAATCATGCTGTTGTTTGAAAGTCCAACTGACATTTAAATACTCCTAAGTTTTTGTGTAGGGAAATGTGCAGTTATATGATGCAGAATAGAGGATAAAACAGTCTTTAGATGTATTTGTAGAAACAGCATCAAGTCTTGGTGTTTCCCATGGTGACAGTTGACTGACATCTGAGAACTGGCTTTGCAGTTAGAAGACAGACTGTAAACTTCTTACTCAGAAATACAAGACATTATTTCCCCCGATTTTTTTAACAAGCCACCATATTGTTGATTTGTAGATCTTTGATTTTTGATCTTGAATTTTGGAGGTCCTGTCTTGCTATTCCACTCAGAAACTGGAAGCTAGAAAGCTAGGCTAGGTAACTTAGACTCGGAAAGTGAAAACCATAGACTGTAAAAAATAATAATAAAAAATAGTGAAAACTAGTTAGCCTAGCTTGCTAATATTGCTAATATTTGTTTTCATTCACGTTATTTCTGCACCCACTGAGTCATTGGCAGTCCCACATTATAGATAGGAAGGGGGTCTGACCAGCACTAGCAGTCTCTCTTTTGTGGGTCCAGTTATGATGATGGGTAAATAACCCCGCTGTTCAAACTGATATGATTCAAATCACAACAAGTAGTGATTAACGTACAGAGTAATGTAGGCTAATGTAGGAAGTGCTCAAATCATAGATGAGACTGAGCAACGTCTAGTTTATTGATTCTGTTGCAACTAGAGATATAACAGACTATTGTCAACCTATATTCTGAATAAATTCATCTAAAAGATCAATATATGAGGTGATTCCCTTGTGATTGCTGTTTTAACGATGGAGTGCTGCCTTTTTTCCTTGCTTTGGACACAATATTATGGACTGTTTTTAAATTTAAGTCAAATTATCACCAACAATGTCAGTTGAAATCAAAAATTCTTACTCACAAAAGAACATTAATATAGGAGAGCTATCGTGGCAGAAAAAATCAAATAACTGATTTTGGTTGGATTTTAACAAAGGTCATTAGTGAGATTTAATATTGTTTGAAAGGCTGGTCGTGAACACTTTCCGGCTCTGAAATGGATTTTAATAATCTACTTTTGTGGTAGCTGAGCTGCCCTGTTGTGTTTTGACATCTAAGGTTGATTGGCCCTAAACGGCCACTAGAAAAAAAAATCAATTTCCGTCATACAGGTCATTTCTGTTGTGATATATCACTATTATTGTGGTAGGCCTGGAGTAAGAGATTTATTTCCCTGTTTATGAGCACTGAGAATGAGATGTTATATCTAAGGAGACTGTGACAAGTACAAATCTTCCTGATAGTTATTAAAGTGGTCATGATCACTCTGCAGCAGACATGTCGGTGTGCGGCGCTCAGTCTGTCACGTTCCTGCTGGGATTGCCTGACAGGTGCTCTGAATTTATGGCGACGAGGCAGGGTCGTGTCTGAGCTGCTGTGTAATAATCCTCTTTATATAACCGTTTGGAGAACACCTTGGCAAACACACCGCACATACTCAAGAATGTGATTTGATTTTCACGAGCTGTTTATCTTAAATGACAGTTTACACTCTGTTTTACTGAAGAAACACTATCCAGACAAGATAGCTACAGCACTCTGCCTTGCCAGTTTATTAGCTACACCTACTTTATACAAGATAATGTCCCTGCCGTGTGTGCAAGTGGAGGTGGACAAAATAATAGAAACCCCTTTTAATATAATGCAAGTAAATTATGAATAAATCAACACCTCTCTTACACAAAGTGAAGAAGAGCTGAACATTTTAAGCTTCACAAAGGTAGGATTTATTGCAGGGCTGTTGTATTAGATTGCATTAGATTGTGCAGGTGTACTTAATAACCTTGAAATTCAGTGTGTGTTGTGTTGGAGGGAGCGAGCACAGTGAGACAAAATGTTTAAACAGAGTTTGTAATGCAAACAGAGAGCAGATTCACTGTTATTGATACCAGATGTTTATTGCTCTTTGAGATGGTAGGTGTGTGTGTGTGTGTGTGTTTTGATATCTGTTTTAGTTGGGATGTTACACGTGTCAGTGTGATAGATGATGTCCTTGCCGTGGCCTCTATTCTGTCATTCTGTGTGTGTGTGTGCATGTGTGGTCTGTGCAATCCATGTGCTGATGTAGGCCATGTTGTGTTGTGAATTATTGTTGTTGTTGAATTTCGGATGCTACAGTCTTATCTTGTGACCTACAAAACAGGAGGGTAGAAAGTGCAATTATATTGATGTGTTTTCATGACCTTTAATTGTTTTCTTGGAATCAAGAGCACTCTTTGCTTTGTCTGTTTTGTTGTGTACTTTGCTATTTAAGAATGATATTTCATTACATACATGTAGGGACAAGGCCAGTCTGCTTGCTTTTATACTTGACTTTTAGATCAGGAAACCACAACAAAATGTCTCTTATAGGAAGAAGACAATGAATAGTGCTGTCATCAGTTTGCACCAAAATGATGCACACACACACAAAATTCATCCCAGAAGACGTGCTATGAATATGGATTTCCTCGTCAAAGCAACATGTCCTGTGTGAGTCTGATGGGGGATTTGAATTTCTCACATCTCAGAGCTTTTAATTATGAAATGAATTCTCAAACCCAGCATGCCTAACATGCTGTCAAAATTAGAGATTTGCCAAAATGTCCCAAAAGTGCTAATTGAGGGCAGCAAATACCGATTACTTTTGTTGATTTGGTAATCTGAACACATAGCATTGTGTGTGTATGTGTGTGTGTGTGTGTTATGTCTCAGCCTAAATTCAGTAGAGTTTCTGCCGGGGTCTGACATAATACTGTTTATACTGTGTGCAGTATGAACTGGAAACCATTCAACCTTTATTTGAGTATGCTGGTTCCTCTGGTCACAACTGTGTCAGAAAGAAGAAACATTGCATGTAATATTGAATGAGAAAATGCTAACAATAGAGATTTTGCAACTGTTGAGCCAAAGCTAAAATGACTTCCACTGTGTTTGTAAATGCAGTATCTGGTTATTGCCTTTCAGCAGAGCATCATTCATTTTATAGGGCAGGGAGAGTTGGAACAGTTTTCATGGAGAGAGGACATTTCCTGGTCCGTAAGCGTTAGATTTTTCCTGATGAATAATGTATTCATAGTCTGAAGCTGCAGACGTGTCTCACTGTGTGTTCAGAGATGCTTGACTTTCACACATCTCTGCTGGAATGAGGCTGAATCAAGAGCTTGTCTCGGATATCAACAGCTGTGGAGAATATCCTGCATTGCACAAAAGGAAGAGAAAGAACATCCCTGTTGTGTTAGGATATTTCTCAGCCTTCATGCTTGCTCAGGAGGCTTTATAATGGTGACTGCATGAGCACCCTTTTATTGGCTCACACAGGTGGAACTCTGGCTGGTTGCTAGTTTTAGGTTTTCTAAGTGTGTTTTTTTATGTCATATTTATTACTGATAGCATGAATTTAAGTTGAGGTGACAAGTGAATGGTAAATGGACTGCATTTATATAGCGCCTTTCTAGTCTTCTGCCACTCAATGCACTTTACACTACATGCCAACCTTTCAACCTTTCATACACACATTTATAACACTGATCGCAGAGGCTGCCATGCAAGGTGCCAACCTGCTAATCAGGAGGAGTTTCTAATCATTCACACACACTCCAATGGCACAGCCTTTGGGAGCAATTTTGGGTTCAGTATCTTGCCCAAGGATACTTCGACATGCAGACTTGAGGAGCCGGAGATCGAACTGCTGATCTTCCGATTAGTGGACGACTCGCTCTGCCTCCTGAGCCACAGCTGCCCCAAGCTAAACCAGAGAAAAATAATAAGAAAAAATACTTCCTGAATTCAACCATACAGTAATAAGCTGCATGGGCCCTAAAGGTATAATCCACCCTAAAACACAATTCATGGTATTCCAATGAAAATGAACAGGTCTCCATAAAGGCCAAAATCTAATTTCTGACCTCAGAAATTAGATTTGGTGACTTTCTCTTCGGAGCTGAGGAGCCGGAGGTCAAAGAGCCGATCTTCTGATTAGTGGACGACTTGCTCTATCTCCTGAGCCACAGCCGCCCGAGTAGATTGAAATTACAGGGAATGGGCAATATTATTTTATGCAAATAGAGCTGCAACAATTACGCAATAAATGTATTAGTCAGTCAGCAGAAAATTAATTGCCAACAATTCTGATAACTGATTAATCGTTTTGAGTCATTTTTAAGAAAAAATATCCAAATTCTCAGATTCCAGCCTCTCCGATGTGAATATTTTCTAGTTTATTTAGTCTACTGTGACAGTAAACTGAATATCTTGGAGTTGTGGCCTGTTGGTAGGGACAAAAGAAGACATTTGAGGATGTCCTCTTGAGCATTTTCATAGAAAGAGTTTATCATTATAGGAATTATTATGGAATCTGAGACTACTGTGCTATGGCTGAACTGGATCAATATTAAGTATCACATTGCCTCAATGGGGCACAAAAGCAATCAGATCTGTTTTCCTTTCATAACAAAAGTTATTGCAGCTCAGGAAAGACGGTTTCTTATTAACGTTGGTTTCTACCTGGTCTCCTGTCTGCTGAAGGATTTTGACCTACAGTCATAAAATGCTCCATCTTCAAGGTGTAAACTGTTATTGAAGGAAGACAGAGATAAACGTGCGGTTACTTCTGTTCAAGTCAGACTAATTATGATAAGGGGTATCTTACACTGCTGATGTAAGCATTTTTATTACAATTTGATATAACAACAGATAATATTGCATATAGTATGTTTATCACCTCCTTATAGAAGTTGTAAATAGCTACATAGAAAGGTACACTGGTATGTACTGTGTAGTGTTAGGTTCTTATTTGGAGTTTCTAAAAGGCATCTAATCATTCCAGTCAGGGTAAATGGATTACATTGGTTGCTTTGAAGACAGGGACGTGGTCCATGGGATGATTTGTAAAAGTCAGCTCAGCACAAATGGCCAGACGACCGGGAATCTGGGTGTTCTCTGAAGCTGACGGTAAATCCCATTGAGACTGTAGTGCCTTCACACCACACAGGTCCCCTGCAAAGATCACTCATGCCAGACTCCATTAGCAAAAGGCTGCTCTCCACATGTCACTGTGTGAACAAAGACTTGTGTATTCATCCAACACTAAAGGAGGAATGCTAGCAGTCATAAATAAGGTTTCGGTAAACACAGTCTGACATAAGAAAAAGCATTTGTAATTTATGAATTACAATGTTGTGAAATACTTAAACTGGAGTATTTGCTGCATTTTCTGACTGACGTGCTTGACTTGAAACACAGCTGTAAAGAAATGACTCATGATAATCTGAACTGATGTGTTTTGAAGTTAGGATCGGATGATAAAAGAGAGTTGTAACCTTTAAAGACAGGAGTTGGTTGTGTTGACATGTGGAGTTGAACATTTGAGTCACCTCCTGCTATTATGTTTGTACTGTGTGTGCTGTTTCTCCAGGAAATCTGTTCTATGATTTGGTGTTGTTGTCAACATATGATATTATTTCTGTAGCTCAACCAAGAGCACATTAGTGAATTCTTCAATATTGCAATCATTTAGCAATTGTTTCATATAATTTAGACTTTTTTAGGGACACACGTGCCTGGTAGTGTGCTTCTGCATTTGTGACTTCCTGATGGATTCCCTGATGTATTATCAGTATTGGTTTTCATATCCACCTGCTGTCACGGTGACATCATGGCATTAATTCCTCCAATGACTGCCACAGAGCACTGAGTCATGTTTCCCGGAGAAGTTTCATGATAAGCCAGTAAGGAAACCCCCGTGGGCATATGGGCAGGGCAGAATACATCATGTTGTGTCTGATTTTTCTTTGTTTTTTTGTTCTTTGCTTCAAATTTGATTTCTGACATACTCTACCATAACATCACAGTCCTTACCTTCCTCAATAGGCTGCTCATTGTGTGATTGGATCATTAAAGACATCTCTTTGAGCTCAAGGAGTAACACAGCTCTCTTTCACGTGACCTAGAGCTTAATTAGTATGGCAACAGATTTTCATTTGCATGTACGCGCTGCAGTGAATAGATGGGAGGTGGCGTACATATGGGGGAAGGAAATGGGCACTTCAGGGCCAGTTTGATTAACAGACCCCAAAGGTACAATCACTTCAGATGTGTTGTTATTGTAGCTAATTATAATAATAGTAGATGGATTTTTTGTGTTTGAGCTGTGTGGAATACAGGTCCACTAATACAATAATTTGATAGAACATTTTTTTGAAGATTAGTCTTCTTTTAGTATAGCATTATCAGATTGTCTTGTTAATTCATTCTAATATGTATACAATTAACTTTTTTTCAGAATGACTTTAAGAGATAATACTTTGTTAAGACAAATTCAATTCCCTGTTCACATTCAGTGCCATGTGCACTGCTATTTGATATGCACAACAGATAAGGAAACTCTACAGAGCGTTATTATTTTGCAAAGTGTACCCTGATCCTGACAAAAGATCTGCTTTTACCTGCTGGGAATTTCTGTCTCTGGAGAACAGAGCAGCACAGCGCTGCAAGACTCCTCCTTTTATTCAGCAGGCAGCAACATGTTACAAGCCTTTGGCTGTTTGCTTAAAAGTGAAAAAGCCTTGTCTGCCATAGAGACAGTGCTTTGTTCTAACATTTATCTATTCAGTGGTATCATGTTGTGATTTTATAGATTATTGGACTGAGTCATGAAATGTGTGTGCCATGTCTTTGTGGGAGTTTTTGGTAAAGACCTTGACAATATTTTATGAAATTAGGAGAGCTGTAACGATTGAGCGACAGAAGATTAATCTGCAACTATTTTGATAATCAATTCCAGCTTCTCCAATGTCAATATTGTGTGGTTTAATTGGTCTTCCGTGATAGTAAACTGAGTTTCTTTGGATTGTGGACTGTTGGTTGGGATAAAAGAAGACATTTGAAGACATCTCCTTGGACTTTGGGAAAGAGTAATCAATATTTTTCGCTACTTTTTGACATTTTGTAGACCAAATGACTGATCAATTAATTCAGAAAACAAATTAATTGATAATGAAAATAATTCTTTGCTGCAGCCTTAGAAATCTGGTTCAGCTGAATGATGGATCATTGAATCACTGAAAACCTCATTTGTCCTATGAACAGTGCAGTTTGTAAACATTGAATTCAGCTGAAACAGCACATACTTAAATTAAATTATACAGTTTAATTATTCATTAACCAGGCTTCTTGTTTCCTCCTGAGCACACAGGATTGTTCTGCTACTGTTTACATGTTTTTAGCCTTAACATATCTGAACCATAACTTCCCTCTAAGCGAGAACAAACAAGGATTTAAATGGCTCTTGTGCAACATTAATTTCCTGCAGTTTTAGCCTTCCATTATGAAAAAAATCATTTTCTCATAACATGTCTTGGTTTGGTTTTGTAGTTAATTATCTGTATCATTTGTCAGGGTGGTTGTCTCATATACACACACTACTGGTCAGTTTAATATTACACATCATCACTCATACAGTTATTAAGCTGCTAACTGTGACTCATGCAAATGTTCTCTGCAGTGATTTGCATTTACACTGCAGACACTGATGATCCACTGCTCTATTGTCTCTACTAGTGTCTGCTGTAGCAAACATATCCCCTCACATATCTCATAAAACACTATATTTATCAGGTAGAACACTGCCCAAAGAAAATGGAGGAAAATTATTTTATTCCTGTACTCCATATTGACCATTCCCCTGTGCTGAGCATATAGCTGATTGACAGGTAAAATCCCTGAAAGCCGCTGTTGACATGTTATTGCTCTGGGTCAGAAGCTGGCAAACAGGAGTAAGCCTACATACTCCCCCATATCTACTCTTTGCTCTTCTTCCCTGCTTTTTTTTTTTTTTACCGTCCACTATCTTTTTGCCTCCATATAAAATTTCTTTCCTAGCTCTGAATTATTGACTAGCATGGAGTCCCGTGAGATTGAGCTAGTGGTGTGTTGTTGTCCATCAGCAGCAGCATATTTTTCCGTCCAATCCCCAAACCAAAAAGAAAATATGGAAGGGTTTATCATGGTCAGAGTCTAAGAGAATGGTAAAGATAACATTTCACTCCCCACCATCTTATAGCAGCAACATATTGTACTGACGGGCAGAACATATAGTGTATGAATAAATACATGTTTAGTGTATGAATTGAAATGACAGAACACTATATGCTGCATGCAGTAGAAACAATGTTTCCATAAAATGTTCTTAAATGCCTTAAATGTTCCTTTATTCTCAACATTTCACCTTTTAGTCAAACAGTGTTATCAGTGAGAGCCAGTCACAGGTGTAACTAATATAATTAACAATGGGTGCGTGTCACTGACGGCAGCAACACACCTTTGTAAAATGGAGCCATTGTTAATGTAATTAGTTACACAAGTGTTTTTGCTCCGAAGTCAAAATGTTTGTCATGAAAATATTCTATACTGGGTCATTTCTATCTGCTTCTTGGTATGTATTGATTGGCTTGTTTGCGTGGTAAAATTTGCACTTTGTCAAGGTCAGTCCTTTCCGTTTAATGGATTTTCAAGATTATCAGTTCTGACAGATAAAATACTGAGAAATACAACAACACAATGTCTCTGTTTCTGGAAGCTACCTATCAAAATCCTTATTAGTATGGAGGACATTTAAAGGATAAGGCTGGCTATATGTCATATGTATAATATTTATTTAATAATATTTTTTATTTTTTATAATATTTTTCATCCATCCCTCAATACATGCTTTCCTACCCTGCCTGTGGCACTCAGCCCTAAGCACATTTGTTGCTACTGTAGATGTAAACATTTAAAAAAGGGCCACAGAGATATCATTTAATATTTTTAAAAGGCTCAATAATTTGATGTATCCGAGTTCTTCTGACGTAGCAAATATTCATATACTGTCTGCCTTAGGAAAATTTTCTCGTGGTTATGTTGAAAGTCGTGGAACACTTTGAGCTCAGAATTCAGAATTTTCAACTTATTTTTAACCTTATTTTTAACATGGATATGTGCATATTGGACTGACTCAAAATAAACTACAGTGCCCATGTCCATTGTAAAAAAGTAGAATAAGATATATATAATATTATGGATATAATGTTAAGATCATGTCATTGTTGGTTTTTGTCTTTTCATGTGACTTGTTGACAATAAGAGAAGCATCAACAGCCTCATCTTTTAACAGTTTTTTTTTTCTCCAGCTGACCGAAGGCTTTCACACTATGAAAACCTAGTCATGAAAGTTGATATCACTATCACATGCAACTAACTGAATAATCTTCAGTGTGATATTATAACAAAGTCATGCCGAATCATTTAAACATGATCATGTATGTTTTCCTAGAAACACTGAATAGTTAAATAATTCTAAAAGCCGATGGGAGGGTTTCGGAAGATGCCTTGTGATGAGTTGGTTTTCATCATAACCGTTTAAGCTTAGCAACCTGAGCCCATGCCTGGAAACCGCAGGTTGTGCAGAGGAATGTTGATGTATGTGGCACTGGAGAAGACCTTGTGCTGAAGATGAATGCTGCTTCATTGTCCTCAACTAATTATTCCAGTGACAAGTGTAACATTGCCCTCTAAGCTTTGAACAGACCTTTGAACAGCATTGAGTAGCTCAAGGTTGCCATCCGATGTGACTTTAAATTGGCTTGAAACCCCGTGATGAAAAGCTGCTGCACGTATACAGCAGTGTGTGTTGTGAAATTACCTGTTGCTTAGGAACCGGTGTGACTTCATGCATGAGAGCAGGCTTTGCCAAGGTCTTTGAACAGAAGAATTCTTCCACAATCTCGTGCTAAGTCAAATCTAAATCATCATATTTAATATACTGTATATGCTGAATACTACTCACTCAAATTTAAAAGCAAACTGAACATCTTAAGACCAGAAAATGGCCTCTGTGTACGATAATTCTCAAGCCAATATTAATCTCTTACTAATACAGACATGGTTGTGAATGATGACGCCATAGTGTTACGCATGATTCATATTTAATCCTCAATATTTGAATAGACATATTGTTTTAATTCTTTCTCCTATTTGCACATTTCAAAACCACCCAAACGGATGTGTGAAAACCTGTTTTTCAGGTTGTTGAGAATTTGAAGGATGGAGAAACGTTGGGAGACGACGCCCACATGTTTAGCCCTGGATCACAGGTTGTCATTGTCAATCTGCATGGTGATTAAACCTTCCCCCGCTGAATGAAAGATGTGGTTCACAGCCATTTGAAATAGTGTGGGTATCATATTTGAAGCATTACACAAGTAATGAAGTCCCGGTAATTAACAAGATACGGCTACCAAAAGAACAAGTCTCATCCTGATGCTACTGTGACTGCGAACCTGAATGTGATTTAGTTTTTCAGCAGCCTCTGTTTTAGCATCCATATGTATTCTAATTAATTAAAGCCTGTGTTGTTAATGATTCAACACTGACAGAAAATGTGTTAATATTCTCTCTTACAATTTAGGTTGATTATCTTTTTTTTTTTTTTTTTACTCTTTTGGGTTTTGGGAAATTTGTTTTTGTTTTATATTAATTTATTCCTTTTTCTTTGAAAAGTGCTAACAAAAATGCCACTTGTCTCACAAAAGACTTTATTATTATTTTTACTAAAAAAAACCTTGACTATTCAAAAAAACTTGTTTAAATTGTACACTTTTGTTGGGTTTTAGGGAAAAAAAACTGGAATCTGATGGGAATTTTATGAAATGGAGTACACTCTGTCGTGCAAATGCTTCTGTTATTATTGACCAGGCTGCCATAGCAGTGTAGCAAAATTATGTGTTATGCATATGGGAATAGTATTTCTGCAATGATCGGCTTTTGAAATAATGTGTTACAGAAAGAAATAGATGTAACTCAAGTGAAATGCCAATATTTCCCAGAAAATGTCTTTTAAAATGTTGGTGTTTTACACCCAATGAGCACATTAAATGTAACATGTTGCATAGAAGGTCATAGTCATTTCCTCCTACTAAAATGAAAGGGGATGTGAAGTGATGGTAACCTTTATAATTAAGGGTATCAGGTGGAACATCCCATGTGTTGACAGAGTTTTAAAAAAAAAAAGAAAAAGAAAAAAAAAACAGTGAGCAAAAACACATTTTTTTATGTGTGATATTCAGAGTAAATCAAAGAGATAGGAAATGCAGACACACAAGTGTGCTACAGTATGAGAGTACTGTGTGTGGGCAGCTTTACAAGCAGCTAATCAATGTCTCTTATTACACACAGTCAAGAAAAAAAATCTATCCTTGATTAGTGAATACTAGTGAAGGACTGTAAAGCCACGGACACCGTCCCACCCTCTCTCCCTGATTTGCACTCCCACTGTGAGGAAAAGCGTCGGCCGAATGAAGACGGCAGACGCAGTCGCCATCAGTGGGGGCAGCATCAGAGGAACAGCAGCACTTCAAATGGAATGTGAGGTTTTCAAGGCATACAGTCATAAATTTTTCATCTGCAACTGGCTTTGAGGCAAGAGAGGGGGCAGGCCAGCCGGGCTGCAATTGAAGGCTTCTAACAACAAACCAGGGCTTTCAGAGACAAAAGATAGACGGGGGAAGGGCACTTGAAATGAGAAACAACAAAAATCTTTTGTTTACAGTAGATGAACAAAGACTTGTAAACAAAGCCAATATTTAACCACCATGGCTGAGACAGGCAGAAAGGCAAATATCACGACAGCAATCAAAAAGATAATGGCAGAGCAACAATTGTGAATATTGTATGCCTCAAATAATGGCGATCACAACAAACCTGAATAGATTCATAAACTGCAACATGTAATTTGTTGTACAGTTGTTTTTTTTTCAAATAGAGTATCTTTTGTGTGAACACTAAGAAAAGCCTCTTAAATATCAAGCATTTTTCTAAAAGGCATTACATTATTTAGTAAGGAGATGTTATCTGTCTATTTAACCCATTTAAACATTAGTTGATGTCATATAGACACCAGTTCATTGTTTTTTATCCAAAATGACAGCTTTATAACAGCTTGGACTTTTTTTTAATGAAAACACCTTTTACTGACAATTACAAAACAAATATAGAAGCAAGCATATTAACTACAGGCAATGTATATTTTTAGCACAGTCTTTTCTGCTAGCTGGTACCTTATTAGTATGCTGTAAATATTGAATGGGAACTTTAAAGACCTGAAGAGCTGTTCAAAGGTGGTACAATGTCTCCTCTTCAATTCAGATATAAAAATATATTGTATCTTTATAGGACTTAACTCCATCAAAACCATCCGAGGCCTTTGTGTCAGATGTTATAGGCGACTCTTTATCTGTGAGGTGAATCAGAAATATGAACCTGCGCTGTGTGCTAAAAGCATCCTGGCTATAAAACGCTGTCCCTCATCCCATAAGCAGACGGTGGAGCTCTGCAGAACGGCTGCAAATTTAATGACTGATTTTTCCAGCACTGCTGATTCCTCTGGGTGCAGAGTCTGTCTGGATGCTAATGCAGCCTGACATCTCCATCCCTGTTTAAACAACCCATGCTATCCTAAAAGGGTTACTGCAAAGGCAAATTAAAGTCAACTTAGAAAGGAAACACTACTGCTCTACTTTTTCAGTGGAGTTACATTTCAGCTTCTGCTAATTTGATCCTGAAAATATTGTGTAGGCGGTTTATGGACGATGACAGCACTCTGCCGTTTACAACACAAAATGCAAGATTGATTTGAAGTCATTCACTACTGAATTGTGTTTTTACTTATGCAGGATTTAGATACTGCAGAGAATTTAACACGTCAAATACAATTCAGTCTAGTTTGATCTTCCATGCAATATTTATTCTCAAACGTTTCACATACATGTAGTCATCCTCTCAACTGAGAGCTGTGACACAAGCCTGGTGGAAATTTTGGAGAAACTCAGAACATCTTTACATGACATCAGTGGATTTGTATCAACAACTTCTAAATCATATAAGACAGTGACACGTGGATGACTGCCGTCGCCAACTGCAGACTGTTTGTTCCTACCTGGTTAATATTGCCACTTAGACTGGAAGAGAAGTTGTACGTACAAAAACTTCTACCTGACTGTGTCAGTAATTGTCCACCATATCTGTTGTAGATATTGGATTATATGAGATCAAAACAGACTGAATTAGGAATGATATCCTCCTTTCTGTTGACCAGTGCATATGATGATTATATTAGAAGATTACCTGAAAAGTGTGAGGTGTTGCTGAGAAATAAAAAAAAAAACAGCTCATATCTATATTAATTTCTCCAGGATATTCTGGGTCAAAGTCCTTTAATCCCAGGCCGGAAAGCCAATTCAAAGGATTGCGAGTTTGCTAAGTGATTGTGGAAATATGTATGTATGTATGCTGTATCTGGTGAGATCCAGCAATGGCATCCAGATGAAGCTGTGCATTTGTTCATGAGATTAAGGGCAGCGTGGTGTCACAAGGGCAGTCAGGCCTCAAGCTGTATGACTGGAAGCAGGTGGCACGTTTCTTACGTCCTTGCTAAGAGGGATTAGGCCTCTGAAGGGAGAAGGATCATATTTGATTAGCCTGTTCAAAGGTTTGGGAGGATGGAGGGCTGTTCATGTGATTAGCCAGGCATTTTGAGCTGCTCCTGATTTCTGTGGAAGTGTGTTTTGTAAGATGTTGTGAAAGACAACAACCACTTGGCACCTCTGGAATGTATATACAACTGCTCAGCCTCTGCTGTTTGTTTATGCAAAAAATAATTAATATATACATACTGAATAGTTGCTCACTAGGCTGGAAATGTTCACTAAATCATTTGAGTAAGTGCCATAATTGCTTATGTAAGGAATACATTTTTAAATTTTAAAGTGATAGAATAAGTATCAGAAGTTTGTGTTTGTGTGAAATTTTAAAAGCGGTTTCTGTGCTGTTCATTCTACCCAGAAGTACACAACAAAACATTTGCTTGAGGTTTCTTCCCATTAAAATTGAGTTTTTCCTTGCCACTGTCGCCAACTGCTTGCTCACAGAGGAATGTTGGGTCTCTAATGTTGTTAAGAGTACGATCTACGTCTGCTCTATATTAAAAGTCCCAGCTCTATATAAAAATATAACAGAAGTTATCTCAGGACAGGTTCTGGTATCTCAGTTGTGTAATTTTCAGTTCAGACAGAGAGTTCCACAGAAACACTACCCTATTAGAACAAAAAATCCCTGAGTGTTATATATCGCATATGTTTGCATCTGAAGTGGAGTGGAAGAGTTCTGTGAGCAGCGGAGTCAGGAGGTGACCCACTGCACTCACCAACCCACAGACAGCCCCTCATGGGAGGAGAGACTCTACATTGAGCTCCAGGAGCTGCAGACCTTCAGGGAGGGTGAGCAGACAAAGAGTGCAACACCAACAAATAGGATAAAGTTATTGGGTTGTATTGTGTGGGCTCAGCTTTAGATTGTACATTACAATAGAAAGCATTAAGAATATCAGAAGTTAGAAGTTAGAAGTTAAATGTCTGGGTCAAGATGTTGTGGCTCATTTCATGAATGATGTGACGGTATTTCTACTGAATCTGTTTCTGATCAGTCTGTTAATTGAGCGATGGTCAAAGATGCACAAAATTGTTCTAAATGCATGACTTTCCTGCATGTTGTTAATGCTGTGCACAGGACAAATAAGTCAAAATAGAGAAGACATAACTGAATCTGTAACTAATATGAGATATCATAATTGAGGCCATAGCTGGTGTGCAGGCACTCAGTTGTAAAATGATGAAGCTGTTTGTAGAGCTAATGCACATTTCATCTACTCAGGTATGAATATAATCTTTCTAATGCTTCAACTGTTTCAACTTCAACTATTTTTTTTTGTTGACTCAACATGAAATAAAGAGTTCTGTTAAAGTTTAATGATGCAAATTTGACTTGAGGCTATTCAAAGGATGTTCAGAAAATGTGGGACGCTTCATAATTTCCTATCATTACCTTAACCGATACGGTGAATCTTTCAAGTTCTGACTGAACTCCAACATCCAAGAGAAGAAAAAAAATGTATTGATCTGCATGCATGTCTCTGAAGTCACTCTGCCACTGAAGAAGAACATTAATTTGAGGGTGAAAAATGTAGGCGTGTGCTTCTGAGAAACTGTTGCATTTGACCGGCCACTCTCTGAATGTTAATGCAACATATTTCCCTCTGTGGTTTATAGAAAAAAATCGGCAGCAAAATGTATATGAAATTGCAGTGCCTTGATCTGCTCACCGTGCAAGGAAAAAAAAAACTTCAGTGTTGATGATAATTGTTGAGCATGGGTCTGCTCATTCATGGAACATTTCTGTCTGTTAAGTGACAGAATAATTACACACAAGGCTAATTTGAGCTCTCGATGATTGTGGGGAGTGATAGCGGTAGATGTGAAGGGAATGCTGATGGTCCAACAGAGGCAATATTTCTGAAGCCTCCTCCCTTTGTTCAAGTCCCTGCTTTATTTGCCTACAGCTGCCTCCTCCCTATTGCGGCAAAGCAAGCTCATTGGAGGACATCAAAGTCACGGGTTGACGATCAGGTCCGCAGCATAACTGTTGCTAAGGTATTTTGAATGGTTACTTGACCATTACATGAGTTCATTTGCCATCCATCTCCACCTGCTTAATGCTAGGAGATGGCGTGGAATGTGTGAAAGTGTGAAATCTCAGGATTACTCAGTTTTTCATCAGCAGGCCAGACAGTCTACACTATCGTTTGCTGTCTGGGGTGTTGACGGCTTCAGGCAACATTTGTTATTGAGATTTGACCTGCAACGTGTTGGATTTCTTTATATTGAATGTCTTTTAAATCCTCTGCCAAAAGAAATTTGGCAGAGACTCATGCTGTCTACAGATAGGCCTCTTTTTAAATGGAGTTGGAAAAAAGCTCAGGTTCATTCTCAGTTCAAAGCTCATGTAAGGGGAAAGCTATTTCGATGCTGCAGACTGAGCACATCATTGAACTCAGGAGTCAGAGGAGCTTCTTTTAAACCCAGTTATCTCTGAAAGCATCCACTTAGATATGTGTTCACTGCTGTAGTTTTAGTCTCTGAATTGCTGTATTTCTGGGAACTGGTGTTTTTTTCTTTCATTAATCTTTAAATTCTTTAGTTGTATACCATTAATAAGACAAACTGGTGCTCAGTGGCTAATATTAGAATTCCCACTGCAGGTTTTTGTGTGTGATATGCATGTTTTCTCTCTGCCATGGTGGTTGCTTAGTGTGGCTGACAGTCAGAGCATCACTTCCTGTCTTAACAACCCTGCAGCCCTTGGGTGAGCTCACTTGGAGCTAGTCCAAGTGAGCTCACCCATCCACACAAAGACACACTGAAAAGTCTCTTTTTGGATAATGGTGCAGACAACGATGCATGTTCAGCACTGCACTGTACTGATGGTGACAATGTTTATGCATACTTTTCACTGCCTTTCTGTTCCCCCTCCTGTCAGACACTAATGCTCTCCTTCAGTTAAATTAAAATGCAGTCAAATACCATCAGCACTTGTCTACTACCGTCAGTCTGCTGTACTACCTTTCTCTTGATACCCTAGTTTAAATTTAGGTTCACCTCAGACCACACACCATCATTATGTCTGACGATGGAGAGGAGATGAGAGCCGCTGGCCCTGTCTCTGATTCTGGGGGAGCTCATCATCCCAGCAGTATGAAGCAGCATGAGGCTGGGCTGCCTGGGACTGTTGTTATTGAGCAGGGAGAAGCGCCCCGAGCACAATCCATCAAAAAGGAGCTGTTTGCACTGTGGGAATAGACATGAATAATCCATGCTTTCTTTACCCTTTCCTGTGTAACTATGCGTATCCCATTACATTTTCTGTTGCATTTTCTTCGAATATCCAATCACTATATTTGTATTAAACATTTTTCTACTTTATAACGATTTTATGTTAATGTTTTATGTTATCCACAAAGTCATAAATGGGAGATTTTATATCATATTTGGATGATTTGTTGGGTACATTGTCTCATATGTATGTCCAAAAGCTACCACCTTTCGATCATTTTTATACTAAAATGATTTGATGATTTGCATCACAATTTGTATCGCGCAAGCCCCCCTTTTTTTCTCAATTTCATCAATTTCTCAGTTATTCTAATCATATTTGCTTCTCTTACATCAATTGTATTACATCAACTTTAAGTCAATAGATCTATTGGAGGTCAAATAAAATAATTTGTGGTTATAACAATGAAAGTCAGTTATGGTGAACAATCATTTAGGGTACAGAGTGGCAATCACATGAGTTGAGTGCCCCTGAGATCAATTTTTTATGATAGTTTTACGGTGGCTGGACTCATTTTACTACTTTATTCCTGGAATACTTTTCATAATTTACTGTCGCCATATGAAACTTGAGTTGCATGCACAAATCATTTGAATTCATAATAGGTCATTACCACAAACACTACACATAATATTTCTGGTGCACTTCATTTCATGATGGCTTCCAACCTGGACATAAAAACAATTCTGACTTGTTTTTATAATGATGAACAGCATAGAAAACAAGCAACAGGAATCATCCTGTAGCGTCTTGTTACATTACTCCATACAGGTTTGGCCCTCTCTCCTCTATGCACTGCTTCAAGCAGTGGTCATGAATATCTCAATGATGCTTAGTATATTTTTGCCAAATCAAGTTCGGTATCACTATAGACGAGAAAATACTGATGTTGTTCTTCATCTCCAGTTGTTCAAACGGCACAATTAAGGTATAGCACTCAAGGACTAGTGGACTGGCTACATGTTAAATCAGCTTGGCTGGTTGAATATAGTGTTTAAAGAACACTATTCACGGATGAATTGGGCTTTGGGGGCTTTCTAGTTTGCAGTTTTTTATGATAGTCATAAACATTGATTTGTGCATTGTTGTTAATGGAGGACCCTCTTGAGAGCTCTGAGCCATAATTACTGTTTGTGAAGTTCTGTGGTTCTTTTTTTTTCATTTTTTTTATTTATTCCCAAAGGGCAGATGCTAGCTTACTAGCCATCACCACTATTTCTTGCCATTTGAAATATGCACTATGCTGCTGAGGAGATTTCATTCTACACTATTGGATTATAGTTTAATGGACTACTGCCCCACTGTGGCAGTAATATCACTGTGCCCAAATGCCACATTGTGCCTATTTCCTCCCTTTTATTGTGCTGGCTCAATAGTCTGTTCCAGCTGAGGTCTCTTTCTGTGATCATGATAGTCAGCATCTTTCCTCAACAGCCTCACTTTTCCCTCACTGGGTTTCAGGTCGAGCACACTCTTCCCCATCCAAAGTGAGCTAGTTAATATATTTATTACCATCCCAACATTTCCCTCTATTTGGTTGATAAATGGATTAAATCCTCTGGTGGTGATGAATATCCAGTGAGACGTGAGGGGTTTACGGGCTCTGGATTATAGCAATTATAATGTCGGCAAATCATTTTTCTTTAATTAGATCTAGGAATATCTGATAAGATACCCTATCACATTTTTCCTTTTTCACAGCTCTGTGCCAGCGAGATGAAAAAGATGCTAACTTAATCAGGCAGAGTGAGAATTTGATATTAACTGAATCTTTCCATTGATCATCTGCCCACCAGGTGGTATTGAGTAGCATGACTTTAAATGCCTGCATGTGATCCTGCATAACTCAGACTAGGATAGGATAGATAGGATTGGATGCATACGCTTTTCCTTCCTCTTTCCTCTCCTGCACAATAAATCAGGCTTGCTTTTAGCTGCTCCTGCGGTCTACAGAAAGGCCCAATGAAGGATGCTTGACAGCAGCTCCTCTGCCCACTGTGGCCCATATTGTCCATAACTAGCAATCGAACAGGTCAGTCAGAAAAAATATCCCCCTCCTTTTTATTCTGCCTCCATGAGCAGTATAATCAATATGCTCCGGCTGTGCAGCTGGTGGGCGAGGCCGGGTGCTTCTTACAGAGATGGCAAATGCACACCAGCATGGGCACATCCTGTGATGCACTAATGCACCTCAGGGCTCTGACATCAATTAAGAGAGACAATGGACAGCTGTCCTGTACATTACAGGCTAAAAACACTGCTTAAAGCTTGAATATATTGTTGAATAAATATTGTTGTATTTATTGATGTATTTATTGGGACAATAAGTACATAAATTTTAACATGTTATGTACTGCATCAGAGTTAGCTTTAAAGCTAATTTCAACCACCATTACTGATTAGGCTTCGGTTAGATCTCTGGCCAAAGACTACTGAAGTGACATTTTATCACCAAAATCCATTCTTGATAATGGATCATTTTTAATATTAAGTTAATATTAATAATTTTTAATAATATCTTTAATGATCATACTGACCTTCAAACTGAGTAATCTCAAAAAGGTAAGGAGTTGTCTCAAGCAGTACTGGTCCTTGGTTATTTTAGAATACTCTGTTCTAGATGTTTTTTTTAGTTTATTATTCTTCTGTTTAATCACACATTTCTGATAATAATAGTAAAGTTGTTGCCAAGGTGGAAATGGTACAACTCAATGTTTTATTTATTTTGTTTGCTCAAATGGATTTCAGCCCAGTGTCAGAACCTTAATCTGTAGCAGGGATGGCGGTCGACACCCACATCATGTTTTCATTTATGCCTTTTGTGAGGTGGAGGCGAGGGGTGGTGGCCATTACAAATTCTTATTATTCTGGAAATCTGCAAGCAATTCTCTTTTCCCATGGAAGCCATGTTCCCATCACTCAATGTAATGTAAATGTCATATTCCAGTTAGTGACAGCTGAACATTTTCTTTTAATTCCATTTTGTTATATTCAAAATATTTTTGCATAGTAAAGTGAGTCTAAATAATAATAATTATTATTATGTTAAATAATAATATGTGTAAAGGAATGTTTTTTAATGTGTCATTTGGTTTTAGAGGATGTCATGATGCTTTCCACCCATTGAGCAGCAGGATTGGCTGTAACCACAAAATGTTTTCACACCCTTCTGCTTCCACTCTCCACACTTCACTGCACAGAAGCTGACTTCAGGTATGCTTGTTCTGCTCTTTTTGGACGTTTTTTAATTGGGTTTCCCCTCTGAAGTACTTCCAGAAAGACGGCAGGACGATGTATCCAAAGCCTCCAAATCAAATCAAAAGCCCTGTGATTCTCTTGATGGCTGCAACTGAGTGTGGATGAGCAGGGCATGGCTGATGTCCCAGAGCCATGGCGGGGAGCTAGAGTCTGGAGAACCAGTATGTCTTCTCTCCGCTCTCAGAGAGCTCTGTTTGTCGCTCGCTATCACCGTCTGTCACGCCACAGAGCGCTGTGGCCACACGCTCTCCTCTTATACATCTTTCCAATCCTAGCCATCATGGCACAATGCTCCCTCACATACTCAGCACCTGAAAGGGGAAACATGTCATCCTTCTCTCCTCACATAGCACTAAAAAGGCCCCACTCCCCCTGAGGGACTTCTACTCTTCCTCTGCCAATCGATCTACTGAACCATCGCCTTCATTCATCTACTGATCTATCCGTCTTCCTGTCTTTACGCCTTACCATTTGTCTCCAGTCTTTACCACTTGTCTGTCTGAGAATTTCTCAATGGCTTTTGTTAGTAATCAATATGTTGTGTCCCTCCCTATTTTGAATATTAATAATGAATATTGGTGGTTTTAATATTGATGCAAAAAGCTGGACATCCTGCACCCACTTTGTACTCATCACACACACAGTGAGTGGATTCCCTCCCACTGATGTAAATCTCTCTCACTTTGTAATGTATGCCGCCTGTTTGGATTTTTGCTTTCCCTTGCAGTTCTCTCACAACTGTTCCTTAGATTGCTTTTTCCTCTACATTCAACCCCCACGCAAGGAGTATTGATCGTTCCGGTGCACTAATTATCCTGCTCGGGCTTGGATGTCTTTGTGAACCGCAGTCAGTCTTTGATCGACATGTCTGCATGTCTTGTGTTACCATTAAAAAAAGGAAAGAAACTGTTTTGATTACAGAATTAAGAGCATGTGGGGTTTTGACTCCTGATCTCTGTAAAAACAAGTGTGACACCTTCTTAAATGACCAATCTGTCTATCGGCATGTCACTTCCTGCACTGTAGAATTAGCTCTTGACTTGGCTGATCAGCTCATACTGTATGTGTGGGTGTGTATGTATGAGTGCATTATTTACATATGCATCTTTGAATCTTTATGTGTGTGTGTGTGTGTATGTACATGTGTGTGTGTGCACGCGTATGTGGGCAAAAGTACAGGTCGGTACATCCTGCTCTGCCACCATCTGTGCTCAGGCAGGCAACAGGCCACTTTACACAATCATCCTCTCCATACAACCATTCCCACATAGGTCTGTTTTTGTTTGTTTGTTTGCTTATTTAGAATTTGAAAATGTCTTCAGATCTACATTACAAAAATGCGTATTGTGGTACATAAAGTCCCATGGAAACTGTTAATGGTTAGATTTCTTTGATGCTGACGCTGATATGCATGTAATTAGTGGAATCACAAGTATTTGAAATGTATACCACAATTAATGTTGTCATTTTACTTCTGCTTGTGCTTAGCTTCTGTGTGCTCAACCTCAGGTGAATGCTTCTTAGTGGGAGACAACAGAATCATAGAAAATAATATCTTTGTAGTTAAAATAAGAAGCATGAAGTGTGCAACACCAGGCTGTGGCAGCCGTTATAATTTAGCTGCATGCTGGTTTATGACACAATTATACAGATGGTCAACAGTTAGTCTGTTAACCTGTGATGTCTCTTTTTGTGAGGTGATACTTTGATTTTTTTTTGTTTTTCATTCATTGTGCCCTGCATTGATTTTGAAATTCATGGCTTAAGTTCAATTGAATTTAATATTTTTGGTATGGTAGATTTTTAAGACCATTACTATTATTAATTCACAGCTAATGTTGATGCACCAGTGGGAAAATGCTCAAGTGTCCCCCAACTCACAGAGGAATCCCTGACTTTAGATTGAATTATACATTTGGCACCACATTACAATTCCGGATATGTCCTCACACTGAATGTATTTCCATGATTAGAATTTCAGTTCTGTCTGTAATTGCCAGGCATAATGGTGGTAAATTGGGAATCAATAAGAGGCTCTGGAGCCAGTGTCACCGGTGACCTTTGTGTACGCTCACAGGAGCCTCAGCCAATGACATTTTAAGCCCGAAGGTCCCCATGGATAACCACTCATCGGGTGGTGTGTAAATGACACTCTT
Source organism: Euthynnus affinis (assembly GCA_029490765.1). Taxonomy (NCBI): domain Eukaryota; kingdom Metazoa; phylum Chordata; class Actinopteri; order Scombriformes; family Scombridae; genus Euthynnus; species Euthynnus affinis. Next base: position 16,930,889 of record CM055844.1, on the reverse strand, counting down.
GGCAATCTTTGTGTCTTTCTAAATAGTGCTCAGCCTGGCAGAACAAATGGATGCACCGTAGTAGTCGGTAATGTTTGTCCATTATGTGCCTATACATAGCAGCATAAAGCCTGAAAATACCACAAGAGGGTTAGAGACAGGTTACAGAAAGATGCAGACATGAATAATTCAGTTGTTCTGTAAAGTATGCAGATCGGTTTATAAGCCTTAATGAGCTGAAACATCTGTCTGCCTGGGGCATATTGTGACCCCTCTAGCTCCTCAACAGCCCAGTCCTTTGCCATCCCTTTGCCCAGACCCTCTCTTTGGCACTACCTACTTTCCTCACCTGCAGGCACCCTCCATCTCTGCATTCTCTCTCAAGGACTAAGGCTTATTTGTGCTTGGTGCATGAGGATGCATGCCCTAGCGTCAGTACCATCTGCCAGCTCCCCTCAGGACACCAGCCAGGTGCTGGGCACACTCTCACCCCAGCTATGCCACAACAGCACTGCCTGCTGGGATCAGCCTCACTGTGCCAACTGTTGATCGTCAGACCCTCTCATTCTCGCCCAGAGACTCTCTTATTAACCCAGCGACAAGCTGTGCTTCATACAGATTTGCAGTAGACCAAAGATGGAGCCATAGTATGTTTTAATTTTTGATGAATCTGAATAATTTCCTGAAGCCTCGGCAAGTCTTTGTTGTGTGTTGCCGTGCTCCTCCCTTGTGTTTGCTCCCAGGATGTTTCCCCTGAGATGCAGCCTGTGTGAAGGCAGAGCTTTCTCTTTTGTCAATGAGTCAGTACTGTCGTGTTTTCTGGAGCTGCTGCTCTCATGCTTGAGTCTAACTCACTGGTAACATGGGAATCAAAGTCAAACATGTAGGAACAGAAAGTAGAACTGAACAGTTCCTAAATCAAGAATATTTTCATAGTTTTGATTGTGCACTGAAACCTTCCAGTTGTTTGTGGTTACAATGTTGTTTGTGTTATAATGATGTATCCACACGGCTCCTCCACCAGGTGCTATGTAGGAAGCTGATGTCTGAAACCTGGCAGAATGAGATGAAGGTGGGGAAGAGAAGGGTGAGTGAGGATCATATCTGCTTATAATGCTTTTAAGGCTTTATTTCTTTGTCTAGGTGGTACACAATGTGTCATTTTACCAAGATTGAAATGTATCACCATGACAACAGACTTTTTTTTTCATTTCTTGTAGGACCGTTTTTTCATCAGTCATAAATATACTATACATACTCTAGATGTGTGGATTGTGGATTTTGTCCATAGCCACTTCAACACTCAAGCGGTCAGCATATCACTGTGTCTCATTGATTCAGTGCTGAGACCTATGACCACTATTCAAAACACTGTGATATATTTTTGACCTCATCATTGTTATTTTGTTCTCTAAGAACTGTCCATATCTGAGTGATGTATAGATGAATATCAGAGTCAGTTGCAACTCCTGAACTAATCACTTTAAAGCAAACAGCCTCCGCTATAAAAGCAACTGTGTACTTGTTTGTTCATTTCAGTGATTAACTATTTTTGTGCAATTTAAATCAGTCAAATGTACAGTAGTAGATTGCATACTGCTAACATACATAATAAAGAATATTGTCTTTCTCAGATTCAGCCATAATACAACTGTTATGCATGTCTACTATGTTCAGAACTCAATTTTTTCCCTTCAACCTATAGGCACAGGCCTCACTTCTTAGCTCACTTACTAAAAAATATGTGTGGCACTTGCCTTGAGAGGGTACTAAACATACTTTATTGCTCTTTAATAATTGCTTTTCAACATTATTATCTTAATGCTGCCTCTTTTATGGGATCTGAGAAAATGCCATTTACTGGCTCCCAAGAGGAGTAGAGTGGCAATCTTGAATGTAATATGTCTCACCACCTATGTGCCCAGTCTGCCTCGCCCCTGCTGTTTGGTTCCTTTATAAGCCTTGATTCATTGGCAAGCTATAGCCATATGATATTAATAGATCTGTGTACAGCCAGGATGGCTCTCTTGTGTGTCATGCAGTTCATGTTTGTATTCCTATTTGTTCCTGGACAATGATTTTCAAAAAGGTATTCCCCAGATTGTCAATTCAACATTATGTGAAAAAAGACTGTGGAACTGCACAGAATTCATCACTATTTGTCACTATAGTTCCTTTGTTGTGTGTTTTGTTTGTCAAATGTTGAAAATGAAGATTTCTTGGTATTAAAATCCAAACTTTGCCTTGTGCTCAAGGTCACAATGTATAGCTGCTTAGAGGGGAACTTCATACATAATGTATACAATATAGCATTCATTGCTAATTAGCACTAACAGGAAAGGATGCCCCCTGATTTCCCCTTGATTTTAGTCTCATTTGCATAAATATAATGGCACACAAGAGAGTGAAAAGCTCAACGTCTGTCCTCCCCTAGGGGAAGAGAGGTGTTACTGGGATCTGGGTGCACAAGTGATAATTGTCAGAGAGCTGTTATTGACGCCCAGACCATAAACTACTGTAGATGGTGTGAAGCGAACAAAGAGACTGTGGCTAACAAACAAATGCACCCTGTACTTGGCACTGACTTTCAATGGAAATATAAAGCTCCCAATACGCTGAACTAGATTTTTATGTGTAAATTAGTCTGGAAACCCAGTACAATTTACTCAGTTTTTTTTTTTTTTTTTTTAGTGTGACATTTTTCTGTTGGATTTAATGAGAAGACAACGAATAATGCTTGTTTTAGACAAATGTAAAAATTACATATGAGAATTTATTGAGATCGAACACCAGTGATTTATCCATCTTTCTGTAAAAAGATGTAAAAGGTTTTGATAGAAGAGTGTTGAAACAATGTTACCTAAAACTGGGAGTCATAAAAAGAGGATTGAATAATGGTGGTGATTTGGGGGTGGGGGTGGGGGTTTTAGGGAACAGTGAAATATTATTCACAGACGTGGGGGCCTAAAGTGCCAAATTAATTTGTTTTTTCTTTCCAGTTGGACGGTAGAATAAATGGGGGCTGTCAGTCGTGCAGTAAAGTGCTATGCATTCATTTAGACAAGTGTTATTGCTGCACTGGAGCAATACGGTTTTAGTGAAGCGGGCCAGCCTGGTGGGTGGAAGCTGAGTAATTATCTCTGGTTCCTATGATGGCAATGATTGCTAAAACAGCCAAGTGGTCCCAGAGCACAGCAGGTGTGACTGTCAGGCTGCAGGTTTTGTGGGCTTGTTGTTGTGAGTGCACACGGGCTGTCAGGGTGGCTGTGACTGAACAGACCAGTGCCTAGGTCTGTGATGACAATACCAAACTGGTTGTTACTTGTGCAAATCAAAATAATTGGATTAAAAGAAAATAGATTGAGTTTGATTTATTGCATGGTGGTTAATAAACCATGAAAACCAAAAGCCTCCCGAGGGATCAAACGCCATATATCACACCGTGGTCCAATCTGAACACTTTCAGTCTCATATCTACCTTGCATTAACTGTTCAAATGAAAGCATTAACATGTTATTTTCAGCTTGCCGTGTTTCACATGTCTGTATAATGATCTTGAAAATAGTTTTGAACAGATTGGTGTTGACAGATAATGCTGTGGCACTGATTAAAGCAGACCAAGCAGATGTTTCCTTTTTTTTTCCTTTAAAATTCCACTGTTGCTTCTAAGCAACACTGACAATGTGCAAATGCAGAAACAGAGACATCTGTTGTGTTTCAAAGGACTGGTAGAACAGAAAATGAATACTAATGTCGCCAGGCTGTATTTATCTGTCTGACATTAAAAAAAGCTAAATGCTCTGCTCACTCTCTGTGATACAGAGGAAACTTTGAAACATGCAGGACTTTCAGTAGTGTGAGTCAGATAGTGGATATGACAGATGTTTGCCGAGAGATATGGGTTCCATTGATGCTCACACACAGCTCGCACTGACAGAGATATTGCCAGTTTATTTTCTCGTTCGGAATTCATGTGTCAATTTCTGTTTGTGCTGCAACTAGTGTGGACAGACAGAGGCAGATAATAACTTTTACAGAAAAGTAATTCTAACAAGCAAACATAACTGACATGCATTAAAAAAACAAACATACACACGGAATGTGAAGTATACACAAAATGCACAAAATAGGGTTTTTTGTCCTCTTCAGTTCATATGTCTCTGCAGTGCAAATACTCACCAGTGCAAAGAAAATCCAAACAAGGGAACACTTTTTTTATCTATAATGTTGCCTCTTTTCTGCCAGACAGAGAGTCAGAAGAAGATCTGTTCCTCTTTATACTGTTGTGCGGTGAGGACACTGTTTGAGATGATCAACACTTACTTGGCTGACTAATGAGGTGGATTCAGTAGGGGCAAAGGGTGGGTTGAACGTCTTTGTTAGACAGGCCTGCAGCCGCCTTCTTTGCAGCCTGTTCCCAGGGGAGGCCTCACAGACTGCCTAATTGAATCAAGTACACATGGTGCCTCCCCCTTCACAGCTCGGCCCCTCCCTGAATAAGAGGAGTCAGGAGGAGTGCTCTGGCTTTGATGCTTTTGTTCTCCTCAGCACCATGGACAGCGCCAGGGGGGTTCGCTGCAACTAGTTGCCCGCTGCTGGATGGAGAGGCACATCATCACTGCAGCACTCAAGGTCGCTATCTCTGCAGCTGCTGTCACAAGAATCCTGTGCTGAGGGAGAGGATTGGTGTGTTAGACTCTACAGCACCATAAATTACTAGTCTCACTTTTGGATAGAGGGAGCAGGCTGAGACCTAAGATCGAAAGGTCCAATAGCCTATTTAATCTGTATTTGATAGAACACAAAGTAACATCCCCATAGTATTATTCATGTGTCAGTGGGCAGGTGGCCCAGACCAGCAGAACAAACAAATATTAAGAGGACAAAGACAGGGCTGTGTGACTACGCATGGCTTAGTGCCTTGTACTCTCTTTTTCTTCCTCAAACATGCCCAGACACGGACAACATATCCTCAGTGCTCATGGAAGTTCAGCACCCTCATCTCAGAGAGACAGATTGGAGTTGTGCTTCAAGGAAAAGTCTGCTTATTAGATGGCCTCCAGATGCCAGGTTAATGAAAGATCCATTTGTGAGCCAACATTCAAATTACAGAATACAGAGCAGAGTCAGGGTAGAGTCTGTCTCTGAGACGCATGCAGCCTTGTCCTGCTGGCTGAGCTGAGTTTTATGAATGTCAGATAGTATGTGTATTTATACAAACATGCCTCTTGTGCTCCAGTTGAACTTTTAAACTTTTGATGTGGTTCCCACATTTTAAAGGGCATCCAAAATAGGGCACAATAGTAGTATTGTAGTTTGTTGGCTGGAATTCAGAAATAAATCTGTGTTATTTTTGTTTCATATTTCAGGCCCTCTACTTAACAGCTAAATACGTGGTAAGAGTATTAAAACCGCTCTAAGAGTGTACATTCTTTTACAGTACTGCCCCTTGCATAATCGGTAGAGCTATGCACAATTATTGATGTAAAGCTGATTTTGAGCTGTTGCTAATATAAATATTTGGTATGTGTTCCTCAAATTGATAGATGATTTGTTTGTATAATTCTGGCAGAAATATCATTCTAATTTTTTACTATCTTGTAACAAATCTAAAGCACATCTTTAATTAAAATAGGACAATTTGTAAAATTGAATCAGATATTAATGAGGCTCATAAGTATTTTTTACTGGATTCCTTTTTCAGCCAGTTACTCAATCATTAAGTCATGCCCGGAAAGCACTATTGCAATGAACTTGGGTCAGATATGTCTAATAGGCTAAAATGTAATTGTGGAGAACAGCTGGATTAGTCCAGGCGGTGTATATCCGCTCCTAATGATATTAGATAGGAGTCTGGAGAATACCTTCCAGCACACAACTCTCATTTTAATGGGCCACAATGACTGAAGTGAGATCATTTGGATCTCACAGGATGCAGGCTCTGTTTACTAGGCTACCATGTTAAGTCAGGCACTTACAAGCATACCAAGGTTACATGACCACCTCTTTTCCTCTTTGCTGTAAAAGAATATGGTTTTGCAATTTCTTAATTGTGATTTTATTTAAAATGCTGATAGCACTAATGCCAGGTGTAATGCATTGACAATGTGGTGGTACTGAGCATCCAAAATCTCTATTGACTGCTTTGAGCACCATGCAATAACCCAGTGGCTGTCCGTCCCTCCTGCTTGAGGCGAATCAGGAGGAGGGGTCCATTACTCATATTATCCCTCATAGGCAAGAGTGCCTCGCCCAGCCATTCTGCTGCTCAAGTATCAACACTGTTGTCTAAATTTTATATGATGAAGTTAAAAGGTACAACTGCTCTGCTTATTACATACAACACTACGATGAAGTTAAGTCATTTTTAATATAAATTAAAGTATAGTTAATGTAATTCACATGCATTTTTATTCTTACCAGAATTATAATATGTGAGTTATGTGTTTTAAACTACATATTGATTGTAAATCTACATGGTATTTCAAAAGTCTTTTGACTGAAACTGATCAATATCTGCTCTGAGTACAAATTTCAAATTCATCAGGCCTCCTTATATAGTATTGATTTTGTGCAATGGCTGCTCTGAAAAGAATCTGATTACTTTTTCCCCCCATCAGTCCGAACAAACACAACCTTAATAGCAGCAGTCAGTCAAATCTGCTGTGCATTTATACTTCCACTTTGTCTTTTGTCAGGCATGACTGAAAGGTTTAGATGTGAATAGAAATGGCGAGGAGGAAAGAGGGAAATAGAATAAGGAGTATTGCTGTAGTTTTCCCCCATTGTAGTATTTTTTGCACATAATGTCAGTCAGAATTCAGCAGGATTGTCATGCATTTGATTGTCAAACTAGTCTCAGAGTGTCACCCACACTGCAATTATTTCAATATTAACAGTAAGTATGTGTGAAATCCTTTATGTATTTTTTATTGGCAGCGCTGTGGTACTCCCTACAGGCTGGACCCAGGGTTCAGATGCAACATAATGTATGCAGTCCTACTCCAGCAGAGCTGCAGTGTACAGTAATTTCCGAGCCTCCTGCCGCCGGGCACTGTTGTGATTTGAGAGTATTGCAGACAGAGTGACGGGAAGAGTGGTACTGGTCCTGAATAGTAATAGCTATACAGATACTTTTCCCACACATTGCAGCTGTGCAGTTGAAACACAGCAGTGAGAGCATCCCATTACAGAGGCAGTCTCCTAGCACTTCTTTCACACAGAGGTTAGCTCGGTCAATCAGCTGACAGGAGGTGGGATGGGAACACAGTGACATCTAGTGGCTTTGTATTATCAGTGTGAGGTGTGATGAGCATCTGGTTTTTGTTTTAGTTAATGTTGACGGTTTTTCAGTGAGTTAAATTTTTAGAGAAAATTAGGATTGTAAGCTTGTAAGCAGTGTCAGAAAAAAAAAAGCTCCAGATGGAAAGTTGTTATTTTGACTCCTTTAACTGAGACCTATAAAAGCTTTTTATATTTTCTTCTTATGTTTCTGACTCCAGCCTTGACTGTCTGGCTTCTCTCTTGTCTCATAAACATTTTTCTACCACACTGTTGTGATTTTCCCTCTCTGTGTTGTGTCTGTGCTGGCATGCAGACACAGAGATTTTTTTCTCCATTATTTCATTTGCCCCACAAATTGAATACATACAGTAGATAATGTAATCAACAAGGCCAATATGAACTGGGCGCTGTACAGTATATGTAAGTCTTGAACTGATATGATATAAGCTGGCCTTGACAGATAAAAACATAAAGGCGGACTGTGGAGTGAATCGGGGATGTGCTGGCGGCGGATCACGAATGTGGGCGGTTCAGTCTGGCTGTAAATACAAGGGCTGAGAGCTTTGGAGACCTTGAACACTGAGGGTCATCATAAGCCAAGATTCTGACAGCATTTATATGTAAGGGCCCCAAGCTTGTGTTTATTATTACCACTTGCACCAAAACCCACCACACTGAAAACATTTTTTCTAATGTACAATGTGATACCAACATATTAGAAAAAGATAGCCATTTGCATACATGTACAGTTTCATTTATCTCACAGGCATCCTCTGGGAATTGTACTGACAACACCCTGCACTCTATTTAGCACTCTATGACTCTTTTAACAGACAGCAGACTCATTAAGACAGCTCTTACCAGGCTTATTCACTGCTAATTCCTCAGTTGTTTACCTCGCTCTCCTGTTGTTCCCTGATAAGAGCGAAGTGGGGATGCAGGGAGCTCTTTAGCTCCTGTCTGGTATGCAGGTTGGGCTGGGCTGCTCTGTTTGAAGTGCCATGCAGAGGCCTGTATCTACACTCTGCAGCTGTTGCAAACCGTGTAGAACAGATTTAAAGCTGTTCTGCTATTCCCACCTCAACGTCAGCTAAATGTGTAACCCCACAATCACCTCTGAATACAGATGTGCTGCTTCACAATGAAGCTGTTCCAGCAGTGTCAGCTATTGTCTAGCTTGTCTTGTAACAGCTCTGCTTCAGATAATGGCCTATCATCTATACATCTATGCAGGGCTGTCCATCATGAGCCCTTACTGAATAGCTCAGCCTGGTCATTAAAGACCGGAGCATTGTCCTGCACAAAAAAGGGTTGAAGGGTTAACTTCTTCATTCCGCGTTCCTTATCTGATTTTAGAAATGTAAATGATGTACCCAGAGTGCACAACATCCCTCCAGCCCCCCCGTGCCTTTGCTCCCCTCGGTCGATATGAAGCTAATGTAAGTCTTTAACCCTCTGATGGACCCCTAGCTAATGCTATTAATTCCTCTCTGCACATGATAAATGGTCTTTTCCAAGGTTGCATAGAAGCTATATCTGATGAATGCATACCAAACAGCAATCTAAACAGCCATCTTCTCCACAGTAATGTACACAATGAAATGGGAACAATTTATGTGGTCATCATTTGGATCCATTGACCCTTTCTTCTGTGGCAGTTTGCTCTACTGACCTGTTCTCTCATACAGGGCAAATCAAGATGCAGGTTAATGGCTTTCAGACACCAAGTGTTCTCAAGATATCTATCTCCTGAAAGAGGCTGTGGTGGAAGCTGGTGTTTCTCTCTAAGCTTCGTAATCACATCATTTGACTGGCTGACCTCAGACCTGTGTTTCCGAGAAGGGGTGTGAGGCTGGGTGTTGACATCATTGCATCACTTGTCTGCCCTGTGATGTAAATTCAATCCCAGTGACAGTCCTGCCAAAATAGGAGTGATGTATCACACAAGAGGCACGCCTACTAGGCCCTCATCAATCTTCATGCCCTTTTCACAGCCTAGACATGAAATGTGGTGTGCTTTTAATTTTAAACAAAGATGTTTAATTCATCTGGATTTGTGTGTTTTTATCAGTCAATCATGTAGCTACCCACGCCTAGAGCCACAGTTTTCAACTAGATGTCCCACTTTGCCATGTGTTCAAACATTGCAAAAACGTTTCAAAAGTTTGTTGTTGAAGTTTATTCCAGAAATCATTACACTATTTGAGTTAATCTCCATACCTTTCACTCTCAGGGGTCCCTTTTGGGTACAAACAATATTAACGTTTTGATGTTTCTCTGAACTTTTTGACAGCAAGCTGGCTTCTGTAAATGTCAACTGGTGTGTTAGTCATTAAGCTTTGGTTGTATAGCATTTTGGAAAGGTCATGTTGAGCCAGCGGGGAAAAAGCAGTCACTGATACTTGCTGTGCTGTGGCTGATGCGGCTGGAAACCAGCTTGCTGCTGGCGAGTCTTCAGGGCTGTTTAAGATTGCTTCATTGTCCCCCGAGATTTAGTGATACTTCCCATTATGTTTGACCAGGAAATCCATGGAAACAAACAAGATTTGCAGTACAGTAAACATTAGAAATTCAATTGTCTCCATAAGTTATAGACTTGGTTTGCAGATTTCGTTTTTCCTCCTGGTTGACAGGAATTGAATTACTCTGATGATACAGTTTAAACCATTTGCCCAAATATATTAATCACAAGTCCAGAAACTTAACTTAAAATAATCTGTTTAACCACTAAGAAGCCTTTTATAGGGACCCAGGAAGATATAATATGCGCAGTTATGGTTTTGATTGAAAAGTTATAGTGAGGGTTGCTCGCTCTATTTCAATTTGAGCTCTATTTGCAATCAGTTTGATCAGTTTTTATCAGACTCATCTGAAATTAGACATGATAATAGGTGCTAAACAAAGGATGTAACAGGTTCTACTTATTGTCTTTATTACTAGTGTTTATCCTATACTGGCACATGATATAAAGTGCTACCTGAGCTCCTGTTTGCTTGTGGTTACAACTAAGGGGACTCTTAATTATCTAGTCAGCATTTAAGGAAAGTAAATATTACCAGTTACTGTCATGAAAATAGGATCTAGCCAAGAGTTAAGAAAATTAATAATACTAATTAGTAATACTACTATCAACAATTTAATACATTCAGTGTGTGGTGATGATTACAGTCTTGAGGTCATATTTTTGCTTTATTTTCATCACCCTGCTGTCATTACTGAGCTGTGTGTTTTAGATGCACTAGTTGACTCATTGCCCACACTATTCATTAGGCTCAGGGTCGACTCTGCTTTTACGTGAGTGCCTTGTTTGTTTATGGACCACTGTGGTCTCACGGCAGCATAACTGGAATTGACAGACGTTGATTTACTGATAATCCTTGGCTTTGCTCTCACTGCAGACCTCATAGGGAGTGGCATTGGCTGTCAGCCTCACACGTCCTTGAGTCAAAGCTCCATGTTGTCCTTGACACACACCTCTCTCTCTCGCTCCCTGAGTCCCTGTCGCTCTGCCATATTTTAAAAACCTTGATACTGTTCCTATAACAGTCCTATAACGGCTCACTGCAGAGCTGATTTTATTTTGCTGACAGGGCACAGATATGATTACATACAGAGCAAAATGTCATTTTCTCAGGGGAGCGCAGTAATTACATTTTTGGGGGCCACATGACACAATTTAGTCACAGCTGGTTAAAAAAAAATTTGTTGGAATTCAATTTTGCATAATTTAATGTTATTGCACGTAGATACTAAATGCAGATTCATTGATACAAATATGTCTGACTTTGAATTTGAATGGAGATTTAATCACTAATCTCTAATCTAATTCTGTGCTGATGAAGGGTTTTACTGCTTGGTGTGTAAACTGTGGACATTTTAATCATTACATATATTAATAATAAATAATAATAATTATAAAATATAAACATTTAGTTGTTGTCTTATATGACACGCTCAGTGTCTGTACTGGATATGGATATTAGTGAGCAAACTTTTGTAAAAATAATCACCATCTATCTTAATTGTAGTACTATAAACTGAGAAATGCATTCTTGATGTGCGCAAGTAGAACCATGTAACTATTGTTTCTCTCTTCTAATCCTGTTATTCCTTACTTAAAGATCTCCGCTGCAGCAGCACAGACATAAAAGAGGAACTGAAAAGCCTATACTGCTCTGCTGAATTCCTGTGGTGACTGAGAGTACAGCTGTGTAAACCTCTACATCCAGTTTTTTTTTTGCATCAGTGGCCTAAACTTCTCCAACACCCCTTTTACCTCTGTGTCCATTAGCACACTACAAGTATTTCCACTCGCTTTGTCTTGTGTAGATAGCAGCATGGGAGAGTTGTGGAGGACAGTGCTATTATAGGAAACAAGGACAGGCAGGATGCTGAGGTCAAATGTGAGAAAAGAGGAAAAAAGTGTGAAGTGTGGGTCAGATGGAGGATTGAAGCCAAAAAATAAAAGGTGGTGGACAGGAAAGGTAGAGTATGTGGAGGGAGGGAGTTAGAGAAAGCTCCTGGGAGCTGCCTTGTTCTGGCAGGCTAATTGAAGCTCTGTGTGGCAGCGACTCAGAGCTGTCACTCCAATGAAGAGCCCATTTGCTGCATTTTGCAGGCTGTGTGCTGAATTCTGATGATGTTACCAAAAGCCCCAGCCACAGACCGACACTGTCTCACTGAAACCCCCCTCCCCCGGCTCTCCTGCATGGGGACACACAACATATATGCCATTTCCCTCCCCAGCTCTCCACAGATTATATGTAGTAGGGTCACAAGCATTCAGAACACGAGCAGTGACTGCAAAACACAAAATGTGAATATGAATGATTTTGCTCTGAGGATTTTGTAAATTTGTCAGGCAATCTCATACATGATAATGTGATATTAGACTCTGCGGGAAGTGTTTTTACTTGTACAGGTTTTCCCTTGTTGGATTAGAGGAGATTATATGTCTTCTTGCAGAGCACATAGCTGCAAGCATCCAGTGAATTATTTATCATGAATTAAAGCAGTCAGTTATGACAATATTTATCTAAAAACTGAACAGAGCATGATTTGTGGAGCTTTAGCAGAGATATTCATGCACATTCTGGTAGTGGTAGAATTGTTTTTCTTGAGCATGAAATTTAATTTAATTCCCTGCAAATTTTGGTTTAAGCTACTACAGATACTGGTACTGTCCAATTTTGAGACATACATGTTTGAGCAATTATTTGTCAAAAAATAATTGGATTGTATTTTTCTAATTTCGGTTGTTGTTTTTTTCTCACAGCTGTTTTGCTAAGGTTTACCTTTATGTAGTCAACTGACAGCATATGATATCATATACAGTATATACTGTACATTACATTGTCACTACAAGAAGCAGATCAAGTAAAAATATGGAGATTGTAAAATAAGTGTTTACGGTAGAGCCAAATGTGATACATCACTGATGACTCTTCCTCCCTACCCCCACTTACTTATCATGTAGTCTCAATCAGATCTTGTGCCATTGAGGATTGTTGATCCCAGCCTTCACCACTAATGAGCAGACCAAGCAGGAATGTTATTGATCCATAGCTATTGAGGGTTTCGCAGACATTTGAATATACCTGTATATGTACATATGCAAAGGTAAGTTATTTACTTCACATAGCTTTAGCTGAATTACTTTTCAGAGTAATAGTGATTTGACATTTGACTCTCACTGAGTTGAGTGAAGCTGGGAATAAACTCTAAGTGGAAGCCACAGGTGCTGCACAGTACGTCACTCAGAAATCATTAGTCAGTCCCCATCTATCTGCTTATCCAGGCTAAGGCAGAATTCATCTGGGGGCTGGTATTCACTGAGCAGGAACCTCCCTTTGATTGCATTGATTGTTACTTGCTGCCTCAAGTCGTAAAATATAAGGTTTGATTCTTTTTTTTTCATTACACAGAGATACAAAAGAGGGATTTGAAAATGCATTGTATATAAGTATTGTATATTATTATTTTGTTTTGAGCTCTCTTGAATTTGAAAGATATACTACAGTATTTTGTACATAACAGGAAGCCTTCTCATTGGCCTGAAAAGTTGCTAAGGCTTGTGTTGTGGTTACAGGTTGATTGTTCCTCGCTTGATGACAGAGCTCACATTTTCACATCCACCATCGTCACCATGTGTTCGCTCTTCTGATAAGGACTCTTACACTTTCTGTCAGATGAAGGCCTCAAAAAAGACAAAATCTCTCTGCAAACCTGCAGCTATAAAGGTGGGCTCTCTCATAGTGTGGATGTGTTTCAGTTAGAGTGGGAGTCTGTGGGAAGATAATAGATTCAGTAATGACTCTATTTCATGTTATTTCTTTGAATTTGTGCTACCTGGCAACTACACTTATTAACAGTATACATTGTGTATGCAAGGCTCATACTTGAAGGACTTTATGGCTGTTGACTAAGTGCTCTCTTGTTATAGAGTGGGCACAGTATGCATAGTGATGTAACAGCATTTATATTCAAGAGATGAAGAGGTAGTACAGGCACACACAAACGCAGTGGGTATTAAGAGGTCAGAGCCACAATGTTTTTGGATAAAAGCATTTGTTTTTTGTGGAAATGTGGCTTGAGTTTTACAGTTATAGTTGCAGAGATCATTTAGTCCTACCTAACTCTGATGTGAGATGGTTCCCTTGTAGCTATGTTTCTTGTCTTTGTTTTCTGTTGTGCCTTGTAAGCTGTTGTGTTTTCAATTTCATCATTGAAAACTATTTTCCTCTACAGTTTCATAAGGATGGACACGACCTTCCATCCCATGACGCTCTGGCGCAGATCTTGCCAGTTAATCGATACCTCCTCAATGGAGCAAACACTGAGCTCCACGGAGCAGTCCAACAGGAACAGGAAAGACCAGCTGAGAGAGCAGAGGCTACACAGGCCAACAAACGCAACCTAAACCATACATACCAAGTACATCATCCACACAAACGGTAAGAAAGACAGCGACACATAAGGAACATGGCTTTATTGTGACATTCATTGAATATACAAAGATTTTTATGGATCAGTTTCACTAATGTGTCTTTTTTTTAAATGCTTTAGACCCCCTTTGCATGACTTTGAAGATGATCCCCACATGGCAGAAATCAGTGACCTCCAAACAAAGGTGATTGCACATAATCAATATGTATATAATCGATATCTATCTGCGGCAGTCCTCTCTGTCATGTTCCGTTAGTGAACGGTGGCACGGGAACGCCGGTGAGATTGGACACCATGCTGGAGCAGACACTCACAGTTGGGAGACAAAATGGCGGCTAGTAGAATAGATTAACATTTCTCAGACTGATTGTGCTCAAGGAGGAGTGAGCTGATGAGGCTGTAACCTGTTATGGTCTGAGAGTGTTATTTGTGCATATCTTAACATATTCTCCTGTTTCTACGGCCTTTCTTGATCATTTCATTTACTACTTATTTAAATTATTATATATTTTAATTTATGTAGATTTTGATGAATTATATGATCAAAAGACAGAGATCTGGGTATTATTGGACAATTTCCTACTGACAGTGCATACATTTAAGTGTATAATACTACTGTACATGCATAATGATAATGATAATGGCTTGGAAATATTAAACATCACACCCTCGTGCTTCAACACAGCTATCTTCTGTCTGTGATATGATTGTCCTATAGAGTGACAGTATGTAACAGCAAGGCCCCTCTAATGTCTCCAAATCATGTACAGGGGAGGGAACCGTCAGTATTCACTCCTCGTTTATTTTAGACACATGAAAGGACCTACCAGACTCGTCATGGGGAGCCATCCGTCCCATCATGCCTGTGGGCCCCCCAGCAGAGACACCATCTCATCTACAGTCATGATTGTCACCTCATCCCTGCCCTTTCAATTAGATGCTCAATTTCACCCCTGAGTCCCACGGGAATCACAACCACACCATCTGAGATTGGAATCCCATAATTGTCACCCCCTTCATACGTACATGCAGCTGGACCCTGTTCTCACTCTCCATTCAATTCTGTCTATTCAACTTGATAGAGGGCTATGTGCCTGAGCAGAGAACAATGAGTGTATACATGCTGCCAGACAACATGCACAGAGAAATGTCTTGATAGCAGAGTTCTGCATTCATACAGGTCTCTTGGAAAAACAGCTGATTGCTGATTGCTTCCAGGAAGCTAAAATCAGTTTGCTATTGCAGGTTTGGAGGAGTTTCAACAGAAAGGAGAGCAACAAAATATAGAAAATACAAAAGGAAAAGAGAAAATGTATAAGAAATAATTTTAAAAGATTTAAAAGATTTTCAAAATTGTTCATAGTTTGTCCTGCTTAAATACTTTCATGAAATTTTTTTTTGCCTTAATGTTCAACAAATGGGCTTGACAAATGGGATGACACTCAATGTATGCACGACTACGATTTATCCACAATCCCCAGTTGAAGCTCCCATAACAAAAGACCTTCACAGGATTGGGTGTTATTGTCCCTTTGGATTTAAGGGGCTGGAGTCATGAATGCATTGTACCCTGACCTCATACAATCAATTACAGGAACATCACGCTTTGTGGCGTAATATTCTGTTTTGGCTTCCAGTTATGTCCCATTAGTCAAGTCTCATGTAATGTGCCTTTCCAACACCAAGAGAAATCAATTATTCATTGAGCAACTGAGCTTCGTGACAAACTGTACATGCAATATGTATTTGCGGCTGGGATGTTTTTAGATTTGGTTGGTGCACAGTCTTGGTGAGATCTCCCATTGAGTGTGTCCTGCAGAACTCTATTAACAGATGGGGTTAAAGAGACATCTAGTGGTGGTGATCACATAGTGCAGAAGCTCGTGGCATTAAATCTGTCCCACTAGGTTTTTAGGATTATTTTAGAAAGCTGTTGAAATTTGTGGGGGAAAAAAAGAAAAAAGAGGCACATGAAGCAAAGACTGGCAGACAAAAAACACCAATCACTGTTTCTGACCATTTGATAACAAATGACCTTAAACTATTTCGTCGTTTAGTAGCCAATGAGAAGGCTTCCTGTTATGTACAAAATACTGTAGTATTGTGTTTCATCGTTTTTAGTCATCTAAGCTCTTAATACCAATCTTCACTGCACTAAAGAAACACAAACTACAGGGGATTATCTTTAAAAGGAGATAGTAAAAAAAGATTAAATTACTCTTTTTTTTTTTAAATCAAAGTATGACAAATATCCCAGTTTAAGCAACTGGTGTGAGACTTACTGGCCACTTCTCTCCATCAGGAGGTAGAAAACTATCGTTCAGCCATGAGTAAGATGGCAGAAGACATCATAGCACTCAGGACACAAGTGGTGATGTTGGAGGCGGAAAACAGCCAGCTCCGTAGTGATCTGTCTCTGCATCAGGACCTTGGCGGAAATCTGCTGGATGACACAGACATTGACGTCATGACCAAGGCTGAGATTGCTGACCGGATAGGTAAGCCTTAGGAGAACACTACCTATCCATTACTCAGACATATATGATCAACTTATTAGCATTCTGTCTATGAATGAGCCTGAACATAACAAAATAATGCATTAATATAAAAAACAGTAATTGATATTCTCTCTGCTCAGAGGTATTGAGCAGACATAGAAAAATGTGTTGATTTATTAAGTATTAAGTTTACTAGTCAGCCAGCAACTGCTAAACCTTCATTGCATGTTGTTATGAATTTAAGGGCAATTTCCTTGGCAGATGAAGTAGTGATGTGGAAGGTGGATCACTGTGTGTTTGCCAATCCTTGTGGGTGTCTATTCCCAAGCAGACTGTGCTGTTTTGTGATAAGACAGCTCATTTAGGCCACGGACCCTGATAAGCTCTGTGGGTAGTACATCCCTTATCTCCTGAAGGACAGTTTGTGACCCTCAGTGAAAGGATGTTTCCAAAGGTTTCTCTGCTGGCATCAAAGCTAAGGGACTAGAATTAAGTTCCATTGAACAGAAAATCCATTTTCTTTTTCAATGGCTTTATTGATGGATATTTTGTTCATCATTGTTCAAGCGTCCAAACCTCAAAACTGACATGGTAATTGCTCTATAATTGAGAAGTCATTGAAACTAGTTTCAAACTTTACAAATCAAATGCTCACTCTTATCTTATATGAAATAAACTGCCCTTTTCTGAAATTGCCATATGTAGCCAAAAACATCTGAATATACAGTATATTTATAAATATGCAGTATCAGTATCCAGATTTATGTTGCTGTGTAAATTTTGTCCCACTCTTTTGAAGCATCTCTGAAATTCAAGCTGGCCAGTGAGACCAGTAAGGCTGCCTTGCAAAGGGACAGGATCCAACAGCTGCAGAATGAGCTAATCAGGGTTAGACTATACATCAAACACACATACTCTAACAGTTCCTATCAGTGGGCATGTAGTGTTTATATAGTTTTCTCTTTTGCCATGCAGAAGAATGACAGTGAGGAGGAACTATTAAAGCTCCAGAGAGTCCAGCAGCAGCAGGAGGAGTTTTTGCAGCAACACCAGAGTCGCTTGGCAAAGATGGCAATTTGGGAGGCCACAGTGAAACAACAGGAAAAGGTGAACAGTCAGCTACATTGTCTGCTTTTTGTATATTGGTATAACTATTTGATTTCACAACACGAATGTGTCTTTCTATAAATAACAGTGTATAGTGTATACGTTAGGATAATATACAGTTATGGTTTACAAATTTTTTAGGTCACCCAGAAGATGGAGAATGCATTAGATAGCAAACTCAAAGAGAAGAATAAACAGAGTGGAGAAAAAAGGCTGGTGGAGAAAAAGCAAAGAGGTGGGTGGGGAAAATATCATGTATTTACTATAGCATTTGACATGGTTAGAACATCAGACTTCTTCTCATGATGTGTAGGCGTGATTGACCACAGAAAGGAAGAGATAGAGGCCACCCTGGCAGCAGAGAACGCTCGTCTCAGAGAAGAGCTGGACAGGAATCGTCAGCAACATGCCACCGTCATTATACAGCAGTCAGCACAGGTAGTCATACACTATCAAGCCATTATTCAAACAGAGTGATATGAAAATGGTAAAAGTTTCATCAAGTTAAAGGGTGGTGGAATATACTGATGAATTTTATTGTACTGTACCCTAATATTGTCAATCGAAAACTCACATTTACACGTGTCATGTCCCCCTCAGACAAAAAAGGTACTACCAGCCAAGGAGAGACTGGGTTTAATAAATAAACTGGAGAATGCTGAGGCAAGAGTCCAAACACTGGAGGTTCAGGTGAAAATACAAAAAAAAGAATTTATATTTATATATATATATATATATATATAAATATAAATTCTTTTTTATATTATATATATATATATATATATATATATATTTTTTTTTTTTTTTTTTTTTTTTTTTTTTTACTAAAAATCTCTGTCATTCATTCATTGCTGAGTGCATATTTTTCCTTTCTTTACATGTATAAAAGCTAAAGGAGAATTCTAAGTTATGGGGGAGACAGAAACAGGAAATGCTGACCAAACTGAATGAGCACAGACATGGTTTTGTCCGCACGTCCACCACAATCCTTCATAACATTCCTTCGGTCAGTTACCCATTATTTTTTCATATTGTGCTGCACATATTGTGCTAATCACATTGAATTTTTAAAAGTATTTGACATGAAATCATTTTCCCCGCTGCTTTCTGCTCCTTACAGAGGACTGTATCACATTCCTTACATCAGCAAAGCAGACAGAGGAAGCAGAAGCCTGTAAAATGATCTCCAAATTATCAATTGACCTGTTCACCCAGACTCAGTGGAACACACAGACGTTATTTCAAATTTTGTTACATAAAAGATATTTTCATACAATATATGCATTAGATATTGAAATATGTAATAAATTACAATAACAAGACATATTTTGTATCAGTTGCATTGTTTTATTCATCACTGTTTTACATAGATAGGTTAAAATACTTTGCCATGTACACATGGAATAAAGATTCTGTACATTTTTTCATTAATCGTACACACACACACAGACTACATGTGTCCATCATTACTCATGAAGTAATATACAGTACATAAAATACAATTGCTTAAACTGGGATATTTCTCATACTTTGACTTAAAAAAGAGAGGTTTTTTTGCTCACTCTTAAGGCTAATTCCCTGTAGTTTGTGTTTCTTGAGTGCAGTAAAGACTGGTATTAAGAGCATATATGACTGAAAACAATCTCCCCCAATGAAATAGTTTGTTTTCAAATAGTCAGAAACAGTGATTGTGTATAAATAATGACCCTGTTCAGTCATTATAGAATTACTGAGGTCATTTGTTAATGCACATTTTTGTCTTTTTTTCTTGTTCTCCATCAGTGTCTAATGTTGGAAGATTTTATCTTGTGTTTATATTGTAGTGATTTGAGCACTTGGCATATAGCTGTGATAAAAGACTATAAAAATGAGCCTGACTTATCATTCACTACTTCACAAACTTGGTGTTACCGACTACTGTGTAAGGGCTTCAAAGTCAATAGTATGGGCTTATCTGGTAAGAGAATGAGCTCAAAGGTACTCTGCACTTCCACATGGCGCTGTTTCTCCACTCTGAAGTTCTCAAGCATCTGCAGAGGCAAAACATACAGTTAATATGGTGTGCAAATATGTTACAAAACATTCTCAGTATATCTTACATGGATAAGGAAGATTTGCATCTCCGTCTCAGCTATTCTGCGTCCTAAACACTGGCGTGGGCCAAAGCCAAATCCCAGGCTCCTGAAGTACTGGGTCTCTGTCCTTAGCCAGCGGGAGGGCTGATATTGCTCTGGACGGAAAAACACCTTGGGGTCTCTTCCCATTGCATACAGTCCTAACTGGACCAGAGTCTAAACACGAACAGAGATGACAATCACTTGCTCAGTTTTTATAAACAATTGTCGAATACAAAAACATGTTTAGATGATTTATACTGTAATTTTAACTGTCTCTTACCCCAGCTGGAATGTGGTAGTTTTGAATAATGATATCTTCTGTTATGTATCTCTGCAAGCTCACTGCAACTGGGTGTAACCTGAGAGGTGAAAGTGGAAATTCTCTATTAGAGACTTGCTAACTTTGTACCAGTGGATTGCAGATTTAGAAAATAACAAAAGCTTTGTTATTGTTACAGATGTGAAAGATGCAAAGTGTTAAATTATATCCTAAACTATTATGGAATTTAGGAATAACTGACTAATATTACTCTGATTATATTACCAAAGTTGCAGATCTTGGTAGCCTGTTATTTCAAATGTATTCTCACTTTGAGCAAACTGATGAAGCGTTGGAAGAAATTAGCAAGAACCTAGGATCCTGTCAATATATGTACAATCTACCGTCAAACATCTCTTTAGTGTCATTAGCATTATATATCTGGTGCCACTATTTTTTTCACCTCAGTGTTTCCTTCAGAGCTCCTTTGACTAAAGGAATCCGCTTCAGCATCTCCAGCATGTCTCCCTGGCTTTCAGCCCGGGCAGCAGCTACCTCTGCCCTCAGCTCCTCCTGGAGGTTGGGGTGTCTGGCCAGTTCATACAACGTCCACAGCAACGTGATAGAAGTCTGAAACACACAAACAGGATAAATCACATCAGAATCCATATTAAAGTCACTTTGTTTGTTGAGTCCTTTAACACAGTTGCTTTTTTTTAGAAAAGAGCTTGCAGCAAGTCACATTCTGGAAAGAAATCTTTGCACTGTATACTGTTCAGACTGTTTTTTACCGTATCAACTCCTCCAGCCATTAGCTCAGTGACACTGGCCTTGATGTCTTCAATGGATAGCTTGTCCAGCATGAGCAGACTGGCCAGGACTCCTGGGTATTTCTTTGGACTGCCATCCTCCTGACGTAACTGTCTGTAGATGTTCTGGATGCAGTGGTCCGCTGATGAGCCAAAGCACAGCAAATTAAACAAGAAACTGCAGCATAAACAATGGTAAAAGTCATTGGTGTCCTGTTCTGATGCATCTCAGGACCACTGTGATATGTTGGTTTGATGGCTAATAAAGATGATTATTTGTGTTCATCTAAATTTTTCCACCTTGGTTGAAGATGCCATCCCAAGCCTCCACATGGTCCCGCCACACTTTTGCCCCAATCCGCCTGAGTAGATCAGGAGGTATGTACAGCATGGGTGAGGTAGTCTTGAACATGAGGGTGATACAGTCAATGAAATGTTGAGCTTCAGGATCAATGTAGTCCAGCATCAAACCCAGACGCTCACCGTACAGCACTGAGCTCACCGCTGTGTAAGATAGAGTAAACATGAGACATGTGATGAGAAAGTAATATGAGGCAAACCAAATGTACTGACCTGCAGTGAGTGAAATAATTTCTACTTTAATATCAAGAAAGATAAAAGTTACTCTTACATTCTAGTGCATATTTAAAGAGTTCTTGAGAGAGGTCTGTGGTCCATTTGTTGTGGCCACTTCGGTTGATCTTTTTGTATATTCTGGCTACAAAATCCTGGCCCACTTCATCCAGCAAAGGCACAAAGTTTTCCAGCACCTTCGGGGAGATCACCTCCTTGTTGAGAATTACCCGATTTGATCTCCAGTCTTCTCCATTCCTGTTGGAAGATTCAATGTTAACTTAAAGTAAGTCTAGCTAAATAGTACTTAATTAAAACCTAGTTTTAGTGAGTGCCAGGGTAAAGGTACACTTGGAAGATGATAATAAGAGCACATACTTTAGTAAAACTCCATATTTACGATTCCTGTAGTCTCTGTATGATGTCCATGCTTCAACCTTCAGCCTTTTAGGATAATGTCCCTCTGCTTTGAACAAGATGGCAGCATCCTCTGGGTTGATGATATTTACACTTTCATAGTAACCTATTTTTTCTCTGATATATAGAAAGACAAAGAAATAGAATGGCATAAAATGCAATATCAGCTGCATGTTTTTGGAAAACTTGACCTTGTAGATTATTGGTCACAGGGATAATTTTCATAAACAAAAAATGTTATTTGTACCAGAAAATAGTAACAAACCACTGACGTCAAATATTTTGTCTATTTAAGATAGTGAGTAGAGATTAGGGTCATGCAAACAGTTATTTTATCATTCTATTTATGCATACTTCCTTGCCTTCTGTACCTGTAAATGGGTCCAAAAGTGTTGAAGTTCTGCAACATGATGTGGTGCAGATTTTTGAAGCCATCCAGTTTCCAGAAATTATACAAGTTGGCCACCCCATTCTTCCACAGCCCAGGAATCTCACTGAAAGGCCTGACAACGCTGGTGGTTTCTGTGTATGCCTGTCGGACCACCGGTATACTGCTGCTGCAGCGCACTCTTGATGTTGCCAGCTCCTCTGTCCAGGACAGGGGTAACATCACAGACCTGCGCCACACACTCCACCTGGCCATCCTGGCAATCAAAATGCTTGCTCTGTTCTATCTTCAGCAGCAGCTACTCTGTTTCTCCCAGGGACATCTGGTGCAATGGGAGGCTGGTCTAAATAGTCAGCCCCCCTTGTTGTGTTGATCAAGGCTCTCCAGTTGAACGTAACGGCCTGACAGACATACTGTACCCCACAGCACAGTATGTCTGTTTATTGCACTGCTGAGCTGTATTACTATCTGAATATTTTATTTTGCTACCACAGCATCCTGCAAAACCCTCAGAAGAAAAAGTGGTCAGACACCAATAAGACTATTACTATTATTTTGTAAAACAAGCATTTGCTTTAATTTTTGAAGAAAGATAAGGTTATAAGAGAAAATTCAGTTTGTAACAAATGCAATCAGTGCGTACATGAAAAATGTGGAAACATTAAAAACAGTTAAAATAAAGATTCAATAAATAAACTATACAAATGTTACTATTTCCTAAGTAGCTTTATGAGTTCCTCCAACTTCATGGCCGTCCTAACATCTCCCTTGATTTTAAGTCTGCCGCTGGTGTAGGCAGCAAATGGTCGTAGCTCGCCTTGAAACATGGCCAGAAGGTCACTGTCACTCATACTCAGTGTTACATCTGGCTCTTGGCAGAAGGACCCTGCTCCAGCTGTGCCGCTTCCTACAGAATACATACAGATAACAGAGACAATGGAGATATTGAATAGTTACGTACCTGTACTTTTATTTCTATTTCTGCCAATCATTTTAGCATCATTGAACAGATTTAGCACAACTTTATAGCACAATATTTTCAACAGTATATGAAGCATCACCTTGGCTCAAATCTACATAATAACTGCGATGTTGTCCATCATCTGAGCTAGAGATGTTAAACTGGAAGGAGGCCTCGACTTGCTTTACCAAAGTTTCAGAGAGGAGAAGCTTGACCCCACCGAGCAGCTCTTCAACAGAACCTGGTGTGGCCACGACAGCCTGAGGGACACTGCTGAGTTCATCTGCAAAAGTTACACTGTCCTCTGTGGAAAAAAAGGCAAAGCTGTGGTATATAAGATCATCATTACATTAATTGCACAAAAGCCACTCTGAGTGTGTTGTCATACCTTGTTGAGGTTGTGAACTGCTACTCTGGCCCAGAAAGTGCATCGCCAGCTGCTGAATGGGCCCAGTGAGGCCTTCAAGTCCAGGTACAGATGGAGGCATGATGAGGGGTCCAGAGGGGCCTTCTTCTGGGGCTTTCAGTAAAGAGCCTAGAGTCAGCTCTACCCTGTCTACCTCCAGCCCCCAGGGCCGAGTCATCTCATTAATGTCCATCTATAGAGAGCAAGACAGAATGTAAGTTGAAAGTGATACAGCAAAAAGGCAACAGAGGGTAATTGAAGTGTAGTCTTACTCCGAGATAGTCTCCCAGTTTCACTCTCTCAGTTTGGATCTCTCTGACAGTCTTCTTGGCCAGGCTGTGAGTCAAAGCTTTGTGTGCCGTCATCCTGGTTGAGGCGTTCAGGTCCTGGACTGATACCACTGACATGACAGGGTTCCAGATCCTAAACTGGATGTCTGCTCCCACTGACAACACACCGCCATCCCGAGAAGTCACCTACAGACGCAGGATAAAATTTCATATTTTACATGGATTTTACTCAGACCTAACCCCGGCAATTTAAGATTTGTCACATCTCCTTTTCATTCTTGAAGCTGTTATTGACTAAGCAATAATCACCGTGTTGAGCTGAATATACAGTTGATAAATCCTGACTGTTAAGACAGAGAGATTCTTGAAACCATTAAGAAATAAGATTCATAAGTTTGACTTCTTGGCTGTTTTAAATGCAGTGAAGCATGGAGGCGAGGTTTGTTTCCCAAAAATGCAAAAATGCAAAGGTTGTTAGGTATTTTGACATCCAAACAGCTTAAAATGTTACATTTTGCCATCAGCAGGCTTTTGCATTTGATTATATAGTATTTGGGGCAAACACTGAAAGGTCTAACAAGGGAAATATGAGAGGTAAATGGAAATAAACGTTCAGTAAGCTTTTAAAGTTTGCTGTTAAACATTTTCAGATAAAGCAGCATGACAACTCTCAGTATCTCTGTGTGCTGTCATACTATTCAGACTTCTCCCAGTATGAAATTATTCTCTCCAGTTTCACACTGATCAACTGTGCACCAAGACTGCCACCTCTGGGACAAAATAAAACACACACAACTAACAGAAATGATGATTTTATTCACTACAGTTGAGCAACAATTTGTGTTATGTAAGTATAACATCCAAATGTTAAATAGTGACACAAGACAATGTGCTTGTAATAAAGATGAAAATAGGTTAGATGCAAACAAAGACCAATGGATCAAAGAGACTTGTATAAGTATAATATCTGTAAATAATAAACTGTTTTAAAACAATCATGAAATAAACCTTTGATTCTGACTAATCAATTGTCATTATTAATATTTAAGAACTCTCTGGGAACAACTTCCTACACCACTTGTGTTTTCATAACTGTGTTAATGTCTTTGCCAGTTTACGTTGTCTGTAGGTCCTGTCAAAACCCACCCACTGATTTTCAATTTGTATGTTATCAGAACTGTGTCTGTAAACCCCATATTTACTAGTTAAATCAGTAAACACACCACTCCAGAAAACATCTATAAAGGATTTTAAATTGATTTACTGTAAATACTTGAAAAGCTTGCTCATTTATAAGAAAATCCCCAGTCTACAAGAAAAACCTCTAAGTATCTTGATCAATGACTTTTTTTCAGTAAACCTGTTTAGTGTTCAAGAACATTATTTGATTTTTTTCAAGTTTAAAGACTTCACAACGGCTGACTATCAGTGGCATGTATGGTGGTTTACCTGGCAAGGAGGGATGTTGAAAGCACGGGTGCGCAGGTCTACTCTTTGCCACTGGTCAATGAGGGGCAGTACGAGGACAATACCAGGACCCTTTGGGGGACCAACTCGACCCAGGCGAAACACTACTATCCTCTGATAGTTAGGCACAGTCTACGGACAAGATTAGAATAGGTTATGATTGTTCTCAACAGGTGAGTGGACACGTCATAAGAGTAAGTGAAGAGGAGAGGATTTTGGCTTACCTTTAGCACAAACCATCCTGTTATAGGAAAGGTTATAAAGGTGACGATGTAGACAAGGAAGATGACAATCAGATTGCAAATCCAGGACAGCCAGCCTTGGGAGGTATCTTGAAGAAAAAAAAACCTCAATATCAATGGGGAGCTTCAGCAATTTACACAAGAAAATCAGCTTATTCATCACAAGGAGTATTACTCAGTCTATGAAGACAGTTCTATAATGTCTTCTGTGGCCTTGAAGGGTGCTTTCTAGACTAAGAAAATTACAGGGGTTTTTTTGTTGTTTTTTTTTTTACAGAAAGCTACTTTGGGGCATGGTGCTTGAAAGCCATGGTATTACTACAGGGACAGTCACATGAAACATTATAATGACTTGCATTATAATTTTGGGGTCCTGTGTTTTTGGAGCTTTGACATACTAAATATACTATACATGGCATACTAAAAACTAAACTTTGCCCATTCTTTCTTTTAAATTTATTTCATGCAACTCTCAAAACTTCATGTAGGCTAAGTGAAATATTAGTTTTTGTGGTGGGTTTAAGAATATTTTATCATGTTTCATATTCAGGTCAGTGTGTATTCTGTTTCATCTGGCTGTGCAACAAACTTAAAGATCCCCTCCAGCATACATGTTTTAAGATGTATATAAAAGACTAATATGGTTTTTCAATAAAAATAATTCAATTATCTTATTCAAATCCTTAAAATTGCATCTACTCCTTCTCCCTAATTAATAATTTCAGAATCTATGAATATGCAAATATTGTTGATTTCAGATGTTTAACTGCTGGACACAAGATGTCTACTATTTTACTATAAAGTCTATTCTCAATATTTGTGCACTGGGGGCTTCATGTTTCCACATCACATTTGTGTAAGTTGAATTTTGGACCAGGATTGGCTCCAAGCTGGTTGTCATGTTACAAATCAGGCTCATAGGTGCAGCCCTTAAAATCAGATTTTCAATGAGCACAGAGAAACTTTCCACTTTCAGTAGATTAATGTGTAAACAGCCTTCAAGTGTCAAACTCTGAGCATACATCATTCTGCACAGTGAAGAAGAAAAACACATCTTTGAGTGGAGGGAGACTTTAAAGATAAAGTATATGTTGTAAATAAACACATGATGGGTTAAGCAACTTATCGCTGTGGAAAACATCAAGTATTGACTATGCACAGTGAACTACAGCACTATCATAATGGTGTAGTATAGTCAATAATAACTATGTCTCAACAAGCCAGCCAGGCTACCTACCACTGAAGTCGTTTTCAGATACATTGGGGATGTAGTCAAATGAAAGTCCTTTGTTGTAGCCGGGCTGTGTGAAGTTGTCAGCGGACACAAATAACCCAGGAGTCCTCGGTGTGCTGGAGTCCCTCTGAGGAAGCAGCTGATAGGACTTGTTAAACATTGTCAAGTGAAATCACTGTTGTTCCTAATTTAAAGCAACTTCATAACATTCAACATTCTCTGCTGCAGTCGTCAACCAAAGTCTCTCAAAGTATGTATTGAAGAAAGACGGTAGTTACAATTACTAAAATGCAGGAAGCTTCAGTTTATTATGTTTACCAGTTGCCATAATGTCCTTCCGTGTTTCTTCTTCTTCTTCTTTGGTTTTACTGGCGAACTACAAACCGACGTTAAAGTTATTTGACGCCACCTACTGTGAGAGTGTGTGTAACGCTGTGACTTTAAACAACAAGAACTAACAAACAAACGAAAAAAAACAAACTTTTAACTATTTAAATAAAGCCTTTTGAACCTGTAATTGTTTATTCTCAGACTTTTTGATGCTCAGTCTCTTCTTGGTGTTTACTGTTGTTGGACTAATGAGTAGATGTGGATATTACCGCCACCCATCTCTAACCCAACTGGAGTATTTCTCTTTTCTATTCTAGGACAGAGATCCAAGTTGTTGATTATAAATATAATCCTTATCTCCCATGAACTCCCGTGTAAGACTGTTTGTTTGTTTGTTTTTATTACAAATCTTGTCTTGGCTTCCATAATCACATTAATTTATTTGCATCTGCTTAGCAAGCTCTTCAATAATCTAATAATAGATATTGTCTCTGGATCTTTTAGGCCATTATTGTTATTTGAGAATTTAAAACATTACCCTGTTACTGCTCGTATTGTTACATTTTGGCTGACATATACAACAGTACCAATATATCTGTGATAAACTCAAATATGTCAATATCAGCCATAGCAATGTATTGTTCAGGCACTAAATCATATTAATAAAAATGACCACTTACGTCTTTTGACATATGATGTCTTTTTCTTATAGTATATTTATGTGAGTATGACTTGTGTTGTATGTTATGTTCTGTTTCTGAATGAACATTGATTGATATACCTGCCAAATAAGACAAATACAAAAATTCCATATTTATTTAGAACAAATAATTAAATTCAAAATACATATCTTAGTTTTACTATAATAAAAAATGCATTTCCTTGCAACTCAGTACCTACAAAGAACAATTTTGTGCATTTATAGAGCTTTATAACATAATTGCAATATTTACAAAGCAAACGGTGTGATCATCACTGAACAAAAACTGTATGTTTATTGTATTACACAGCCGTAAAACCTTATAGCCTTTTTCACATTTTTACTTCTCAAATATACAACGAGAAAACATGTTTTTTGAGGGCTGGTTTGTTATCCTTTCCTGGCAGAGAAAGCTTCCATCCAGCTTCCCTTGATGCTTGTTTAGTTTTTGAACATGTCACACAGCAGCTTCTCCATGGGTGTGCTGCCAATGGTCCTCTGAAAATAAAGGTGCTCTATTTTCTCAGAATTCACAAAGTGAAGGGACGGCAGCAGAAGTAACAGTCTCCCAAACCTTGATGGACAGGAACAAATAAAGGGTAAACCTCATGTTTCTATACTTGCATTTAGAAAATGATGAAAAACATCAAAATGTTCTCATGTTTGATGATCTTTGTAATCGGTCAGAAAGGGAGCTGCAGCAGGGTTACCTGGCACTCTGGCTGGGGTATACTGAATGAATGTGCTGACCCAGCAACACCTGTGACTGGTCTTGCAGATTCTCTACCTGCTCTGGGTCCTTGAGGTTGCGCGTCTCTGCAAAACAAATAGCAGACATTATTTACACTGTCTAGTCATCCACCAATAAACACTCATTGCTGGAAGAGTAACTCCTTACCTGGCTTGAACAGCATGATGGCCTTCAGGCAAGCAAACTCAGTAGGATCAACAGCCAGAGCCTTGAAGCGATTAAAGACCTCCTCCAGGACCCGCAGGTCAGTTGTCGGGAATCCAATTTTGGTTTGCTGTGTGGGAGAAAGATCTGGCAGAGACAGAAGAGGACAGCTGTCCATGGGCAGGGACCACTGGATGGCACACAGCAGGAACATCTCACTCCAGGCTTCTTCAAGGAGAATCACCTGAGGACAGGAAACATATAAGTCTCATCAACAGTCCATGTATGTGTAAATTGATTTTGTAAATCTACAAAAAAACACACATTAATCAGTCTCACCTGGTCTCGAAATGGCAAATGAGAAAAAACAGGCAAATTTTTTGCCCACTTGACTGACATGAAGAGGAGTCGTGCTGATGTCTCATATATACTCTCTGAACAGCTGGAGGTGAATGGGGACATGGAACAGTTTGATGGAGTCCGATCTCTTTCTGAATCATTGGTTGTCACATCAATATTCTCCTCCACTGCACATGAGAAAAAAAGAGAGTTACACAAATATTCAGTACAATATTGTGAAGTTTAAAGGCTGACTTTTGAAAAGGCTATTCTAACTTTCTGTGACTCAGAGGCAAACCCAATCACCTATCGCCTAAGTAGGCAAAAACACAATACAAAGAGCTTTTTCTATATATAATAATTTGTCCCACGTCTAACTACATATTATGTACACTTGTGTTGTTGATCTCACCATCCTCAGGCTCCAGTTTTGCACAGGTCTCTGCTGTCAGCAGGCTGACCATAAAGCGGTGGTTGTTACTCGAGTTGCTGCAGGACTGTATGGAGGCAGAAGTTGTGACAGAGGAAGTGACTAGAGGTCTGCAGATGACGGATGAAATGGTGGCAGAGGAGGTGAGTTCTCGTGTGGTCGCCAGGTGCTCCTTTTTAGTGTCCACACTTAAAGAGTCTAGATTGACATGTGCTGTGCTGCGAGGCTGTCGCTCATTCTGCACGGCTGCCAAAAGGACAAGTTCATAATATGTCATTTGGAAATAGTCAAGAATTTCAACTGTGAAATAATATCTAACTAAACAAGGAACTTATTGGCAGTTTGTTTTACTCACCATCTTTGTTCATGCCAGCCTGGAGACATTTCTTCAGTCGACAAGCTTGGCACTGGTTCCGGTGAGCCTTATCAACAGGGCACCTGCCAGTTCCAGCTTGACACCTGTGATATTGACACAAATAATTTTCTGAATAAAGACAAGCAGAATATTAAAAGGTACAAAATTATTTGTTACACAAGATATATTTCTCTGTTATCTTTTGACTGTGCAGTCTGGCTCTTGCTCACCTGTAAATGAGTCTTCGTCTCACACTGCGCTTGAAGAAGCCACTGCAGCCATTACAAGCATAGATGCCATAGTGTTTACCGCTGCTTGAATCAGAGCACACTTTACAAAGCAGACCATGGCCAAGTTCTTTACCTGGAACTTTACTTATTTCTGCAGAGAACAGAGAGCAGAAATTAATACTTTACATTATTTTAAACTCTTTTAAGGATCAACTTAAGACTTAATTATAAATATAGGCTTTAATTTTTTTTAGTTATTTATTCTGTTTTTAAATTATGTGTTTATATTCCATGTATTTTTCTCTGTTTATACACTGTGTGACCGTCTTGAAAGTTAGTATATGAATAAATTCACTTAACATTAAAGACATTAATATTTTTGACAATGTAATCTGCTGTACAGCAAAATCATTTGTGTGTGTTTTCTTTTTAAAACTGAATGTAATTGTCTAGCACAAAATCTTTTTTAAAAATTTACATAATACAACAATTAATGACTCACCTGCTTGTGTTCCATCTGTGAAATCCTTACAGTTGTCTGGTGAAAACATTTTTGTTATGTGGTCCTCCATTTTGATATGTGTTCTAATATTTGAACTTAAGAAATTGTTTTTAGAAAAAATTAAGATAACTCCCCAATAGTTTCTTCTTCTATATGAGGTGCAGTTGTCTAGCTGGATCAAATCATTTCTTTCATGTGAAGTGCTGACACATGGCAACAAAAAAGATATCAAATTTTAGTTATTTCCACTTAATCTTACAGTTCAGGCACAATTTCCTCAGAGATCCTCAAAGAGTAACTCAAAAAAATTCTCAATGATCTTGATCCAGTGCTGGTGTCCTTTTTCTGGTTTTTTTCTGATGTAATAGGGAGTCAAAAGAGTTCCTGCTTGTCTTTTTCACTCTGCCAGAGTGAGTGTGTGAGTCTGAGCAGTCTGGGGGCTTTCTGGAGGAAGACAAGAAGATTAGCTCCAGGCGCTGTGTAAGCAAATGCTGATTTGTCATCCTCTTAATCTTTACTGTCTATAAGGGTAAATCAATCAGTCACACCACTTATAGGCATAAACATATTCAACACATGTTTACACTAGAAAAGAAAAGGATCCATACATTTTTCCTTGAACCCACACTGCTGTCAAATAACTTTTCGTGAATTAGGGTGCTGCTGCATGATAATTGTCACCAGTGTCTCCTGATTGGTCAACGCTGTTGTTTAAATGATTCCCTTGTTATGTCTTTCCCAGATAAGCTTATTCATTCCTATTTTACATCCATGTGTTTTACATAGAGGAGTCTTACTCATGCTCATCAAGTGGGCAGTGCATTATTGTGTAATATTTTTACTTCTCATTTGCCATCTCGTTGATATATTTTGTATAATTTTGATTTGTTGTAATGTTCTACACAACCTATCTTAGTTCTTTTAAATAATTCAGAAATCCAGAGATGAACCCCACAATCAAAACTACAATTTAAAAATTAGTTATGAAATTGTAACAAGCTGTGGTGTCATATATGATAATATAACTATAATACACATTAGAATGATATAGGTTTTTATCATGACACCTGACCACAAATGTAGAGGAAATATTACTCCATGTGTTTAAAAACGGGATTTTACTAGTCATTAAGTTTTGCAAAATAGGCATTGTGAATTTGTTAGTTCCTAAATTAAGCAAAAACAAGAAGAAAGAAATTACTCTCTCTGATATAAATGGGGTGGACAACATATTAGAATTCAAAATGACCATAAAGTTGAATCATTGAAACAATAACTCTCTAAAACAGTTTCAAGACCTGAGCATTGCTGTATAACCTTCATGGAGTTATGATTTATTGCAAAGCTATAGTTTTAGACTGCATTAGCATTAGCAAAGTTAACTTGATGTTGATTTTGTGTAATATCTGGCATATTTTAAATCTGGTTATACTGACTACAATCATTCACAAGTACTTGACAATAACCATAGTAACAAGTTTAAGGAGTGAACTATTCAAACAGCACTACTTGATAACAAATATGTAACAAAATACTGCAATTATTATTTTTTGTCCCATTCCTTGTACACCGAATTTCTTCATCTTCCTGTTAGCTCAATAAGCCTTACACAACTAGTCCAGTTAAGACATTCCCTCTGCACCATATTGGCCCTGTCAATGACACTAATGGCTTCTGGAGAAAAACAGCCATCCCAAATCAGCAAAGTAGCTTAACCTTCCATGAAATGTGGTCTCCTTCTTGGAGGGGGATCACGAAAGGGGGCAATGAGAAGAAAAACAATTAGCGCAGAGATTGAAAGAGCAACAACAAGTTGACCCTTAATTCTATTCTTCTGCCATATGGTGGCTGCTCTTTGGAGCCTCCATCTGCCTAATTAGTGACCCGAGTGTAATTTCCTGTTAATGAGACTTCTGGGATGATTTTCTGCTTTTCTCTTCACCTTAAGGTTTTACATAGTGGATGGCCATGAAGAAATATCTGAAACAGCAACACCCGTGCTGGATATTTTCTATAAAGATTTATCAAGTAAAATTATGCCTAAAGTCATTATTGCATATAGTTCAGATTTTAATCAGATCAAAAGTTAAAAAAAAAAAAAAAAAACCCCACCAAAGATACTGAAGTAACTATCTGCTATACCCCCAGATTGTATCATGTCTGTAATCCTTATTAAGTCACTCTTGATTTTTGGATAAATTAGTATTGAAAACAGAGCTCCTTCTGTTGGCCTAAACTGGTGTATAAAAGGATTATAGACTAGGGGCAGTCAAAGGGGGTTGTGCCCTCAGAACCATTTGAACTCAGAACCTGTTGTCTGAATCAGGAAAGGGGACAAAACAATTTAGATTTGTTAACTCAAAGGCCTGGATAGTTGTAATTTACTGTGTTTGACACTCCTGTTAGCCCCAGGGTGTGTCTATATTTGTATGTAGTTAATTAACTTTGTATTATGCACCTCAAAATATAGTAGGCCTATGTTATCACCTGTGGAACAACTGACAGTTACAACAGTAGGCTAAAGTCAATCTTAAATCTTTATTTGTCACTTAGAGTGTGGCTGCTCTTAGTTTTTATATACATTTTTATATGCTTGAAGAACAGTCAGTAGTTGTAGTAGAAGCTCAAGTCACAACACAGTAAATTGTATTTAGCTATGCTACATACAGATATAAACCAACTTCCTAATAATCTTAAATGTGCCACAACTTTAATGGGACATTACTTTCTCTATTATCCCTCAGTATTTGACAGATTCAATTCCTCAACTGCTCTTTTATTTCCTTTTTTGATTTGGGACAACATCTTAGTGCACTGTATTCATTGTCTGTACTAATATATTTCTTAGGTTTATGTAAGGCACAATTCCTTCTGTGTTTTTAAGGGGCTATACAAACCAACTTTGCGGTGCTTTGCATACAACAAACAACAATTTGACTAGCATACATGCCAATGGCAAGGTGGAAGCAAATTAAAACAAATAGCATTTAGTCTATTTTAAATATTATTTATGTTGCATCTAATGGCATATTACTTTATTTATTGAGTAATTTGTCTATTTTTGATTTTGGTAGTTTCGGTCCTCCATACTTTAGTAACTACATGTGATCTGACTGCGCTTCCCAACTAATTTGGGGAAAAACTGAGACAAATAAGTGCACATTTGTGCTCAGATAGTGAAGAGAAATTTTAATTATTTTTGACATAATAAACAGTGTTTAGGAAGTTTAAGCATGCAGACTAAACTAGAGTCTTTCAATGTGGTCCACCATCTAAACCTACTGTGTGGATAAGACTAAAATATATATTTATACTGATCTAAGCAGTACTGAGCGTGGTAATCTGGAGGCCCATATCAGATTACATAACACAGGTGTCACTCACATGTCAGGTGGAGCAGAACAAGCTTATCTCGTTCTTAATACTGGTAGACAAGTGTGTGCTCAAAGATCATCTCTGAGGAAAATGATTGATTGGATGTTGCATGTTTCTAATTTGTAAATTTGTCAAATTTGTGATCATTGATAACATCTTTATACATAATACCTTGATATAATGTGTTATCCACATGAGTTACACATACTGTGTTCCAAATATTATTCGAGTGACTTATCAGTAGGATTTCAGTTTGCCAGGTGATTTTAATTAAAGGGAAACCTACTAAAAGAGGTTGTTCCACATTATTAAACAAGTTTTCATGCAAGGAGGACGGAAGATCTTTCAGAAGATGAAAAGCATGAAATAGTGCGATGTCTTGCAAAAGGCATTAAAACAGTTGATATTTCATGAAAACTGAAGAGTGATCATCAAACTAAGATAATCTAAGATTTGTGAGTGATTCAGAGCAAAGATGAATTTGGTCAGATAAAAGCTTATTAAGGAGAGTTTCTGTCAAGCAAATTAGTAGTGTTAAAAGGGCAGCGGTAAAAAAAACCCCGGTTGAGCAGCAAACAGGTGTTTGAAGCTGCTGGTGTCTCAAGTCCCAAGAACTCTTTGATGCAGAATCCTCCAGAGGCTTGCAGTTGTGTGTAAAGCTATATTTCAGTGACCCTTAATCAATGCTCACAAAGAGAAATGTTTGCAATGGGCTCAGAAATACATGAAGACTCATTTTCAAATGGTTTTACTCACTGATAGATGCTGTGCTACACTGGATGGTCCAGATGGATGGAGTTCTTGAAGTGAAGGTGAAGGGCCCCCCTGTTCCAACACAACTACAACATCAGCAAGGAGGTGGTGGACTGATGTTTTGGGCTGGAATGTTAAGTGAGATGGTAGATACGTTTAAGGTCCCTGAGGATGTTAAAATGACCTCCGCAAAATAATGAGTTCCAACCATTTCCTGCCATGTTATGAAAGTTTGAACAGGTTTTCTTGCAGGACAACACACCATCCCATGCTGCAAAAAACATGAACTCCTTGGCTGTTATGGGCATAAAGGGAGAAAAAAATCATGGCCATCATCATCCCCTGACCTCAACCCTATTGAGCACCTGTGGAGCATCCATAAAAGGAAAATCTATGGATGACAGCAATATTCCTCAAAACATCAGCTCTGAGAGGCAATACTGGCATCCTCAAATGAAATACAGGCAGAACTGTACATGGACTTACAAATTCAATGGATACGAGAGTTGTTAAAGTGATCATGCAACAAATACAACAGATTTGTTTCAAATTTGTTATGACCTCTTGAATGTTTTCAAACCGCGTTGTGCTTAATAATTTGGAACAATGTCTTTTGACTTCTTTTCAAAAATTAAAAAAGGTGTTGTCTTCATCAGTAGTTTTGCTTGTACTAACATCCACATCACAGTGTAATTGTTGAGGATAAAAAAAAACATCCTTAATTGCATTGAATGTTTAGGAAAAACAAACAGAAATGGTACACGAATAATAATTTGGAACACAGTGTAATTAAAGTGTAACATTAAAGATTCATATCATATTGAAATGCATAACTTCTGTCTTTTCTTAGATGCCAGACTCTCCAGTTGTCTGCGTGAGTAAGATGCTGCTGCCATCAGCAGAGTGCTGCTTTGAGGTTTTGCCTGCCAGGGATAACTGTCACATTTCCTCACCCCTCAGCCCTGTGATTGTTGTGCATATGCAGCCAATCTTTAGTAGCTCGCTGCCACGAGCCAACTAGATGATTATGATGCACTAATGTATTTAGAGGAAGCATTTATGATGACAGAGCCCTGCAGGTGATCGAAAGTACGTCACCAGTAAAACCCCCAGTTGCCCGGCAGATCAGACAAATCAGCTGTGGACAAGTTTAAGAGTGCAGTTATCTTTATACATATTGCAAATATCAAATACTTTTCACTGTTGTCAGATGCATTGCAGTATACATTGAAGGCACATGTACTGCAGCCGGCACACAAGTGTATGACACCATTTTATTATCATTCAGAGGATGCCCTTGAATGCCAGTTCACAAACTTATGCATCAGTCTAAGCAGCTTTTTGATATAATCCCCTTGAATGTCAGCTATTGTCAAAGAGTGAGATTAACTTTTAAAGTTGTCAGTGTCCTCTTTAAGAACAGGGAGGAGGTGCCTCAAGCTGCTAAGGCATAAAAAATATGTCATAATTGATCATATATTATTTTCTTTGTATTTAATTTACTTATGAGCTTTGAAGTCATAATCCTAATGCAGTCTAGTTTTAAGTCTATGACAAAACAATAGTTAAACAACTTTTGGTTTTCATTAAAAAACATAAATCTGGACAAAATGATCAAAATTAAAAGCAGTTTTTGTACAAACTGAAAATATAAAGTTAACAATTTCAAATTAATAAAGGCAGTAAATGTCCTGGCAGGATAATCCTGCCCGGCTATAATGGCATAAGCTTCTGTTATGCCTTGCTCAGCACTTGATTCCAAGTAGCAGCACAGAATGATTGACCAGGCTTGCATGGTTAAGCTTTGTTCAGTTCAGCGTTTCCTGAACCCCCCTGCCCCCCCAAGTCAGATGAAGTAGAAGGACTGAGGTGTCAGCAGTATTGTCACCAGGGATTGCCCCACCTTGCCATCTGCTGCCAATACAGTAATCCACACAATGAGAAAATCACTTGTCTCAGTCTATATCAAAGTCAGCTCAATTCAACAGGTAAACTAACATTAGAGAGAATTATTATAAAACATTTATTGCTGACAAAGGAATTGAAAAGCATGTAAATCGTATGGATGAAAATCCTACATAAATTACAGGAAATTTAGATGTAAATTACAGTTTTTCCACAATTGTTTACACATGTTTTCTGAATCTTTGGCTCATTTTCTCAAAACTATAAACACAAAACCAAAAACACAAAAAAATCTCCAGCGAAAATCAAACACCACATTCAAAACTGTTTTATCTCTTTCCAAAATGGTATTGGGTTTTTTGCATCAAAATGATATACACACACCATCATATGAACAGATCTTCAAAAAAAAAAACAACACGATGATGTGCTCAACACAAAATACTTCTATGAATGTCTTATCAGTAGGTTTATGCCTTTTGTATTTTCAGCATTACACTGTAGCTGGTAGTAAAATATTGTTACAACAGTGTATATTTACTCAAACATATATAAATAAACACACATAAATGCAAAACACACAAAAAAAACAATTCTTCAAAAATGCAGTATTTTTGAACATTTGTGTTTTGTATGTAACACTTTACATACCCAACAGGAGCTCCATCTTCCAATTTTAGTATGTAAACAATCATGAAAAACTGCCATGACATGATTAGATTGTTTCAAACTTGAGATATGTTACAGGTGAATGGATCATTTTGTCAGAAAATAATCCATTCACCTTGTTTGTGTGTTGGCTTATGATGTTCTGAATAAATATTAAAAGAATAAATGATTGAAATGATTTACCAGGAGTCTTCTCACAATAATATGACAATAATGTGGATATCAACTCAGGAGTCTAAAAGCATCACCAGCAACCCCTAGAGGTCATTTTAGTGTCAACACCAAACCAAAAACATAAAATGTCTCTCTGTCTAAATGTTTTATACAAGCAAAGAGAAGGACAGAAACAGACTGTAATTAGTTTGTGTGGTCTCCGGGTGGCTTCATGTAGTTTTTCACAAATCAAAATAATTGCTCATAGATGTCACCACAGTCACAGGAAACTAAACACTGGAGGATGCCCTGGAAAACTTAAGTCATAGTGTACCTCCAGGTGAGGAATGATAGATTGTCTGTACTTTAAAAGAAATGCCAAAAAAGCAGACCAGATGTTGAGCTACAGTCTCACCTGGAACCTCACAGGTCAATTTGAAATATTCATTCACTTTTGCAGCATTACAGTTGAGTCTATAGTCTATTCCACATTGGTCTCTAGAGGGAGACAGAAACACTTTGACTGAGTGAAGTCTGGTCACAGTTGATAGAGATGAGCAAACCCACTGGTTATGAGGCAGTCATGGTATGTGAGGTAAATGTATAGGTTTATTACAGTATGATTACAGGAATGTGATCTTCTAATCATGGGCACCACAATTTAGACCTGGTTTGATTTCTTTTACATGTGCTTTTGTCTGTCTGGCTGCCTCCTCTGCCCTCCCCTCAGTGCAGGTAATGTCATACACATAAATAACAGGACATTGCACGTATCACTGAAGGACGGTGTTACACAAAATGAAAGAGAATAACAACTTTTGAGTGAACTGAGCAATCTAAAACATGTATTGAACATGACCTGCTGTCCACAGCGAAAACTAGGCCCTCTAAAATCAAAGAGCACAAGTGCAGTTTCACTGTCTCAACCACCTATATTTCAACTAGCGACAACTGCATTATTATTTGGATGGATTTTTTTTTTTTTTGTCTACTGCTGAAGTCAAGTGGATTATGAAAAAATAAATGTGACTATTAATTGTGCAAATTGTTCAGAGACAGATATGGAAATGTTTGAAGGTTATGCGAGTAGAAGTTTGTTACAATAAATAAAAAATATATATTTATTTGATTTCAAAAGAATTTAAGCTCTCCACAGTGCAATAAGGAAAACAGACAAAAGAGGGTGAATTATAGGTTACAGGTGCAGTAGATCTATGTATATTAACTGCCAATTGGAAATTTGAATAGAGGGATATTGTGAAAAGGAATTGTCAATGTAGGGATGCCAGGAGTACAATATTTTCTTTTCAATATCATATCATTGTCGCATCATTTAAATGCAGTGAGGACGCAGTCTATACAAAACAGAAATAGTATATTAGGGGACAAAAGCCAAATGTCTCCATGGGGTAAAACATTGATTTTTGGGTCAGAGCTTAAGCTTAGGGTTAAGTTTAGGCAAGTACTGGTTAAGGTTATAGTAAGTCTCCAGGAAATGAATGTAATGTCCCCAAAAGTGACCTATGACAACGTGTGTGTGTGTGTGTGTGTTCATTGTGACATGTCATTCTATGTTCTAATTATTACATCACATTCTAAAGTAACAAAGCACTTTAGAACTTCTCACTTTAGAACCTCTACATATTGGAGAAAGCAGTGGTTGGCAGACAGTGCATCAGGATGGATTGGAGACACGATTCAAGAGTTTTTCTTCGTTAGCGAATGTTTTCTGACCTTTCTTGCATCCACGGCTTATCGAGACACAGTTGAAGAGGAAGAAGACGTTTTTTTTTTTCATTCAATGGCTGTCATGTTTAGCAGTTGTTGATTGTTTTAGTTTTTCAAGTGAGATTGTTAAAGTCCTGCTGCAGGTAGAAGTATGGGGGGGGGGGGGGTTTACATACCCTACTGTCATCTTGTCAAATCATAGAAAATGTTATTTCCAAGTGGAACAAACACAAAAAACTTGAAGGACAGGAGGAAAACAAGGAGTCACATCTTCAAATTACTTGTCAACAGCACAGATTGATGTCGATGTGAAAGTGGATTTTAAGGGACCAGGGAATCCTGAACATCTTATAAAAGGTAGGGATCTGCGTACTGAATGTAAATCATGTAATAGATTTTATTTGTGCAGACTCACAGGCCTACAGTGCTGTATAATCTTGTTCAGTGATGGCGTGTATATTAGTGTGAGCTTTGTGACAGCTTTGGTAGTACTGAATCTCTTCCTTATCTTGCAACTCTCTTCCCCTCATGCACACAATACACATACAACCATACACTAGCTCTATTTCTGTATCTCTCTAAACACATCTCTGTCTTTATAGGACAGGTTCACAGTTACTCAAGTCTGTCTTAAAACAATAGTCAGGTGCCCATACAAGAAACAGGTTTTGCTTGCTGTAATTCCTCTTGTTCATACTAGACATTAAGAGATCATCGAAATGCACTTTTAACTTAAGTGATGGGTGCAAAATCCACAAGTTTCCTTCTATGCAAAAATATATTTGAAAGTTATTCTTAAATTAATATGACGTTTCAGCTGTCCAAATTAGGCAAATTAGGTGGATGTGTTTCAAAATTCTCTCTATATTTCCACGGACAGTGTTTGCTTGTTGAGCTAAGGTGGAAGGAAAGTAGAAAAATTTGAAAAAGTAGAGAATTTGGTTCTAAAAAGCCTGTATCTTTGAATGATATCTACCTGATTTGACTAATCTAGACAGCTGAAGCCTGTAATGTATGAGCAGTCAGGTGCCAAGATGAACATTGAAAGAGGTTTTGCTGGCTGTAATCATGCATCTTGTTCATACTGACCATTTAAAGATAAATATATTTGGTAGGTTTTCCTTTCCCACTTGAGGAGGGTGTCTTAATATATTTTTACACTTTTTTAATATTGTTTACAGAGTAATAATAATATGAATATAATATGAAGGCACCTGCAAGCCTTGACAGGTTTTTGTGAGTTTGAATCTTCCAAAGGAATCTTTCAATTTAAAGTTATTCACAAGGTTTGGGGAAGTTCTTCCATAACAGTTTGAGGGAGTTTTCATAATACTTTTTTATATTATTGTTGATTTGTCAAATTATAATTCGTATGCAATTCCTCCCAAGAATTCTTCCCATTTTACATCATTCAAAGAGATTGGGGGAGTTTTTCCTTGGTCGCTTGAGAGAGTTGTGTTCAAACTTTTATTTTTATTTTCTTAGACACAGTACTGATATTTCTGACCAGTTTTAAGACACTTAGACACCTTGGAAGAGGCTCTCTGTTATTTAATTATTCCCAAGGAGTCCTATAGTTTTTCTTTATGAAAGTTTTATGTGAGTTTTTCCTTATACACTAAAGGTGGTTGTCTATATATCTTTTTGGATGGTGCAATCTTATTAACAGCATAATGATGATTCTTACCAATTTTAATGTAAAGACGGCTACAAACCCTGGAAGAGGGTCCCTCGTGTGCAATTCTTCCCAAGGATTCTTCCCATTTTACATCATTCAAAGAGATTGGGGGAGTTTTTCCTTGTCTGCTTGAGAGAGTTGTCTTAAAACATTTATTTTTATTTTCTAAAATACATTACTGATAATTCTTGTCAGTTTTACTTTTAAGACACTTGTAAATCTTGGAAGAGGGTCTCTCTTTTTCAATTCTTCCCAAGGATTCCTCCAGTTTTTCTCTATAAATGATTTATGGGAGTTTTTGCTTGTCTGCTCGAGGTGGTCATCTATATATTTTTTTAGATATTACAATGTTGTTAATAGCATAATGATGATTCTTATCAATATTAATGTAAAGACAGCTAAAAACCCTGGAAGAGGGTGCCTTTTGTGCAATTCTTCCCAAGGATTCTTCTCATTTCACATCATTCAAAGAGATTGGGGGAGTTTTTCCTTGTCCGCTTGAGAGAGTTGTCTTAAAACTTTTTTCTTTTTTTTAACACTGTACTGATAATTCTTACCAGTTTTACTTTTAAGACACTTGTAAATCTTGGAAGAGGGTCTCTCTTGTTTGATTCTTCCCAAGGATTCCTCCAGTTTTCTCTACGAATTATTTATGGAAGTTTTTCCTTGTCTGCTCGAGGTGGTCGTCTAAATATCTTTTTAGATCTTTCAGTATCGTCAACAGCATGATGATGATTCTTACCCATTTTAATTTAAAGACAGCTAAAAACCCTGGAAGAGGGTCCCTCGTGTGCAATTCTTCCCAAGGATTCTTCTCATTTCACATCATTCAAAGAGATTGGGGGAGTTTTTCCTTGTCCGCTTGAGAGAGTTGTCTTAAAACTTTTTTCTTTTTTTAACACTGTACTGATAATTCTTACCAGTTTTACTTTTAAGACACTTGTAAATCTTGGAAGAGGGTCTCTCTTGTTTGATTCTTCCCAAGGATTCCTCCAGTTTTCTCAAAGAATTATTTATGGAAGTTTCTCCTTGTCTGCTCGAGGTGGTCGTCTAAATATCTTTTTAGATCTTTCAGTATTGTCAACAGCATGATGATGATTCTTACCGATTTTAATGTAAAAACAGCCACAAACCCTGGAAGAGGGTTCCTTGTGTGCACTTCTTCCCAAGAACCCTTCCCATTTCATATCATTGAGATTGGGGGAGTTTCTCCTTGTCCACTTGAGAGAGTTGTCTTCAAACTTTGTTCATCTTTTTTTTTTTTTTTTTTTACACATTACTGATAATTCTTGTCTGTTTTACTTTTAAGACACTTGTAAATGTTGGAAGAGGGTCTCTCTTGTTCGATTCTTCCCAAGGATTCCTCCATTTTACTCTATGAATGATGTATGAAAGTCTTTCCTTGTCTCCTCAAGGTGGTTGTCTAAATATCTTTTTAGATATTTCAGTATTGTTAACATTACAATAATAATTCTTATCAATTATAATGTAAAGACAGATCCAAACCCTGGAAGAGGGTCCTCCGTGTGCAATTCTTCCCAAGAATTCTTCCCGTTTTACGTCATTTAAAGAGATTGGGGGAGTTTTTCCTTTTCTGCTTGAGAGAGTTGTCTTCAAACTTTTCTTCTTTTTTTAACATGGGTTTGCATTAAATTCTCCACTTTTTTTCTCTGATTGAGAATTTCCTTGTCTGCTTGAGGTGGTTGATCTTTGTAGTTTTTGCAATATTTTTCCTCAGGTTTACTATAATCTCATTTTGTCCTGTTTCTAGGCCATAGTTGTCAAATTACAGGACTTTTTTGTCATTTAGACTATTGACTAAACTTAACTTTCCAAATAACAGGGCATCATTTTAATCCAGTGCCATGAGTATGTAAGCTCCTAGCTATGTTCTTATCCCTCTCTCTCCCTTTCCCTCTTTTGCCATTTTCTTTCTTTCTTTTTTTTGTCAGTTTATTTGATTGTGTCTGTCTGTGTTTCACCCATTAATCTCTCATCAGGTATCATTCTCAAGAAGACAGTTTTTGTTTGTTTTTATCTGTCATTTAATTGCGTTGCTCTGAAATTCAGTATGCTATCTTTAACATCTCTCATCTCCTCTGCTTCTGTGTGAATGGTATTGAGTTTTGTGTGCGTATGTGTAGTCTTTCTTCTTTCCAGGTACAAAGGAGGTTTTGTGGTCAAGATCCTATCAGCACTCAGGGCATCTGGAAGTTGCTCTGCATCTTACGTCTGATGGAGTTTTTAATCACAATAGTTTTGTTCTTTTCCTGACACTCTCTAATTTATTCTACTTAATAATTATAATCTAATTAGAATGATTATGATTATTATTATCATTATTTCTCCATTCAACTATTGAACATTTTGGTTGTACACATGGCACCTATTGCATTAACCCATTTTTCCCCGTTAAAGGGTTTTTTATGTGGAGTTCCTTATTTGAACCATGTTTCTGAAGATGAGTGTCATTTGTTTATAAAAATATATAGATCCTTTTCAGACAAATCTGTGACATTGTGCTATATAAATAAATGTTATTTTACTTGACTTTTTTAGTGATGTTGACATGTACTTGCTGTGTGTTTTGGTTTCCTCTGGGTGCGTATTTCCTCCCTAAAAATGTGAAGATTGGACAACTGCCAATATGTATGAATATGGCTGTCAATGTGTTTGCTTTCCTATTTGCGCTAGTGTTGTGATTAGATTGTCTAATTACAGTAAATGTAATCTTAATTTTCAACAAAGTATGGAAAATTAATGTCAAAGTATTATAGTAACAGCCGTTTAGAAGAATACAAAGTCAGGGTGACAATGTATGCACAGCAACATAATTTTATTACATTTCAGTGCAAAACTACAAGCTCCAGCATAATGGTAGTGTTAATATTTAGACTGAAAATCTACATTGTATATTTTGCATTTTTGTCTTCTTAGCCTGTCATACTATTCAACTATAACATTTCTACATCATGAAACAAAAAATAGCATTACTCAAATAGCACTTACAAATGTTTTTAATGAGAAATAATAAGTAATAATATAAGTCCCTGAGAAAGCATTTCAGTGTGTACATACTTTGCTAAAAACTTAAACTAATCTAACTGAAGATAAGAAGGCAACTGTCAACTTAATTAGCTCAAACATTCATTCCAAAAATAAAGTGTAATATTATTCCATCCAACATCTTCAAACACCCTGGTACTCATGTCTGCAGTGTCCAACATAGAGAGGCTCCGCCTGAATGCCGCGCCTTGAAGAGAGACAAAAGCAGAAACATATAGTATGTAAATGAGAAACTGTAAAACCCAGTGTGTTGTTGAGGTATGCCAGAGTATGCCAGTATGGCAGCCTAAAGCTGCAAGCAGCGTTGGACGGGTCTTCACCCCGCGCACAGGCCGGGACGCGGCTCCGGGTGTCCATCACACTCACTGTCTGTGGCCCCGGTAATGGGGTGTGAGTCAGCAGCCATGTAAAGTGCAGTACAGATAGGAGCATGTACAGTAAAGTTATAGCAACTTCCCTGTCATCGCAAAACATCAAATGAGTGTGAGTGAAGGCACAATTTGTTGTGTAGAGACAAAAGTAACAGCAAGTGGACACAGAGGAATAGTCATATATGTCATATTTGACATATAAGAAAAGAAAAACTGCAGTACAAAGCTTCAAAATGTAGTTATGTGTATTTATCTGCAGCAGTGTATGACTAACCAGGCAGTCTCAGTGCATTGTCAATTGAGTTATTATGAAGCTTTTAACAACTTTTGTTCAGCACAGTCTCGTGAGTGCTATATCACAATGTGAAGCCA
The DNA here is from genome assembly GCA_029490765.1 of Euthynnus affinis. Lineage (NCBI taxonomy): Eukaryota > Metazoa > Chordata > Actinopteri > Scombriformes > Scombridae > Euthynnus > Euthynnus affinis. Next base: position 16,886,062 of record CM055844.1, on the reverse strand, counting down.
ATAACATGAACGCCCTAAGAGGAGATAGTTTTTGTTTGGAGTCAAAATTATCGAAAAATCTGACTTTTGTGTGCATTTTGCGGAATTCCTGTTGGATTTCGGTCTGAGGTGTCAGTATGTATGATTTTTAGATCTTGTGGAGACGAACAATTTAGTGTTAGTTCCATCTCTCAACGACATTCCTACAGGCTGTAGCGACCAAAAAAGTGCTTAGGTGGCGCTAGTGAGTAATTTTTGGTATAATATTTGCATAGTATGAAATTTTTCGCCGAGCTGAATGTGCATGCCAAATTTGGTGAGTTTTTGAGCATGTTTAGGGGGTCAAATTCAGTTTTGAAGTGGCGTAATAATAAAGAAACAAACTGCACAATTACAATAGGCCCTATTGTAACTGTGCAGTCCTATTGGGTCTTATTGAATAGGGTCTTCGCCCTATCGTCACCATGGATGTATTAAGAGAACACGTCACGCGGATCAGTGCGGATTTGTGGGCGTGTGGCTCCCGGTCCAGAAGGTGGCGGTAATGCGCATGAAAGTAGTTTGCCAACCACCATCAAACAACGAAAGAGACGAAGAAAAAGATGAATCACTCATATAAAGTTGTGAAGTTACTCACAGCGGCGGCGTCTCATCATCATTTTCGCAGCACCGCCGGATTTGGTGTGAATGTAGTCTTGGATAGAAAAAGTGAAGTACCTCAGCAGCTTGCAACGAAAGTCCTGCAAACGAGGAAATGCTTCGTCCACACTTGCAGTCTGCTTCTCATCACTCCATAGTCTCTCTGCAGCAGCACTCGCCTTTGGCCTGTGATTTTGGACACAACCGATTTCATGCAATTGTTGATGCACTTACTGTTATTTTTACTGCTTTTTTTTATTTCAGGGTTGTTTTTAATCTCATACCAAAGACGTGGAGTGAGATTAGTGGCATCAACATATTCCCCCCACATGCAGACCTCACCCCCTATCACCAGCTTCTTCTGTTCCTCAGTACCTGTGAGGGGAAATTGAAAAGCTTTAATGGCTTTAAGCAATAATAGGCATGGCAATAAGTTTACAAGCATACACTTTCTGGCATTCTTCATTCAAACGTTTTACTCATCATATGAATGTGTGCACCAAGTCTCTGCAAGTCAATGTTTAAAATGGACTTCTGTTCCCACTGGCAGCTCCAATCACCAGAGAAGTACCATCATCAGCAATAATTAAGCCAGGTTATAATAGTAATGTGTTGTATTACTTGGTGTTGCACACAACAGAAAAAATTCTGTGGCTGTAGTACTTGCACCAGTCTTAGCTATAGGAAATGTGGTTGATGTACCAAGGAGCAACCAGCAGGACCCTCATGCCAGCTTTGGTGATCCTGCTGAACTCCACCTTATAACTAGCTGGGACACCCTTCCAGATGTGCAGCACTGTGTCCTTATTAGGAATCTAAGTGGGGTGACAACCAACAAGTTATCTTGCTATTCTGTGCTATTTTGTTACTGGTCTGTGCACTGTCCCTTTGTATTAATTAATTGTTTTGCATTAGTGTTTTATATGATGAAATACACCTTTAAAAAGTTCTTTAACCTTTTGTAACAAGCCCAACCTTATACCAAGACATGGTATTTGTAAACCTTCTATGGGGCAAAGAAACTGAACTCCAGGTGGATTTTTTAAATTGGTCCTGGACTGCAAGAAAACTAAAGTAATTCTCATCAGAATATCCTTTCTCCACAATATCACTATCTTGGAAAATGTTGTGCACAGTAAACAGTGCTACGTCAAGGAGAGAACAATATTTACTGAAATGTATACCATACTGTGAAAATATCTTTTCCTCTGACGCAAATGCTTTAACAGCTTTTACATTTCCTTACTGCCCAGAGATCAAATATGTAATTGACAATTTTAACATATATATACAATACTAATTTTATCCTTCTCAGTATAGATTGCAGGTCTCCAGCAGGGTAGTCCCATTGATAATTTGCTAGCTCCTTCCTCTAAATGGAGAGATGGTTGTGCCTGGACACATCTTCAACAAACACCTGAATAATAAAGAAATGAATGCTCTTAATGTGATTTTTTGCAAAGTACTTGACTAATATTAATAAAATATTTATTATATGTGAACCAAAAACGTGTGTGTAGATGCAGCTCTCCTTAGCACCCTGCCTGGGAAGTAAGCATGAAAGTGTTTATTTTGCTGCTACCTAGAGATTTTTCTGGCTTGTCTGAGGGGGGCAGCAGTGGAAATCTGTAAAAGATTATTTGTGGGTTATAGGCCAGAAGCATGTACTCACAGACAGGCAGTAAAACTGGTCTGCAAAAGTTCATTTTTGTTGAGTTCTCTACAGTAGTATGTATAATATATAGGATTTCAAGCATTTGCCCTGAATAAATAAATATCTGGATTATATTGCATACTTTTCTATCAGTTGATAGTCAACATATAACTCAATCTAAAGTTCAATCTAAAGAGCACAGTCAATCTGAAAATGTCTAATTTCAGGGAATGTAATTTAGTATGAAATGTTGTGAAATATCAAGGAGACACACATATTGCTCAACAGTTAGAAGCTGAACATGTAGAATTTGCATTTGTCCTCTAAATGTTTAAAGACAGCAAGGATGAAAAAGGCAGACAGGCTTATCTTTCTGTGTTTAAGAGTTTGTCATCACACAGCATTGGGGGCACAAACACTCACTGATCTTATACCACAAAAATCACACTTCTCTGTAGCTGTATCCCACATCCATACTAGAGACTTATTCTACATTGAGCACTGTATGTAGTGTTACATACTTATCAGCATGCATATTTAAAAACTTCCTGATTTTTGAGTTTCCTGTTAATGTACAATACTGTCCCACACTGGAATACCCAGAGGAAATGGATGAGCTGCACACAGCTGTACTGCATACAGCACATTTTGTACACAATTAATATAATATATGGAACTGGGACACAGAACACGTCTCTGTACAATGATGTATGAATAAAGGTCTTCACTGCCACCTAGTGGTATGAATACATACACAACATTCTGTCCTGCATTATCAGTCAAAAGGCTTTGGTCATGTAAAGCCCATATTTTAAAGGAATCTAACTTTAACCTGTAAATTATTATAAGAAATAAATAGCACAATAGTTAGTACTTCAACTAGCCACAGCACACAAGTTCTGTTCTGACCCTTGAAGGCGAGGGGCCACACAGTGTAGAAGTGGGCCCAGTTGTGTGTGGGTCCTGGCTGGTCCAGATACCATGGAGAAGCCAGAATCACCCTGAGCCCTGCTTTAGTCAACCTGTGCACTTCACACAGGTAACAGCCCGATCTCCATACCTCCACCACTGACAGAGAACTGCGCTGCAACACAATGCTGTAGACTATGAGACATACGTACATGAACTACAAAGACAAAGACAGCAAGATCATCCATATCCAGTTTTTAAAAAACATTGTAACTCCTGAAGACTATCAGTCATTCAACCCCAGAAATGTTTTTGGTCAAACTTATAAGATATTTACCATATTAGATAGAGTATATGGATGACAGCATAAGTGTTTTTTCTCATTTATTTTAGCCATAATAGGTTTTATTCCTATTTATATGTTACAATTAGCAGCCTATGTTGGATCATGGGACTGAAAAGATTTCCCTCTTTTATTTCCTCTTTGTACTCTTATTTACAAAATCCCTTCATTTGAACCCACATTGTGGCAGGCGGCATCTTACAGATGAAGCTTTCAGTGATACATCATCAGTTGCATGAAAAAGTAAATTGTGTATGTAAATCTAAATTACCCAGAAAAAACACTGAAAATCTAATCAAATCTAGTTCTGTTTTATACAACAGAGATGTTATTTGTTGGGGCTTACTTACTTGTTCATAGTAGTCAAAAACATCCTGCCACACAATGAATTTCTTGTTGAGAGTTGAAGTGATATTCACAATGCTGGAAATAAAGACCAGAACAACATGTGTTACATTAATGTGCTGGTTGGTGCATTTCCTTGGGTCTTTTACATTTTGTGTTTCCTACTACCGTATCACCTACTTCTCCATGTAGAATGCTACCAGTTTGTTAAAGTCTTCTCCAAAACCCATCTTCCCCATGAATGCCCGGATATATGGGTTGGATCTCCTGTGGGAAACAAGCAGTATTGGGAAGTTTTTAACCGTATTTAATTATGTTAATAATTACACTACAATTTGCAGAAGCTTTAAGGTACTTCGGCTAAATTACAGTGGTTTTTGTCATTTACAGACATACAGTTACAGAAACAACCTGGGGCTACACATTTTTTAAAATTTGGTTCTTTTTAAATGTCTATCTGTTTCTGACAGATGAAAGGCAATGCAGAGATACTGGAGAATGCACAAAGGCTTAGTATTTGGGTATACAACACACTGCAGTTTGGCACTGTCTCAAAACAGCAGGAAGAGACTTGGCATAAAAAAATTAAGTCAACATTCCTTACAGTGTTTTCCTGCCAAATTTCACAAACAATGTAAATGACACCAGGAAATCCAGCTTTTAATTATTTACAATCAGTGGGCATTTAAACGATCTGTCACATTACAGCTTACCAGCAGGAGAAGTCTACCTCATCCCCTCCTAAGTGGATGTAGGAATCAGGAAACACTGATGACACTTCTTTAAATAGTCTCTTCATGAACTGGTAGGTGGAAGGTAACGCTGGATTAACAGGACCAAAAGCACCTGAAGGGGTGCCCCATTTGTAGCAGCGGGTCAACAGGTCAGACTGTCCTGGGGAATAAATGGTACTAAATCAGGTTTATTTCCAGATTTTGTTTAAATACATGCCTTGCATTGTCTGTTGAATGCAGACAATTGTTGCCACTGATATAGCCATGATGTGTTATGATAAGAGGTGCGTTAAGCTCAAAACACAGTACATATCCTGTTACCATTTACAGTTTTGACTGGCAGATTTGAAAGAAAGGATTCCTGTTGAACACAATCTGGCATAATGCCCAGTACTTTGTATGCAGAAGATCAAGGAGCTAAAATAAACTTAATTAAATAGCAGTGTTTGAGTGAAGGTGGCTTATTTGGTTTTTGAGTTTTACCTTTTCCCCAAGATTTGGTGTGGCTGGGTGAATCAAACTCAGGAAGGACCCTTATTCCCCGCTGCCTGGCATATGAGATCACCCTCCTCACATCTGACTGTGTGTAGATGTGAGTCATCGGATGGAAAGCCCCCTGAATAAGAGCCAGACGCTTTGTTCAGGGAGGAAGCAACTTTTCAGAATTTTCTTACCTCATGAGTCCACATGAAGTAGGCCTTGTTAAAAATCTAAGCTATTATAAAATAATCATCTCATAAAATGCAGCAAAAAGTTTTTGCGAGGAAAATTATAATTAATGTGCAGAATCATGGAACACATGGCTTATCCTCTCTTATTAATTATAAGCTCTCGTCATCCACATGACATACCTTACTGCTGAGGTCTGGAAAGGTACGGCTCTGGTAAGGGAAGGAGGGGTCATCAACGATGTGCCAGTGAAACACATTGAACTTACTGTAGGCCATGGCATCCTAATAAGAAATATATCATGTTACTACATGTGTTATTAGGTGTAATCAATGGCTGAAGTTTAACTTATGTCATCTTAATTATTACCAGAGTTTTTAGGATGGCCTGCACTGGTAGATAGTGACGTGAAGTGTCCAACAAAATCCCCCTGAACTGAAACCTGGGGAAGTCTTCAATCTCAGTCTTGTTGACAAAATACTAGAAAAGAGAAAAAAGCCATCAAATATTGAATTTCTACATTCCAAACATTGATCAATGCTTTATAACAAGATAGGATTTTGCAATAAAGAAGTAATGTCTTTAAGGACCTTATATGGTAAATTTGAGCAGTTGAGAAATTCTGACTTACTGAGCCAAAATCATCTTGGTATACCAGCTGACTGAAGGTTTCCAGGCCTGCACTTAAACAGAAAATAAATATAATATAATCAGCAATCATTTCATACAGACATAGCAGTAGGCCAGTTATTAAATACTTGGTAGCATGAGAAATCCAGTGCAACAGGCTTTGATGGAATCAACAATCAAAGCATTTCCTTTGCTAGCTGTTTGTTAATCTTTGATTCAAGTTCTTCAAAAATATATTTGCTGTAATCACCTCTTACAGCACCCCACACAGTTTCCGCATGCAGGGATGCTCGTCTTGCAGAGATACTCAGATTGTCTGGAACAAAAATAGGAGCAAGTCAGATAATGAATAGGATCCTACAGGTTGTGACAGTTATGCCATCATACCTGCGCTGCTCTGACTCAGATAAACATGTTCATACTTACATCTCTCAGAAGAGTCTTCATTTGGGTAGCTGTTACAATCACCATGGTCCACTCTGATCTCCAAAGTAAACGGTTTATCCTCATTGAATCGAAGAACAACACTTGCTGTTGGTCATAAAAGTGATACAGTTTCTAGTTTCTGGTTCAAAGTTTTGCAATAGTATATATAGCCTGTGTACTCCCACTTTGACAATGTTAAGCTGGCATTTTAAAAAAAAGATATTTTGAAAATACAAATATGAATCTGCTCAACTCTAGTCCATTGTCATTGTGGGTTTTGGAGTAGGTATACAGTCTGAGGTAGACCTACACTAGCTGACTGGTGAACTGCTGTCTCTACAAAGCCCATTGATCCATTTTAAAAGCCAACATGACAAACAGAGCATTCAAAACAAAACCACCATGAGCACTTTGCTCTACATATTTGTACATTCATAATGCAGTCCTCATCTATCACAGAAACACTGTACCTTTGTGATTATTATTATTATTAGTAGTACTACAGTATGACTACCACTACGACTAGTACTATTATTATTATTATTATTAATATTATTATGTTAGTAAACTGGAGCTTTCAACTCGATCAAGGAGTTAAATTTTACTTTCTTTACCATACTCCTAAATCCACCTCTCTTTATGACCTACCAGAACTGTAGTCTGGAAAAATAAGAGAAATATATCTCTTGAATGCAGCATCCAGAACAGAACAGCCCTGCTGTGCAGCTGATTGACTTCCGTAACCAAAGTGGAAGGCTTGTGGGTTCAGAGAGTATCGTTCCGCTGATGAGGTGAAATTCTGCGGTAATGGCCACACTCCCTCCACTGTGTTTAATTTTAAGCCAAGTTGGAGGACAATTAATAGCAGCAAATTAAAATTTGGACGAGTGTATCGTCCAGAGCTAACCATATCTATGACTTCCATATCAGCCATTTGCTGGCACTACGCTGTCAAACTGCCAGTCAGATGCTTAAAAGCATGCAGTCACATGACTGAGGCCACAAGGTGTGGGTGTTTCATTTTAATCAACAGTTGAAATAAATGCTCCATGCAATTGGTAGTGCTGTATATTTAGGAGATGTCCGCCAAGTCTTGTTGTAGATCTAAGTATATTTTTAATCATAATTTAGTTTGCGGTTACATAACATTCAGCTAACACTGCAGCATAATTACTACTATACTGTAGGTAAATTAGTAGCTAATACTAAACTGTGGTGGATAAATAGGTTACCATGACTACGAAAAGGCTTTGGAAGCAGATACCAACAACATTTTAGACAGTCAAAACATCTGTAAAGCAAGGCAATGTCAGAACTGTGTAGCTCGCTAATTCATTGTCATTTTTTGATTTTTTTTTTTTTTTTTAAACCGTTGGCCTTGCCTACATTTTATGAGGGGGGCGGTTTTAGCTGATAACTTTAGCGTGTTTAAATAAGACGCATAATAATTATTGTTGTGTATTTTTATAATTGTTTTGAAATACATTCGTGTAAAAGCAAAAGTTTGTCATATAAATAAGTTCCTTTTTTTTTTTTTTTTTTTTTTTTTTACATTTTCTTGTTCAGTCCATCTGACGTAAGGCCGTCGTCAGTTGGTGACGCTGTGTCTCTTTGTTGGCTTAGCAGCGGCGACGTTTTGTTGTTATTTTCGCTGCAGCTGAAAAACAGGCTCGGGAAATTTTGGTGTTCGTATTGTTCCGCAATCAACATTTCACACACTGTAGACCTTTAGGTGTGCTTGTCACAAGTTGATAACCACCCTAGGAATGGACTCAGACGAGGGTTATAACTATGAATACGACGACGAAGAGGAGGAATGTAGCGAGGACAGCGCCGAAGAGGAGCCCGAGGACGACACCCTGGAGCTCGGAGAGGTGGAGTTGGTCGATCCCGTGGTGGCCGGTGGGGAGCGAGATGAGTGCGGCGAGACCGGTGGAGGTGGCCACGGTCCTGGCGAAGAAGAGGAGGAGGACTACCGTTTCGAGGTTTTGACTGCCGAACAGATCCTCCAGCATATGGTGGAGTGCATCCGGGAGGTCAACGAGGTCATCCAGGTAGGTATTTTGGTATGTCAAAGTCAGGAAAGACCGGGGTCCAGGCTTGGATGAAGCGTAAACAGGCCATGAACGTTAGCTTAGCCGTTAGCTTTGAAGGAGTGGTTTACTTGCTGGAAGTTGACAGTTTCAGGAGGGGACAAGAGGGAAAAGCTTAACACAAAGATTCAATTTCGTCTTTTATTGACTTGGCTGTGTGCTTAGGATTAAACATGAAAATGTGGACATCGTAGTTTTTTTATATCAAAGTGGCAATTTTCATACTGATTTCGTTCCAGGAAGTAGTCTAATCCCCATTGAGAAGTTGGCAGCAACGGTTGCTAAGCTAATGTTAGCTTGCAAGTTAGCCAGCTCGCTAACTAGCAAACTGTAACCGTTAACCTAGCACCTTATTGGTGGCATAACGTCTTTAGTTCCAGAATTAGAAAATTGCCAACTTTTACTAGACGACAGTTGGAGTGTTTTAACCAAGCAATTTAAACTTAACGTTACAGAATTTGTAAAACAACATTAGCGTTAACGTTCATTTTAATGCTGGACGAAAGGCTTGGTCATCGACTTGGATAACAACTCACATGCTAGGTTACTTAATTGTAACGTTAACAAGCCATTTTATAATGACTTCAAAAAAAGTTTGATTGAATCACACGGGGACATTTTTAATCTGGCTACAGCTTTGAATTTGAGGGGAAACTCAATGGAGCCTTTCGGCTTAACTTGGGCCTCCATTTCCTTTCACTTACGCTAGCTACACTTGTGTATTGAATAAAATGGAAAGTGGCCATTTACGTGTGTAAGGGATGGGGGTACAACATGGTGTGTATATATATATATATATATATATATATATATATATATATATATATATATATATATATATATATATATATATATATATATATATATATATACAAAAACGTTTTAAAGTGTCATCATTTTACTGTAACCATGCCCTTAAACTAAAACGGTTAGGACGAATATTTGTAGTGTGTTCTAAAGTAACCTATAGCCGCATGGCAGTTGTTTCTACATCAGAAACAATCAACATGGTGACTATTAAAAATAGTTTTTTGGTCTAATGTCTTTGTTCATTTTCAGGTTTTCAGCTCAACAAATTAAAATGTTAATGTTAAATTCATGCATCTGTGTTCTGAATTTTAAAAAAAAATGAAATGTGGATTATGTGAAAGTAGTATAGTTCATTTTACTTTACATTTACTTTTCTTGTAAATATCTCTGGTTACTCTGCTTTCACATGTCAAGAGTGACTGGTTTTGCCTGACCCCTGAAGACACTTTCGGGGGTAAAGTTACCAGTGGCTGGTGGATTTTTTTTTCCATCTGTGGGGACTTTGTTGACTATTGAGGAGTACACAGCAAATTTCAGAGAAACATAACAGGCAAAACTTGCATCATCATTGCCCATGAATACACTGAAAGGTATCACTGATATTTAGCCCAAACAATTTAAATCTGCGAGAGGAGGCCAAATATTAGTAACACCTCTCATGATAACTTAGTGAAGTTCTACAGCACCACAAACTACAGTCTTTGAAATAAGCAAACAGTTTAATCAACACTTGTCTAAAACAGAAGAAGCAAAAACATTATTATCTTCATGGAGGTAGAATGTATTGCAGGGCTGCTGCTTTAGACTGCATTAGTGTTTAAATACAGTAGGTGTGCCTAATAAACTGGCAGCTCAGTGTACAGTCATACTTTCTTTTGTCATACCACATTGACACATTGTTACCATTGTCACAATTTGTTCTCTTGAGGTGTGTCCTGCTTTAATTGTAGATGTTTTTATTTAGAAACTGTTACGTTTTGTGGTAGTTCAGCTTTTCGCCTGGTAATGTCTGTTTAACATTTGGGTGACAGTACAGCTGTAAATTCAGCTTTATGAATCTCAAATTAACATGTAGTTAACACATTAAGATTAATAACTTCTTTTTGAGAAATCTTGCAGGATAGCACTACATAATCTCTTGTATCATGATACTCAATTGAACCACATATTGTAATGTTACTGTGTCATGAATTACCCTGTGATTCACATCCTTAATTACATCAGGAAGGAGTGAAATCATCACTATGTGTATGAACAGGTACATGGAGACAATTCCCTTATCTAATCTTGTAACAGCTGAAAACAATAAATCCCCAAATGCTTTCTTTAAACAGAGGAACAATTGCATTGTGCCATAGGGTAGTAATGTTGCACCATCATTCCCATTTGAAAATGGGATGTAAAATGCTGATTGTAATACAGTTTTAGCATGCAATATACAAACGGTATGTTTGTATTACACTCTTTTGAAATTGTCTTGCATCATATATCCAGGTATTCTGGGGAGACCCCTGAATGCCTGTAACCATAGTGACACTTGGTGCACATCAGTGTTGTGACTTCAGTAGCCTGAGAGAATGATTTTTATTTATTTATTTTAGAACAATGTACTGTTCAGATAGCAAAATATGTACAGTTTTTTGTCAGACATAATGAACTAACAGCAACTTTTGGTGCTTTTATAGTCATGGTTAGTTTGTTAGCAGTGCAGAGTCGGATTTTTTTTTTTTTATTTAAGGAAATTGGTGCTCGTTTGGTATTCCACTATACTGGTCCCACACACAGGTTGTACATGTAGACTAAGACTGATTTTAAAATTTAACAGGAACTCCAGTTCTTCTCCCTTCAAATCCACTGCTTCTATCTCTGTAAATTATAGAAGAGGAATCGTATAGTTTTGCTCCTGATGAAATCAACTTGACCAGACACCACCTATAATCAGTCTGAATTTGCATTCCACCTCGAAATTTCGCTTCCAAGCGATAACATGAACATGGAAATCGTTGAATGGATCGGGTTTTCTCCGGGCGTGAGCAAAGAACAAATCAGGAGTGGCAAATGGAAAACACGGAATGGCTTGAGTGATTATTGTAAGCAGCTATCCCACTCAGTTTGCATACTCGCATGTCAAGTTTAAGTTAAGTGTTTAGAGTAGAGCGCAGTATTTGTGTTGCTCCAAGAGCCCAAAACTGGTGGGAGCAACATTATCAGTTCAATCTCTGTGTGTTACTCTATGGACTTGTAATGTTTGTACACGGAAGCTCTTCTGGCTGCTCTCGGTGGTCCAACACCTTACTAAAACCCTTTTTTGATTAGGAGGATGAAGACTGTGTTGTGTTTCGTTCACGTGCTGCATCACTAGTGGATTATAAAATCTATTTTCCTGTTGAAGCCTTAGCTAATGACCACTGTAAGCGTGAGGGACCCGCGCCTATCACAGTGAATCCACTGATGCATTTTTGCATCAGTATCATAATTTAATGTTATTAGATAACAAATCCTGTTGCCCAGCTTTATCAAGTTTGACAGTACATAAGCATTAAAGAGAAACATTTCAGATTTTAAACCAGCATTGTATCATAACAATGTGGGCAGTATATATAAGTGAACAATGTTAAATTTCCCTCCTTGTTGCCTGCATCCAGAGCTCACTGTATTTCCGCATTTTCTGCCTTCAAGAACAGTAAAATGTAGGTCTCCCAAAACACTCCTGCCTACTATGTTACACTTGCGATAGAGAAAAGCAGGCACTAAAATATCATACTACTAAATACTTTAAAATATCAGTATATTTGGAAGGAAACTGGTTTCATGATACAAGACGAAGTCTGGAGGAGGAAACGACCACCAGAGTGACGTTACAGCCGCAGCTTGACTTCATCTGCTGTGATACTAACTCAACACTAACAACTATCTTTACAATATAATGTTGGAGCAGAGATGCGGCGCTACTATTACAACGTATGAAGCCGAATATCAAGGAGAAAGCAACCACTGGAGCTACGGTACACCCTCAGCTGACGTAGAGGCACCGCAGCTGGGATAGCTTTGCATCATGCCTGGTGATGATCAGAGAGAGTGAGAACAGAGCAGAAAACTCCACGCTGCATCAAGCTTCGCAGTGCCTTGGTTAACTTGACTTTGTTTTCTGACAGAATATAATATCGGACTTTGCCAACTCTGAATATAGAACAACAACAGCGACTGTGTGTTACTTCTAACTTGTGGGCGGCTGCATTCAGCTTTGACCACAATCCGATCCGGCTCATCGTTGTCCAAAATAGGTAAAAGAAACAGTGTTTGCTTCCACATTGTTTTGAAATATCCAGACTCGATGAAGAAAAATATGTTGTAAATGAAAAAAGCCTCGGTAAAGTGATAAAACGCTGCACTAACTTTGTCTTTGGTGCTCATTTGGACATGAACACCTAAGTACACCACCACTATAGGCAGTCAGTCTGATTGGACGAGATGCATGCAGTGCTTTCTTGTTGTTGTAGGATTCCCTCTTAAGAGCAGTATGGGGTATCTACATCCTTTTTCTCAGTTTTCTCTAGTTATAGGGCACAAAATAATTCCACATTTCTACTACATAGATGACCTAGTTTTAAGAAATCATATTCATGGCGGTGAATTTTCCTTTTAAAGACAGGGCGTTAAGTTGGGAATCTCATTTGCTTCCTATTTGATCACCTGCTGTCTGGCAAGCGTTCTGCTGGATATTCATCCATGCAATTAGCATAAATGAAAATTTAAACTATGTAGAGAGTGCTAGTCAGATTGTTATTGAGGTTGGACAGGGTTTTTTTTTTTGCCCTGGTCACCGTGAGGCGAATGTTATTTTTCTGACAGAAAATATCTGATACAAGAATCTCCTCAACAACTTAAAATTGGCTCTTTATGCATTTTTCATAGTGTATTAAACGTGCCTATTTTCTTGTTCATAAGAGATGATGATAGAGATACAGACTTTTACATAAATGTGACTCGTGCTCAACCATCATGTTAAATAGCCATGAGATTAACATAAAGGGGTTTAAGAGACTTTCTTAGTTTTTCCTTCAATTTGTCACTGATCTGTATATCAAACAGAGGAGAGTACCTTTGTACATTGTATTTGACTTTGTCTTTGCCAACAATTGGTTTAGTGCTGTACCTAAAGCACAAATTAACCAACTTCACTTTCAATTGTGGTACCGATTAGCTGAAATTTTCAGTTAATGACTTCAGCTGCTGTAAGCTGTTGATAACTTAGTTCATTAATTCATTGGCATTCTACATTCACTACTCTAGTTTGTAACAGAGAGTTGTATTGATTATAGTCAGTGACGACTAGACAAATAATTATTTTCTCATTTCTGTTTAAGGTAGTCAGAAAGGACATCGAGAAAAGCGTACATAAGTAATGTGTAAAAATGACTTTCACAGAGGAAACCTTCAGACAGCGTATTAGCACAGTGTGTTTGTGACTTACCTGTACTCGTGCCGTCACAGATCGGCAGTGCTGTATAGTATGGTGTTATGGAGCTGTCTGATTGTACAAACATTGTACAATCTAGTTTGCACATAAAAATGTAAAATCGAATCCAGTTAGAAAAGAAATTTGATGTGAAATTGAGGCGATAGAACTGTCAACAACAATAAAAAAAAAACATTTAATGGAAAAGTTCCATTTTGTTTGTTTCTCTTTTAAGCAGAATTCAGTATTGCCAGACTTTAATTAATTAGTCGACAGGACATTGCAAAAACAAAACAGAGTTAGATGTTTGTTTTATTTTTCATTTTTTAACAAATGTTCTTCAGATGGTGTCAGAGAGGAGTTGACTTAACTTTGTGGTAATTTCTGAAGCTGTAGTTTGTGGTGATACTGTATTTTACTGCAGAGAAAGATGTTCATGGGTTGACACTAAAAGGTAATGAAAGTGTGAACTATAAATCCAAGATTATTTTAATTAGAATACTTGATAGGATTTAGAATACTTAATTTCAGTCAGTCCTTAAATTACCATCCTGGTCTTGTACTAGGCTTAATACATACCTGAAAACCATGACCATAAAACTGTCGGCCGGTTCAGGAGATTGTAACTTGTAATAGGAGTATAATTGTGGGCATACTAATCAATGAGCTATTTCTGTCAATAATAGCCCTAATTATACATTGCTATAGTGAAGATTTTAAAAAGCAGTTAAATATAAAATCTGTGTTATTTCTGACAAACCATTTCTCATTTCTCTAGAACCCTGCAACAATAACGCGCATCCTCCTCAGTCACTTCAACTGGGATAAAGAAAAACTAATGGAGAGGTAAGGGACTCTGAAGCACCTTCTTTATTTGCTACTGTTGGCTTGCTGGGTAACAAGTATGTTATTTGAAGTTTGTAAGTTCCTGGGAGAATTCATGACTGTTCTGACTCCCTTTTTTTTCTCATTTTATACAGGTATTTCGATGGTAATCTGGACAAGCTTTTCTCTGAGTGTCATGTCATTAATCCCAGTAAGAAACCTCGGATCCGTCCACCAATCAACACAAGATCATCCGCACAGGACATGCCGTGTCAGATCTGCTATCTGAACTTCCCCAACTCTGTGAGTTACATAGACACCAGCAGCGTGTTGCACCAGTTGACTGTATGTTCAGGTCATAGTTGTTCTGTTACAATAAATTATGGCACATTTTTACTTGTTGAGTGTAGGGATCTCTAACTAAAGCACTGTCACAGTGACGTTTTCATCCAGTCCGGCCAAAAGTGTGTAAATCCAGATTTTTTTTTATTTTCTCAGACCCAGTTAACAGACTTGGCCAACACATTATATTAAGTATGGCTAAGTCAACATCACAAAATGTGATTATTGTATTAATTTATTTGTTACAAAGTACTAGGAGCACTAGTACTAGGAGTACTAGGCCGCCCCGTCATCAAATAACTAATTAAAAACTAACTTATCAGAAATATGAGCACTTGAACACATGATTGAGGTGATTGAGGTATTTTGGCTTCACTTTTGGGGAGCTGACATGATGTCAAAAATGTGTGTATATATATATATATATATATATATATATATATATATATATATATATATATATATATATATATATATATATATGTTTGCATGACCAGCTTTAACATCTGAATGCTGCAGATCTTTTTTTTTTCTTTTTTTTTCTCTTTTTGTGCCGCTACCTCAAAAATGCGGCAGCCATCTTATGAGTTAAAGGCAGTTTGGGAACTGAATAGTTTTCAATTCTTCTGGTCATAGAGCGCATCATAGTCGGTGCAAGCAGTTCAACCTTGGTCACTCTAACTTGATAAAAACTTCAAACAGAGTACAACAGAATTTGTTTTTGAGGTTATGTTTTCCTTCACACATTCAATTGAAACTTGCGCCTTTCTTAATGACGGACTTGATAGGGATGGACTTAAACTTTCATGTTTAATAATTTCACAACATTAAACCTGGTAGATCAGGGGTTTTCCACATCGACAGACAGAAAACATGTAATGTCATGGTGAAAACTGATCCCTACAAATGGATCCAGATCTAATGCACGCTGCAGTGTCCCATCCTCATGAAATAATATATCATCTCAACAAAGGATTAAGGATTATGCTGATGATCTAGGCAAGGTGGTTTAGTGTTCAGATATGACATTAAGTTGCAAAAACCTCACAATATTGTAATGCTGAAGTTTGTAGCACACAAAATGGTCCATCGGTTATTTTATTAAGTTAATTGAAACAAAAATTGTTCTGTCAAATCTGGGTAATATTATCTATGAATGGCCTCTAACACCAGCAGTGCACATGCTTATAATTGTGTGACGTCCTCTTTGTCGTATTTGTCTTTACAGTATTTTACCGGTCTGGAGTGTGGACACAAGTTCTGCATGCAGTGTTGGGGAGATTACCTGACCACCAAAATCATAGAAGAAGGAATGGGACAGGTAACTGTGAAGATTTTTTTTAGAACAGGAGTCATTGATCAGTGTTAGTCTTTAAATAGCTGACTGACTAATGATTTGCCTTCTGCGTTGTCTCCTCAGACCATTTCTTGTCCTGCTCATAGTTGTGACATTTTGGTTGATGACAACACAGTCATGTGAGTATAAGCTTGTACTTTATATTCAATTTGATGCCATTGATATTGTTTGTTTAATATTGTTTATAGTAGATGTAACTGATTTATGGAAAAAAGCAGGAAACAAAAAATTATCCCACATGATTTTATAAATCTTTTTTTTTTTTTTTTTTTTTTTTTTTTTTGACATGAACCGTGTACAGAGACGGATATAATTCGTTTTTATACATTGCCAAACTATTTGAAGAGTCAAAGTCAAATTGTATTATTGTAAGTGAAAAGTATTATAATAGGACAAAGATTTTTTTTGTTCTAAAATCAGACATGCTTACTTTAGACCTTTTTGTTTTTTTGTGCATTTACAGGAATAGAAACTGTTAATTGGTTGACATGTGTAAAATGTAAGGCTTTCTAGTTACACCATGGTTCTACTTAACTACTTTATAATGTTGGAGTTCAGCCTGTAGTGCAAAGAAATATACCTCTGTTTCAAAGTATGGACACTAATCCCTTGCACCAGCTCTTAAGCTGACAATAATTGTCTTAACCTACATTCTGATCTCACCAGCTAGCAAGAGCCCTGATAGTGTTTGCAGTCAGTTTAGAGTGCAACACACTCATAAATATATGCTCCCCATGTCAGTTTTTAAGTTCATCTTAAGATAGCTGCATGCACTTAAACTCTTAGTTTTGGGATTGAAGTTGGTTCTTCTAATACATTTTGTCAGCAGGGAAATAAATATTCTCCCTGTAATGTCTTCTTACAGTTTTACTGCATTCAGCTACTCAAGATAATTTGAAATTGTGCGATAATTTTTTTGTCTCCTGCATTAATTAACATAGAATATAACACAGAATATAAAGGAAGCTTTTACCAAAGTCACCCACTTTATGAAATGATAAAATGATGAATGATTTGACTTCTCCTATAGGCGCCTCATAACAGATTCAAAAGTGAAGTTGAAGTACCAGCATTTAATTACGAATAGTTTTGTAGAGGTAAGCTTTGAGATTTTTCTTTCTCTTTAAATCTGTTGAAATGGAAAATGCCTTGTTAGGTTATCATGTATGCACTACTACTAAAAGAAGGTGTGTTCTTTGTATTTTACCATTAAACTACGAGTTGAAATTCTATCTCTCATCACTCCTTTTAAGTGCAATCGACTGTTAAAGTGGTGCCCCGCACCAGACTGCCATCACGTTGTCAAAGTCCAATACCCAGATGCCAAGCCGGTGAGGTGCAAGTGTGGCCGTCAGTTCTGGTGAGAGAACTTTTGTTAAAGAAATGAAATGACCAACAACAGTACTTGAATGTTGACTCTGTAAATGTGATGGTAATGTTTAGAGATGATGTAAATTCGACTTGTTATACATCCTGTCGCTGCAGCTTCAATTGTGGAGAGAACTGGCATGATCCTGTCAAGTGTAAGGTAAGTCAATAGAGAATTATTTTTATTAACATCAAGACATATGAATTTCTCCAGCATTTTGAGTGAAATTCTACTAAGCATTCATTGTCAATGTGATTATTTCTTACTCTTATTTTAATTATTTTATAGTGGCTGAGAAAATGGATTAAGAAATGCGATGATGACAGTGAAACCTCGAACTGGATTGCTGCAAATACTAAGGTATGGAATTAAAATGGTACATTAGTTTTGCCCTCTTGCCTGGTTCCTGTTTGCAGGCCACAAAGAAATATCAGTTGTGGAATTACTGATCATACAGAACAGCAAAACAGAAACTTTTAACAGGACTTTACAGTCACATGAGAAGTTGCACCTAAATTTGATCACTTGTTTGTGTGCTGTGGATCCAGTTTGCTTTTTTCATTTAGAATTTTGCTTCAACCTAGTTAACGAGCATATTGATCTGAAAGGGTAACTAGCTCCCTCATCCCAGCATATTTTAAAAAATGCACAGGGCAACTGTAGGATGCGTGGCCTTGGGGCTATGCTGTGTGTGACACAGGAAGTAACGGCACACTGTCCAGAGTGGATTAAGACTGACCACCACTCAGTGTAGCAAGAATAGTGATGTAGAGCTGGTAGTCCGAGCTAACCAGCCATGAGCAGCTGCTGTCAGACTCTCTCTGTCCACGCTGGAAGAATCCACTGGAGCTTTGACAGTCACTAAAGGCGCATTCATGGCCTTTTGTAAAAGTTTCTCTGGTACCTGTGTTGTCGCTGAGCAGTGGCTCTACTACGAGGGACACTCTCCATTGT
Source organism: Euthynnus affinis (assembly GCA_029490765.1). NCBI lineage: Eukaryota > Metazoa > Chordata > Actinopteri > Scombriformes > Scombridae > Euthynnus > Euthynnus affinis. The sequence goes on along the minus strand of CM055844.1, from coordinate 16,867,525 downwards.
GTGTGTCCTGCTGTTTATCGCAGCTAACGTTACCGTTGTCAGCCCTGAAGATCTCGTTAAGCTCTGAATATAGTGCAGTTAGTTATCGGTGGGCCCATGTGTTGTGTTTACTGCCACAGAAAAGCAATAAATCTTTGAGCTATTTGTACAACCATGGTTATCTGAGTAGCACATCGCCTCTCTGTCGCCTCTCATCAGACTTGCTAAAGCTACCAGCAGCTGTGTGTGAGAAGCACAAAGTGAAGCTACAATTTGCCAGTTTTCTGCTATCTATACTTGGCGCAGTAGCTGATGTATGAAATGGATCTCGGAGTCTTGCCCATTACATCATGAGCAGAGAATTCAGCTGAGCCAAGTTTTCAAATCCTTGCAGGCAGAAATAAGTTAATTTTGAGCTGAAAAAGTAGTTTTACACACAATATGTATATTGTTGGAAAAATCACCGGTATTACATCATATGCCAACAGAGACCTATGTGATTATGTGTAGTGTAAAAAGGGAGAATCAAAATGAGGATGGAGTCTTGACCTGGTTGAGTTTTTGCCATCAGGGCACCTAGCCTATATCCAAACTCACTTTCTATTAATTGTATAGTGCACTATGTTTGCCATCCGCCATTTTACTTGGCTGAATTCTGAGTCAAATGTTTATGTGCTATGTAATGCCCTCAGATTCCTACAATGGAACAAAGACGTACTGTCTGACATATTCACCACTTTCTGCTAACAATGAGTGTTTATTATATAGGGAGGAATGGTGAAGGAGTGAATTTGGACATAGTTCTATATGTATGAAAGACCTGCCTAGAAACATGCTGGCCAGATTCAGATTAATCTCAACATCTGCAGACTGTTATGTATGTTTTTCAGTTTCTAATGTACTTCTTCTCTGCTTTTACTGCTGTTTACATTTGATACGTCTATTTTTTTGTGAAACACTTTGCCTTGAGCAGTAACATTTAATTATTACTCTCCTCCTCCTGACAGGAGTGTCCAAAATGCCACGTGACCATTGAGAAAGATGGCGGCTGCAATCACATGGTTTGTCGGAACCAGAACTGCAAAGCTGAGTTCTGCTGGGTCTGCCTTGGTCCATGGGAACCTCATGGCTCAGCCTGGTAAGAACTAATGGCTTTTAGTGTAAATGATGATGGTGTCTCTTATAGTGTCATGTAGGAATATAGTCCAAGTTTTTTTTTAATTCAAATTGTGATATTTTTCACTTAAGTAAAAGAGTGTAACCTTTTTAAATATGTGGACATATTTATCAAGTAAATTCTCTTGTATAAGTGTCACATTGTAAACTACATCCTTGTCACAAAACAATAAATGCAAACTGTAACTTAACATCCGACATCTGCACGGTTAAATATATTATGTGAGAAAGCATAAGAAATAGTATTGATGTGTGTTACAGTATTCTGGGGCACATTGTTGATGTTTCTACCCTGGCTGTAATGTTTTAGGTACAACTGCAATCGCTACAATGAAGATGATGCCAAGGCAGCCAGAGATGCTCAAGAGGTAATAAATGAACATCAAATTGATGTGTTAAATTTTAAAACATTTGCATATAATGGCACATCTATCTTGGGGCATTTTTTGGTCAAGACAAACTTCAGCATGCAACATTTCTCTATGTTTAAAGGAGGTGTAATACTGGCATTTATGATTATGCTGAGGCAGCAGCATCCCAGTTATTGTTTCCATCCCACTGCATTGGATGACACATTCACAGACAACAATATCCTGGAAAAACTGTATATAATTCACTAAAATAGTACAACAATTGTGTAACCCGCAACAAAAACATCTACTACTAATAATATTATGAAAATGTCATCCACTCTGACTAATCAAAGAGCCCCCAATGTCACCCTGCACACAGTGGTTGCTGCTGCGTCAATCAGAGAGTAAATGTCCATTACACCTCCAACAAACATGGTTGATTGTTGCACACTGAAGAAGTGTGTTTTTTTTTTTTGGGGGGGGGGGGTTTTTTTTTGGTTTTTTTTGCCCGGAACACTTGCAGAATAACATTTAGACTTTTCAGGATTTGCTGAGTTGAATGTCCTTGAGTTAAAGCCAATTCCATGCTGTGTGCAGCGCTCCAGGGCAGCCTTGCAGAGGTACCTGTTCTACTGCAACCGCTACATGAACCACATGCAGAGCCTGCGCTTTGAGCACAAGCTCTATGCTCAGGTCAAGCAAAAGATGGAGGAGATGCAGCAGCACAACATGTCCTGGATTGAGGTGCAGTTCCTGAAGAAGGCTGTAGATGTGCTGTGCCAGTGCCGCTCCACACTCATGTTCACTTACGTCTTTGCCTTCTACCTCAAGAAGAACAACCAGTCCATTATTTTTGAGGTATGACAAAAGGGAAATTGTTGGCACATATGTCATAAATGTGAGCAGATGGTGCAGGACATAAATAACAAGAGATATTATACATTGTGTTGTAATGGTTTTGTAGTGCCACATGAATGCAGCCGTACAAACAAAAGAACTAGTTAAATTCACCGAGATCATCACCAAAATCATATTGGTGGATCATTGAGGTAAAACTTCAAAGGACAAATTTCAGCCAGACAGATATGTGAAAATGTCACTTTTAACTTGGGCTGTCATATCAAATTTTCCTTACATGGTTATCATTGTCTGAAATATTAAAAGAACTGCAATATCAAAATATCAAATTCTACCAAATCAAACTCTGCAGTTTAGCCTGTTTTTGTCCACTCCAAGTTACTGCAGGATTCAGTCTCATCAACCTCTTTTCCAGCACTAACTTAACCCCTGTAAGAATGATGTTATGTCTGACTGACACACTGTTGGTAAAAAGCCAGGTGTGTGTGTGTGTGTGTGAGTAAGAGAGAGAGTGTGTGAGTGTGTGTGAGAGTTGAGTCACTCAATGTCTCTAAAGGTTTCTCCGATTTCAAGTTTTTGTGGCGTTTCCAGAATGTGAGTAAAAACAGGATGGAAATGTACCTAATGTCAGTGAGAGAGGAGCAGTGTGAGGGGGAGCAAGAGAACGAGGGTAGAAAAGCAAATATTAAAAGTAGAGCAACTAAATTGCCAAATTTTCTTAGTAGCTAGAAAAATATAGAACATTTCTGTGTTTTCTTCTTTCTTTTGGTGTGTGTATACACACTGGTATATTGCAACACCCCTAATTCTGATTGCATTGGAGATGGCAACTTTTCAGTTGTGTCAAAGATGAATCATGTTTCCTTATGCTGGATTTAGATTACAGGGGGGATTTGAAATTCTTGTTTTGAAACCACAGACACCACAAAAAGGATTCATTTTTGCCACAAACACACTGGTGCTACACGATTAGAAATGATCATACTACAAAATATTAGATTATCTTTCCAGTGGGAGCTACACACCACACACATGCTTGTCTCTCTCACTCCTGCTCTCATTTACACAAACTTTCTTTCTCCTTCTCCCACTATCTCTTACCCTCTGTCTCACTCATTCACTCAAAGCAGCACTCTTCCTGTCTGAACGATAGACTGTACATACACAGATGGACGACGTGTTTCCACTTTATGCTGCTTTGCAAAAGCCAAGCCAAAATATCTCATTTCTGGGAGCTGCCATCTTGCTTGTGTGATGTCATTTGCAGCCAGAGTCTCCGCAGTAGTCTCAGTGGGATGATGGCCAGCCGTCCCACTGCCTGACGGAGGTTTGAGAGCGGCTGACACGGCTATCAACCATGACGCCACACCCCCTTTTTTATATCGTCAAATATCTAAATAAAAACAAACTTATCAGAAAAATGAGCACTTTAACAAACATCAGCATGATAAGAACTACCTAAAATAACCCAAACCATCTCTGGGGGAAAATGTATTTGTACTGTACTTTGATCTTTTAATTTGGCCCGTGTCCCATCCGCCAACATGGAGGGGAAGGGATTTATGCCCTGTACTGCAGCCAGCCACCAGGGGGCGATCAAGATATTTTGGCTTCACTTTTGGGGAGCTGACATGTCGTCCATCTTTGTATACAGCCTATGGTCTGAACAAGACAGATTATCCCATGCAGTTCTGGCCACAATCATTTTGGGTTCCCCTCTCTGGCAGCAGAACTAGTCCACTGACAAAGGCCCAAAACTAAGTTGGTCACCTGATTGTTGGGACAGGCAAATGTGAGGAAACGGGCCCAAACATCCTGTAGCCTGAGCCGGACCTTAGACAGGAAGCTCCAAAGTTTTTGAGACATCATGAATAACTGTTATTTGTGTCTTTTAATCTACACCATGGCTTAGAATAATATCATAAACTAAATTTTTGGTTCATCAGAACAACCAGGCAGACCTGGAAAATGCCACTGAGGTGCTGTCTGGCTACCTAGAGCGGGACATCTCCCAGGATTCCTTGCAGGACATCAAGCAGAAAGTACAAGATAAGTACAGGTCAGTGAAGAAAGAACAGTCATCACTGTCTTCCACTGTTTAGTTTAACTGTTTTTCAGACTCGTAACACATGTTTTTCTTGTCTACAGATACTGTGAGAGCAGGCGAAGAGTCCTGCTACAGCACGTGCATGAAGGCTATGAGAAGGACCTGTGGGAGTACATTGAGGATTGAGGACACGTCCCAATGCAACGGACTCTTGAGTATCTTGACAAACTAGAGCGCTGATGCAATTTAACAGGGCAGCACGGGCCTTCTGCCGCCTCTCCTTTGGCAAACCAACCACTTTTGCATCATTTTTCCTGGATTTGTTTAACAAAATCTTCAAAGTAAATTATATTTAAATAAAAAGGTAGAGTAATAAAAAGAAAGTGTACTACAGTATTGTTAGCAACAGAGTGGAGTCTTGAGAAAGCAGAAAATCCATCTTAAACAAATACATCCTTTTGGCTTGTATTGTAACACCTCCCCTGAACTATCTTATTTTCCTGTTTTTTGCTTGTGAATCTTTTCTGTTTTGATTTTGACTTTTGTTTTCCCATTAGTGTGAAAATGTTTTTCAACACAGCTTTAATTGTCCTGGCCATGTCTGCAATATGTGGTGAGATCCTTGTCTGGGTGGCTGAATGTTGATAGGCTGATTGCAAAGGGGCAAAGACATTTCAGGGGGGAAAAGAAGAAAAAACAAAAGATCAAAATAGTAAGTCTGTATTTTTCAATTTGTAAATAGTCCATATGCATGGAAGTTAAAGAACAAGAGTGGCACGTGTTTGCATAATTTTGAAATTTTGAAATATTTATTCTTTACAAATATTAAAAAAGGTGTACTTTTGCCATGTAGGTTGGGTCTGTTTTGCTCCCTCCATAGAGTGTGGGAGTGTGGAGGTCTTTGGCAATAAGGCATTCGCCCTATCATCCTCAGTCTCTTCAGAGCAGTGCACAAGTTACACCTTATCAGTAACTCTAAATGAGGACTGATAGAAAGAATTTCCCCTAGTTGCCAAGTGATCAGATAAAGGACTCAGTAAAAGTGCACGGCCGAGTTTGAAAGCCAACAGAAGAAAAAGTTTTACAGTTCAAAGGTGGGTAGAATGCGCCAGCTCCGTGTCCCTCTATTCTAACCTTTTTGCCGTACCCCCTTAGTTGTTTTTAGAGGTGTTTAACATTTAAAAACATTACTAATTATTTGCAAGAGCCAAACTGAGTGACATTCACTCTTTTTTTCTTTTTTTCCCTCTCTTTCCCGACGTGGCTTGAGGTAGCCCTCTTAAAGCTCAGCTTGCACCTTGGGGATTGAATGAGGGTAATAGAATGTACTGACAGCACAGCTTTGTAGTGCTGCTAATTGGGCTGGATCACTGTCAAACAGGGTCAGGCATTTGCATCACTCTTGCAGGGAATACTTGGAAGGCATGGGGCTGATAGTGTCCATGCCTCTTTGAAGAGATCTCTTGCCTTGCAGTGAGACTGAACATTGCTTTAAACCAAGCTACACAGAAGGACTTGCGGGATCCTTAGACAGATGAGGAATATAGGGCAAACTTCTAAAGGTTGTAGGACTGTTTTATAACGCTGTTATGCTTTTGCATTAAAGACTGTATTTTTCGCACATGGGTTGAGGATTCGACATTGAAATGTCAGTGCCCCTCCAGGTTTTGCATTGTTCTGTGTGATGGTTGCTCTGGTTGTCAAGCTCTCTGCTTGTAAATGCTCGTTCATGTCTCTGCAATATGGCAGTTTTCACAAAATTGACTGGAGGGGACATGAATATACAGGCACTGATGCAAGTCAGAAGATGACACCGAAGTGTCAGCCATCATCAAAACACATCCTTTGCCCCAGTTTCAGATCTTTGGGGAATTCTCTCCCAAATGCTTCTTATGTGTTCAAACTTATTATTTTATCCTAGCAAAATTATAAACTGTATTGTTTATTTGAATAAATGTCATGAGAAATCTCATTTTCGGGAGTACTGTGTGAGTCATTAGAGTAGGTTTGGTCTCAATCATATTAATTACCCAAACATTCATGATGCATTTCTGCGCTATGTATTTTGCAATGTAGTGTAACAGACCTTGGCAGAGCGTTTGTTGTCTTCCAGAATAGCGTAAAATATATTTGGTATCTTTCATTGAATCATTTTGATTTTTGGCAAAAATGTTAACTCTTTTGCACCAGTTTCACTTGCGGATTGTAAAGATCGAGTGGTTGTTTGTATGATGTCACTTTTGAATTCATTTTGTCTCTTAAGTCAGTGGTTCTCAAACTTTATCACGTCACCCCGAAACTGACCAGAACGTTCGATTTTTGCTTTTAGATGCTTTATTACAGAAAGTGTATGAAACTCATGACCAAAATATTCATACATTCTGTTGCTTATGGATGGAAATATAAGAAATAAATGATTCCCCTTTTTGCTGGGGACCCCCTGAGTCCCTCTCAAGGACCCCTGGGAGTCCCTGGACCCCACTTTGAGAACCAGTTGTCTTAAGTCACAAACCATTGACAACAAGTTAAAAGGATATTAACAAAAGATGGGCTATTTTCTCTAAGCTGCAGGTAACACACCAGCTATAGCTGTGATCATTAGGCTAAAATGCTCTCCAGGGCTCACTCTGTTTTCATTGTGTCTGCTAGTAGTTCATAAACATTTCAACATTAAGTCTGAAGTAACAGAAGCAGCTTCTTGCATTAAATTGAGACATCCAAAAACTTTTAATACTTTTCTACATATCTTTTCTTTATGCTATCAAAGGTGTTTTATTTCCTATTAGTGTAAAAATGTGGGAAAAAATAGTTGTCTGTTTTGGAGAAAACATTAAAGTGCAAAATGTTGCAAACATCCTTCTGGCATGGGTGGTTGTTTGATAATGGACAAGATGTTTTTGTAGTGACAGCAGCTATTTTCATTTAAAAGACAAAAACATGACACCACTATTAATATATTAATGTTTGTAAGCAGTGTCCCCAATTAGAATACCACTATGTAGGGTCACCTGTACAAGAAGAACTGGACAGCGCTGTTCATAGTCAAGAGGGAAATTGCAACAAAAGGTTTTGCCACATGATGGGGACAAAGACACTGTATTTTTAAATTGCAATTTCAGGTTTTAGGTGCCATCATCACAGTGCTTATTTTTAAGAGTCTCGTCATTTTAGCAGTTACAATGTGACCTCTGCACTGATGTGGTGGGGAAAATCGCCTAGCACTAACTGTGGTGTGATGGGTTAAGGTGTTAGTCTTGATTTTACGATTCAATTGTGTGAAAGCTTTGAAGCACCTCACGCCATTATCTTTGCTCTTTATATATAATTATTATTACATATAATTTGGCTGCTTTTTGGTGTCTAAATACTTTTGTACAATCTGTCATATTAACTTTGTGTCAACTTCAAAATGTACATCTTAAGGTATGCTATTACTTTTCTTTATTGTAACATGCTTCAGTGATTTTATATAATTTTTTTTAAGTATTAAAATTGCTAATGGCAAGTTTATGGGAGGAATGTTTGAAAGTTCATATCTCAAAAAGTAAAAATTCTTAAGTATTTAAACTTCATGGTCAAGTGTCCCATGTGGAAATGCTTAACATATTATCAACATGGGACAAATCAACACCACCATGTGGTCATTTATTATGAGTTTTAGGTTTTGGCTAAGTCATGAACCGTGAGACCTATCAAAACAACATTTGCACAGTGTGTTCCTTGGATGATGCCAAGTATACAGTGCTCTCCACCACCATCATGACAAATAAGACACAAATAAGGGAATATATTTTTGAAGAATGGTGTTCATTCCTCCAGAAGAGCTCAGAGACTTGTAGAATCAATGCCAAGGCTGAGGAACACCATTCTTCAAAAAGATTTTCCCTCATTTGGTGTTTTGATCACGGTGGTGGAGAGCACGGTCGAAAACGTCGGTCCAAAATCTCCCATAGAAGTTCAATTGGGTTGAGATCTGGTGACTGCGAAGGTCATAGCACATGATTCACATAATTTTCATACTCATCAAACCATTCAGTGACCCCTCATGTCCTCCTATGGATGGAGGTATTGTCATCCTGGAAGAGACCGCTCCAATCAGGATAGAAATGTTTGATCATAGGATAAAGGTGATCACTCAGAACAACTTTGTATTGATTAGCAGTGACCCTTCTCTCTAAGGGGACAAGTGGACCCAAACAATACCAGCAAAATGCCCCCGAAAGTATAACGGAGCCACCAGATCCCCTCACTGTAGGGATCAAGCATTCAGACCTGTACCAGTTTTTTTCCTTTAATTTGTCACCTGTCTGTATTTCATCTCATTTTAACCAAACTTGGTACACACCATATTTGGAAGGACCTTAACAAAGCTTATGTCATTTTTTGGTATCACTTACTGTTATTCTGTAATTGGTTACCAACCTTTTGAAGGCATGACCTGATGCACTTCACAGACCATAACGCTTCAATACTAAACTGGATTGACACCAAATTTGGGAATGTCGTACATACAGCCACACCGCACAAGTGTGTAACATTTGATACAATTCTACCCAAGGGGCAGGCGCTGCTTTAATATTATAACGATTTTTTTTTTACGATTCTATTGTCTTTAATAAAAGGAAACTTGGTGCACAAGTTCTCCATGAGAATGTGCACAACACATTAAAACGTGGCACCAATAGCTCCACCTTGTGGTTATTAGTGAAATACCATCATACTACTATGAAGTTCTATCTCTCCTAAATATAATATTCCATGGTAACAAATTCAGCAACAATACAATTTCACCTGTAGGTTGCACTACAAATTTTTAAAAATTGCTGCTGGAGCAGAAACTTACGGCAGTTGGTAGCAGCTGACAGGTTGCAGCTCTCAGAAAATTTCCTCAGAATTTTCTATTTACACCATGTTAACATTTTCAAGATTGCATATTTATGGGTACCTTTTTGAAAAGATTTTTATCCTTAGAGTTGAGAAGCTGTGGTTACCCTTCAGTGGTAAAGATTTTGCCACATGGAGACAAAACAACATGTCATTACAAACATTTATTTCAGACAGTTCAACAATTCAATCTAAGAGGTATAAAGAAAATTATACAAAAATTAATATAAAATGAAATTTGAGGTGAAAGTCTTCAGGTTCACAGTGATTACAAACACTGACAAAGGGACATCTGAGCCGGTGTGTCATTAAAAGACCTCTTAAGCAGCTTGGTACAGAACTCCATGAATGCCTGTCCAGCGTCAGTAACACACAATAAAATAACACCAACCACAATGATCAGGTGAAAATTACTCTTCGACATACAAGATTTGCACTTTTACTGTAAACCTATATACACACATGTGGCTGATACTGTCTGACAGTAAAACTCTTTAAAAATGTCCCCATGTCATTTGCTGATTTCTTTTTCTTACTGGCAAAAAACAGAAAATATATCTACCAGTCACTAACTTCACTCAGAATTTTTTTTTTTTTAACAAATGGATACTGAGGACTTAAGAATCAATATAAATACCAAACTTCATAGTTGCTTACAATTTAAGTGTAAAGGAAGGGGCATTTGCTTTATTTAAAGTAAAAAGATCGTGACTTTCAGATAACCACAGTCTAACTTTAGCATTAACCAGAAAAGCCACTGATCAATGTGTCTAAGAAAAAAGCTTAAAACAAAAGAAAGCTGCAAATTGGCTTTAAGGTCTGTCTCTACAAAATGCACCCAGTCAACGTGTAGCTCATTACAGGGAAAAAAAAAACAAAACAAAAAAAACACCCAGTCTAGCTTCATTCTTCAGGAAGTCAGACAGATATTTAGGGCTTATCAACTTATTGTTGGCAACAGTTAAAAAAAAAAAATAACAGTAGAAGGTGTCATTGCACTCAGTGAGGTGACCAAAAACAAAACTGACAGCACCATTTCTGGAGGAAGCTAGTCTTCAATTTTGAGCCAGCCTTTTTTATAGTCTATCAGCAGCTCCAGGTAGTACTTCCACTCTGGCTCACTGTCATACCTCACCTCAAATATAGTCTTTAGAGGGTTGGTGTGGGCCTCGTGAATACGTAGCACCTCTCCTCTGTACCACACTTCTGATTTGTCATCTTCCTCATATAGATGACGAATCCTCTTTCCCACTAGGTCTGGGTAGTAGAACCTCATGGCCCCCTGAGCCCTCTGGACAGCTGAACGCAGGACCCATCGCCTCCTGTGTTCAGCGCTGTGGCAAGCAGACAAGTAGGGACAGTATTTGATCTTTAATAGAGATCTGGGTTTTCTTTTAGAAGAGCTCCTGAGGGGTCTTAAAGCATGAGAGAAGCTTCCTGTTCTCTGCCACCTGTGGATTACTTTGGGCGTCCTTGTGTGGAAGTCCCCCTTGCTGTTCCTCTTTCCCTTCCCATCCTCCATCTGTGAGAGGGAAGGATCAGTATATGAGTCTGAGACTGTTTGGTAGCAAGCCTTTTTTCTTTTCAGACCTTTGCTGAACATCCTCCTCAATTTGAGAATCACACCCGAACAACTTTTGGATGCAAGCTGAAATTCGGCTGGTCCTGAGGAATGACAGACAGGAGGTGAACTGGAGGGTTCCTCTATTTCCGTGTCACTGGGAGATGGCGAGAGATTGTCAAAGGTTAAAGGACACGTCCATGAATTCTCACAAGAGTCCTGCTCTGCAACCAAACAGTCATTTCCTCTATTTTCAGCCTCTTCACACTGATGGCCACTCCCATTTTTCTTGCTAAATGCATTCAGTCTGCCTCCGCTTTCAGTCTTTTCTGTGTCATCTGCCTCTTCCTTATCTGACAAACTGCTGTCCAAAAACATACGCCGTGAACTGCTCTTTACCCTGCTTTTTGTTCTATTCCTGTTCAAATGTGATTTTGTTTCGTGGTCCTGCGGATGTCTCTGTGGGTATGACTCTGAGGGTGAGGCTGGTGACACTGGCGAGGTGGCGACCTCTGAAGGGACAGAACTCTTGCAGCTGTTAGACTCTTCACAACCTTCATCTTGTTCTCTTTTAACAGAGTCGCCCATGTCTAATCCTGCAAACAGAGCAATTAGGAGAGGTCAAAATAAATAGAAAAATATGGCAGATATTTAAAAATGAAGTTGCTGACAAAAAGTGAAAGGTAATTAAAGTTAATCAAATTTATTTAGTGATCAAGGAAACAGATTTGAGTTGGAAGCAAGTCAGAGCGATATTGTAAGAATTTCTGTGAGTAAAATCACTTATTTCCCAACAGATGTTTCCTTAAGAGCAAGCTAGCAAACACAAAGGCCAACACCTCCAGACAGGTCAATGCTGCCATAGCACATATTCAGCAATGAATAAGAGCAATGAGAAACTATTCTATAAATAACCAGCAGACATGGTGATTGGACAGCATGATCCTCCACCATGAAACACCCTTTCAGCAGTGATAGAATAAAAAAGGTTGTGGGAGTAAACACGAAGGCTGGGAAAAAGTCAGCTGCGATGAGGGATGCTATCAGTCATGGATAAAACAAGAGTGAGACAAGGGAAATGTTCAGACACCAAAGTCAAGTGCCCTGAACCATGTGAACGGTTAATAATGTCAGCAGTGAACGGAAATTCAGTTAAGCCCAATTCAGTTATAAAATGCATGTGCCAAATAAAATAATAACTGGCAAAGGACACAAAGTAAACAAAACTATTTAAAAGCATAAGGCTGGTGATATTTAATATTTGACTTATTAACAAATCCCATGAAAAGACCAAAACCAACAACTAATCCTACTAACAGTATTAACAGTGTAACCAAAGCCTAATATATCATATTACTCAGTGCGACAGAGCTCCATTGTTGTCCAAAAACTAACAACACAAATGGACCACCGTTGCACTTAGTGACATATTTTTTCACTGCAATGACCAGTGTTTATTTTGAGTAAGTCGCACGTACCCCAAACTGCTGCTGTAAATACTCACAAGAGCGCAAAATATGCAACTGAAAAAAGCCGCCAACAAAGTTAAAGTAAGTTAGAGCAAGGTTTGCTAAAAGCTACAGTGCCCAGATGTTTAAGGAAATTAAAGCCTTCTTTCTTTATGAAGGTATATAATGTTGACCAGTTTCATTTTTTCCCCATTGGTGTTTGTTGACAATAATAAAAATTGCTAAAAATAAATAAAAGCTTTTCCTCACAACACAAATCATTAAGTCCCCCCTTTATGACTTAGGATCTGGGTCTATGAGGGAACTGGTCAGTTAAAAGATGATTATCATCTTATGAAAATATAGAATTCAGGCTGTCACTTCCTTCCTCTAGTAATGTGACCCAACAGCCTGCCTTATACTCTTTAGAATTGGGTTCACCATCTAACAAAATCACAAAAAGTTCATTTGTCCACAAACAGCACAGCTCAGCACCCCTCCACCCACTCATAACAAGTATAATGTCATCATGCAACTTCTTGTGACTCAGTCACTGAAAGTTAGATTAGAGGTTTCCTGCTTTCTAATCAGACAAAGCAGAAAGTAGTGAGATTGAGGGACAACATAAAATAATAAATATACCTGGACTCTCTTTTGGACATCAGGTGTGGTTGAGTCTGTAAAAAATAAATGGATTTATTTTGAATATGTATTGTTTATTGTGATTAGTTCTTTACAAAAGGGCCAAAAATGCAGAAAATGTGATTACTTAATGACTGCTTGAGGGAAAACCATGATACAGTTAACAACCAAAATATGATTTATTATAATAAATCCAGAAGAATCAGTAAATCACACAGTCTACCCAAAGGGGATTTCCAGAAATCTGCAAGGAAAGGCAGGAAGTGTTGCTTTGGCAGTCATGTTGCACTTATCACATGGTCAAATCATCACAGAGCTAGAGGTATAATCTTTAAACGTTTTGTGAAGAAATACATTTTCATCAAATGGAATCAAAATTCTGCTGAACCTTATCTGAAACAGTATCGTATGTAACATTTCAGTGAGTCTTATGATCTATTATAAATAACAGGAAGAACAAATGACACTTTTTTTTTCCTTTTTTTTTTTTTTTAAAAAAAAAAAAGCCAATTCATAGGTTTCACTCATGACAGAGGTGAACAAAATTACTCTTTTATAGCTGTATGACCAATTAATTGAACTATGGTGAGAAACTGAATTGCAATCTTAGCGCTGAAGTTTATGTGTACATGTGTATGCACACTTTTGTCAAACCCCCCTGAAATAGTTCTTGTGTTCAGCGTTGCCCCACAAAGGATAATTAAGGCACTTGTTACTTACTGTAACACCTCTAACATGTCAAGTCAGACTTGACAATACCATAAGAGACTAAATTAGTGGCCCTGAGAAATCAACACACTGCAACATCAGAAAACATATGCAAATAGACAAAACCCAAGCACATGAAGAAAATATCTTCACCAGTTTGACAACAAATGTGCATCATTCAGAAAGATTCTGCAAATACAGAAAACACAACCAAATACAGAGATGTGCTGAAGTTGCTGTATGTTGAATTCTCAGGGCCACTGTACAAAATACCACCCCAAATCAACATTCTTTTAGAAAACAGCCAGAACAAAATAAAGGCTAAATGAGGTGTTTGTAACCAACACAACATCTCATACAATATCCATTTCCTTCATTACTAGACCATTTTTCACTGAATGACACAAACACAGTCTGAAGTGAACAAGCACTCACCTAGGTGTTTGCAGACACAGGCGTAGTACAAAAGGTTGAGTACATCAGCGTAGATATCAGGCAGGTGTTTGAGGGACATCAGTCTCCTGAGCCTCGAGGAGCAGGCTCGTTTATGAAGCTGGATGAGGATCTTCTCTTCAGACAGCGTGGTGGGTCGCAGTTCCACTTTGTGCTCCTGCAGGACCTGGTCAACGAAGCTGCCCTGGACCATCGGAAAAAGTAGTTCCTTCACCACCAACATAGGGAGGAACACTGCCCCTGTCCGCATGACATGTGGAAAAGGACAGCGTTCCTGGGCAGTGTACTCTCGCAACCTCTCAACAACCTTTTGGAGTGCTGACTTAATCTCCTCATTGAGCCATACCTCTCTGGCCTTTTTCCCCAACAAACAGGACACTTTCTGGACTTTAGTCGATGGAGATGTAGGTTCAGTCAATTCTAGCTGAGACAGCCAGGTTCTGAGCTCCTGCTCTGAAGAGGCTGACACAGATTTGGATACTAGCTTGCAGAGAGACTGGTGCAGCTCTAAAAAGTGCTTGCGAACTGGCATTTGGAGCTCTACTTTTGGTATGAATTCAGTCATCGGCTGTACAGGTGGCTTCTGTTGGGGTAGAACAGGGCAAGAATGCTTTGTATCAGGGAGAATGATTTTGTAGGTGGAAAGTTTAAGACACTGGGGAGGAATGTTTTTGAAATTAAGTTTGGTCTCAGGTGTTTGAGGTGTAGTAATAGGCTTGAGGTGAGGATTGACCACCTGATCACGTGGTATTCTTGTATCACCCCGAGAAGGTGAGGTAATCTGTGCAGTCACCTCGGCAGGTTTGGACTCATTTGAAGTCCTGTTTTCATCTGGTAATGAGGATTTACTTTCAAGTTTGTCAGGTTCACATTTCTTAATAACCAACGTGTCATGCCCACTGTCAGGAAGACCAGTGTCTTCAGGCTCTTTTTTGATTGTTATTTTGCTGCAGTCCTTCTGATCAACACAACTCTCTACAGAGTTGTCTGTTTCTGGTGGATCTACTTTTTCCACTTTAATATTTTTGGGTTCAAGGATTGCTACAGCCGGCTTCTCTGTTGGAGTATCTGGACAGACGTTTTTATAAACTGGACAGACAACAGGCTGCTGCTGATCTCGATCTTGCCTCTTTTCTTTGATGCATGGCTTGGGTTTGACTACACAGTGCTCAGAGGACTTGATGGTTCTCTGAGGTATTCTGCCTGGAAACAACACTCCAGAGGCCCGCAGGTATGCTTGGTAAGGTGCCAGGCTGAAGACATTGTCGATGACCGGCATAGGAGGAGAGTCAGTTTTACTCCCTACTTGTACATTGTCCATTTCCATCTTTTGTCTTTTCTTAATTAAGTCCATTTCACATAAATCCCTATCCTCTTCTTTTATTTTCACAGGTGGAGATGAGTGAGAAACACTTCTCTTCAGGCTCCCTTTAAGAACAGAGGCAGCTGAACTGGATGTAGGGCCATTGTGTTTATTTCCTGTTGCAACAGCAGGGGAATAAATAATTTTTCGGACATTTGCACTATTAGTTACAGCTGTGTGGATGTGATCTGAACTGTGATTAGGTGACCGGGGCAACCATGCCACTGGGGAAACAGGAAGGTCTTTTGGCTGTTTTGGGCACGTAACTTGGGCTTCACAAGATGAATAGTCCAGGAGTCTGTCCATGTTTAAGCCAGCTGGCGGAAGGATGGGTTGATCTATGTGCAGGCTGGTGAGTGGGGGAAAAAATCTGTTAATTTGTATGCTGGAGGGTGAAACTCCAGGTTGGCCTACACGTCTGGTAGGACTGGATTGGTCGACAAGCAGGAAAGGTGAGGAGGTGTGCGACTGGTCAACATGCAAGCTGGTGCTGGGCTTGTTCTTATGCAGGTTGGCTACAGATGCCATGGGGTGATCCATGTGTTGGCTGGATGGGGAAACATTGAAGCGATTAGAGTGCCAGCTAGGCAGTGCATGCTGCCTTTTTAGGGGGGCTCTGATTTGGCTTGCATTTAAATGAAATCGGGGGACTGCATAACATGGATAGTCAAAGCCCCGTATAAAGGAATGATTTGGCATTGTTTCAGTGCTAGTCAAAGGAATCTCACCATGAAGTGATTGAGGCACTAAGTAATGGTCCCGGGATGCTGAGAGTGTGTGTTTAAGAATAACAGGGACATCTTCTCTCTGCTTGCCACCAATATCTTTACACTGTGTCCTGTTTTCTACCTCCACATTTGCCTGGGGGTAGTAAAACATTGGGTGCTGTGTTAGCTGGCCATATTTGGACATGTGAGAACGTTCCTGATAAACCTCTGAGGTCATATGCTCATATGTGGGATGGGAGGAGTATAGGCTAGTGTAGCCTCTGGGGGATGTCTGTAAGTGCTGGCTCTGCTCACTTAAAGAACCAAACAGAGTGCGAGTTGGTGTGCAGGGGTAACTGCTGTAGTTTGAGTCTATCATTGCAGGCAGAGTCCTTGCTCTACTTGGGCTATATGTGTCCACAGTTATCCTCTTGACTGGTTCTGCACCGGGCTCAAACTGTAAACCTTTCCGTGTGTCTTGAGCTTTCCTCTGTATGGGCGGTCTTTCACTGTAGTGAGCATCAGTTTGCATCCAATCATGCTCATAGACAGTGTTTGGGATCCTCTGTGATCCATGTTCCACACTGTATTGATGTCCTATCACACAACCCAGTTCATTACAGCAGGGGTTATGTCCATAAACTGGCTTCGGAAACGCTAAGTAAACCGAATTTTCAGATGTAGGAGATGAATTCTCACCTCCAATTTTTTGTTTTCTGACAGCCACTGATGCAGCTGTAGGACTGCTGATCCCAGAACTTTTAGTGTATGGTGTAAAGCCCTGTTTTACTGGGGTATGACGCATTGAGGAAGAATGAGAATGGCCCTCCTCTGAGGAGTTGCTGTCTTGCCTGTAAATTATGTGGTTTTGTCCATCCATGCCAGAGAGGTGACTCACAGGACTTCTGCCATCCAGCAGTGAGGTCTTTGAGTTGCTCCAAGGAGGAGTGAATCCTGCTCCGTCCTTTACTCTGGGGTCATACGTAAAGTAGGCCCCACTGTACTGCAGTGTGTGCTTACCAAGGAAACCAGGCACGTTTTGTGGCTTTGACAGTCCAGTGGATGCTATGGTCCCATCGAATAATGGCATCTTGCTTCGAAACACTGGGTCAATGATGGTCTGCAACGATTGACTGCTCATCATGTAGTAACTTTGTAATGATGGGACAGTAATTTGGCTCCAAACCTAAGTAGACAAAAACAAATATTAGACATTCATTTTTAACATCTATGCAAGATTAGTTCAAATGTTTCATATTCTTAATTAATTTTGAACCCCCCCCCCCCCCCCCAGATATCAGATAGGACAGAAGGATCCACAGCGAAAAATAAACACTTTGTACACATAAAGCAGTCATCATTAGATAACTAGCTCAAGGCATTTTCTCAACCTTGACGAATCTTGTGGCTTATCACATGTATGTCACATAAACCCTTACTAGCCAATGCACATCTGCAGAAGTAAAATGCAACAAGTGGCAAGGAAGTTACAATCTGAGGAATGTGTGAGGAAGATTTATAAGGTCTTGATTATACAATGAATATTGGTGGACGAGAAAGTCTGAGAATGAGAATAATTTCCTACAGGCAGCCAATGTGATATAGTTGACATAATGTTGCAATAAACAAATCGGTTTTCATGGTGCAGCGTCACTTCACTTTGAGGCAACATCTGCAAATATGAAAATTACTGTGTGACTGAATTTAATACTGGATTTGACTCATGTCTACCTGGTGTGTTATGGTCTCACTATAGCTCATTTCTCCGCTGTCAGTTTACAGTGATCACGTCAAAATGTGTCATCGCCTTCACAATGAAGAAGTTGAGTCTCACTTGTCTCAAACAAGAACTTATCACTTGATACGTCGAGCAGTTCTCAACTTGTCTATATGTCCCGAGACCCAGCACTGCAGCAAGCCGTTTCTATTCTGCATTTTCTTACCACAAGCTCTCAGTCAGACTATAGTTCCCTTTTCAAGCACCACTTCAGCGTAGTGTGGCAACATTACTTTGGTTGATTAATCGGCTGATCATTTTCTCTATTAATTGGTTTATCGTTTTGCCAATAAAATGTTGGAAAATAGTAAAAATGACAGAATCAGAGCACAAGGTGATGACTTTGAATGTCTTGTTTCGTCTGATCCTTAAATATATACCACAAAGAACGACAGCAAACCCTCACATTTTAGCACTTGCAAACAGTGAATGTTTTTGTTTCTGCTAAAATGATGAATAGATCATTACAATAGTTGTAATAATTTTCTGTCTATCGACTGAGCGATGAATCACTTAATCATTTCTCCTCTATTTCAATAATATGCTGTACAATATTCCAAATTTATTTAGTCTAAAATAATTACAACATAATTCAATGTAATGCTGAAATTAATCTAATCTATAAATTGTTTAGTCGATGGAAAGGAAAAAAGATGGAACTATTTTGATAATACATTGTCATTTTAGGTAAAAATGATGTATATTCTCTGGTTCCAGCTTCTCAATTGTGAGAATTTTCTGCTTTTTTTTTGGTCTTATGTGATAATAAACTTAATATATTTAGTTTTGAAGACAAAACAAATCAATCCGACCCCATAATTTTGGGCTTTGGGCATTAGGAAAATTGTGATGGGTGTTTGGGTTTTTTTTTTAAATTTTTATCTTATATTTTATGGACCAATCAATGAATCTGTTGATTAATCAGTAGATTAATCAACAATGATAATAGTTAGTTTGGAAGTTACATTTTGATTGTTTTCCAAATATAATAAATGTTGCATAAAATTAGAACTGAAACTAAGATATAGAAGTGTATCTGTCCACTGTATTGGCTTGCTTCTGAAGTTTCCTATTCTGTTCTGCCCCTAGAGATGTTTCAGATAATGCAGGATGCGTCACATAACTCAGAGCTCATGATCAATAAACTGATTTGTGATTTGCTGTAAATGAAATATTTTCCAAACTGAAACTTTGTCAAATTTTAATTCTTTGAAGTGCATTTTAGAAACTGTCCTGTCACAACCTAGCACCTACGTCATCCATTGCATCATGCATTACTTCTCATAATATATTTCCTGTAAAATGTCTTGAAACTTCTATGAATCTGCACAATTCAACAAATTTACATTAACTTAATTAGCTACATTGGAGGTGTAGTGTGTTTCTTATGAGTTAAGATTTTATGCATGCTTAACTCTTAAATCTGGCTTTTAAAACAGGTACCTGAAGGCAGCATAATGAAGAAATATATGCAGAGCTCAATCTGTCTGTCACTGTCAACTTTGTGCAAGAGGGGAAAGAAAGGTGACCTGCCACACAGAACAGCATGAACCGGTGAAGTGTAGGGAACATTTTTGGTATCTTATCTTTTCTTTTTAATCTTTTTTTTCCTGCTAGGGAACAGCTCGCCCCCAACTCCCCTACACACACTAACAAATCATAATCCAAAACATCCCTGCTGTTTCTATTCAGTGCATAATATGTTGGGCTGAAACAGATATATATAGACCTACAAGCATCCAAAAAGTGAAATGATGATCATATCTGTGACATAGGCTATTTGCAGGCTGTGGTGAAGGCGGAATGAAAAAAAAAATTGGCCTCATTAAGACCAGGATCCAGGCACATGATAGCTCACAGCCACAGTCCTAACAGATCTCATCAGTTCATCCTGTTGACACCTTTCAGAAACGTACAGAGCGATGGCTTATCTGCATAAAGCGAGGAGTAATGTGGTTTATGCGCATGGAGGAAACTACGCAGAGCTGCTTTCAACGGACTCAAAGCCACATTCTGGTGTTTGTGTGTGTGTGTGTGTGTGTGTGTGTGTGTGTGTGTGAGTGAGTGAGTGAGTGAGTGAGAGAGAGAGAGAGAGAGAGAGAGAGAGAGAGAGAGAGAGAGAGACTTCGCCTGTTATTCGGGGACACATTTCACACATTTTAGACTCAAGACCAGTTAATTGGGGACAGGGGGGACTTTCAGGGACACACACCAGCCTTAAGACCAGTTGATTGGGAATGGCTTGTGCAACTGGGGACAAAAGCTGTGTCCCCAATTAGTGAAATGCTAAATTTGTGGGTCAGTGGTTGAGGTTAAGGTAAAGGCAAGTAGTGGTTATGGTTAGGGTAAGTTTATGTACATACCCCCAAAGTGACGTACGTGTGTGTGTGTGCGCGCGCGCTGTATAAGGGTGATGGAGTGACTTCCGAAAGCAAACCGTCCAAATTGACAGACTGAACCACAAACCACGTGGAGAAAGAGTGAGCAGGTAAAAAATTCACTTCATCCAAGTCTGTCTAAAAGTTATAAATCACTTGGATTATCTGATAAATCGGTAAGGTCAAGAAAACTTGCAGAACTGTCAGCGAGTTCACGTGACATGAAAAAAAAAATGTTTATTTCCGCCAGTTGGACTTAAAGTAACCAATAAAACTGTCTGACGATATAAAAATGGAGCTTAAACTCTGAGAAAAAAAAGTTTCTTGGCAGGTCGTTTTTGATAAACAATGAAGTTGTAGCCTGTGAGGCACATTTGCTTATCAGAGACAAAATGAAAACACATGAGCTTGTTGTCCTGCCTACGGGAACAAGCGCTGCTCAAATAAATAAGGACGCAAATAATATGAAAATAACAAACGCGCAAGACCTTCGATCACAGTGTGGGCAATTTCCATACAGAAAGCGCCGTAAACCACGGCAAAACTAAAACCACACTGCGGGGTGAAACACTTCAAATGTATTGCATGACATAGTTTCACAACCTTTCATGCTTTCTCAGAAGTCACACTCACGTTGTTCTTTCCTTCCCTTCTCTGCAATCAGTATCATAAACACTCATCTGTCGTCTATAGACATTTTGGAGATTGAGCAGAAAATGTGTTTTCTTACCTCGCCGCTGTGGTGAGAATAAATGATTTCCACAAAGACTCCATGAAACACAACTTCCCTCAGTAAAGAGGAAAAAGTTTCTTCTCAGCTCGTTGGTGGACTCGGTCTGCCAGCCCGATGCGCCAAAGTCCCACGAAAGAAAAAAAAAAAAAGAAAGTCGGACGGCTCGCCCGTCCACGCTGCTTTTAGAGAAGTTACCAAACTGAAGAAAAGACAAAAGGGAGGAGGATGTTCTTTGATCAATAGGCGGAGTCACACCCTCTGTCTATCCACGGCTTGTTTTCTACACATGTGATGTTTTCCCGTTGGTGATTTTCTCCCTTTTATTGGCTACATCCTAATGTCCAGCTGCCAGCCTGTTGCTGATGTCACCTAAAATGAACTTAGAGTCATGCTTTTTTTCATTCACCGACAGATAACACAAGTGTGCACTATTGATTTTTCTTGGGATTTTTCTGGGATGCTTCAGAAAGTTTCAGGAGAGTCACAAAAAAACACGAGACCTTATCTGACATCACAGTTATATCACTTCATGAAAGTTTATACAAGATATTATGTGTTCGGGGTCTTATTCACATAAAAAAGACTGCTGTTATCTCACTGCACATGAAATGAACCACACTACTTTCATACTACAGACTCACAGCTCTTGATGAAGATTAAAGCATAAAAAAAGTCAAGAATTGGGTTTACACCTTAATAGTGCCATCTACTAAAAGACAATAATTACTGATTTTCTGGTAACGTGCTAAAGTCCCATGCAGGTACGGTGCAGTATCCAGACTGTCAGGTGCACGTAGAAAGCAGCAGAAAAGTGAAGGACCAGGCACTGAATTGAGATAAGGGGTTGTGTTATGTATGTGAAGACCAGGTCTGTCTAGACTGATATCTATGTGTATGTGTGTGTATGTAAGAGCCTGTATAGACAGAATAGTGCTACAAAGAAAAGCTCTAGTACAGAATTACCGTCTGTTAATGGTTGACTTTAGTTGACCAAAGTTAAAATCAGGTCAGCCATAAGCTCAGTCAGACTGTTTTTTTTAACCTCTTATCATTGATCATGTCTCATACTTGTCACTGAGACTGGACCAAAGCTTTTAGAAACAGATATATAATATGTTTACTTTACACTGTAAAAGTGTGGTTGAATAACAAGCTTCAGGCTGTGTGATGTAGCGGTAGGTCTGGTACTTTGCTAAGATGACCAGACAGATGTTATCCAACATTAAAGTGTATATACCTCAAGCATGAATTCTTCCACTCATGCTTGATTTACCCTGAATGAGTTAATACCTTGCTGCGTTTGCATCATACTGGTCCCTCTTCATCTGTGAGTTGGACTCTAATTTGTGTGTCCCAAGGGTCTTCCACAATTTAGTCTAGACAAGTTGGTGGCATCCATCAGTCCCTGTGGCCTCACAGGTAAAGAGATGCTCGTCAAGGGGTTTGACCAAGGAGAGAAGGCAGAGACTTTTCCCCACGGAGCGCTCTCATATCTCCCCCATTTCCAGTTACCATGGCATTACACCTTAAGGCTAACCAACACAAGGCATCAAGGGGCTAACAGTGTGCCATATGGGTACGGCAACACAATTCTTCAAACATAGAAGGTAAAAGGACGCATTAAAAGTGTGCAGTATTGCACTCAGTTGTTAAAAACAGGCCCTGCAGCTTTGTCAAAGAGAAGTAGCCAGGAGCTAGTGCTCTCAAAAAAGGGTCAGAAACTCTCAAAAACCCCAAATCCCCCTTGTGGTAGTTAAATCATTAAATGGTTACACAGAATGAATAGATTACTTGATTTTCTTTAAAAGTAATGTATTGCCTGTTATTTCCTGATAAACACTGTGAAAAATATTTACTGGCCACACGCACACGTAGTTGTCAAGATTGCATTGTTTAAGGTTATTTCCCGTTGTGAAACTTCCTCCTGTTAAAAATCTAGTAAACATAAACATATCAAAACAATGATCTCACAGATGAGTTTGTGTTTCTGTGTGGCTATCAACATGGATAGCATTCAGTTCAAATGGTTTATATATAGTACAATACCATATAAATGGCAACATAGACAAAAAACATAAAATCATCATAATTAAGGTAGGTTGTTCCGTATGGATCTAAAAATGACCCTTTTCACAGGTAGAAGTTAAATTGGACATGATAAATTCTGTTTTCTAATGACAATAGATGCGACTTTATGATTGCATTTTTGTGTAACAGTATGTATATGAAGTACATAATAGATATATAATGTGTCACACATTGTGCAATACAAAAGCTTCAATAGAGTAATTTCTGATTGGACTTGGCTGAATCCACAAGGTGATTAACATCATATTTAAACATCTGAGAGTCCATAAAGTGAGTTGTGGTGACACAGGGAATAAAGCAGGTGATCTCTCAGGATGTAGCATCTGATGAAACACAGTTGAACATTCCCAGAGGCCATAAACTACATATTGAGCCTAGAGACTGCTGGAGTTGCATCAGACACATGCACACCTGATCACATACACATATTGACACAGACACAAGATATCATATAGCTGTAATGCATATTTGTCGTTCCATGTTTGCACAGTACGGACTAAAACGCCACGTGAAATATGGATTGTGCAATGTTGGATGGCTGACAATCTGGTCTTTCCCCATTTTTTATCACTCACCGCTCAGGTAGTGCATATTTTATTTTCACAGTCACTCCACTGCAGTTTTCCATCTAGAGTACAATGTAATTAATACTATACTGCATGGTTCAATATTAAACTTAACCTACAGCAAGTTAACCTACAGCAGTCTATCACAGCATATACAAGTGGTTACTCTCTTTTTTTGTTAATTATTTAGTTTCTATGTATATTCTGGTTCATCTTTGCAATTAACTGCTTATTTATAATAACTTCTGAAATTCACTATAATTGACAGCTGTAATGTCATTTTGGGCCTGGCTTTTAAAGTAGGATTGTCTCCAATTAATTTAATTGAACTCTTGATGGAATGCTGGAACCACATATTCAGTATGAAAGACAGCTGTAACTACGGTACATAATCCAACCTTAGATATCACATATGTACTCCACTACAGATTTTAAATGGAATTATCTCAAACACTCCCTTTTTAATGGGATAGTTAATCAGCCAAAAGTAATTGAACTAATCATTTTATTTACTTGAGCAATAGATAAACTGGTGATTAATCACAGGTGACAGTGTTGATATTGTTATGTGGTGAGCTGGAATGCTGCAGGGTTAGTTCCCTGCAGACTTAGTGCTTTTAGCTCAGCTTTTATTTATGGCAGTGTTTATATTAGATATTGTAGGATTCAGGGTTTTTCCTGCATGTTTTCACATAACAAAGAGGTTTGATACAGCTGACAGTGTGATGATATTATTTAGGAAACTGCTCAGTAAGTTCTGGAAGTAAACATATTTTAATAAACATGTATTGAAGTGGCAGAGTAGTGTTTTGTCTTGAAAAGTGCACATCTGATTATTTCACATTGCCTCTGAATAGAGCTTATCTGAAGTTTTGGTGATTTGACAGTAACTGTGAGAACATGGTGCTTATTCCCATTAGGCACACCTGCAGGCTGCACACTCCTCCACAGCACTGTCAAGGCCACGATTACACCTCACTCGTCGGTTAGGCTGATGTAATGTTCCTCTGGCCCCATTAACAGAATCACACAGCAGCCAATGGCAGCAGGACAAGTTATGGCTCAGGGAAGGATGCTTTTGGTTTGGAGAGCCACTCACACGGCTCCATGTGCTGCAACCTCGACAGCTCAACAGTAACAATGCCCCCAGCTATTTGCAAACCAAATTCCCCCCCCTGCCCCGCCCTCATTATTTTATATGGTGGGAGTAAGATAAGCAAAGACAAAATATGACTACCTGGAGAGAGAAAAAAAAGCGACATGTGTCTACATGTTGATGATAAAAACTGGCATCTTTCACTGTAGCTTTTGATGGAATACAAGGAAGAGAAAAATGTTTTGAAATTAGGAAACATGTTTACAGTATGATGACAAGGAAATAAAATGAATCATTCACCAATGATACATGTAATCAGGAAGACAAATTTACTTGAGCACTATAAAACAATAAAACTTTATAACCGTATGAATTTTAATAATAAACTTTATACCAACAGTGCTGGTTTAGATGTTTTTGTCTCTGCAAATCTTGAAAGACTTATTTTTAAAATGAAGTCTGCAAGTAGATTATTGTCAACTGTCAACTTATCTCAAAATGACTGAATGTGTTTTAGTATTTTAACCTCTAATGAGGCAGGTAGCCTAAAGTGCTGTGGATCACTACTTGTCCGACATACAGTAATAACACTGCAGAGAAGACATGCCACCAACACTGCCACCTACAAGGTTCAGTTCCTTTCAGTTTATTACAAGTAAGACAGTTGTTACTGTCTGCTTCTACTCACTAACATAAACAAATGTGTGTCTGGTTTGGTTTGACATTCTCTCGTTTGTCTTCTCTTA
The DNA here is from genome assembly GCA_029490765.1 of Euthynnus affinis. Lineage (NCBI taxonomy): Eukaryota > Metazoa > Chordata > Actinopteri > Scombriformes > Scombridae > Euthynnus > Euthynnus affinis. The sequence continues at coordinate 16,841,962 of CM055844.1, read as the reverse complement.
ACAGCGTAAAAGACACAATCCAGACTAGTACCTTTCACTTTGTTAGGAGATGGAGGGTTTTCACAAAGATAAACATGTCTAACACTAATGTGAACCATGGATTTCATCACTTTTGACCTTTGGTACTTGGGAGTCATGGTAAAAAGCACTTGGTGAAAAAACATTTAGCTCTCTTTGGAATCTTTTAAAAACATTTCAGCCATTTTTCACATTTAAAATGATGATTTTTCAAAAAAAAAAAAGTTTTTTTTTTTTTTTTTTTTAAATTGCATGATCTTGTCTGCACAAACAAAACAAGAATGTGTTTACTGAAATAAGACACCTAATGGTCACTGAATCTGAGACATCCATACCTCAGCTGACAGTTTTATGTTATGTCTCTGCAATAAAGCCGGTCTGTCAAAGTGCCTTATGGGAAAAGAGTTTCCGCTGCTTTGTCTCACATAATTAACCCCACAGGCACCCTGACGGCTTCTATGACTCAAATAAGAAGATTGTTGTTCACACTAAAATGGGTGACTTGATAAGTGCATGTATTCAGTGTTTTTTTTTTGTTTTTTTTTACTGCATAAGCACTCTGTTTGAGTTTTAAGCACTATGAACGCTTGTTTTTCTTAGCTTTTACAATTACAGAATGTGTGGAGTTCCTCAAATTGAATCAGTTCATGCTGACGAAACATTATCTCTTAATAACAAACAAAACAGAACTCTTCATATAATGAACCATTTTACTATTCAGAAACAAAATCAGGACAAATGAAACATTCACAAAGATGGCTGAAACCAATTGAAAGCAGTGTACCCAATTCTGGGTAGAATATTTGACCATCAATCAAGTTACTATTTCATACTTGTGCAGTAATTTGACAAAAGAAGCTAAATAATACATGGCATGTTGTTATTAATATGACCACAATCATATTGTTTGTATGGCTATATTAAACAAAAAAAATATCACAGAGGAACCAGGCTTTCCACTGAAAGCCAAGTGGAGCACATCATGAAACAGGTTTGTCACACCATCCATCCATTAAACCTCACCCTCTCCAAGATGTTGGCAGCAATACACTGTTTATCTGCCAAACACCTTTAAAGCAAAAGAGGAGGAAGATGCGTTCAGTAAGCATTTCCGATGTAGGATGACAGACTATCACACACATGACAGATGTTTAGAGAACAATTTGAAAACGCTAAGTAAAGGCAGAAAACTGTCAGTGCATGAACTGCATTTTTCAGCTTATCCGCTTTAGCTCGATGACTTGTCACTAATGGAATGCTGCTTTGTATACAACAGAAATATTCTATCACACGTCAGATTTATTTCAGGAGAGATTCAGTCATTGAATAAAAAGGGAGGGACTTACACAACAGGATCAACTGATGGGAATACTCTCTCCAACAAGCCATCAATCATGCCAGTATGATTTCATGATGAATATCTGATGAATATAAATACCAGCACCAAACTGTTTAAATTTTTATCTTGTATAGCTGCTGATAACAGCTAAAAATTAAGGTCTTGCACCCCCACACAAGTGTTTTTAGTTATTTTGGCTGTGGAGGTTGCAGGGTTACATGCAGGAGTTACATGATGTCACTAAAGTCCATGTGCTAATAATAAAAAGGGTGTATAGGTGTGTAATGTCCGGCTCTAACAGCTGCAACAAACCTGACAGGAGAATGAACAGGGATATCTATCAATTATAGTCTATAAATGCCTACACAACCCCAAGAAGAGGTCCAATCAGGTAGAGTAAGTGGAAGCTCTGACGTCAGTTTACTATGGGTGTTTTAAGGCAAGGCATACACAGTTGTCATATTTTTTATTTTTTTATTAATATATGGCGCCAGGTAATGCGATTTTCATGTTTTCTCAGGTGACTCATCTGGTTTCTTAAGATACTGTTGGACAACACTGACGATAGTTGATACTTCTGCCATGGCTCCTTTACCTGCAACAGAGTAATGAATGACTGGTTACACAAACACACACCTTCTGAAGGAAGTATTAAATTATCAGTCAGTGGCCTCAAAGCAATGATACTAAGAAAACTCATACACACTTCTCATGACATCCGTTGTGCACATTCTCTATACACACAAAGTGTTTTTTCAAATGCCTACCACTACATCTGGGGGACACAGCTCTATTAATATGTGAAGCTTTCACCACTTTTGTTAGTGGAGTATTTTTAAATCGTTGTGTGCATGCCTTCCTGTATGATTTTCTTCATAAGAATACATTTCATCCTCAGCAGTGTCCACATTTATAATAATTTGTATAATAAAGGCTCTAGCTTAATGTGCAAGGGGCCCTTGAAAATACAACTGATTCAATGAAAGTCTGAATCATTAGCATGCAGAGTGCATTTTACCATTTTACTGAACTTGTTGATATCCTTGAAAAACCACTTGCACAGAAACATTCTCCCCAAAGCAATATTCTTGACAGCAATTTGTCTCCTGCTATAAGTTCTTTGCATATTATTTATGACTTGACTGAGTTGTTTAAACCCTGTTAGTACTTTGAGTGCTCAATGAAACAATCCTATCCTGGTAATGGATGTCATCAGAAAGAAAAAGTTTCCCAACCTCCCTGCCCTTGGGCCAACCTCCTTTAAATTTGTTGAGAACAGAGGTAAGTAAAGGACACAAGGAGGCCACAGCATACAAATGTCTTGGTGTGAATGCATCGATGGTCAGAAATATACTGGACCATACTGCAGATGAAATGTAAAATGAAACAGTGGCTGCATGCACGGTCACAGAATATCTTTTCTAATAGTTGTCAGTAACAGGTTTTCTAATGTCCACTGACAGGAGGGTGGTTTGTTCAGATCCATCAGCTTTTTCGATCTAACTTTCATTTATTCAAGGAAGATTCACTGAGAGCCAGTTTTCAGGAACGCCCTGACACAGTGCACAGTTAAACACATCACATGTGGGAGCTGCCCGGTACAACCGCAGTCTGAGCTACTGGCCACAGTGCAGCTGCATTGGAGAAGTTGGGGTTAAGGGCACATGATTGGTGGTAAAGAGAGAAGGCACTTTCCCCATCCAGATTTATCCTACAGACAAACTTCCAGTTATAAGCCCGCTTCTCTAACCATAAGGCCACCACTGTCTGTGGGGCAATATCTACTGTCTGGTGTCCATGGTGGGTGGGAGACTTATACCCCTTTCATCAAGATCTTGCCACTCTTCTGGTCTGTCTAAGTATAGGGTCCTAGGTAGGGAGCTGACAAGACATGTGCCTGCAGTAAGTGGCCTACTATGTCAAAGATTATTTAAAGATAAAAACCTTGTTATGTTTTACAAGACTTTTTCAGAGTGTGCTGAGCAGGTCGATATGACCTCCCACACTGCCGGCTGTTGCTCTTTGCTTAGGTTCATGCATTCTCCTGTGCAGCGGTGAAGTTTGTTCTGAAGCTTGGGGCCATCTATTCAGGAAATGCTCTTTGTTATTACAGGAGAGTAGACCTTGAATTTGCTGTTTTGTTTCGCCAATCTCTGTGGTTGAGGAGTTCATGTCTTTATTGGAACACTTTGTGGTTCCCCTTTGCTATGTTCCTCTTATTCAGACTGAGGCTACATTGGTCTTTGGGGCCTTTGACTTCATCACCAATGATTTTCTGCACTCCAACCACAGTTAGTTTCAGCAGGAAACACATGGGTTATCCTGTTTTTGCATCTGTTTTGTCGTGTCATCCACATTTAGTTCATCCAACGACATCTGTGTCATTTCAGGTAAGAATGCTTTTAACTGACCTGCATGTTTTAGCATTCAATAATGTTAAGGGTGTGGTAAAATATAAATTTAAAAGTTTATAACACTGCCAGAAGTTACGTAATTGAATACTTTTTTTACTTTTAATATTCTCAAATGTTTTCTACTTTGTTCTGGTCAAATCAACAGGGCCCTGCATACTTAAGGTGAATGTTGATATGACATTTATGGGCATTCCAACATATGGGTTAATTGTATCCTCCAGTTACAATATCCCACCGTGCATCATTCTGTTTTTATTGAAATGTTACACAAGTTGATTAAACCCTTTGTTGCACTTTGTTGTTTCTTACATATTCAGTTGAAATAAATGCAAAATTAATTGGACTTTCTGTGTGAAATCAACATGATAACTGATGACGAAACAGCAGTAAAGCTGATTTAGTGGCAGTTTCCAGGTATCAGTGACTTTTTAGTTTTTCTTGCAATCATACACACCTTCATCTCCACACACTAGCTTCTTAGAAATGCAGGGGATTTCCACATATCCAAACTCTTTCAGTTTGGACACCTGCTGGGCTGTAATGGGATGCTGCCACATAGCTGTATTCATCGCAGGACAGAAGAGGAGAGGGCGACTCATATCCCAGGCTCTTACCACACATGTCTGCCAATGACGAACACTAATTAACTTGGAATTAATTTCACAGAATTAATGTAAGAAATTATTGTGTGTGCCGTAACATTTTGAAGGTAATCAGTTAATACACTTTTGTTCTCACCAGCAGATTGTCACAAATGCCGTTAACAATCTTTCCAAGCGTGTTGGCATCTAAGGGGGCAATGACGAGTAGGTCTGCCCAGCGCCTTAGCTCAATGTGCAGCACAGGGTCAGATCTCTGAGTCCACATCTAGAACAGAAACATGCTATTAGGCATTCAACCAATGAGACACTCACTTCCTTCCTGGAATGCATGATACTTTAGACCAGAGTTTCTCAATCTTTTCTGGCCCTTGACCATGTTTTTAGGTCTTAAAATTCTCATGACCTTGGTAATTGGAAAGCTGTGGAATGACAACACTTGACAACACATACCATATTTAAATTCACTCAATATGAGTGTACAGGATTATTTTGTGTTCTTTTTTCAAGAGCATGAAGGGAGATTCAAATGGGTTGTATAAAAGTAATGATATACTTCATTTAATTATTTATCAAAATATACTAGACCCTAAAACATAATTTATAGAAACATTCCACATCAGAATATCGGTGGCCCCAGATTTGAGAAAATCAGCTTTAGACAGTCAATTACAGCTTACTAGGACACTTGACAAGCAGATTGTTACCTCCCATTCATCCTTGTCACTGTAGATTTTTACTGAAACTTCCGCAGGATCATAAAAGTGCTTGGCATGCTCTGTTGTTACCACTCTTACATCCACCTAAAGTATAAAATGAAATAAAAAAAACTTAGAAGAGACACCTAGAAATGCAAAGCGACTCGTCACAAAAGTCTTAATTTTCTCATCCTCATTCATTTTATGTTTTACTCTTGAGTAAATTTTAGCAGCTCTCACAGAATTTTGTGCTTACATACGCAGAATTTCCTCATTTTACTTGATAACAGTGGACATGTAGTCTTTGCTGAGATATGCTTTTAGTTCCTGGAAACAGGTTATAATGGGTTTTTTTTTTACTGCCTGTAACAAGGTTCTTATTGATTTGAGCACTGACAATGTGGCCTGTGTCTAATAGTATTTTTTTTCAGAAATACCTTCATCACCAAATCCATAACCACTTGGATATATTAATATCATTATATGTACTGTATATATATCTCATTACTTTACATTAGTAACTAATTACCAGAGTTTCTCCAAAACTGCAGAAAAACTGCCACTCTCTCTCTATTGTTGTAAATATGAAACATATTTATATAGTAAAATACTGAATCTCTTTAAGCCAACAAACTGGTTAGACTGTAGATGATGTTTGCTGTATCCAACTATTCATTTCATCAATTTAAATGTGAACAGTTCCTACCAATGGTCTCAAAATGGTAAAGGCTCGTGCCACTACTGATTACAACATGACAACAGCCATTTCATTGATATAACAATGACATTATATTCCTCTGCTCCTTGGAGTCTTAATCTACATGTAGCTGCAGAGAACCCTGGGACTTCATTGTAAATCCAGTTTTGATATTCATGCATAATGTCAAGTCAAATGGAACATATATTCTTAGTCTGACATGTCAGTTACAACATATATTTCTGCCTACAGGGTAAGTTGTTAACCATTACAAACACAATCTAACATTTATTTGTATAAAAGAATGCATTTGCATCACTATGCAAATGAGACACAGCTGTTTCTTCCTGTTTAGAACAACAATAGTCCATACACTGTCTTTATTTTATGTGTCTGAAAACATTTCCAACAATAATCCGGAGACTTTTGAGTTACACTGGGTCTCTATTTTCACTTACAATTTCACTTCCCTTTAGTTTACAACTGACACGTTACTAAGGGGTTTTCACTTATATGCAGTTTACATTGTGGTCTGCTGAATAGACCCTAATGGAGCCACTGCCAGTTTAATAGACTGTATATAAAGACCGTACTTTAACTCCAAATAAAACGATTATATTTGTTAGTGAGATAGCATTACTATAAGTGGTAGTAGTAGTGATGATGTTAATAAAGGGACTATCATAACATTTTACTACTGTGTAGTTGCTGCTGTGGTTTATCATACTGCTGTCTAACAGCTGCAACATCTCCATCTTGCGGTAAACGTGAGCTCATGGGCACTCACAAGGGTGTTGTGCGGTAATAATAACGTAACCAGCTGCATGGGAATATATTTGGACTATAAGTAACAAAGAGAGAGAGAGAGAAAATAAATTTTAGTTGAGTGAATGCTCTGATTTGGAAAAATAAACAGGAGAAAGCCGCTCACCCCGGGGAGCTGAAGAAGTTGGGTGACCAAAAGAGGCAGTTTCAAGGCTGCCACACTTCCCGTCACGCCAACAAGAATGCGAAAAGTGTCGCAAGATCTCAACAAATCACTTTTTACACAAGAAACAAGCTCGTCTGTCTGCATAGCAGCTTATCACTAAGAAGACGCCGACGGACCAGCTGCTCCGCTCCAGTTGACCCCAGTGCTTCCACTTCAACCAACTGCTTTCATTTCCGTCAATACTCACCAACAGCCAATCAGAAAGAGAGAACACTGCGTCTCTGCACGCGCACGTTGCCAAACGGACCACGCTGACAGATGTAGAGCGCGCACGTTTGCAGACTATTCTGGGTATTTGCAGAAGCTTTCCAGGTCAGCTAGCATGCAACGCGGAGGTTTTAGTCACTCTCCGTGCAGCACGATATTTGGTTAAAACAAAGCTCTATAAACACGCAACAATGACACTGACACCACTCGTTTACTGGGCTCAACGCCATGAAGATATTTACCTGCGAGTGGAGCTGACAGACGCTCAGGTGAGTTAGCGGAACAGGATCCTCTGGGGTTACATCCATGGTTACACAGACTGCCCCGCCACTCACTTTGCATCAGGAAATAGCTGCAGGACAGCACTCTCTGACCAGCTTTAGCATTATTTGACGCCTCTGGCTGCATATTAAATCATGCAAATGACAGCAGAATGTTTGTGTTGGTTAGTGGCATAGTTTGCGTATTGGATGCTAAATGGAGAGATCATTTGAGGTGATAGTTGATCTTTACAAAGCCCTCTGCTAAGGTTTGTCACGATCTATCAGGTTTGAACCATAGGCTGTATATAAAGGTATATATACACAGTCTATGGTTTGAAGCAGGGCTGGGCAAGATGTCGTCATATGAGATTAGATATCGTCTTAGACTTTGGAAATTGTGATATATCATGTGTTGTCTTTTTCTGGTTTTAAAGGCTTCATTGCAGTACAGTTACTGAACTTACCAGACTGTTCAAGCTGTTCTTTTATTCATTTTTACCCATTTAATCATTATATCCACATTACTAATGATAATTTATCAAAAATCACTTTGTGTAAGTATTTTGTGAAAGCACCAGTAGTCATCCTTACAATATCAATATTGAGGTACTTGGTCAAAAATATTGTGATATCGCTCAGCTCTAGTGTGAACCCACAGAACCTGCTCAGATATCTGCGGAATTAATGAGGTGAATCACGGTTGTAAGTAAATGTGTGTACAGCCAGTCACACAAGTTATTAATCCCTGAAAATACCCCCTCAGCCCCCCAGTTGTTGCTTCATCTAATGAATAATGAATAATAGACTGTACGCGATCTTAGTTGTTGTGCAAGTCACATATATCAGAGTTGTTATTTAAAAGAAAAAAACAACAAACTTTGCATTATTGTCTCTGCTTAACAGTACAGGATGTAACATGATGCTTGACTTAGCAGTGTGAAGGAGGAAATGAGATCGTCATCTACTTCTGTTTCTCTTTGCAGAATATCGATGTCCGTGTACATGAAAACGTCCTTCAGTTCAGAGGTGAGATACATTTCTGTTGTACATGTGCTAATTCTTATTCAGCTATGAAACCAATGTTTTTAATAACTTGTCACATTTTATACTGTGTTTTGTGTGTAGCTCAGGGCCATGGTGCAAAAGGACAAAATGAATATGAGTTCAGCCTGGAGTTTGTTTTACCAGTAAAGCCAGAGGTATGAGTCCATTCAAATTTTGATAGCTACTGCTTCTTTCTTATTTATGCCTTCTAGTTCAACTGATTGTGCTGAATCTATGTATGTGCCCAGGTGAGCTACAAGTCCACACAACGGCAAGTGAATATTACAGTGCGGAAAGAACAGTGTGGCTGGTGGGAAAGACTGACCAAACAGGAGCGCAAACCAGTCTTCCTGGCTCCTGACTTTGACCGTTGGCTGGACGAGTCAGACGCTGAGATGGAGATCCGGGAAAAGGTGAGATTAAAGTGCACCTTCTGTGTTATATTACATACTCATAGAAAAAAGATCATAAAAGATTGATACCAAAGGAGCAGAACACTTGTACACATATTTTCTTTTTTTTTTAACTTTGAAAAGGAGGAGAAAAGGAACAGACTGAAGGCTTCAAGGCATGAGGAGGATCGTGAGTACAAATTTATAAAAAAATGTCTTAGCAAGTAGTTTCATTGTGAGTTGCAAATCCAAATATTTATAATTTACAAATTCTCTCATGACTTTATTGGCTCATAACTGCTTCACTACAGTCTAAGAATCTGTTGCTACAAGTAGACTTATCATATCTTTGTTTAAATAAGTTGTTTATATCAGCTGCCTTGATATTTTTTTCTCTTTTTGTTTCAGAGTTTGTCAGCCTGAAAACTGGATGTTTATTTATATATAATCTGGTACAGTTCCTTGGCTTTTCGTGGATCTTTGTTAACATGACTGTGCGGCTTTTTATCTTTGGCCAAGGTGAGGATTTGTGTAATACTGCTTTGAGTTTGTCTTTGTATTTCCTTCCTTGACGAATCACTTCATAAAAATCTAATTGGATCTATAATATAAAACACTAAAAAAACCTCTAATTTCAGATTCCATGTACGACACATTTCACACCATATCGGATGTGATGTTCTTCTGCCAGATCCTGGCAGCAGTAGAGGTCCTCAACGCTGCTTTTGGTGTAGTCAGAACAGGTGTTGTTCCAACTCTTTTACAGGTATGATGCTCGTTTGTCAGATTGAGTGATGTACAGTGACGACTTAATTGCATGATTAAAAATGCCACAGATGAAGTGACGATACATTTTAAGTGTAGGTCCCAACTTATTACTAAGAGCCTCTGTTTGTACTTTTACCAGGTGGTTGGAAGGAATTTCATCCTCTTCATCATTTTTGGTAGCTTGGAGGAAATGCATAACAGGCCTGTTGTGTTCTTCGTTTTCTATTCGTGGAGCGCCATCGAGATCTTTAGGTAGGCATGTCACTGGTGTGCCATTGTTCACAGTTAAGAGTCACAGTGAACGTACAGACACATGGACATATGGGAATGCAATGTTCTCTAACTCAGACCAGTTTTCTAAATGAACAAACTTCTACTGAATTGTGGAGTTTTTTACTCAGTGTTGTTGTCACTAAGGTTTAGAAGTATAAACAAGATTGTAAATATATATGACATTATTGTAGGTTCAGTTTGATTTGGCTCACTCAGAATCTCTTAAGTCCTTAAGAAACTCTTAAGTATATATATATATATATATATATATATATATATATATATATATATATATATATATATATATATGTATATATATATATATATATGTATATATATATATGTATATATATATATATATATGTATATATATATATATGTATATATATATATGTATATATATATATATATGTATATATATATATGTGTATATATATATATATATGTATATATATATATATGTGTATATATATATATATATATATATATATATATATATATATATATATATATATATATATATATATATATACTTAAGAGTTTCTTAAGGACTTAAGAGATTCTATATATATATATATATATATATATATATATATATATATATATATATATATATATATATATATATATATATGAGAGTCATCCTCACAGCAGGTCATTTAGGCCACATTGTTATTTGTCTGTGTGAGTTTCATAACATCATGCTCCAATTTCAGGTATCCGTTTTACATGCTGGGCTGTTTTAATACAGAGTGGAAAACCCTCACGTGGCTGCGATACACAATGTGGATACCACTGTACCCATTAGGTGTTTCAGCTGAAGGTGAGTTTGTGTTTTCTTCTCTGAAATTCTAATATTTGTCATACAAATACTAAAGATCATCTTATTTCTCAATCCCATGTAGCCGCTGCTGTGATACAATCCATTCCCATCTTTGAAGAGACCAAAATCTTCAGCATTCCTCTGCCAAAAGCCATCGGCACCTCACTTAACTTCTCTTACGTCCTGTGCATGTATATTATTCTCATGTGTCCAGGTAAGTCTCTAGATAAAGTGTTTATTTATGATATAAATCTCTGAGCACGTAGTGTCTGAATTCTTGTTTTTTTATAGCAATTAATTTTTTTTTTTTCCCCGACCCTGTTCAGGCTTTTTTATCAACTTTCGTCATATGTACAAGCAAAGGAAGAGACGTTTCCGTACCAAGAAGAGGAAAGCAAATTGAGATTCAGCACCAACAACGGCACTCCTCAAACACCTCTGCTGCCTGCTTATTTCTGGAGAAATATTTTTCAAATGGTCCTCATCAACCTCATGCTCCAAACAAGAAATTATTTTCTTTTCCACTGCCTATTTTCTCCCAATAAAATAATTTCCTTTACGGTCAACAAGAACATCCAACAGTTGATGCAAGATTTCATCACTGCATCAATGGTCTAACTTAATGGTGATCTGATTTCTCTTTAATTTTATCCTGTATTTTGCTTACTAGTAATGATCTGTATAAGCCATAGACAACTGTTTTTCTTTTCATCCGTTTTGATCCTAATTGATCATTAGTTTCATTTGCAATTGTGTGAATGAAGAAAGCAACAATATTCTGAAGAAATACTGTATTTGTTATCATTCCAGACTTCTTAACCGTCCCACAGACCTCAGGGAAAATTATACTGACAACTGCTGACACACAAAGAGCATTTTTTTGTCCCTTATGCTCGATGATAACCTGCTATGAATAAATTCATTTTTGTCCCTTCCTCACTCTGGTTTTCTATCATTTTGACAGGTACCTGAAACGCCAACATTAACAGTCATATCCCATGTTTGCTGTACATGTGGCAGTTATTAGATACTGAATAAAAACAAACTCTAAACCTGTTCAATTTATGAAAAAGATTCTATAAAGAAACACGTAAAAAAATATGTACATGCCAACATTTTCCATACACCTCACTATGTACGTTTTGCCGTGTTTAGGCAGTGTCACAAGAGGAGTGTAAATTATCAGTCTGACTCCACATGTTGATTTTTGAAGCTGCCCCTTTGATGAGTTGTTTAAACAGCATACACCAGGTGCTGTCCCCCCCCCCCATTGGTCCACACAGGCTGCAATATTTCGGTCTGTTTTTAACAAACGCAGTTCAGCTTGAGAAGTCAGTGTGCATGGGAACGATGTTGTGATCAAAAGCGGCATACTGGGAGTCTCCGGTGCTAGCCAGTTTGAGCTGCTGTGCGGCATGGGAGAGCTGGAAAGCAGCATCAGGATGAGCAGAGTCTGGCAGAAGCGTGCACTCTCTCTCCAGCAGGTCGGCCACTCCTTTCAGGAGCTCCCAGAAACCAAAAGCCAAGGCAGCCTTCCGAAGACGGTTCAGCTCCTGACGGATTTAAATTCATAACCGTTGTTCAAATTATGACACATAGTTAAACGGTATTTTCAAGCTTGAGTTGTTTTCAGATAAATTTACCTTATAGAAGGTTTGAGTCTTATCAGGCAATTTCCTTGCATTCCTCAGGATCTTCTGCACATCAGTCTGTAAAATGACAGCACAAATTACTTAACTTACAGAGTTAATGACAACCTTCAACCTAAACAACCATAAAAATATCTTTACACAAGGTTGTAACAGTTGTTGAGTGAGGTGAAGAAATGTGCAATCTTGCTGATCAGGAAGCTGAATTAGGTCATTACTAAATGCAGTAGAGAGTAACATAGTTCTTATGGCCATTATAGACCCGATATTTGTATCAAACAAGTTATGTATATCAAAAATCCTTAAGGAGGATGCCTCCACAAGTGTGCCAACATGATGTTGTCAGAACTAGGCCTTAGAGGGATTCGAGCTATTGAAATAGGTCTGCTACAGTGTGACCTGTGTCTCCCATAGACATGTGCCATGAGAATAAGGTTTTTGACAAGAGAAGCGTACCTTTTCATTTTTTCTTTTTATTTATAATCTTTTTTTTTACTGATTTTGGATTTTGTTCTTACTCTTATGGTAGTCCATTTATAAGTTAAAGTCCATTAGGGGTCCTCAAGCGATATAATCACAAGTTTTCTATTTTGATGATCTCTATTTTTAAGTGTTTCATAAAGTTTTGTGACATGCTGCAGAATATGTATTGCATGAGCTGTAAACCTGAGATAAGAATAAAAAAGTCTATGCTCCGTGAGTGTGGGTCTTTGAGGAGACATGTACCATAATAAAATTGATGTGTTGGGTGCATGTCTCCTTATTGATCTGCAAATACGTACTCACTCGTGAAATGCATTGATAATGTAACCTGATTCACATATGTAACCTGCAGACTTCATGTTCATGAATTTTCTTTTGTATTCATTTTATTATGTTTCATCAATTTTTATCTTATACTTTCGCTCATGTACTCCTGATATTTTTATCAGCTATTGTTAACTTGTCTAACCTTTTGTTAGAAACAACTTGTTTGCTTGTAAAGAGGAAATGGTGAAATGCAGGGGAAAAAATGGAGATGCACTGTCTGTCTAACATTCTCGCTGACGGAGGCCATTTAGGGGCCACAGACACATGCAGGTGTGCTTTTCACCCCTCGTTCGTGAAAGGTCGTGGGTACGTGAAGCTTTGATGCTACTGCTAGACGCCCTATCTTTCTTAAGATAGGGCGTGGGTGCTTTAAGCTTTGATTTATTGTTGATGGAAACTTTCATACGGAAAAGCTGCAGACACGTTGGTTGCAGGACAATGTTATGCTAAGCAAGGAAGTGATGCAGATACAAGTATAAAAAGGTCTGATTCCTGCCGCTCATGAGAGTCTCTCAGGAACCGCACCTTGATGGAGCTTCTTGTACCCTCGAAGCAGAGCATCACCCTTGACGAATCTGTAAAGGTAATTTTAGATTAAACGAATTCTCATTTTTTCATAAAACTGGTGAGGATTGACTGTGAATCTAAATGGATATTTAGAACCCGTTCTGGGTTTAGAATCGGTGTCGGGGGATAAGCCTAACTTTTACCTGCATGGAGACTGAGCTCTCCTTGGGTTAAGTGGAGGGATATCCTGGCCGGTTTTCCCGAGTATGTCGCTTTATGTATGCAGGCAGGCTACTCAGGTTTATGTTCATGAGGGTAAAACGGTCACTGTTAACCGGTTGCCAAATTTAGGCTAGACTAATTCATGATTATTCATAAAAATGGTGAAAGTTGATTGTGAATGTGAATGGATATTTAGAACCAACTTTGGTTTAGAGTTGGTGTCTGGGGATAAACCTCATCTCTGATGGAGTGATGTTCTGGGCGATTCTCCTGAGTATGTCACTTTGTGTATACAGACAGGCTACTCAGGTTTATGTTCATGAAGGTGAAGCAGCCAATGCTAACCAAGTTGGCAAATTTATAGTGAATTAGAATATTAACGTATATGTAGATAAATATACGTTAATATTTAGGAGATGAGTGGCTAAATCTGAAGCCATTCCCCCGAATTGACCCTAGCCATAACACATAGGCCTTAAATTTAAAAGCATGTGATAACCAACGAAAACCAGCTTTTTCGTTCTTTATTTTTTAAATTTTTTTCTTTTATTGTTAAATCGTAAATTATAATCCCTGACTGAATAAAACATCACATAATTTTATAAAAGCTCCGGTGCAGTAGTTTATTCCTCTGGAAGAGACACGGACCTAAGCTAGGTTTGGCTAGGCTTGCACAACGGCCACACCACTAACAGCCACTCACACCCCACAACCATGGTAGGGAACTTTGATTAGGACCCCTCACCCAACCGGCCCATAGTGTACTCGTGTTTTCTGGTAGAAACTTTATAACCGTTTGGTTTCTTAGAGGGTACAGCACTTGGAATAGTTAGTTCGAAAGAAGTTCCGGAGACGGAGCCATCGAAGGCAGGTTTGCGGACGTGTGGATGGCGTTTTTCCCAGAGTTAGAGGAGGAGGCCAGTGGTTTGAAACATATAGGAGGACCGTTAATTTTTCCAGCTCTGCTTCTCTCCCCTTCTTCGTGTTTCAGCAGCTTTTGCTTGTTAAACTTGTTCGTATGTTCGCCTTAGGTCAGGGGCAAGGCTAGCGAGCGGAGGGCTACACGTAGCGGACCGGGCGCTGCGGCGCGCAGGCTCCATTTCCCGGCCACAGTCATTCACAGATTATTATTAAGACTTCAAATTAAATGCGTGGTCAAGGTTGTAAATATCTCAATACCCGCAGTAAGCATTAACCAAACTCCATTCCAAAGAAGTCAGGCTTATTAGTGTATTTAACCCCTGGAGAGATGACAGAGCACTGTGCAATTTGACCAATTACTGCAAATTAAACTGTCCTTCACATGGGAAATTTAAGGTTTATACAAGAAGCTGCTTTGGTTTTTAATCCACCCAAGAGACCTTTACTAGCAATTAGTCAAAAGTTAATTTTAAAGATAGCTTCAGTAAACACTGCACACAGTATATCTCCTTTCATTTCTAGACTTGCTACTGTGAAGTATCATGGCATGTGATCTTCGGGAACACAAAGTTCAAAGTCACCTTGTCAAAGTGACCCCTGCCAACTAGAACCACCCTGCATACTGCAGCAACATTTCAATTCTCTAAGAAGATAGTTTGGTAGGTTATTACTGCGGGATTAAAAGCTATTAAACTGGTCTCCACTTAAAATTCCTCATTTTCACTCTTCTTTTCATTTCTCCAGAGACTGCTTTTACATATACAGTGATCTTACAACAACCATCGAGACTGTACCTGTAGTCCACTGGCCTTAATCCACACAGTGACATTCTGGGCATAGCTTCGTTTGACCTGGGGCTGCAAGGGGAAAGGACTTTTACTGTCATCCTCTCCATAGGGATTTTCAGCAGCCTCTGAAATACCAGAATAGTCATAAAACATTTGAGTGAATCCAGTTAATCGACAGTATCGTGATCAAAGCTGTCCCACTATGTAATAAAACTGTGTAAATGATTAACTGCTTGATTATGTACACATACTGAAAGGCCTTTGCCCTCTAGGAATAAACAGTCATTTACTTGTTGATGGGTCAGTGTGTCATAACATTAAAATGTGCAGTTTCACAATATGTGAGAAAACACATCATGCCTTCAGGAATAAGGCAGAGAGAGTTTATACAGATCCTGTAGGAGGTTGTTGAATGTGTAGAAAACTTGCTTGTTTGACATTTATCTGCAGAATACACTGACACAGTGGAGGAGTGAGGGGTTACCTGAGATCGGTCCCAAATGTGAGATCTTTCCCAGCCAAGGCAAAGGATCCGGACCAGGCTCAAACAGAGACATCATCAGATTCGATTTCTTCTTGCTGTCTGCTTGGGAGTACAGCATGCCGTACCACTCTGGCCTGGGAAAATGCAAACTAGGTTAATGGCATTTGTTCATGACATGTACCAACTATTTGCTCTGCAGGTTTTTCATAACGTATACGCACTGAATTCAGATATGTTAAATATAAACAGCTGTGTTACGTCTCACCCTAGCTGGACCAGTGCCACCATGCCCTCAACTTTCAAACTTCCATGTAGAAGTACACAGAAATTTGGACTTTTCCCTGCCATTTGACTGGCAGAGGCTTCCTCCTCAAGCTCGTCTGTGGCTCCTGTGCCAACTTCATCCACCTCTGAAATCAAGCACAAATAAAATACGTTGATAATACCATAAATCTGACATGTGGCATACTGAGTGCTCATTGTTTTTGGTTTTTCTATTTTATAGAATTTGTAAGTGTCTACTTGTAATTAGAAACACCAAATTTTCTCAAGTGAGGATATAAAATCCAGATGAAAATCACTTTGATCAACTCCAATCGGAAATCTGGATATTTTTCAGTGAAAATCAATTAAACCAAAAGCAATGATCCAGGTATGTTATGCACCTGATGTGTTTATGCATGTTTAGGATTTATTTTAAAAAATACAATAAAAATATTTAACACAAACCTTTGTTTACAGCAATAGGTAGTACCAAGTGCCTGGATATAACAGGAGGACTGGAGATATCAGCAATTTCAATGAAGCCCACAATTTCCAAATCTGAAATATGAATGACAGAATATTTGTTTGAAAAAAAAAAAGTCTAAACTCAACTATGACATTTGCAGCCAGCTAAGTACCTGTGTTGACTGTTAGAGGCATGGGCTCCACCTCCTCATCCACCACAACAGGCTCAGGTCGAGGGAACACCTGAACGTCTGAGGACAAATTCCCACAGTGTAGGACAGCATGGAAGGGAGAGTACGCCCGGTCAATCAGCTTCCTGGAGAGATACAAAGACACAAAATGGCCAAAGGTGTTTGATAAACATATCAAGCACGAATAAATTCCATTTTTGCCTGGATTATTTCTCCAGGAACAGTCATACCCAAACATGGCCTGTACACTCTGCATGCAAAGTGGTCCCTCCATGGTGAAAATTTGTCCATCCCCTCCACTGAGTCGAAGTAGCTCCTCCAAGTTGTCCATGGTGCCAGTCATCTGTAACTGCAATTACACAGGGTAATGCACCTAATACAGCTGGAAACTGTTGAATCTACTGCAAGTGCAAACTGCAAAAGGATGCTATTTCACATGGATGCAAGAATAACTTCTGAGGCAAACAAGTTATGCTGCACATTAGAGAAAACCAAAGACACTCAACAGAAAAAACACTTTAACTTGAGTTTCTTTGAGGATTCATTTAACATTCATATGTATTATATTAAAAATAAATAAATATATATATATATACCATGAAAAAAAACATGTTGACACATATGTTTATTTACAGTCAACACAGTAACTTTTTCAATGAACTGTAGCAGGATATAATATATAATAATAATAATAATAATAATAAAACATTTAATTTGTACTGCACTTTTTATTCATAGTCAATCTCAAAGTGCTAAAGAATTTAAAACATAAAGAAAGCCTTCCTGAACAGAATTTTTTTTTTTTTAAGAGTCCATAATCACTGTCACTGTAATATCCCAGTCATTAACACTCCATTACCATAACCATGAATGTTCATCACTATTAATCTCTAAATTTTGAATCAAATTTGCAGATAGAAACAACACTACGACTCTCTCATCCTAAAATTTCTTTGATAACATTTTACACATATGATAAAAAGTATCATAAGTATGTATGTAAGTATGTGTTTTCTGACATATGATAACATTTTATACATAAAGACCCAGTAGAGGCCATCACCTCCTACCATGATTTTACTGATTTACACTGTGTTTACACCCAAGAGGCAAGTAAATAGAAAATAACTTCCAAACATCAAGCAAAAAGAGTGTGATTTACCTCCTCTGCATGGGCTACACACATGATGAACATTTTAGTCGGGAAAGGGAACGGGAGAGGGAACTTCTTATCATCTCCACGCTGCTTCAGTGTTTGGAGAGAATGACGCAGTGAACCTTTTCCAATACCAAGAGACCCGTCAGTAATCAGCACCACCTGTAGGACATAAGAGGGAGGTACATAAACAGAATCATGTGTAACAAATGTGTACAGACAGCTGAAATCACTATGGAAAAATCATTTGACCGCACACCAGCTTTATTCTATCAATGCTTAATGTAGAGGTGTTATGATGTTGTATAAAGGACCAAAATACCTGACAAGGACATGCACTGCCCCACTCCTGCTGCACCACGTTACTAACTCCATTAAGAGCCGATTCAACGCAGGTCTTGTCATAGTCTTCTAGGTTACTCAGAGCCTCCTGCACAGAAAAATGTATTTATTAGATAACCCCCCCACTCTTCATAACGCTGAAGTTAGCTTCTGATTCACAGCTTATAGCAGATCCAGATCAAAAACCACTATACTTATACCTGTCAAATCTAGACAAGATTACTTTTTATTATGATTTCACAAATCTAAGTAATCTGAATCTAGACTGATGTGGTCCGGATGGAAAAATGTCAGTGAAATAATCCTTTTTTCAGTTTTCATAAGGAAAATAAAGGTTCCACAAATTTGAAAGTGGGTTTAAATAGCGTTAAGGCTTTTACTACAGTGTCTAGCAGACTCTATTAAGTGAGAATCAGCCACTAAATCGGCCACATTTATGTTCCCCTTAACTTTTATCTTAACCCTGAATTGGAAGCTAGCATCCGTGATGTCCACTCTTTTCCTAAGTCAGACTCTTCTTATCTGAGGTCAAACTCAGGAAATGACTCAGAGGACGGAAACAACATGCTTTTACTTTTCTGATTCTCCTATGAGGCACATTTTACCTGTAATGCATTGTAATCTCTAGTAAAAGGCACCAAGAGCTCCCAGAGGGAGGAAAAAGCCATAAGTGCTGTGAACTCCAAGCGGTAGTTTGAGGCCATGTGTTCAAACAACATATTGAGTCCATGGACAGCCAGGTTCTTCCTCTGAAACTCCTCAGTCCCATCCTGTGACACCGGTCGTGTCATGGACAGAGACACGTCCATCAACACCACAGTAGGCATGACTCACTGATATAATGTGGATTTATTTTGAGACAACAGACTTAAAGGGCTCTCCAACGAACTCCCACTGAAGGAAAAGAAAAAAAAAGTGAGAACAGCACAAAACTTAGGTTTGCTAACATTTGCTAACACATTAAATAGCTTCTTCTGTCTATGGAGGAACAGGATCATTCATCAGTTATTTAGCTTATTATTAGATTGGTTGATTAATGCACTGACAGAAAATTAATTGCCCACTATTTTGATAATCGATTAATTGTTTCACTATATATTCTCTGGTTTCAGCTTCTAAAATGTCAGGTATGCTTTTCTGCTTCTTTTCTAATCTTTTTAGGTCCTTTTATAAGAAACGAAAAAAATCTGCAATCAAATTCTGTGATTCCAGCTTTTCAAACGTTAATATTTTCTGGTTTCTTTGGACTTGCATGATAATATACTGAGTATCTTTGGGTTGTGAACTGCTGGTCAGGACAAAAGAAGACATTAGAGGACGTAACCTTGGTCTTTAAAAACATTGATAGATATTTTTCACCATTTTCTTACATATCATAGACAAAATGACTAATCTATTAATCGAAAATAATTGATAGATTCATCGATGATGACAATAATAGTTAGTTGCATCAGTAGCGTTACTTGTTACTATGCTACAGTGATTGTATTAATGTCAGCGCCACAACCTCTGGGTGTATTAGGGTTACATTGGGGTTAGTTGTCACCAAACAACGACCAGTAACGACTTTACAAGCTACGAGAGGGAAGAACATCCTTCAGCTAATGGTGGCTAACGCTAATATTCTGCAACGTAACGTCAAGACTCGTCGAAGAAACGTTTTCGTTACTATTTAACAAATGTCAGACAATAAGTATTCAAAAGTTGAACTATTCAGTTAATATTTATATTACAAAAACACATTTATATACGTGCCATTCAATGTTTATCTTGCCATCCGGTGATTCTATTGTCATGTGCACCACTACGTCTGTCCGGGTCGAAAGCGATGAGTGCAACTAAGACTAAATAGTTCCGTTGTGATCTGCGAATCTGCGAAGATTTCATAAATCTGTAATGAAAAAAATCTGGACAAAAGTGAGCAGGGAAGAGCAGTAATTTTATTTCATCTATCAGCATCTACTGATCTAATTAGAGCCCCGGATTTTGATGATTTGGTGGATAGTTTTGCGCAGAAACTGCTGAGAAAGAAACGCCTGTTTAAAGGTAAGAGAGCTCACGCTGTTACTGCGCGTTTGTGGCTGTTGAATGAACACCAGAAGTTAAGTTTAAAAAAAAATCTCGCTCAACCAAAAGACATGGGGGAGTTGGGGTGCGTGTAACCAAAGTCAAAGTCCAAAATGACAAAACAGGATTCTTGCACCCAAATAAATTAGGGTTTATTTTTATTTATTTATATTATCAATTGTTCAATACAAGCATAAGGGGCAAATGCACAGATGTGATCTGCTCCACTCTGATCTCCAAACGCCAAAAAGTCTGCGCAGTTTCCCCCACTGTGCTTGTATTGAAAAATTTAAACAAAGTAAAAAATAAACTGTCTAATTGATTTGGGTGTGGGAACCCCTTTTTGGGGATTTTGTTAAATGGACATTGCAAAGTCAGTCCCACCAGGTGGTGATCAGAATGCAACAATTATGCACATAATCCCCTTAGACTTGACTTCTGTTTGTGCCACAACATCAAGCTGTTCATCTCTGCTGTTGGACATTGTAGGCTATACAGTATGATCTAGATGTTACTGTATTTTCAGTCACTCCAGTTATTCATTAGGATAATGCAGTCAAAGAGTCTATAGTGGGCTTTCTGATAATGCCAAGGATGTGAATGAATCACGCCACTGAGGTTTTGGATTCTGTCTCTTTATGGAAAAATGTCCTACAACGTCTTTCTTAATGGACTTTTTTCACTGTGTATATATTTACTGAGAAGATTAGTTCTACCTCTAGTACCTCTGCAAACTCTATAAAGTTGTACTTGCTCAACGGTCTGAATGCTGTGGATATGAAGAACCAAGATTCAAATTTATCGACGTCTTCCTCTGCATGACATCCAACTGGCTTTTGTCCAAGGCAGAAAAATGCACGGTATTCAGTCTGAGTTGTTTTTGCCAGGATTCACAAAAGTGGGAGAGAAGAGGTGAGAAGAATGCAGTGATATCTGTTGGCAAAAATAAAGACAAGAATGCAAATAAAATTAAGAGTTAAAATCTGCCTGCACATCATTTTGTGGCTTTGTTTTCTGCAGGTTCAGTTGAAACTAAAGATCTGCTAACAGAGCTGTGATGAAGACAGAAATTGTGAATGTTGTTACATAATGATACTGCATGCATTGTGTACTATGCATTTAACATAGCAAAACAGGTGTTCAGCTTTATTGTATGGAGGAAGTGATTATTCATCTGCATTTACTTATTTCAATAACTTTAACAGCTAAACAGTATTTTTCTACTTCAGATGCAGCTGCAAGCATTGATCTAACTAACTCGAACTCAAAGAACTGCCTCCTCAGTCTCTGATGCAAACCTGATGTTTAATGTACTTTCTCTATTTTAGAGTGAATAGAAGTCATGGTGCAGATAGACAACATATCTTGCTTGATTATACAGAGTAAGTGATAAACCTGATAGAGATCAACCAGGACAATAGCATTGTCCAGGAGATGGCATCAAAGAGACTGGGATGGGCTTTCCTGGCTCAGATCAATAACAACATTCCCAGAAATCTGAGCCTCATGGTGCAAATGGTGAACACACTCACAGGTGAGAGGACGGGACAGGATGGGAAACCCCCCATAGATGAGGTTAAACTTCATGTCTATAACTGATTCTCCATAGCCCATCTAAGTAGAGACCCAATGACAGTGTGTTGTAAAGTAAATCTAAGGGTGATTTCACACCTGTAGTTTGTTTCATTTAGTCCAGGCCAAGAGGAAAAATGATACATGATTGCATTTAAGTTCTGGTCCTGTTCCTGTTCACACTGACTTTTTACAAACGTACTAAGAGGAGTAAATATGAAGTTATAAAGACTGACAGGTAACTCGTTTGATTGAACAGTTTTGGAGATTGTCATCCTGCATCATCAGGACCCACGTGGGGAAATCAAATTCTGGTGACTGTATATTTATTTGGTGTCACAAAGAGCTCACGAAAAAAATAAATGATTACATGCATTATTAGTATTATTAGACTGCAAATCGACTCCATATTATGAGTATAATGACTAACAGCTAGAGGCAGGAGGAAAAGGAGGCGTCTTGTACAGTAATGATTCAGGGTTTATTTCTGTGGGATCGCTGTTACACAATTTTAATGGACTTAATGAACTGGCAGAGTACTCGGTGGATATAAGGACAGCAGTTTTAATGGCTTTTGGCCTATTAACCAGGGAAAATACCCGAGCTGACTTGCATACATGTTATCATGGTTACCAAATGATTTGCATAAATATAACGACTTATGCAGATGAATTATAAGATCGCTTCCTAAATAAATGTCATGAACAGCAGATGGATCTTGTAGTTTTAGCTTTTGAAATAATGCTAAAATCACATACATATCTGCTATCATAAAATCTGTTCAGGAAGCGGTTTTATAATTGATCTGTCAGGTATATATTCATGTGGCTTATATAATCTGCCAATCATTTGGTAGCCACGGTAACGTGTATGCACGTGAGCGCGGGTATTTTCCCTGATTAATGGTCAAAAGCCGTTAAAACTGATGTTATATCTACCGTGTACTCCGTCAGTTCATTAAGTCCATTAAAATTGTGTAACAGCGATCTCACAGTAATAAACCCTGAATCATTACTGTACAAGACGCCTCCTTCGTCTGGTCTCTCACTGGTTGTTAGAACATGCGGTCGATTTGCAGTCAAATAATACTAATTAATGATGTTCATAATCAGTTATTTTTAACTCTTTGTAACCAAGCAAACATACATTTGCACCAGAAGCATTAAAGTGCTGCATAAACATCTCAGTCACCGGAATTTGATTTCCCCACGTGGGTCCTGATGATGAATTGATGATGCAGGATGACAATCGCCAAAACTGTCCAATCAACGAGTTACTAGTCAGTCTGTATAACTTTTATGTTTACTCCTCTTGGTTCGTTTGTCTCTGTGAACAGGAACCGGACCAAAACTAAAATCCAACAATGTATCATTCTTCCTCTTGACCTGGACTAAATGAACCGAACTACAGGTGTGAAATCACCTTAAGCATCTACGTGCTATTCAGAGTTTTTATTGCCATTATCTAATGTGCACCCTATCATCCGTCCGGGTCGCAGCACTGTACCTAAGAATAAATAGTTCCTATGAGATACATGCTAAACATGAGAAATTTGACATTCATGTGCTACAAAAAAATCATCGGATAACACCATAGTGTCAACAATAATGCTATTGGTTTATGTGCATCATTCATTTTAGACTAGAGTTTAAAGTTAGTCGTTCCAGTTCAAATTGGGAAAGGCTATTTCATTGTATTTCCAAAGTGCCAGTCAGTCAGACTACATAAAGTGATTTTATATAATATCATTTAGGCAAAAGCACCACTTACTTTGCATTAAATTAAATATTACTAATGTAGGCTGTGATGAAGTGAGAGTGAGACAATGCACATAATCCTCTTAGTAGACCTCAGGTATTAGGTATTATGCTGATCCATTGTGAAGACTTGTCCTGCGTCCTACATAACCCATTGGCCATTGGCAACAGTTTGGACTTTTATTTGGACCACTGTACCAGTTGTGGAAATCTATTTTTTGAGATTTTTTGCATCTCTGACTTTGCAAGATTTGATGAGTTTGTGGTAAGGCTGCATTTAAGCATATTTTATGTTGTTGTTCTCTTTGTAAATGATGTGGAAATTAGCCTATTGTTCTCAGTAATTTATGTGTTGCCTTTGTCTTGTGTTTGTGTCTTCTGACATTCAGTTTATTCTGTTTCTCAGAAACCATCAAAGACAGTAGACGTAACAGATTCCAAATGGGCTTATCAATTATGCTGTGGCAGACAATTATGTATTAAGTACATTGTCTGAATAGTTTAAGAGCTTTCAAACGTACATCACAGGTATACCTGCTATATAAATGTAATTTTATTTGCAATGTTTCCTCTAATTTACCATAGGTGTGGTTTTCCAAACAGTCAAGGATGTGACATGTATCACACCGCTCAAGTTTTGGATTCTGTCACCCCATGGTCTGCTGGGGAGAGAGCACTTGCCCTTCACCGCTGCCCATTTATGCAGCTTAATTCACCATAGCCAGTAGCGTCACTGCTTTGGAGGAAAATGTATTGCACAAGAAGGAAGAGACTGCAGCTGAGCCGGGTTTTGTTTCTCCTCTCCGGGGTTTTCCTCTGTACCCTCTACCAGCTGACCATCAGTGCCAGACTGTATGAGCCTTTGCCAATGCCTCAGATTGGAGAGGATTTTGGAGAGGGTTCAACTGAAGGGGTTGAGGAGGCTCCAGTAGAGACTCAGGGGCTGGAGGAACCTCCCACTGCAACACTTGAATTAGAGCCCACAGATCAAACAACACCAAAGATGCATCCCTCGGATACAAATTCAGATATTAAAGCAGCCACGTCTACTGAATCTCCACCTTCGCCAACCACAAACCGGACTGTTGTGCATTGCATCTATGTGGCCCCTGAGCCTCCACAGGAGACACCTACGACCACACCAACACCAGTTCCTCCTTTAACTACCATCACTCCGGCTTCTCCTGGTCATGCTCCACCTGTTAAGGGAGAATATCCGGAAGATATCTTTTCTGTTGAAGACCGCAGACGAGGCTGGGTGATCCTCCACCTTTTTGGGATGATATACATGTTTGTTTCACTTGCTATTGTTTGTGATGAGTTCTTTGTTCCTGCTCTGGGGGTAATCATAGACAAGTTAGAAATATCTGACGATGTGGCAGGAGCTACTTTCATGGCTGCTGGAGGTTCTGCCCCTGAGCTTTTCACCTCCTTGATAGGGGTCTTCATCGCCCACAGCAATGTGGGCATTGGCACAATTGTTGGGTCGGCAGTTTTCAACATTTTGTTTGTGATTGGAATGTGCGCTTTGTTTTCTCGAGAGGTGCTTCATCTAACCTGGTGGCCACTTTTCAGAGATGTATCCTTCTACATACTTGACCTCATGTTGCTCATCGTCTGCTTCTTGGATAATGTCATAATGTGGTGGGAGAGCGTAATGCTGGTGACCAGTTACACTCTCTATGTGATTTTCATGAAGTTCAATGTGCAAATAGAGCGGGCCTTCAAGACCCAAATTTACAAACACAAGAACATTGTCAAAATTATTACTGTGGAGGAACCTGAAGAGGTAAGCACACAAATGTTTAATGTCTTTAACTGGGTATTTATATCATTGATAGTTTTCTCTAGTGTGGGAGATACTGAGGAGTTACCTAAAGAGTGACTATTTAAAAACAACATGTACAGCTACTGAAGATAAATGTGTTCCTCCTGATGAGTTAAAAATAAGTAGATTTTGTGATACTTCAAAAACTATTCACTGGCACAATTTATATAAGTGTTTAATCTTGTTACCATGAAACAAGACTGTCACATAATATGGCACTCTTGAATACAGATGCATATTCTCAAAAGTGACAATAATCCTTTCACTAATGCATAATTTTGTTTCTTAATCTCTCATACTCATCACAACCATGTGTGGTTTATTACTGAAATGGAAAGTCACATCACTGACAGCTCATCATATCTCTACTCCCATCTGTGTGGTTACAGTACATGCAAATCATGTCAAAAGAGTGAAATGACACTTGCCAAGGCCTCAGGAAACCAAAGCTGATCAGCAACAGCAAGCTAATCCTTTGTGCAGCTACAGCTCTGTACAAACTGTAGCATCAATATATACTGTGTTTAACCCTGGTAAGTGTGACTGTGGCTTAATTTACAGAAATTAAAGCTATTTGTGCACATTGAGGGTTTATGTTGAGCTGGATATGCTGCTGGAGCTGGGATCCCATAGTGCAAATGTGATAATTTAATCTATTAAAAATGCTTTTTTATATATATGCCATACAGTCACATTATACTGTTTATTTAGTTTTGATGGATAAAGAATATTTTTACTAAGTTATAATCCTGTACATGCCATCCAGCTCCATCTATTTTACTCACATAAAACAAATAGCAATGTCAAATGTGAAATAGAAATGTATAAATTTATAATACATCATATAGGGACTAATATACAGAGTCCACCAAAATGAAATAACTTTGGTGTATCTCTACAAATGAATAATTACATTCAATGAAATTGTTGCACACAGCCAAATGGCGACGATGAAGATAATGCCCGTCCTGCTCCCGAGGACAAGAATCTGTTAAAGGTAAAAGTCAAACTATCAACCAACCAATCAACTGCAAGAAAAGACACAGAAAACATCATACTTACTTCACACATTCACAGTGTTCATGTACTAACATTTTCTGTTATTTTACACTGTATTTATCTTTCTACAGTCTCTTTCATCTATAACACCATGTTAACAAGCCATCCCTTCAAGTGCTGTAAATGCACTTGTCAAGAAAAAAAAAACACTAGCCTGACCTCCACTATGCCATAATTGTCTCACATTGATGTGTCACTCACTGTCTGTTATTGTGAGTAGCTGTCATGAACCCAGCCATGTTTCCCCCCAGTTGAAACCGTCTCTCCAGCGAGGGGGAAGCTCAGCTTCTCTACACAACAGCACCATGAGAAACACCATCTTCCAACTTATGATCCATACGTTAGACCCTTTAGGAGATGGTGAGTACCTTCATGTCGTGACAATAACCCTGATGAGTGATAATTATGTGCCTTAAAAACTGCCCGTTATGATGAGTGCCTGGGGATTACGTCCTTCTCATAGTAAAATGGATTAACAAAGTGTCCCAAATGAAGGCAGCACTAAGTCCAGATTGATACTAAGCAGATAAATACCTACCTCAGTCTATAGAGGTATCCATTCGCACACCCACAGTGAAATACAAAACAAGAAAAATCCTTAAGGCATAATAAGTTTAGTTAACACAAGGATTATTCTACACAAAATAATTATATGTATAAAAAATATTTTCAATTATGTCAGAAGCATTCCTGGAATTGGATCCATGCCTGTTAAATCAGTTAGAAAACAGAGAAGTAATCCAATCTGTTAACTAAGATGCAGTGCAGGCTGGTTAAACATGTGTAGCACCTGTAAAGATCATAGTTTTTTTCTCATTTTCCTGGTTTTTAAGTTTAGAATTATATTGTATTGTGTGCTATGATGGTCATAGTTTGATCATCTTACCAAAATGTTCCTATTTTCTTGTTCTCTGGTTGCCTGAGTCAAGACCAGACAGTACAGTATGTTCCAATTTGTTTACCTGTGTCTTCCTGGTTCATTCATCTTCAGCAACCATTCCATTACTGGAGCACAATAATTAGCTTTTGAATGAGCCTGCAAATCTGGATCACAGCTGGTAGCCCTCGTATCTCTGTACAGTCAATTTGGCTCTTAAAAACCACTGATCACGTGGAGAAGAGTCAAAACGTCATTATAAATATCTGTGACCTGCTTAGCTCACCCAATGATCTGTTGTCAAGCTGAAAGACACAGATTAATTTGTTAGTCAAACAAATATTGATATTTGGAGATTCTGAGCAATGTCAAAAGAAAAAAAAATCAAATTCTTTGAATGTGATATCAAAGTCAATGTTTGTGACCCCTTTCCATCCTTCTGTGTAGTGTATTTTTATCTATAGCTATCACTGCTATGACTTTCTTGAGGGAAACAGAAAATCCTTGTATCTTCTTCATTATCTGTCAATTAGAAAAAGATTTCTGTTGGAATGCATGCATGCACTCAACAGCAGAGGAAGGATCCTGTCTTGTCTCATACTGTGCTGTGCCTCATATTTCTTTGATGAGTTCATTCTTTCTTTTGTAACATTGCCCCTTGCTGCAGGAAATATTGTGCTGCTGTTGCTGCTTTTTGATGTTGTACTGCTCGTATTTTGACATTTTCTAACTCATGATTGATGTGATTTGTTTGCCACTGATCACTGTGAAATTATTTTAATCACATGACTGAGAAATTCATCACATCATTCTAAGGTTTGTTTTTGCTTGTTTGTAGGGAAATTTAAGGATAAGGCTGAGACTCTGAATAACATGGCTAGACGGAAGGCAGAGAGCAAAGACAAAGGTGAGGGTGATGTGATGGTCATCCACTGATCAGACGCCTTTCATCAAGCTTTTAGAGTCCACTCATGAACAGACTCTGAAAACTGCTTATCAGCTACGCTGCATAGCTCTATCTTCCCATACAGAAAACATACTTGAAATATGAACTGAATAGATCAGAAAGTGGCTTTAGAAAGATGAAGGTGTCTTTGATACTGCACATGCCCTCCACAATAATAATAATAATGTAATATAATCTTTATTGCCCCAACGGAAAAATCTGTCTTTGCCTGCATTGCTTGGCAGCAAACTGAGTGACCAGTAGTAAAATATGAAGTGTATACAGGGAAGTGTAAATAAAACACAAGGAATATATTAAATTCCACACATGTACAATATACTGTATTAAAAAAACAATATACAAACAGTACTAAAAAAGTGCCTACAGGAGTGTGTAAAAATCCAATATACAGTCTAGTCGCCATTAGGATGACCTCATCTCATTTCCTCTTACAGATAGCTGAATGAGTAAGAGACATTACGCATTTGAATTCTTTTCACAGATGGTGGGGGAAAAAAAGAGCAAACCAAAGAGCCAGAGGCTGCCTCAGCTCCAGAAACAGAAAAAAAGGAGCAGACAGAAAACAAGAAGGTACTCCCCAACCCTGTCCTGGTGGTTATCAAAAAGCCCAGAAGTCAGTCTTTGATAACTGTCTATGTAAGAGTCACTGTACGGAGCCAAAACTTTAGGCAAACAGCCTCTTTAGCCCTGTTGGGTCTTTGCTTTTATCTCTCTTTTGCCTCTACGTTTGTCCAACATAATGTCTTCCCTCAACACTCCAGGAGGATGCGCCTGCAGGGGAGGATGAGTCAGGATGCTCAGACGACACTAGCACTGATGAAGATGACAGCGACGAGTCCAGTGATGAGTCCAGTGAAGATGAAGATGATGAGGAGGAGGATGAAGATGAGGAAGAAGAAGGAGAGAACGAGGATGAACCTCTGTCTTTAGAGTGGCCTGAAACGCCACGTAAACAAGCCACCTACCTCTTCCTGCTGCCCATAGTCTTCCCTCTCTGGCTCACAGTTCCTGATGTTCGCAACCCGGTAAAAACCCGAACACATATCTCAGATCAGCTGTGGTATCTCAATATGTCTTTTACATCATGTTCTTTGTTCAACAGAAATCCAGAAAATTCTTTGTGTTCACCTTCCTGGGCTCTATAATATGGATTGCTGTCTTCTCCTACCTCATGGTGTGGTGGGCCCATCAGGTTAGTTACATTTAGAGGTTTGAAATGCTAAACTAAGACACAAAGCAGCTTTCACAAAGATTGGTGTAAACTGGAAATTGAGTACACATAAATCCAGATATTAAAGCATTTTATAATTCCATTAAAATCTACCTGAGGATGTGAAAATGTTTTGGACGTGACAGTAAGATTGTGCCCTAAATCAGTCATAAACCATGATTTGCCCTTGCAGGTGGGTGAGACCATTGGCATCTCTGAGGAGATTATGGGCCTGACTATCCTGGCTGCAGGGACGTCCATCCCGGACCTCATTACTAGTGTGATCGTGGCACGTAAAGGCCTGGGGGACATGGCTGTATCCAGCTCTGTGGGCAGTAACATCTTTGACATCACTGTGGGGTGAGCTCCAATAGCCTTGTGTGTTACAACTAAAAACAAAATGCTGACGAACATGCAGGTAATGGATTTCTTTGTCTCTCTCTTAATAGTCTGCCCGTCCCATGGCTCCTGTACTCCTGCTTCCATGGTTTCATTCCAGTGGCCGTCAGCAGTAATGGGCTCTTCTGTGCCATTGTGCTGCTTTTCCTCATGCTCCTCTTTGTCATCATCTCCATTGCATGCTGTAAATGGAAGATGAATAAGGTCCTGGGCTCCACCATGTTCCTGCTCTACTTTATCTTCCTGGTGCTCAGTGTAATGTTGGAGGACCGTCTCATCACCTGCCCTGTTTCCATCTGAGTGTGATCAGAAGCCTTCACCACACGCAGAAAGCTACTGTAGTTGCTCTGCATTGCTGCCAGTGACTTTTGTCTGTCAGCAGCAATACACATACTACATTTTCTAGAACTTGTTACATACTCACTTTTAGTCACGATGGCAGCTTTTAAATATTTTTTTTCCATTTAACAGGGAGATGCGTGAACTACTGTCTAATATAGTGTAGATTGTGCAGTTATAGCAGTAATGAGACGTTTTTGTCAGAGTTTACAGAAACTAGAAATCTAGGATAGGTGCACATTTTGGACAAATTTATCAGTTTCAAAATGTAAATTTTGTACAATATGTAAGTATATACTTGCGCCAACAACTTTTTTTTTTTTTTTTTTAACTTTCGATATAGAAAACTTGCTTGCTTGAACTACTCGTTGTTTCATGCATGACAGTTTTTTTAAATGTCAGGCAAAGCAATAGCACACACCACACACTTTGGAAAATAATGAATGTGACAATCATAGAATAAACATGTTTATTCATAAATGAAAGCAAACTATAGATCCAGCAAGGGAAGAAATTTGATTTCTTTTTTTTTTTATGTAAAATTCATACAAATTAGTATCTGTGTTACAAATGATAAATAATACTTCAGAAACATTGTTTAAATTGACAAGTAGTGTAAACAACATGTAGACATCAAATGATGTTTTGGTCATCAGTGTTTTGTTTTTTTGTCACTGTTTACAACTTACAAGGTGATTAAAATGCAAATTTACATGCTGTGACATTGGTGTTTATTCCAAACACACAGCCGTATCTGATCCAGCATCATATTGTGGTGAAGTTCAGTGATCAGCTGTGCAGCTGCATTGCACTACAAACAGAGTCTAGGCAGGTGTTTGTCAGTTAAAAGTGAAGGACAGTATTAACACAGTGAACCATTACACTCATTTTTTGGGAAGTGGTTTTGCATTAGGGCAGGTCAGAGCTGTTGTTCAAACTTAACACCTTTGACAAAACGACTTATGTATCCTACGTATTCTATTAATCAAATTCATTATAAGTGGTTAAAATGTACATTTTATTTTTACAACCAAAAGGAAGTCTACAAAATGTTAAATCAAATACTGTACATTTTTATAGACCCATTACCATGTCAATAAATGAATTTCATTATTAAATTTTTTTTATTAAATCAACAGAAAATATTTATTTTCAGTTATTATTTGTCTATAATTAGTTGATTGTACTGTTTAAGGAAATCTATCCTTGGTGGTCCCATATAACACACTAAACTAACAATTTTAAAAAGGTATTGCTTAAAAAACTGAAAATACATCATAGAAGTTTTTCTCCCTTTTGGGCTCTTTTGGTACAAAAAAATGATAAATGAATAAACATTGTGCATGTAGATCAATTGAGTTCTCATTTCTTGATTCAGAAATAATATGTTTTATAATTTTTTGATGGTAAGATCTAGCTTAGTGTATTCAGGCATGTGAGCATGGCCCGGCCAGGGGTGCAAATGAGGAGGAATTTCTTTGCTTTCGTTAACTGCACGTACCAGAAATGTTAGACAGCACAGTAAGTCCTGTAGCTGCCCAATTACAAGTCACTTAATCATAGGCTGCTGGGCCACAGCGTTACATAAATGAGAATGAATGTCAAGAGCTCATCTTGTCAAAGTGCTTTGTAAAAACATGAATGTCTAAAAGTAAGTACTTATTATACACACACTCAACAACAGTCTTAATAAGGTCACCGGGACCACTGAGGAATTCAGACAACGTGATCATACACTTACTTTTACATACTCACAGCTTCAACACAAAGTCATAAAATAGACTGTAAATAACTGTACAAACATGTTACTATTGATATACTGAAAATACAGTGGATTTTCTAAATATTAACAAGTACAGGGCCTGTCACTCCAGGCCGTTCAGCTCTAACAGTGTACAAGAAACTCATGGCAGTCACTTTACATTAAGTGTCTTTTTCCATTTGTGCTTAAGAGCTCCATGCTCCAGTCAGGTGAGCTGGTCCTGAGTCTGAAGAGCCGTTAAAAAAAAAAGAAAAACAGCAGCAGTGACCATGATTGAAGGAAAACCATTATGTGACAGAAGAAGAGATGAAGTTCACAGACTGGGCTCCCCAAAAGTCCTCCTGCACTCCATGACCCCTGCTCCAGGGGGGCGGTCACAATTGTGTGTCAGTTTAACCAAGTTGGGGGTGAGGCGATCATATGCCAACTTGTACTCCCGGTCAAATGCATCTGCAATAAGATAACAGTTGGTTAAAAAGGTGGACTTAATGTATCCTTATCAGCACACTTATGTGACACTTGTGTGTCTTTAGCCACAATAGCAAGTCTTTGAAGCTGTACTAAACATCTTAGTTGCACACTAACATTTTCTACTTAGAGCCAAACAGAAAGTACAGTTGAGGTTGAATGTCATTAGTTTTTAGGTGTTGGTCATAAAATAAAGTATTGGGACAAATTAAAAGTCATCTTGAGGGGAACATGATTGTCTCTACTGAATGTCGAGTGGATATTTAGATAGGACATGTGAAAACTTCGACCTGCTGGTGGTGCTAGAATGGAAGTCAATGGATCACCAAAGTCTTTAGGATACATTCTCTGGTAACCAGGAATGACTGTTCAATATTTTATGACAATCAATCCAATGGCTGTTGAGATATTTCAGTCTGGACAAAAGTTGTAGACTGACTAGACTGGCATCGCTGTCCACAGAGCTGCTAGCATGGCTAAAACATGATATCATGCTTTTGAACTCACTGATATTAATGTTGTTCTTGCCCAAAGACACCAGAGTCAGGAACAATAAATCTCTGTACAGGCTCCTTTTTGGGAGAAAAAAAAAGAAAAACGATTAGACTTTCTATTCATAACATCTTCCCCACATTACTTTAGACAAAAATCTTTATTTCCTCACCTCTGTCTTTTGAATCCCAGTTCTGGCCCAAGGAGCTGGATGATCTGGCTCATGGGCTGATAGACATCACTCTTCTTAATGCTTCTCACAAAACCCTGAAGAAGCTCCACCGTGAAAAGCTGGCCTTCTTCACACAGCCCAGAGCGTACTAGGGAGTTAGCACCTGCAAAGAAAAGAGATAAAAGTCACCCTGATCAAAGGCTAATTCATTTCCATCACTCAGAATCAACTCTGAAATTATAGCACTGATAAGGGCATCACTAAGAGTCCTGAACTGAATTATGCATGATTTCCTAGTTACTTCATATGCATTATCTAATTTACATGTACATATTTGGCCTTGATCAATCTTGCCACTGTTACTGACTGGAACATTTTTTTCTGAAAGTAATTTCACCCTTGAAAACATAATCTGCCACAGTCTATTAAAGTAAACTGTATAATAACTTACAATGTGTGTTCCACAGGACATAACAGGGTTGAACTTTGTCTTGGTGTAACTTTAGGTTGTCCCACATAATCCTCACAAGAACCTGCTTACTGTCCTCGGATGAAACGCTTTGAAGAGTCTGTGGGGATAAAAAAGTATGGAAGATCACTACATTATTCTGTATTGTATGTATTTTATCATCTTTCATTTCACTTAAATGGCCTAGTTTATGTTTTTAGAAAAATAGGCCAATCCTGGTGAAAATATATGTTGTATATGTGTCACCACAGGGGGTCAGCAGAGTCAGGACTGTGAAAATCGTACACACAGGAGTTTTAAAACATATATAAAGTTATGGGTGGATGCTTAATGGGTCAGTTACGCACAGACACTGGCATGTTTACCTGGTCTCCATAGCTACAGTGCTGGGAGGCCAGGATAAGAGCCGGCAGGTTACTTGGCAGCTCCAGCCTTCTGAAGTACCACACGAGGTTCCAGAAGACGATGGGGTGCTGGTCGACAACACTCGGAGTGGAGATGGCCTGGTCACCTTCGTTCACCAGCAGGCTCTCCAGCTCCTTCCACAGAACCAGAGGGCTCAGGTACGGCACCGTCACCGGAGCGGAGGCTGATGTTGGTGGGGACATCGTAGCAGGCCCAGCACTACTGCTGCCCTCCTGCTTCTGCGGGGGAGCTGCAGATGACTGAGTTATACAGTCTGCCCCAGACATTTTGGCCTCAGGATTGAGTGACGCAGACGTGTCCTCCTCTGTAACAGGATTACTTTCCTTGGAAGACCTGAGGGGAGACACAGAGTGGATTTGTTTAAAGAGGCCACAGGGATAAAAGCGGTGTCTGAGTGTGCAATAAAAAAGTAGAGTACCAGACAGCTGACAAGATACTGTAAAAATAGACAACCAAGAGACCTGGTTGTGTTTCTACATAGAGCATATCAATGACATTAATCCTCATATTACTACTCAGTTCAGTGTATAATAATGGAAATGGTGAATTATTTATGCAGTGTGTTTGTACACTGTATGGAAGTACAGAATAAATTATGTGGTCTTCTGTGTAAAGGGAGGATTTACCTGCTCTGTGGTCTCAGGTCTTTGATTTCCACATTGAGGAAAGGCAGGAAGGCTGTGCCGCAGAAGGGACAAGTGCT
The DNA here is from genome assembly GCA_029490765.1 of Euthynnus affinis. Classification (NCBI taxonomy): domain Eukaryota; kingdom Metazoa; phylum Chordata; class Actinopteri; order Scombriformes; family Scombridae; genus Euthynnus; species Euthynnus affinis. The sequence continues at coordinate 16,807,070 of CM055844.1, read as the reverse complement.
GTTGAGGTTGGAGTCGTTAGCTGTCCAGCCGGCCATGATCTCTTCGTCATACACCAGACAGTCACACGTCTTACAAAGTGAACAGCTGGACATCAGTACCTGCAACACAAAGATGAGGAAAAAATCAGACAGTGCAACTCAGTCTGAGTAAGTCTAAACATGAGCATCGGATCAAGGATTTTTATATGTAAGTAACTCACCTCGATTGTGTAATTGGGAGTGGGTTGGAAGCGGCTGGTGTCAGGGGAGGAATCTGGAGTGTGAGGCGTTTTAGAAGGAAGTGCTAAACCACCTGGATATGATGGAAGATTATATAGTTAGACACACAAGGCAAAGCCAAGATTTAAAACAACTAACCAGGATAAAATAACCAGCATTGGGTCACAGCTTTACTAATGATGATAAGAACTGAGCAGAACAGCTATTCTTCATATTCTGTTTTTAGTGGACGTTTTTGCGTTTCAGTGAATGTGTGTGTTTCACATACATATGTCTGAGGGTGTGCACGTGAGTATGCATGCACGTGTGTATGTTCACGTGTTTATGTTTAGTATAGGGCCTGTGGCTAAGTGCAGCCTACACACTGAATCAGCCCCCATGCCTACTGGCCTAGTTTCCTACAGATCAACACCCGACTCTCTCCATTACCGAACCCACCTCTTACTCTAAATTTAGAGTTTTAGAATTTAAATTTTGTCAAGAAGTGTTTTGCTGGGAATTAATACAATGCTGCAGTTAAACAAGCATGGCTGTAAGCCATTACATTTTTCTATCTGAGATTTTTTTTCTTTAAATAAGTGAAGATTATGCTGTTCATCTAAGGCAAACATTTCAAGATTTTACATATGAAAACGAAAGCTAGCAGCTTCATTCCAACAATATTGGTTATGCAGAATGATTAAAGGATGTGCAACTAACCAGAGAAGGAGTTGTGTCTGAACACTCTGTTGGGGGTACTGGGGCTGCCCAGGTTGGTATGGCCCACAATAGGGCTCCTTCTGAGCCGAGAGACACTGCCATGCTGGGGGGAGGTAAAGCCATCTGGGTCCAAACAGGAATCATTATCAAGAAGCGAGGAGCAATCTACCTCTCCTGAGGTCAGTGAGGATACACTAATCTGGTCACAGTTTGAGTCCTGCAGGAGAGGCGGAAGAAACGTTACTGTCACATTACAAAAGTTGATTGTAAAGCCAGTCTGATGTAATGAGAATTTATGTTGGGAATATTCGTTTGTGAACAAGGTTGCACTACTAACCTGTGTTAACGAAGTCTGAGAAGACAGACGGGAGTAGAGGCGACTGGCCTTCTCAGCTACACCCTTCCCTGCTGATATGACGCTGCTCTTAAAGATGTCCAGAGTTGGTGTGAACAGAGAGTCCATGGAGAACGATGAGGTGGAGGGAGTCGGTGATGAGGGTGATACCAAGGAGGAAGGCCTCTCTCTGTCTTTGTTACAAACACCCAGAGGAAGAGACGGTGATGGCCTCAGCCGTTCCCTGGATTTGACAGGCAGTGGGACGTGTGTGTTGGAGCGGAGCAGGGAGGAGGGTCGGGGGGAGGTGTGAGGAGATGATGCAGAGTGAAACAAGGGGCTTGAGGGGTTCTGCAAGTCCATACTGGGTGTGCGGCTGCTCAGAGGGCTGTTAGCGTTGTTCATGTACATCTCAATCTCCTCAGCGAGCTCACGGCGGGCAGTAGGTGTGCTACTGTTGTTCTGGTCGCACTCTTGCACTGTCGCTGTCGCCATCAGCGACAGAGGATCAAACCCCATCTCAATACCTGTCCTCTTCACAGTCCCAGCACTGCAGCTCATGCTCCTCTCCACCAGGGGTTTCTGTTTACTCTTATCAGCCTCCGTCTCCTCTTCCTCCACCCCATGCAGTCTGTCAGCAGCTAGGTGATGCTGCTTCGTTGAGGTGAGGTGAGGCACGGTGAGCCTCAGAGACCCCTGTCCACCAGACAAGTCCAGAGACTTTGGTCGCTCTGATTTTGGCAGAGGTGTACACAGAGCAGTGTCACTAGATGGATTGGGAACCTGCCTGCCACCATTGCCTGTGACAAAAACACACGCATGTTGCCAAAAGTTTAGATACAGAAAGAATGAAAATCTAAAATAATTTTACGACATGACAATCTCCTCTATGAGTAAATCTCACCTGCAGTGGCATCTGTTGATTTGCAGCCTCTAGTAGAAGGACAGATGCTGCTGATTGGAATCTCAGTCTCAGGTGCTGTAAATTTAAATGACACCATATGGTTAAAGATATGTAAAATCATTATATTCATGCAACATTTTGCATTTATTATATATATGTCAAATGTTTTTGGTCATGCAACATAATGCTATGACAACATAAAGCCACTGCAGAGGAATGGAAAAGAGGAAAACTGTCCAACAATTTCTGTAACTTTCCAAAACCGACTGTCCAACATTCACAACCACTTAGGGCAGTGATTGAGAAAGTTGGCAGGACGTGTGCACTTTAACTTTTCATTCTTTAAATGACTATTTATGTCACTTTTCCTGTGTACACTCTCTCACTTATTGCATTTCAACCTTTTCTATGACGGCAAGCTTTTCACCCTGACACTAGTGTGGCTGTTCAGAACAGATATAAACACTTTTGCCTAATGACGTGGTTGGATGACACTTCACACAGACTATTTTCAAGCATAATCTGGCATTTTATCCTAATAATTGCATCAAATACAGTATATTATTATTTGCAACAAAATTTCAAGACAAACAATCACCTAGTTACATAAAACACTCATTCATGAACAGAATCAGTTTTTCCAAAAATTACAAATATAACAGAATATGGACGGGTAGAGAACACGTTACATCCACACTAGGGTACGATACCCCCAGCTTTTGAAGAGAGAGCATTAATTTTGCTGCCAGTAAATGGTGACTAACTTTTGCTGAAATGGCCACTAAGTGCCAAAGATTAAGGGTGGCAGCTAATCCATAACTCACTGGACTGTCTCGGTCCTTTGTCTTCCACCAGCGGCGTGCTGTCACTCTCTCTACCACACATCCTCTCCTCCTCTTTGGACAAGGAATCGTAGCCTTGGTCTGACTGTCCACCTGAGATAGATAAAAAGATCAAAAGTTTTAACTTCTGAAAACCAGAGACTTATTTTTTAAAGCCCCCCCCCCCATTACTTCTGTCTGAAAGAGCTGAGTGAATCCAGCTATTTAGTCTCCGTGGATTTTTTATAAGAGATAAGTGATCTGATCTCACTGATAAGTGATCAGCAGAGCGTGCTGACGTTCCCTACAGCTTACAGCACATTACACTCCCAGAATAGAAAAGCAGGAGCAGCAGGGGTGGAATTTAGTCTTTGAAAACTTCATGATATTCACAAGATCAAACTGCTGGAAAAAGTAAAAACCGTCTCACATAATTTCTGGTTTACTCAGCTGAAGAATAAGAAAGTTGAGACACAGGTAGTGTTGAGTATTAGCCAGACTCAAATGCATGGAATAGTTAGTATAAAAGCAAGAGAAGAGATGATGTCTCCATTTGCTTCCAAAGTCTAGTTGATATTTTCACAAAAATATAGACAATACACACACACTGCAATTTCATTCTCAGTTCTTCTTGTATTCAACCGGATGATCTTCCTCACCTGAGAATGTCACATAGAATAAAAGTCAATCAAATCAAATATTTTACAGGAAGAAGCTGACACATGAGGGAAGATGGGAGAGAAACAAGGAGGAAAAAAAGAAAGCAGTGCTATAGTGTCCTACCTGTACTAAATCCATCATCACTGGAGTCCATTTTAGTGAAGTCAGTGTCGATGGAGGTGCGTTCAGCAGAGTCATTAGCGCTGTCCAAACTGCCATGACTGACTGTGTCAAGATCACTGCCGTCTGATGGGAGATAATGGAAAAGAGAGGTGATGAGAGGTTAAAACAAATGACAAGAGCCCAGCTGGTATAACAGAAGTGTATAAACACTCTGAACAGTGCTGTAATCGTTATCATCCACTGAAGTGATGCAGGAATGCTTTGAATGTCACGTAACTGTCATCATGAATGAACATTACTCAAAATAAAAGGATGCCAGAGTGCCAAACCCGAACTCTCACTTATCTGTCTTATTTTTAACTCAAAGGAGAGCGAAGTGAGGGCTTAACCACTCACATTAGATTGCAACTCATTTCATTCATTGTAAAATGCACAGATGAATGAGCACACAACAACAACAGCAATACATAATATATAGTGTACAGCTTCTTGTTTTCATTAGAGCCCCACTCACAATATATCATCTTGTAATGAGAGTCTGACTGGGCTGTTGTGGGAATTAGGCACTGACATGAAGAGCAACCTGTGTGTTATGACTGCTGGGGAGGAAAACCTCTTCATTCTGTTTAATTAGAGGCATTAAAAAATGTGTGTTGGGAACAATAAGTGCCACAAAGGGGCTGGAGCTGAGATAAACCTCGTTATGAGACCAGGATAGAAGTCTAACAAGAGCCACTGCTCCCACACACCAACCTCATTTACATGTCTTTTTATTAGGAATTACAGAAAGTAATAAAAAAAATATGCAATGTACTATCAGTGAATCATTTACTGAATTTGTCTGTAATTGAATAGTAATTACTGCTGAACTTAATGCAATCTCAAATGACTTTAGGCTTGATTAGTCTTGGGTAACAACCTCAGCTGTGTGTTTTATTATCTGTATCCAGTCAGTGTGGGAGTTCATGATATAGCAGTTAGTTTTATGGTATTGGGAAGTAATTGCTTAAAAATATGGTATGGCTGAAAAATTGCCGCAATTTGATAAATGAATTATACATTTCACAGTGGTAAGTGTGTGTTTTCATTTCTTATAGCTGTGTTTCTCATATATTACCAGCCAACTTTAAATGAATGAGGTTCATATCTAACTTTTTTCTGCATTTCTAAGCACATTTATGAGCACATTTCACACTTCTAATATTTACAAAAATTAGTTTTCACTGTGCCTATGGGGAAGCTTTCAACAATTTACTTTCTGGAAATTACAGTGTGTTATAGCGTGTTCCTGGTGCTGTTTCACCATCATCCACTATTTTTTGTCAGTTGGTGAGTCAACTGCAGATGTTTTTGAAAGTATTGTAAAGAAACTATCAGTGTGGGTATCTGTCAAAATTGTCATGGAAATGTGGGATTATCAAATAAATTAATTTTATCAGTAAAATTGTAATATCATGCATCAATGAGTCAATACATTATTATTCTTACCTGAGAGCTGAGGGTCTCTGTGTGGCGTCTGTTGTTTCCTCCCTGCTTGCTTGAACTGGACCACACCTAGGACCACGTTCCTCAGCTTTCCCCACAAAAAGTAGCCTCCTCTGGTAGTGGAGGGCCAGGTGCTCTCCAACACTGCCTGCAGCAGGAACATGAATATGAACTCATACATTCAGATTTAAATCAAACATTTCAAGTTGTATTAAAATTAGCTTGTTTGCTGTTCATGTGTGTACGTACAGTTAATATCAATAATACGCACCTTGTTGTAATACCCATAGGTGATTGCATTTGGTTGAACACCAGACTTCTTCATCTCAAAAAGCACCCTGACAGCCAGGACTGGCTGGCTGTACTGTCCACACAGCTGCAGCAACACACGGTAACACACCTTGGACAGAAAAACACAAGTATTTAAATGTTAACAATGTACACTATACTTATTTCAGCAAACTCTGCACTACTCCCTATGTAGACAGTCAGTGGTTTTCTTATATTTAGCCATTTCCTACCTCATCTGGAGCCTGAAGCTTTTTGTCTTGCATCTTCCTCAGCACATCGTAAGCCATGCGCAGAGCTCGCACCTTTGAGTGGCAGGTGCTGACAAAACCGGGCAGGCAGATGAACCACAGGCCATAGCAGTGGCGCAGCAGACACTTGGACCACATCTGAGGCATAGATGAATAGGTTTTGGCCATCCTTTGAGCCGATTTGATCTCCTGAGATAAAAAAAGACCACATACTGTGATGATTTATCTTCCTTTAGAAACCAGATTTGCATTTTGCATTCATTTATACTCTTATCCATCATTATGCAGCAGTAAAACAAGATTACATTTTCTGAAAGCAGACATAACAAAAGAAACAAATATGATGAAAGTTGGCAATAAATGTAACACCATATTTACATAACAAATCATCATTAACCTTTACAGCAGTGTAAAAAGTACTGGTATTTAGTACTTCAAGAGAATCACACTACAGTGTGGATAGCTGACCTGTTTAGAGCGTCGAAAGATGGCTGTAGGGCTGGCTGGGCTGCTGTGGCGTGAAGCCAAGCCGGCTGATGGAGGATTTGGTCCCTCCAGCGGTTCCAGAAGCTCTGCATTCAGTACAGGGAACCCAGAGTAGCTGCAGAAAAACACAGACTCTGTCAGACACCATGACATAGCCAGAAATAGACATCGATCATACTTTATTCCACATAAACACTAGCAAGGAAATTGGCACACACAATAATTTGGCTTTGACACCCAGGAAACTTGAGCACCAACATAAAATCCAAAATGCAATGATGATCCAGCTGAAAATAATCACAGAGCCCTTCAAAAATAGACTCTCCTTCAGGTGCTGAATTGTGTGCATCTATTGTGGGTGAGAAGTACTCTTGAAGTGTGTGTAAGACAGAATAAAAGAAAGAAACAATCTGTCTTGTTTCTATTGTTTAGTGGTACCTATAGCACAGAGGATGTTCTTCTCCCTGTGGCAGTGGAGGCAGTTCTGGGGGGTTTATATAGACTGTGTGTTCGCTGCGGTGGGATTCATCCAGTTCGATCAGTCTGGTGTCCTCTGGTCGTTCGCTGTCCATCTGGTGTGCAAGAGAAACACATATTCATTATTGTTCTACCCTCTCTTCTTCATCTTTCCTCTAAGCTATGTTAAAACACAAATCCATAAGCGCTAATACTGCCTGCAGGATCATGGATATCTGAAATGAGCCCTCAGATCAGATCAGATATAAGGGTCAGAGAGGACAAACAGATGTCGGTAATGAGTTCATCTACCTCAGGAGTGTGTCCTGTATCCCCATTCCATTTATCTAAAGGGCATTGTCAAGGCAGGGGCTTGATCCTATGAATCCCTCAAGACTAAATTAATTCAGGCTGCAGTGACCTGGACAAAATGAATGCCATGCTGCTCTGGGGACATGAAACCATTACTGTACCGCTTTGGCAGCAATGCTTGAAACTAAACTGCCACAAGTCCTTCAGCTCAGAACTGACTAACTGATGTGCTGTGTGGAGAAATGTGTACAAAGCTTCACTGCTTGCTTGCCTGCCTGTCTGAGAACAACAGCAGCAACACTCCTTTGTGTTGCATGGCAAAGTAAAGCCCACATGTTCTTTTTTAGGAGAAAATCACCACTGAATATCTGTCTGGGAGATCATAAAAAGCCTGCTATGCTGATGTGCAGTCACTTGGCTTATCTGAATCGATTAGAAGCTTATCTTGGACATGAGCTTCACAAAAACATTAATATTATGGCAGGGGCTGAATAGCTCCCCAGTGCCGCTGTGTTACAGCGTTTGTTCCACTCAGTCGAGTGGATGATTCCGTCAACTGGCTCTCAGTGACCTGTTTGCCCTCGCTTCGATTCTCCTCTGCGTTTCTTTGCTTGTTGCCCTTCCTCTTACACCCAAGAAGTCTTTCTCAATCACGCACTTGTTGTCAACCTCAGCAGCAGTGACGCTGAATGAATCAATACTTCCACTTCTCAATAATAACCACAATGACCATTCATACAGGAGCTGTGACAGCTCATGCAGGATGCAAGCGTGACTTCCTGATTTCACAAGTTTGCAAGGACAGAGACTTTTTTTTGGAAGGGAGGAGAATGTTTTGTCTTTTTTTGGGTGTTACAAAACATGTGTGTGGGCAGGTTGTGTTCATAAAAGCTGTCAAGTTCTCAAAAACTGACAATGAACAATATTAGGGCTGCAACTAACAATAAACTAATCTGTCAATTACTTTCTTGATGAATCAACTAATCATTAACATATTACATGTCACCATCTGTATTCCTGAAAGCCCATTTTGATTTCATCAAATTGCCTTTTTACCCTGATCAACACCAAAACATATTAATTGTTCTATCCAGTAAGACAAAGAAAAGCAGCAAATTCTCACAATTTAGAAGCTGAAACTAGTGAACTTTCAGTATTTAAGATGAAAACAAATGAAACAGTTAATCAGTTAACAAAATAAAAAGTATTATCGTCTCTGCTTTTGTCTTCCTTTTGTCATCATGTGGGTTAGGGTTTTTGAGAGGCTTTAGGAGTCCGAACAGCACAAATAATTTATCTCACTGTCTCAGCATCACCTCAGAGCCTATAACAATTCTGCATAGCCTCTCTGCATGGTTCATTTTAACGGCACTTGGTTCAATAATGCAGATCGCTGACATGCACGGACAGCTAATGCACTTCCCTGCATTTGAGACCTTTCCAGACTTTTGCACTACTCACTTTCACTTATTCTGAATAAGCAGACACACAAAACACTCAGAGCTGAGTCACATTCAATGGAAGAGATTTTGGTTAGAACCGGTTTAAACTACAACAAAAGTGCTCCATCTCAGGCTCTGGTAGCTTACCTTGCCTCCAGTGGTGAATAGCTACAAGACAGAGGCCATGATGATGAACAAAGCAGCAGTAAGAGAAAACACAAAGCAGAAAATCAGAAAAGAAAGAGATAACAATAATAAAGTCCAAAAAGGACAAAAAAAGCATTTTTTAAAAAGACAAAAGAACAAAGGAGGTGAATTAGAGATGAGAAAAGCTTGGTTCAAGGGAGAGGTTGGAGTGTTAATAACTCTTTGTTTATTTCTATTACTTCATGTTATTTACTTATTAGCTCTGCCAACAGCTTCAAATTAAACCAAGACCTCAATTAGACATCTTAATTAAGAGGGCAGCATGTGATTAATCATTCCTCTGAATGCCTCAGCTTTATTAGGAGAACATCAACAAATGGGCAGAGGCCAGACTAAGTATTGTTATTGGAACATTTGTTCGTACAAAGAACAACAAGTTCTTCTAATGAATTGACACAGAAAATCCATGATAAATATTAGTTGCAAACCTCACCTTATCAACGCACTCATCAAAGAAAGCCAGGCTAGCATCTTTATCACTGACAAAAGAGCACTCCTCTATGAAACGGCTGAACATTTGAGTCTTGGTCATGAGGGAGTAAAACCTCTGATGGGAGCGGTCTCTGCTCTTGAGAAAGCCTATGAAACAAAACACACACAAGCGTATTACGTAATTGTGCTTATGACAAGTGGGCATTAATATCAGTGTCATGATTATAAAACCGGACATTCACTTGTCAAGCTGCAGAACGTTTTAGGGGGTCAAGATGCAGACTTGAACAACATTTAGAGAAAATTAATACTGTGGTATGAAACAAGTTGTTCTCTGCTGCTCCGCTTGCGTAAGAGCACACAGATGTGCAGGGATATTGTGCTATTAATCATGGTGGTTTCTCCGACTTGTCATCCAAGCCTAATTTCCACTGAGGCTTAAGCTAAATCACCAAAGTCATTACAGTGGTGATTTAGGACAAACTTTGATGTAGCAGCACTCAGACCTTAACCCCCGACCTTCTACTAAATCACATGAACAACACTACCTTGTCAGTGCTTTTTGTGGCACACAGTACAACATATTACAAGCTGAGATTGAAGCGAACCTTGGAGGTCAAAAAGCGAGCTGACATCAGTGGTCTTTTCAGAGGGGGCTTGAGTGATGGGCTGCAGGTAGGAGCGGTAGCCTCGTAGGATGGCTGCCATGAAACGTAGGAAGGCCTCCTGGATCTCCAGCTCCAGAGTGTGGAGACTCTTCCCACCGTTGAGCTCGCTGTCAGTCACCGTGTGTTCAATCTGCACATCTTCACGGTTAAACTGACCGCCTGAGGGCAGGACATACACTGTCACACTGATTGAATTCCATCTCGTAATATTCATTGGTGGGCAAGAAGACAAACACATTGCATAGAAAAGTTGAAAACTGGTTGCAGCTTTGCATTTTAACCTGCACCTAGCTCCAAGCTTAATACATTGGTTAACCAAATGGAGCTTTGGCAAAAGTTCAGTCAGGAAGATTTTTGCATGCACAGGTCTGCAGTTTTATTTCTCTTAATAAAGTTTAGCAGGTGTAATATTTACCATATTCACCATCTGCACAATCATGGGACTTATTTCTAGGTTGGCTTAATTTTGAATTAATGTTCAACCTTCACAGTGATAGAAATCTATGGTAGAATAGGTAGATATTTGTGTTTTCTCCATAGACAGACCACATTAGACCACAATATGTAGCCACGTGACATGCTGAAATTTGTGTAGAAATAGAAGTAGAAGTAGGATGAGCAGCTGTGGCTACTGTACAGAGTAAATTACACTTCATACAGTATCTCTTGGGATGCATTAAACATTGTTAAGTTGGTTTTATATAACAGTATAAGCAAGAATTTTCCTGTAAAATTGACTATACAGGCTGACTCAACACACTCAAGTATCCAACCTAAATTATTCATGAAACCACATATAAAATGACACAGCATCCAACTGGACTCACCCTCAGTAAGCTGCTGATGGAGCTTATTCAGAGTATTTAGAAGATGTTTGCAGGCTCTCCTGGGCAAGATTTTCCATGTTAAAGCCTTCTTCTCATCTTTACTGAAAGCACACCATATGGTTTTCATTACACAGGAGGACAGTTAAGAATCATTGCAAAAAGATATAAAGAAGGAGACAGATTCACTGACATGAGCACTGCCAATTTAATCTCTCCACAAAATAGCTTTTGAATTAATGTGGGAGATCAGCGGCACCCAAATGTGCTTTACAGTACAGTTAAAAATATTTCACATTCCAGCTCCTATCGTTATATAAGAGAGGCTCTCACTGACAGGTACCGATAACCTTGGGGCGAACTTTCATCATAAGGACCTATAAAAGCCTAAACCACCAGAAGATGAGTGTCAGCTAAGTGTGAAGTTGAAGGTGTCCATCTATCACAGAACGGTTGCAGTCAGAGGTCACTTACTGGAAGATGGTGTTGGTGTCCAGATCCACACAGCTGATGTCAGCTGGGGGTACGTAAAGGTCAAAGTATCTGGAGTCTACACCCACAATGAAAGGGCATGGTGCGCTGAGCACACCGGCCAGAGCCAGAGGGCACAGGGGGATGTAAGGGCATGGCCAATGGAAGGGGAAGATCATCTGAAAGAGGGAAGACTTTTCTTATATTCTACAGTTTTTATTTTTATTTTTATATGCATACTTGAAGAATGTTTTTTTAGAAGTAACAACCATACAACTCCAGAGAGTCTTATTTGATTAATGCTGTTGCTCTACCAATTATCTCATTCGCCTAAAGACCACCCTCTTTAGTGTTATTTTAAAGAAAACTGGAAAGGAAAGGACAAAAGACTTACAGACACAAGGGCCTCTGTAACACTGGTGAGTACAGCTGGACGCAGGGAGTGAACCAGGATCTTGTGCTCTGTGACAGCCAGCACTAGCAGAGTGGCTGCGTTCTTCGGGCCCAGATTCAGCAGTAATGTGGAGAGACTTCCACCACTTCAGCACAAAAACACAAACACAATAACAGAAATTGTTACAAATCAAGACAGTAGCAAATATAGCAAGTTGTCATGTTGTTATTTTGCATTTTACTGATGTTTCCATACCTGAGAGGCAGTGGAGAGGACACAGGTTGGCTCAGTATCAGGCTGTCATGTGGAGACAGCTGTGAAAAACACACAAAGGAGAGTGTTAAGAGTATCAGTGGGTGGAGGAATTATCGTGTGACTACAGTCAATGTATAGAGAGATATTCATGTCAAACCAAATAAAACAAGCGTGCAGAGCTGAAGTCATTAATTCGCTCTGTCATCTGTCAATGTCATCTTTTAAGCTCACCTGCACTAGGATGCGTGGTCTCTGAGTCGAGGGGAATGGCACATTTTGCATGAAGTGAGAGATGTGCCTGTGAATAAAAGAAATATCAGTAACTTGTCTGCCAGACTAAGAATAAACGACATCTACGAACAAAGTTATCTAACAGACTTCAACAAAAATAATGAATATGTAAAAAGCTGCTAACTTTTCAATAGGCAGGGCGTGTGGTCCAGAAATGGAGTATCGGTAGAGGAAAGTGAGAAAGCTCCTGAAGGACTGGAAGAATGGCCAATGGGAAAGAAGACAGATGCTCTTGTTGCTGTAAACACTCCTGCTCCCATCAGGTCCAAGGTCAGAGCTTGGCAGGCCAAGCTGTGAGCGCTGACGCTCAGACAAGTTCTCCTCTGAGTAAGGCTCATAGAACTGGATGGCTGCTCCGTACACCTGCACACACAAGGAGCAAAATATGAATGTGATGATCAGCACAAAGACAGATATACAACACATACACAAACATGCACACACACAAAGACTTTTTAATGTCTTGAAAACCACAATACTCAGAAATCCTTTGAAAATTGTATTCGGGTAAGATGTTGTGGCACCTCCGCTAGAGAATCTTCATCATAATAAATCAGCTAAATCTTGCTCAGTCCTTTGAAGTTCATTCTCCCAAATAAATAAACAAATCATTCCAGGCATGAAGTGCCAGGAGACAAGCCTGCAGTCTAGAGGTTGCAGGAGTAAGTAGTGAGCATTGAGGCATTCTGCATTTAAAACTTGTGCACCAGCCCAAGTGGTGCATGAGCTCAGCTATCCATTATTCAAAAGATGAGCCACAAAAAATCTTTTATGCTGCATTGCTTTCAAAGGCTAACAGCCTTTTAGTATTCTGAACACAGCCCTTAGACCTTTTTTGATTCCAGTCAGAGTTTAGAAGTTGATTAAGAAGGTCTGATATTCTTAGAAATACTACTGTAGTTCATCAACAAACTAATCCATAAGGGATACTATGGTGCAGAATGAGAAAGAGAGGGAGATAAAAAGGGCGAGTCCAGCTGAAATGAGGCAATTAAGGGAGACTTTGTGTATTACAAGGCAGAAAACTGGTGCCAACTTTGGGGGTTGTGCTTAATTAATGATGATGCGAATTAAACTTAGCAGAAACCAACTTGCTAGGCAGAGGGGGTTTCCTTGGCAGAAAAAGATAAGTTGAACACACAAGTGCAATTCTGGAAAAAGATCTAAAAGGGGCAGGAGCATATTTTTTAGGAACACTTATAAGTAGGTGGTGCTACCTTTTCTCCTGAGGCCCCTGTCAATACAAATGTTGAAAAGACAGGCAGGGAGTGTTTGGTGTGTGCTGGCCAGCATTCGATCGTTGCCCCCATGGGCAGGCAGAACATAGGCACTGACTCAGGCAGTGGGAAGGACTCGTAGTCCTCTTCAGGGTACCTACACAGCAGACCTGAGCGCAAATGCAAAATAAAACACAGTCAATATTAATCTTTATAACTCCACTACATATTCATTTACAGGTAGGAGTATAATCATAAAGCTGACATTTCCACACTCAGATAGATATTTAAGTATTCTTAAATAGGTTTAGCTCATAATACACACCTGCTTTGCATGCGATTGTGTTTGCTTTAGCCAGAGACTTCTTATAACAAAGGTAGACTGATGATCCCCACTGAAAAATGAGAAAAGACATCACAGATGAATGAAAAGCTGAATTATTTGTGTCTATTTTATTATGGAGATATTACAACATTCTCAGAGCTCTGGCGCACCATGCTGCTGTTGAGGTTCTTGTCCACTTTGCAGAAGGTGTGAGGGGGCGTCTCCCCCTTACCGGGGATGATGATGCATACATCAGTGACAGCTAGTGAAGTGTGGGGCTGGCTCTTTGGAGCGCGGCGGTAGGTGATGTAAATGCGTTGGGAGGATGAGCTGCTGATGTTGGCTGGGCGACCTGAGGGCGTGGTCTGGACGATGTGACATCCAGGCTTCAGCTTCTCTTTCCACTCATATAAAACCCTGAAATACAAGGCAGTGACTTTTTATATGACGCCTTTATAAACTAGCCATTCTTAAAAAAATATTACTGAAAAGCTTCGATGATATAGTCATTGCACATATGTCAGACTAGAGGATGTGTTTAAGAGCAGATTAGAGTGACCCAAGTAGAGAAGTGATTAGTGGTGCTGGGTGAGTAAAGGGTCAGTGAATAAGGATTACTGCTTACCCAAGATCTGTCAGTGGAGGCTTATCTCTGCCTCGCTTGATGCACAAGAAGATCTGCGGGCCCCTGAGGCTGGCTCCGTTGAGCTCGGCAGAGAGCCCTGAGGGGGTGCTTTCTACACAGGTGAAACCTGGGGGTACCTCCTCACCAAGGGAACGGATCACCACAGCTACATCGGTGATAGGGGCTTGGGGTTTCACAGACTTGGGACCGGCGTCGTCAAAATGGAGCTCCTCCTCCAAGGGCTTGGACGAGTCGGTGAGGCCAGCAATGACAAAATAGTCAGCTACACGAGGCCCTTTATCCTCCATCATTTCCCATTCCCACACTGTGGGCTAGAAAGTAAAGTAAAGAAGTGAAGTAGAGAGGGGGAGGGAGAAGAGAGCATGTCCATTATGCATTTTAATCATATTGCTGAATGTAGTCTAGCTTCAAAACAAATGGTCTTTGCATCAGAAAATGACCTGCCTGAGCATGCGAAGTGGGCTAAATCACCGTTTTTAAAAAAATCACTCGCTAGGCACACTGTATTAATTGTCTTGCTCCTCCAATTGTTGCATTAAACATGGGAGTAGAGATACCATGCAGCATGTAACACAGACATTACCTACATTACAAATACATAGGATAGTGAGGAAATAACAGAATATAATGAGAGCATCTGGAAGCAGTTAGCATGCATTCCTGTCTGTAAAAACACCATATTTCACCAAGAAATACGGGAGGGCTTAAAGACCAGTGACCTTGTTATATGCCATAACCGATTATGTAAAATAAAACACATGCCTTTGTTGAAGAAAAAAAGGAAAAAAGTATGCGTGCAAAGGAAAAGTACCATAACTATAACTGAGGAAAGAAGAGAGGGTGGACTGTAGTGCAGCAAAAAGCTTTTTTTCAGAGCTTTTAGCGAGGTAATAATCAGACACCATGTATTCTGCACTCTACATTGTTGTGAAAAAGAAAGGAATAGAGAGAGCGCCTGTGAGTCAGCTTGTTATAGCTTTATCACAAAGCGAGCCCTGGAAGCCCTGGAAGCCCTCTCAACGCTAGGCCAGCCCCTCAGCTCTGGGCCAGCTCATTGTGCTTCAGCTGAAGAGCCTGTTTTATCTCTCTCTGCAGTTCCTTCACACTCACTATGGTAAACTGATAAACAGCTGCCTATGATTTCCCCCACTGGGTTATGACGGAGTTAACATAAAGTTATCCCCTCCTCTGTGCTGGATGTGTCACTGCTAGGAACCATGGCACACAAGAAGCTGTGACAATATCTCACCCACTTAGGACTTTGGCTTCCACTGGATTTAAAGCTAATGGATCTATATGCTGTTCCCCCATGTGGTCAAGTGATGGGACAAAGCTAAGCACTGCTCACAGGCTTAGGGCATGAAACTGACCATGAACATAAGAACACAGAAAAATGAATATCTATATGCAGTACCACAGTCATGCTGAGGGATGAGAAGGATTCAGTCATCTGTAACTGCTCTGTCAGACATCAGACAACACATACATTTAGTTACTTTGCCATTTCTGAGCCTTCTAGAAATCACAAGAATACAAAATAGTGTCACCTATATAGTGTTTTAGCCCACATTAAAGAGTTCTCTTTAATATTCCTTCTCTGTATATGACTGTGTTTTGATGTGCGCTATTTGTTCTCTTGTGTGTTGAGCTTTGGTGCTATACCCAGTGACTCAGCAAGCAAAGTACAAAGCAAAAAGTTGTTAGCTTTTTCCCTCCTTTTGTACAGGAGTCCTTCAATAAGTTACAACAGCACTGAGGGATTTTTACTTATTTAGTATTCCTTTGCACTTCGTTCATTCAGCTTTTCAAAATCGAAAGTTTTATAAGCTGTACAATCTGTTCCACGGTTCTGTCTTATAACAAGTGGTACTAAAGCTTTGTTATTGAGCAGACTAACAGAAAAATGTTATATTTTCTACAGTGATTTGTCCATGAAAGATGATATAATTCTTTTATTAGATAAATTAGAATATGAGATGACTTTCTGTTAGCAGAGAATGACAGCAAACATGAGGAGAGAGCAAAGGAGGACATGTGATAGAGGTCCTGAGCAATAATTTAACCAGGGCTGCAACCATATAACACATCTCAGACTCACAGAATGCCCCAGATAAACTGTATGTTGGTCAAGTATCATTTAAGGCAATATACTAATCAGATAGACTGCCAGAGGGTTCACGAACCTTCCATCGTCACTGTCAAACCAGGCTGTGATAACGTAATCTGTGTTTACAATCCATTTAATTTAGAGACCAAAAAACCAAAGTGAGCCCAAAAGCTAAAAGTTTTCTGTTCAGTAGATCCACCTCTTCTTTATTGTGACATAAGACCAACCCATTTAAATACCTGCTCTTAACAGGTATTGCATCAATGCAGCTAAATATACAGCTGATAATGTGGCAGATGTGTCGTGTAATACTTGGAAGGTTTGGGATTAAATATAGATGTAATCTCCAGTTCCAACTACCACGACATCCACTGCGTCGATTCCTCCCCCTCAACAGGAAGCAGAGGCCTAAAATTATATCTAATCCTCTCCATAGCAACAACATTCATACTGAACACCGAACTGAACATTTCTCTCTCTGATGCTGAAATGAAACAAGGAACACTGTCCCGGTTAAATACGAGTCGACTAATGGGTTGTGTCATCAAATGTACTCTGTTCAGAAAATCAGAGTCCCTGTGCGTGAGAGTAAAATGTTTTAAATGAAAATATTACCCTGTATATAAAAATGACTAGCTGTTTCTTTTTGTTTTATTTGCTTTGTTATTAACTATAAAACAATTTATTTTTCTGTTATTTGCCATTCTGTTGTATTGACCTGGAACTTTTTACACACTTAACTAATATCTGAGTGAACAAGCCTCACCACAGATTTCCCTTTTTTTCCTAACAATAGTCTGAATCTGCAGCACAAGTGTACAATGTTATCAAACTTGTATCTTGTGCTCTGTTTTTTTCATTTGTACATGTTATTGCATCACTTTCATTGTTCAGTACATCAATCTAGGAGGATGTGTCTTCTAAAATCCTTTGAGATCTGCTTTAGTGACAAAAAGACTATAAATAAATCAGGCTTGACTAGACACGATATTTTCTTTTCCATGTTATTATTTAACTATCTTGTTCCTATTTCACCAAACGGCAAACTCCATTTAAGCTCAAGACTGGAAGTGAGTGACTCATGGTCTCCCAGAAACTGCAATCTTTTAATTCACCCATTTTCTTCATAATGCAGCACAAATAAGGACATGGCGGATTTCCTCTTTTACTCAGTGAACAAGCCAACTTCCCTATTCACATTCACTACTGTTTTTTCTGCGTCACCTCTAACTGTCATCTTCAGAGAGATGACAAATTGGTGATGATTTGTTAACCACTGGTAGCGTAATGTTCCCAACATTTTAATTTCACCCCCAGAGAGCAATCAACCTAGTCCCCCCACCACCACCACCACACACACACTGTCCGAGTACATCAGTACTACAGTATTTAATTTAAGATACTCCAGGATGCCTTTTATATCTCTAAAATTAAATGTAAACCTTTTCATTTGTAGTTCAACCTGACATATTTGGCATCTGTGGACACAATGGCATCTTGACTAGAATCTAAAGTAAACTTCTTTGGAGTGCTCATCCACTCAACATCCGTCTGTAAATATAGAAATGCTGTTCAAGCTTAACAGTTGACAATTTTTTTAAAGTGCAGGCTGGCATGAGATCTTTTTAAATACAACAGATTTTTTTCATTTGAAATGATATGAGTGATTAATTGTCTTGAATGCATTTTGATATCTCAGACAAGGAAGATGTTATTCCATTTTCCCCACAGAGGACATGCAGAAATTTTACACTGCATCTTTAAAATTAACTGACCCTTTCACTTCACTGTATACATTTTCTGTAATGTGAAATAAAAAGCCTTTTGACTTTTGCTTTCAGCATCACAGTCCTGTTGTAATTATGGCCCAAGAGACAGAGGCAGTGGCTGCTGGACAGTCGGTCCCAGGCTGTGCAGGGATTAGAGGGCTATGTTAACAGCAGGGGGGCAGGGAGGATGGGCAGTCTGATCTAGAAGGGAACACCACAACATTTCACTCAGCATCTGTTCCCTCTTAACCATGAAGACAACCCTCATCAGCCATTTGCATTCCTTATGTTTGACAGGGGGGACCCTGACTGCTTGATGAGGAAACCACACACGCCCAAGATAAATAGAGCAGAAAGAAAAAGAGGAAAAAATACTCTAAGGTGGTGCTCCAAATAGAAAAACACTGAAAGGCATGATAAGGCTTGCGTTTCGTGCATTGGTGATATATGGATTAACAAGCAAGAGGTGAAAAGCAACTCTGAAAAAACACAACTGACCACAGCCACCACAATAATATAGGGGAGGGGGGGTTCTCATATGCCCACAACTGAAGAAGCCATCTTATGGAGCATCTACACGGGATGCAATGAAATAAGCCTCCATATGACTTCATTGTAACCAATGGGCGCAGTGTAAATATAGTGGATCACACACAGGCTACGATGCTCACTATAAACCATTAAATCATATTTGTAATGCATATAGCAGAACGGTAAGAACATAACCTATATACCATGCCGTTAAACTACCCTACGGTATATCTAATTATCCAAATTAAGATATGCAACATAATAATAATTAAGCAAAGGCCAACATCAGAAATGAGAACCCCGCCTCATGATATAAAAATAAATATGAGGAACACCTTAATAAGATGGACTCAATGTGGGAGCGTCGTTTGTTTTTATTTACAGTAAAAGAAGAGTCTACTCACATCACGACGATTGGAAGATGATCTGCCGATTATAACCTTACGTCGAAATAAAACCCAGATTTCTGTTGATGAGAAAGAATAATTCCTCCGTATTAGCTTCGTCTGTTTTCTCTCTCTCTGTGTATATATTTTTATCACAGAAAAATAATTATATGATAGTGGGTTGGACGCATCCGATCAGACTGTGTATTCCCGAGCAGCGCTTTATCCAGACCTGCGCGGGTCACGTGACTGATTACAACCCTCACAGACGTCACTGATGACGCCGCTGGCAGCTCTGACAGATGAACAAAGGTGTGAAAAAAACATTTAGTCTGAAATTATACGTTTATACTGGACTAAATCTTCCTGTAAACAATAAATAGAGCAGGCATAAAGAATTTATTATTATTGTTATTGTTATTGTTATTGTTATTGTTATTGTTATTGTTATTGTTATTATTATTATTATTATTATTATTATTATTATTATTATAGTAGTTGTAGAAGTTGTGGTAGGCCTAATAGCAGAAGGCTGCAAGTAATGACCCTTCATTTTAGGGCTGGAGGAGCCAGAGGTCATGACCCCTAAATATTAATACAGCAAGAATACAGTCTCATTTATTTATTATATTTATTATTTGAATTTTTAGATTTTATTTAATTGGTTGACTGTCTCTTACATTTTCTTTGAATTTTATGCACTAACATGAAGATGTGAATGTTATTTTAAAGCCTTCTCCACACTACTAGGAATACACTTCCTTTCCCTTTTTGTTTGCCTGAAAGTAGCACAATTTACATACTACAGAATATCCCAATTAGTGTTATACTTTTTAATTACAGAACACAAACACCCCCTGATGGCTAAAACTAAATTCTCATAAAGAAATCACCACAGTGCACACCACAGTTATTTTGTGCTGTAGTTAATTATATCAAACTTCAGGATGACCATGTATGATTTTCTGTGATCACTGCATCACAAGTTCAATGATATGATAACAGATCTCTCACAAAAAACTGAGTCATTAAAATCAAGTCACAAGTCATCAAAATGCTACTGAAATATCATGAAGGTGGGTTAACAAAAGTCAGAGGACATGAAGGCTTAGTGGCTACTGTTAAAAGAAACATGAGTTACATAAACTGGATGTCACTACAGAGCAAACAACTGTATTTGTTTTAGTCAGATTTGCTGCTGCAGGGATTAAATCTGTCTCTCAGCAGTGCTACAGTCGTTATACACGTACAGAATAGCTCATGGTAGAAAAGAGTGAACTGGTGCAGAAAACTGGCAGAACCTGAGGGCTGAGACAGCCTGGCTTATTGTCTTACCCTCTACTGCCCTTGTGTGGTCATTACAAATACATACAGTTTTGTGGAAACTAACAAATGACCATATTTGATACTGGAAGAATTGGAGACAATTTAGATGTAGTAGACTTTTCAGACACTTTGATGTGTCAGCTTATACTTTATAATGACGTCATGACAATCAATATCCATATAATCACCGTGCTCAAATGTCAGACAGGGTTTTACATCAAGGGAATAAAATTTTGGCAACTGAGAGATTACTTTAAATGAAAAAATAAAATGTCAGACAAGGAGAATAGAATAAATGTATGTTTGACCCCTGCATGGTTACCTCTGGTTGGATAAAAAATGAAAAATATGAATTCAAGAGATTACCAGGAGTGTCTGAATGACAGCTTGACGACTTCAAATTGATTGCATACTCAGCAGCTCTGGGTTTTCATTTGTCTCTAGGAATCTATCATCTATCTTTCTTTCTTTCCTCCCAGGATTTCTCATCACAGAGAGATGTTTCCTGGTATTTCAGACGTGTAAAAGTCTACAGAGAGCGAGACAAGGTGCTCAGACTGAGTCTGGATTGGTCCAATCATTGAAGT
Organism: Euthynnus affinis; assembly: GCA_029490765.1. Taxonomy (NCBI): domain Eukaryota; kingdom Metazoa; phylum Chordata; class Actinopteri; order Scombriformes; family Scombridae; genus Euthynnus; species Euthynnus affinis. Next base: position 16,786,154 of record CM055844.1, on the reverse strand, counting down.
CAAGAGGATTCATATGAGTTCAAACAATTTGACATTTTGTGTAATAACAGGGCCTCCATTTGTGAATTCAGTCAGGATTGAATTTGACATTTCTAACTTCTTATAGAAAAAAGGAGGCCGTGTCAATTTAGAGTTTTGTCTTTATTAATAAATCTAAGATTCACAGAAGCAGAGAAGACATGTGAGTCCTATTTGTGAAGCTGTCTGAAAAATAAATTAAATGCTCATGAAATTTTGGCTATTCAATATCTACCTGCATTAGTGGACAACAGTTGTGTTTAAATGTAGCTTTCTTCTCTTTTATTATGTCAAGTTCACTAAATGATCATGTTGTCACTCTAAATAACAAATGACAGATAGTATAACTTTTTAAAGAGCAACTCTGAAAAACACAACTGACCACTTTTTTTGACTTCTCAACTAAAGATCACATACGCAGCTATCAGTAAACTTAGCTGAAAAGTTGCCAAAGTTGGATTAAGGCATATGAAATTTGGAGGCTTGTTAGGCAAGTTGGGGGAAGCCCTTCAACAGCTTCAAGTGCTTTATTGTCAAGTGAGCGCTCTGTTGAAGTGTCTTTGAGAAAGGATAAACTCCTGCCACTGCAGGGATCTGTCTTTAAACTGACAACTCTCTGTGGAGGAGAACAAATGGAAGTTCCTCATATGGGCAACAGACATGGATTTACATTGGAGTTCAATTTGTACAAGAATTCAGTTAGTAGATGCTATCAAACATGATCATTAGCATTTGATTTTATGGTTGGTCATGATCTCTCCTCCATCTGGCATTTATAAAAAAAAAAAAAGCTACTGTAAGTTATTGTACACGTGTTACTGTCTAAAACATGAGACAATGACATCATGGCCTCAGAGGAAACATGAATCTATGGCATTGACGTCAAAGGACATGTTTTGATATTGAAGTATAGGTCAGTATAAACTCAGTATCTACACACAAAAGCAACCATATGTGAGATAGAGAGAAGATTTTTAGAGTTTTTACAGGAACAGATATTCACTGGATAAAAGTTATTTTCTTTCCTAAACCTGTTGCTCTGGTGGTTATTTATTTTGGCTCTGATATCAGACCAAAATAGAGGCAGCTGCACGGTTGTCTTCCTTATGTCCTTTCATTTTTATGTTGTGGGATTAGTAACAGTATTATTAATGAAGTTAAAACCTGCACAGAGTTTTTACCTGCTGAAAAAGCCTGATGAAACCAGTTAATAATAGTTGTTAGCCTTTTGATGGTCTGAGCCTATTGTTAATTTTGGATATAAAAATAATTTAAAAATCTTAAAATGAACATTCAATAAGGCTCAAAGAATATTTATCACTGCATAAAAGTTAAGTTGTTAGGCTGGTTAATCTCAAAATTATGCTCATATTATACCACACATGCTTGACAAGACACCACCATTTGCTGGGCAAACTGCACCGGTTTGACTGGCTTTGTTCAAGAAGGCATTTTTAACAACTCTGGGTCATGACCTGCACAAGGCTCTTAAGACTTTTGGCAAGGGGTCACCATCTCATAAAAAATCAAGCTACTGTATCATCCATAAAATGGCTTTCCTAATGACCACAAGTGTGGTAACTGTAGGCTTTTTGAAACAGAAAATGTATTCACTCTGTAAGCTCTAGTGTCCATTAAACTTTCAGTGTTCTTTATAAAGTTTCTTCACTGTTGCAGCAGTACAGCCATAATTCTGAATTCATGGACATATTTTAAAGGAAACTTTAATAAGTGTGTGCACCCTGTATATTTTTGTAGTTTGACAATAAGACCTGCATTTCCTCTTAAATAACAGTAGGATTGTGCACATCGTGGTGGCCACAGTACATACAGTAGTGTATTAACAGTATCAGTAAAGGCGCCGCATTCATGACTAATTTAACAACATATATGAGAATCGTAATATCACCAATTCTTCAATTACCATTAAAATTCAGGTCCTACCGAGATTTGAACTCGGATCGCTGGATTCAGAGTCCAGAGTGCTAACCATTACACCATAGAACCACTTACAACAAATTCAAGTCGAATTAGATCGAAACGTAATTGCAGGTGTGACGGTTTTTTTTGTCAGTAATTTTAATCTATGTGATGTCGGCTGTTGAGCAAATTTGAAAACCACCAGCATGGATAGAAAACTTTTGATCGTCACTCCTCACCGGTTTCAGTTCTTCCACCATTCTCACACGGTCACACTGACTGCCCCCTAGTGGTCGACCTCAGGAATATCAGTGTTTATTTACACGCTTTGCCTTTTTTTCACCATTTTAATTAGGATTTTTATCATCTGGGCACTGTGAAACCATTTGGGACTGTAACTGTAATCAAGGGCTACAGCCTAATCAAGCGAGATTAACCAGAAAATGATACCATGACTAAATTAAGACAATAATCATCGTATGACTTGGTTTGGGACACACAGTGGTCTTGCAGCCTAAAGCTTTCAGAGTGGAACAACTGAAACTCAAGTGATGCATAATACTAAGATAATTAATCTTTTTATATCTTACCATCTTTGTATAATGATGAATACCCTGCAGAATGTCTATGTCATGAAATATTGCTGTTTAAGTTTGAATATGAATATTTATAATATCATCATAATATGAAAAAGGATGTTTCCGCATACAGTGGTTGGTACCAACTAAGTCTGTCCTGATTTCTTCAAAACTGATGGCTGCATCTCTTTGAATTTATCATCATTATCTCCCCAGTAACTACTCTGTAGGCCAACCATGGACATAGTGGATGTAAATTATTTTGCTAAACTCTTTCAAAGGTATTACGAGCTGATCATATATCTGAAATGTGTATAAATAAATAATTAGATTTTTCATACAATGTTCTTTCTGTCTCAGAGGAAATACTCTGGAGACATGTGGAAACAACTGAGCCTTCACAGAGTTGTTGTCCTCCATGCTCAGACCTCTCTAATCAAACTGACACACTGTTTGTCCTTATAATTACTGTTCCAAACCAACTTTGTCAAATGGGCTCATGTAGATTATTGTGTAGTTATGTCTTTGCCAAGGTACATTTTGATCTGAATTTAGGAGCAGTTGCAGACAGAAGAAGTGAAAATGATTCGCCTGACTGGGATGAATACTGATTATACATTAAGAATGGCTAAGTAAAGATCCGGCTCTGGTAGGCTGGATTCTCACAGTTCCTGTGGAAGGACGTGACTGCAATAAAGATCTGCAGCTGAGCGCTGCTATTGACCACAGCAGAGTGCAGTCAAATGGTACATTTTTCAATAAGAACACTTTGACAATGAGCACTGATTACATGCCTGATAACAGTAATTCAAAACAATACAAAAATTAACACAGGTAGTCTTTTTTTTTAAGTTGCTGATGTTCATTTCTCCACATAAATCTATCACACAGGATCTCAACAGCAGCTGTTGGACAGAAGTGATGGTGACAGGTAGGTAGGTTACAGCAGCATGGTCAGCATCCAGGTGCAGCCTCTCGAGAATAAACAGAAGGTGCAACTCGGTCAGAGCATTTAGAAGTAGCCTCTTCCCAATGGCAGCTTGTGTAAAAAACAGCTTTGGCTGAAAGATAGAGCTGACGGGATGACTGCAGCAGAAAGGATTATGCCTGAGGCCTGCATTAGTCAGGGAAAGTCCCTGAAGTTCTTTTTTGCCTGTGCAATACTTTACATTTTAATAAGCAGCCTATGTACAGCCTTACTTAGAATTTATACATTGTCCAAGTTGTTTTATTCCATCTATATGAACCCAATGAGGATATTTTACAGGAAACAAAGCAGATTTTGTTTCTAAATGCTAATTCCATGTATACTCTGGAGTTGTCTCTTTGCTGTTAAAACTGTAGCCCTTTCTTGCTAATGTTGGTGCTGCAATTTGATGTTATCCATTAGTCTACTGTTTTCACACTCTACACATAATTATTAATGTTGTGTTGTGCTGTACTGCTTAAAGTATTAATTTCCCTGTGAACCTTATTCATATTACACTTGTTTGGGAACTTAACACTACTATCAAAGTCACTGTTCGCTTTGTGGCTGTTTCACAGCTTCTTTTGTAACATTTTCTTATTTTTATTGGTCATATTTTTCTGTGAATGTCACTTGTTAAGATGTGCATTTTATGCATAGTATATTAGTTATTTAAAGGATAGGTTCAAATTACCTAAAGTCTATCATAAAACAATACTGAAAAGCCCATATGTGCATATGTGGTAATGTTCTGTTCCTCTTATCCTTGAAAAATCAATCCATAGTCCTTATACTGTGCAAAAATGAAGCTAATATGAGATTTCAGCAGTCTGAGTTAGCCAAATCAAGTAGGTATCTTCCAAAGCTACACTCTTTTTTATGAAAAAGACCAACACTTTCAATGTAAATACAGGATGTGACATTTGTAATAAGAGGAAATGTGTACCTACCCTTTACTTGAATGTGCTACATTAAAAAAAGATTGCCTTGTTCTTCACATCAGAAAACTTGCCAGTTGCACAGAATTTTAACTAGTGTACTTTATGTAAATAGTGCATTAATTAAGTGAAAAAATGCACCAGACTCTGCATAACTTAAGTATTCAACACATGATGCTGAAATAAGAATAGGAAGAGGGATTTTTTTTTTTTTTTTTTTGCAACTGTGAGGACTCATTTTGCACTTAAATACAAATGTGTTCAAAAGACAAACAGATAACTTCCTGTCAGACAGATGATGCTGCTAAATTAGAGAGAGTTAGAGTACAGTTGTGAGCAGATGTTGATGTCTCAATGGGACACCTTGGAGAAGAGGAGGGAAAACAAGTTTGCAGTTACATATTTAATGACCTACTTTGCATTTAAACTCGATCTAAATTGGTCCAGAATGGCTGAACAAGTCATTAAATCAAAAAATGCCCTTCTTATGTCACAATATCATACCTGCATTTGAACAAGAGTGGGGGGTTCAGCACCTTTTTGATAGAATGTTGCGATAGAATGATGCGAAGCTTTTGATTAAGAGAGTTTGAAGTTTGTGCCTTCAGCATGTAACCACCTCTCAGTCTGATGTCTATTAAGTTAAATGAAATCTTTGTGTTGTTGTTGTCTTTAACTCTCTGCCCTTTTTAGAGATGACATGAATTACTTCTGCATTGATAGGATATGCAACCAGCTACATAATTGAAAATCTCTCTTGAGCTTTCACCTTGCCACAGTGTGACCTCGTCTTTTTGTGCTTCTCTCTCTCTCTAGCTCTCGCTGAAGTACTCGGGTTGTATTTGGTCCATTAGCTTCTTGACTTACAGGCTGCATTTCCTTTCAGCGGGGCATCACTCAGGGCCTGTCGGCAGTCAGCTAGGCAGCCTGTCCATCATCCATGGAGCCTTACTAAAATCCGAACAGCTCAACTGTAGTGATCTGGGTCACTGGGGCTTCTCTGTGGGAACTCACAATATGACAGCCATCCCTATGTTCAGTAAAGACAGCTACATGTTTTTAATAGATGGTCATATTTCAATTGTGTCAATTGTTTCCTAAAAAGACTGATAATACCATGATGTAATATTATAGACAAATGCTAGAAACTGAACAGATAGGGTACCTAATAATGTGATTTTGTTTCTGTCATGTGTTTGTTCACAGAACACTTGTTGCACCTGAGTTTTACAATGTAAAAAACATAAAGTTGATTATAAATAGTTTATTTAAAAAATTAATGAATGAATTTTTTTTCCTGAAATCCAAAGACCTTTAAAACAGTACAATACTGTTAAAATATCAAGCTGTAGAATTACATGTACATGTATAAATCATATAGTTGTCACCTCTGTGCTGAAAATACTATATGACATTTACAAAGAATAATGTGTGTGAATAATAAAAAATAATGTCTAGACAACATTTTCACCCACTGTAATGCAGACAGAAGTATTGGAAGTAACATTTCTCATTTGTTTAGAGTGGAATATTTAATTTATCAGCATCTAATCAAACTGGTCAACATTAAATTGCCCTTTCATTTTAATATTCAGAGCTACAGACACTTGACATGAAAAAGACTATGTTCACTTCCTTTCTATCAGGGGTATTAACCTGAATGAAACAGGTTTCTGATGACAGAATAGGCTTTTATTTGAAACTTATGTACCAAAACAACAAGCAGTATTGATATGACAGCAACTGGAAATACCTTCCTCAGAGGAAAAAAAAAGTCACGTAGAATATGATCCACTGTCACCACACTGGTCAAAAATGAGCATAATGTCCAGCACTAATGAAATGCTGTCTGGGCATCGATTGTCAACATGTTATTGCTTCTACAGAGGGTGAAATGGAATTCACATAGTGAATGAATAAATTCAGTTTAATAAATAACAGAGTTAATTCGCCTGATACAAACATAAAATATTTTAGAAATGGACTTTTTACATATGGTTCCCTTTGTAATTACTGCAGAGGGTATTTGTGGGTCTTGAGCTGGTCAGATGGAACCTTATTTTGAATTTACAATCTGACAGAGAGAAAGAACAATTTAAATAACTTCAAAAACAGTTCACAAAATGACACTGATCATCTCACAAGAAGATAAATTGTGTGTTATCTACATCAGTGGGTATCCATAATCTGATCATGCTCATCTTTTTTTTTTTAAATTCTAGTGTCACACTGATAAAATTCACCATCACTAATATAAATTAATAAATAAAGCAATTTATTTTATAAATACAAAACGTAAGGGTCAAAGCAATCCCTTCTTAACACCCAATATTTCAAAAGTGTAAACTAAGACATTTGCAAGAAAGAAATGCTCTCACATAGAAAACAACACAATATCTGATCACTTCATTAATGTGGGGAAAAAAATCCAAACTTGAGACCTATGTTTGTAACTCTCAATAATGCAATAAATGCATGAAGTCTGGTGACCTGAATACACATCCAGATACGCTCGGTGGTCCGTGGCCTGATTTGAACTGCAACTGAAAAGAAGCTCTTGAGTTTCAGACAAGAATCGCATTAGTATCGACTGTGTGATCATTACTGGATAACAGCGAATAAAGGACCATTACAATATTTTACTATTAATCCATGCTTTCTCAGCTTGTTTCACTCTCATCCGGGTTTTCCATGTTTATCATTAAGAACAGAGCATACTCTACTAATTCTTCACTTCTGAGTGGATGATCATAATTATCTCATGTCAGCTGTGCTGTGGTCTGCAGCTGCAGCACGCAGTGTCAATTCATAAATGCTGATGTCTTTATATAGTAAATCTATACCTGCTTTGACAAGTCAAGGTTGCTGTACATTCCTCCCTGTGGAGAAAATCACTTCTCTGTTTAGGGGACATTATAGACACTTGGCTGCCCTTGAATAGTAAACCTATATCATGGGGCTAAAAATGAGTGTGAGGATAGCTCTCTTCCTGTAAATAATCTGTCCATTCAATCCATGTATACCACCCTTAGCTCTGTTTGAAACCATTATGTTCCACTTCACAAGGTCCATAAAGAGCTGGGCAGCAGTTTGAGTGATCAGTTATATAAGAAAATAAAGTGGGTGAATGGTTGCTGGTGTGTGGGACACTCTTTTCTCCCCTCCCTCCTTCAGGGCCACAGAAAGAGTGTGGGAGCCAAAGAGAGCAGGGTCCAGAAGAGCTGTGGCTGTCCCTCCATCTCAACATTTCAGTATCTAATCGACCACACATGGAGACAGAGGGAGGACCATTGGTTGAAAGTAGGCTGAACGTTGCCTGGATGCCGGCACGCTGTTAGGGCTGGCCGGAGGATGTGCCCTCTAGAGCAGCGAGCTGGGGCTCTCTGGGGGTGGTGGGGGTGTGTGTGTGGGGCTGTGACGCATGGGCAGTATGTCATAGTGGCTGGGGATGTGGCTGCTACGAGGAAGGTCATAGGGGCTCTGGGAGAAGCCGGTGGCCATTCCATTGGGTCCCTGCAGAACGCTCACTGTTGGCTCTGTGATAGTTTGGGAAAAGACGAGGGAAAAAGTAGGAGAGGCATGTGAAAAACACTGAGGATGGAGAGTGGCAAGCACAGGCTGAGGAAAAAGGAGTAGAACGAGGTGCATGCAATACAGAAGCAGCCCACATTTCCTCTTATCAAGGCTTACAAAGTCTGTACAGGTTCACAGCCGGCGACATGACCAGAGAGGCCATAAGCTGCAGGACCCTGCTGAGCTCCACACACCAGAGCAACAACACACTCACCAACATCATAGACATTCCTGCTCGCACTGCCCAGGAGGGTGGCGGTGCCTCCAAAAGGCACTTCACGGTGGGAGGGGGACTTCATCTCCACATAGCTGCTCTCTGTGTGCTTGCAAGCCAGCCCTGGTGGGTCTCTAATGGTGGCGTATGGATTCTCACTATTCAGGGAGCAGGAACTGTTGCTGCACATGGAGCTCTTAATGTAATCTGCAATAGCCGCCAGACAAGGACATATTCAGTATCAACAAAGATGAAGAGATTGTCACTGATGTATAGCAGTGGTATTAATTCTAGACTCTGATATTAGTATTAAAATTAAATAGACATCAGAGTGTGGCCAAGAGAATGGCAATGAAATTTGTTGCTATTCTGAAGAAGTTGTACTTCTTTTGTCTCCGACAGGTGACTAATGGTGGCATATAGTAATCAGAGTACAAAGGGGAGAGAGTGGAAGGCTCATCTCATCCATAACGGTCTCATCAGTCTGATAAGAGGCCTCATTAGAGACCGCAGCAAAGCTCCTTCAGACCACTCTTCACACCCCTGGGTCCCTCACATTCACCACCGACTGCACAGTGTGGGAGATGAAGTGACGCATCGGGCGCCAAGCCATAGAGAGCAATTACCGTCGGAACAAAACCTCAGCCCACCATGATCTTGTTCAAAATGCACAGAGTTTTCACATAAATCATGGAGAAGGAATATGGGATTTTGGGTCAGAGACATAGCAGTCTCGGTAGGGAATAGAAACCAAATGGGGAAATTGATACATGGGCTGCTGAGCATAAAAGGATTTGTATTATTAGTGCTGGTGCGGCTGAGCAGGATTCCACATGCAGTATCTATCTGCGCACACACACATACATGCAGTAGACAAACACACACACACACTGTTTCTACAATTAATTATTTACCTTTTCTGGAGCCTCTCTGTGCCTGTGTCTCCCCCTGTTGAACATCTGTTAGAAATGTCAAAACATCAAAGTCAAACATCACATATGAATTCCCTCTGAAAGGAAACCTCTCACTGAGAAACAATGTAGTATGTCTTCTTTTAGAAAAATATAAGAAATGTGTTTGTGATGAGTTATTTTAGATGTTTCACCTGCTTACTATCATGTTACCCCAAGGCTTACAAGCTTCCATTATCAACCATGGTCATGATCAAATCTGACTCTGAAGTCAAGCATGTAAAGAATGAATTGCGGACATTTAAACTGTTGCATACTGCTTAGCAGTAAAAAGCCTGTAATCAGTACACAAGCAAAATTTCACCACACACCACAAACAAAGAGACTATGGCCATGATTTATGTATTTAATATAGCCTCTCTTAAAATGAGATACACTCAGATAGTACAGATCATAAACTAGTAATTTCAGCCATTATTGTTCTTTCACAGTTAATTTTCTATAATCCACAGCCCAAGAGTGCAGTATTTGACCCAGTGTAAGCCATCATAGAGGAATTCGCCAGAGGGGGAAGTGAAAGAGCGCTAATGAGCTCACAGTGACCTCTGTTCACCTCAGCACCACTGCTTTCTCTTTCCCGCCGCATATCTTATCAAAATCAGAGCAAAGGTTGTGTCTAACAAGAAACCCCTGGTTCATCTTCATTCACAGCAGGGTAGCTGTGTCCAGGCTTGTGCAGATATGAGGTTTGTACTAATGATACATGCGTCTCTGCCCTTGAAGCACCGACACTACAAAGTCCAAATACAGGATGTATGTGGCGTGTCATAGTAAGACAGAGTAAAACTAACCTAGATCATTGAGGTTGCAGTAGGCTCTCCATTCAGAGCCATTTCTGTTTTTCAGGGTGCTTGACTGAAAGGAAGAGCACAGATTAGTGTTGCCTTTAGAGTACTTTACTAAGAATGCTCGACTTGAGTATGTGTGGAGAGTGGCCATACTTTGAGGGTCAGAGTGCCATCCAGGTTGCTGGAGATGGTAGAGACGACATTGCACTGGGCCACCGTGTGGTAACTGGGGTTGGAGAAGCACTGGCCGGTGCTGCTGCTGCTGTTCTGGCTCTGATTTACCTCAGCAGCACTGGTCCTCATCGCTACAGTGTTGCCACACTCTGAGGGTTCAAACAACAGGTTGAGAGGTTTGAAGACTAAGTATTCAGCTTATTCATAGGAGCTTATTCTAGGAAGCCATTGATAGCATGAGAGTAGGATGTAGTTATCCAATTTGCCACGTATGCCTACAGCTTGGTGAAACTAAAATTGGGACTAAAAGGGAGAAGAATTACCAACATGGAAGAAATCCAGGAAAATGCAGGAGGTGACCCAAGATAACGACAGGAAATGTTTCCAGAAATGGGAGAAGCACTGGAACAATGTATTGTATCGTATCTCAAGGAGAGTAATTTAAATGGCCTAAGAAAGGAAAGATTTATAATGACAGTTTTTCTTTTTTAACAATTCTGGGAATTTTTGGGTCCCCCTCTTATCTTCAGAGCACTGATATGTATTATGCATACATTGTAAGATGTATGCCTGTTTTTTGCCCACGATGAATGACATTCAGTAAGAAATAAATATCCAATTAATGAACAAATGCACAGTAATTAGTCATAGTAGGTGAATGTTTTAAGTAGTCTCATAAATATCTCACCAGACAGGGAGTAGTCAGTGTTGGTGATGTGCATTGCCTGTGTGTAGGACACACTGGGTTGGATCTCATGACCCTTGTCCCTCTGCCTCTGTCTGTACCACACAAACAGACTGAGCATGGCCATGATGATGAGGAGGAGAAAAATGATGCCCATGACAGCCCCTGCAGACTGGCGCTCTGAGCCTCGTGCCGGGCTAATCTTAGTGTAGGGGTTCAGCTCCTCCATCATCAGAGCTGCTACAGAGAAAACACAGAAAGTGGTTCGTTTGAACACTGTGTACACATCTGCATTTGAACAACAATACAGCAGAGAGCCTCAATCATCTGGATCACCTCTCACCTTGATCGCAACGGATGCCTTTATATCCAGGGCTGCAGTAGCATGTTCCAGTCACGTAGTCACAGGTAGCATTGTTCAGGCACTCACACAGCTGCTGGCAACCATATCCAAATGTACCAGCAGGACACTCTGCATGGGAGAGAGGTGCATTACTATAGCCATCAAAATTAAAGCACTTAGAGAGTGGGAGCCAAAGTGTTTATAGAACACACACATACACAACTAAACTCATCCACAGGATAATTTTACGCAAAGCTAAAATGTACTGGGCCTACTCAACTCTGCTCACAGCTCATCCCAATGAAGCCTGTTCGACAAGCACACTGGCCAGTGATGTGGTCACAGTCTGCGCCGTTTTGGCAGCGACAGACTTCAGAGCAATCCCTGCCGTAGAATCCTGAAGGACAGCCTGGGACAGAGATGTATAAAATGTTGGGGTGGGAGGGGTAGAGAAACAAAGAGAGGGGGAGACAATGTAAAGAGTCAAGGTCATATTGCGGCTGAACAGGAAAATCAACACCAGTCAATGTCTCTGCAGCATACGCAATAAGGGACAATGTGAATGAATGTAAATGAAACATTTCCTGCTTCAGCAGAAAATGCAGTTATGGTGGTAGTATGGCACAGAGGTGGAAATAAAGAACAATACAACTGGAAATAGTATGAAACTATGTGAACAAAAAAGAGAAAACATTTAAAATTAATGTCATTTCCATGCACAATGGCAGGAGCATGACACCACAAAAAATAATGAATAAAACCCTTAGGGGATAGATAATGGAATTCAAATTAGTCGACTGATGTTGATGATATGCACTATCCCTGGGTGAATGACTGGAATGAATAATGAGCAAATTAATCAAGTGACCATTAGTTGTATTTTAATGTTACTCTCTCTTAAAACCTGTAAATGAAAAACTAATATGCAGTTGCCTGAAAAAATGTTTTGTGTCTCACTTGTCATCTCCTGCAGTTCTGTTGGACTGCCAGTAGATGACACTGTGTGTCTACTAACTGTATGGGAGAGACTCACGCTGTGTGCAGTAGAGTCCGGTCCAGCCGGGGCTGCACCTGCACTCCCCATCATAGGCACTGCACTGGGCTCCGTTGTGACAGTTACACGAGTTGAGACAATCAGGGCCCCAGTGCCCAGAGGGACAGGCTGCAGACGCCAGAGACACAGTCAAGCTCATGGTCACACAACCTACACATACAGTATACTCTATGTCCTATGCATGCACACACATATGTACTGTATACTAGACTGGGCGCTTTACCCAAACCTTCACAGAAAATCCAGTTTGGTCTTAACCCTCAATCAGCCCATAATTTATAATATGTGAGAAGACATAGATGTCAGGTTGAATATCACAAATGAAAGCACTGGTAATATACCATCTATCTGGTCATAAGTTATTTTTACTTTAAGCAGTTAATGCAATAAAATACCACACATCAATTTCCAATAGCATGATGGCTCAAAGCTCTGCTAACGATCTTTGACCTACAGTGTTGTAAATCAAAGAGCATTATGTATTACAACAATCATTTAAGCGAGCTATGTGTTTTACATCAGCTGGGGCTGAGGGTAGTTCTTGGAATGTGTAAGGTCATGAAAATGATTAATGTGTATGATGGTAAATGTGAGAGAGAAATTAGTGAAGACAGACAATGAGAGGAGAAACATAAGAGAGAAATATGAAAAAATAGCAAATTCAACAAGATCCTAAGATGAGGGAGAGAAGTCATACCCTGAGAACAATCCTCTCCTATCCAACCAGGGAAGCACTGGCAGGAGCCATCAATGGGGTTGCAGGTGCCGTTGTTGGTGCAGAGGCAGATTTCAGCGCAGGCCCTTCCATATCTGCCACTTGGACACACTACAAAACACAGAGAGCAACAAATCACTTTACAAAACAATCCCGATCTGCATATTATCACTAATACGCAAAGGCTAGTAAAACCCATTAACATTATCACATCAAATTTGGACACATTATTGTGAGCATATTTGTACAAACAACTAATTCAGTGAAAGGTTGTGTAAACATATTCCTCTAATGGATGATATTGTTCTATTTGAGTGGACATGAAGTGAAGTGATCTGTTTAGACAAAAGCAGGAGTCAATCACTGCCTCCAGTGGCTCCACTGCCCTATTTCCACTCACTAGAGTGGAATGACTGATGTGCCACAGAATTAAAATAGACCATGTACACAGACCACTGTATACATTTTTTATGAAATTAATATTTTAATGCTCCCCGGCACTCTTCAATAAAAGATGTCATATCCAATGAAACCTCCATTGTGTTTTCTTGTTGGACTGTGGGACAAATTGGACCAAGGTGTATCTAACCATCAGGATCAGGGAGCTGCAGCACCAGCACATACATCAAAGGTCTCATATAAAGAGAATAGCCCAGCGTTAGAAATATCAGATAAGGTGGCTGGCTGTGAGAGAGATTGGTCTGATTCATTTTCATGTGGGGTGATTTTAATGATTACATTTCAACTGGCTTTCCCCTCTTCTTGAGAGCTCTTTCAAGCCCCTTCAAGCAGGTTGTCATTAGGCTCTGAGGTTGGCTCCCCCATACAGCTGCTTCTGGGGATTCAAGCCTCGACACACCGGGAGAGCTTCATTAGGCTGGGACTTTGTGTGCTGGACAGAGGACAAGTGAGGACACCAATGGCGCTCAACAAGAATAAAATGTGCATGTTGTTGGCCACCTTCGTCCCTCATGGCCTAACGCCTGCTCACCAGTAATTACAGTCCAGACAAATTAGGACTGGCTCTCATTTTTTCTTTTTCCTTCCTTCAGCTAACCTATTAAACTTTTATTTGTAAGACATTGCTCAGAGCCATGAAAGAGAATTAAAAAAATCCCCACTGCCTTTCTGTATTTTTTTTTTTTTTTTTTAAAAGCTAAATTATTACAAGTAAAATCTACAGTACATTAGAGAGTAGGTGTCTTTCCTCAACACAGTGATGGAAAGCAAATTTTTATTTCAATATCTGGCCGGTAAAGAACTACCTTTGTGTGATCAAACATCCTTGGTCACACAAACTGTAAGTCAACTGTTATTTAGTTTTTTAGTTAGTGAAAACACTGATAGTGAGGAGACCATGATAATTTGTAATTTAATTTTAAATGAATAGAAATTTTACATTTTATAAAAATTTGACATACAGTTTTTTAATAATTCTTTTAAATAGTCTTGCCTTTAATACATACAGTTACATTAGTAAATAAATGCTTGTGATACTCTTTATGAACAAGGGAAAAAAAGTGTCCATGTACTGGATTGGAAAGTCTTTTTCCTGTTGGCTGAAAAAGGCAAAGTTTCAACCCCACCAGGTCTTCATCAAGCAAGTGGCCAACATGAAGCAAGCAAAAGCAAGGTATATATAGACAACAAAATTACATCAAGTCATCACAAACACAATAGCTGGCAACAATCGACAAGCCTTCTCTTGGAATTGGTATTTAAAATTTGTCTTTTTTAACCAGGATCTATCTGGTCTTGTAAATGTTGTTTAAACAGTTTTGTATGTTGCTTTTCTCTCTCATTATATATATTTTGCAAATATTCGTTAATTATTGGAATATTCTTTGGTTATATATTATTGTGGGAACTGTGACTGTTTTTTGTGACTTTTTTCAGGCATTGATATTGAGCTGCTCTTAATCAGGTGTAGATTGTTGCCAAGAATTGTGTTTGTGATGACGTCCATATGATGTAACTATTTTTCTGTCTATTTATGCTTGCTCTTTGTCATGTTGGCCATTTGCCTAATGAAATGTTGCCTTTTTCTCTCAGTAATAAAATGACTTTTGGGAACTATAATGCAGTGTATGGACACTGTCTTTTGCCTTCATTTCATTTATTGTCTTGCACCTGATTTAAATATAGCATAGAGTGCGCAAACACTATCTCTTTACTTTTTATGAGTTAAATATTTATATTTTGTCAACACATTATATGGAACAAATATTCTAATTCTGAATTGTTGACATAATCTTGTAACCTGCCAACAAGATCCTCCTACATGATTTAAAAACATTGCTGTGGAAATACACAAAGAAGTTTGCCTTGCTGCCTTGAAACCAGACTTAACAAGAAAAACAGATCTGCACATGTGTTGTTTCTTTCTCTCTGTGTATTCATGAAAAGCAATTTATATGCAGCTCTCTTTGCAGAAGGGACATTTACTTGACGTATCCTTTGTCTGAAAAGTGAGCTCTCAGCAATATTCAGGCTTCTGTTGAAGGTTGATTTTTTTTAATCTTTTTGGTCTGAGATGCACTGATAATAGCCATTATTTAAAGTTTCAAGGCTGAGATGTCAGTGTGAGAGGCAGCAGGTCATCCGTTGATCTTATTAGAGCCACTGAGCACAGCAAGGACTGTGGAAGTGTGTACAAATGTCCTCACAAAATGCTGGCATAGAAGGATTTTATAATTTATGCTATAACCACATATTAAATTTAACACTGTAATACCTTCATTTCAATTCATGTAGGACATTAAGCTTTCTTTCTTTAATTCCACTGAATGCTCCTGGAATTCCAGAGACAAGGTGTGGGGGTCTCACCCAAGAGATGAACTGACCTTTCCAACTCTCCCAGTGGGGGTTGACCAATGACACTTGCCAGACCAACCCTGGTGCTCTCAAAAAACCCTTCCTAAGAAACCATTTCTGACAAAATAACTAAATTAACAATTGAACTAAAGGCATTTAATGAGTAGATTCCTTAGTGAGTTCTCACAAAGTAAAGCCCTCATTATAACCAAATCTGAATTTCATGTGAACTAAATGTGTGATCATGTAATGTTGTTTGTCATAAATTGCATAAAGAATAGTATAACTTTGATAACTGTATGATGTAACATGTTTGAATTACTGAATTTAATTTTGTTTTACATTTATCAACATGTAGCAACATTGCCATCTACTGACATAGAATAGCCAAATCCTAAATTTACACCTCATGAACTGTATTCAGTTTTTAAGTTTAAAATCACCTGAATGCATTTATTGTAACTTTAAAGACAATCATATTTAAAAAGCTAAATTATACTTAATAAATAAATAAATTAATTAAGTCATAATGAATGATTGAAGTATGCAGAAGTAAGAAGAGTGTTAGAGCCATAATGTGTTTCTGAATGTTTAAAAGTTATGCTTAAAGTCACCTCATTGTTTAACTTTTATTTCAGAAGTAGACATTTAACTTCTCAAAAAACCTTTTTTGAGAAGTTAAATCAATGAAGGCTGAATGTCTAAATATCATAAAGTAAGTGTTAAGTTGAGTGTGTAATGTTTAGTATATTCATATATAAACTATGTTTTTTTTCTGAATGGTTTCAATATACTGCTGTCTTCTATGCTGACAGGAGGGTTTCAGGCATAGTGAATGTGAAGTGTGATTTTGCACAAAAAGTGTGAATTTAAAGTCACTAGTGTAGAAGCCAAACAAAAATGCCAGCTGAAGCCAAAAGATCATAAAACAACAAATGGAGAAAATTAATATTCATTAGAACCTTTGCACAAAAAAACTTTCAAACACGCCCAAAACTGCGTCTGTCTCAGCAGAAGTTGGTCAGGAGAGAGCCAACTAACGACTGAGGACAGGCTGGTCTTCAAACTTACCTCAAATATTTTCCTTAGATGTCTCTTCCTTTTGTTTTACGACTGAAGTTCGCAAAGTTTTAATCTTCAATTGAAATTCGTCCAGTGATTATTTTTGGTTGATGTTATAATTTTGTAATCTTAAATTTCAAGTTATTTTTCCTTTTGAAGTTGCCCTGACTCATGTAAGTTTTAACGTTACTCGAGCCTAACCAAAGATTGAGTGTAGTCAGAATAAAGCTTTCCCAGCTATTTAATTTCTCTCTAATTATTTTCAGCCTGTCTCCTTTCTTTTTTATCTTCCTCATCTATCCTGTCCATCTCTTTCCAGGATTTACAAGAAAAATCTAACATTTGGAAAAAAATAATATAGATGACTAATTGACACAGTTATACTGTTGTAATGTGGTCACAGGTGTGTGTTTATAGAGTATTTTACAATGGCTACGGATTTAGCTCAGCCAATCATAATCAAGGACCAGAACTATCACTTTAATAAAAGTTATTCAACATGTAACAAAGATCACAAAGACTGATTTCAACACTGGCCTGTGTTGCACCAGAACACAGAGAGAGAGCAATGCATTGGCCAGGACCTCTAACTGTCTGCTCAGCTGACCTCTTAGCCTCCCTGTTGCTATATGTTAGCTTCAAACCACACACTTAAATTCACTATGGACCCACTGATTTTAAAGTTCGTATTATCATTTGAAGATCTAGTTACTCATGTGTTTTATTATTGTCTTTATCTTTTATTATTAATACATTTTACTAAATTAAATAATGGTCATTTATCTTAAGAAGTCATTTTCTTTTAAGCAGGAGACATGGTCAATGTTTCAAAAAGAACTTATGGTTTCATGTAACTGATTAATTTACTAAATTGTGACAGATTAATTAAACATATATTTCTCTTCCAAAAGGAAGAATGATTCCCTATCAAACGAGGAAAATAATTAGTTTAACATATTAAATACCCTACATTCATAATGTATTATTGTCTTATTTCTATTCTTGTCATTACCTAGCCTTTCAAAAAGATTTTTGTATTTTATGTCAAGACGAAATGCCAGGACATTTTCAGATATAAACTGTAGTTACCATTTTCCAGTAGCAATGACAAAAACTTCACACTGAATGAATTTGACAGTAAGTGAAACTGCAGGAAAAGGTCAAGGAAACACAGAAGGCTACTTGCCTTGGTTGCACAGGGAGCCGGAGAAGCCGGATAGACACTCACAGTGGCCCGTGATATGATGGCACGGCCCAGTGCTATGCACACACTGTGGGCATGACTGGCTGCAGCGGTGCCCATAAAACCCCGGAGAGCAGACTGCAGGGGCAGATCATGGCAGGAGAGGAGAGGGATTCAGTCAACAATGTAGACAGAACAAGTACAGTATATAGTAATGAAAAAGGGCATGACAAGAGCGATCAAGGGGCTACAGAAAAATCAACGGCTGAAGAATTAAAGCAGAAAAGACGAAGAGAGACAGCAAAGGGAGGGGGAAAGCAGAAAAGTCAGTCTTTAATGTAATCACTCCCATTTCATCTGCTGCCAGAGATGGGAGAGTAAAAGAGTTCAGAGAATCGTGAAAGTCTGTTTTATGTTAAGTCTTTAGAGCAGCTTGATTATCTATAAATGTCAGGAAACACACAACTGTGCGTTAATAATGAAGATTTTATTGAAAGAATGGGGGCCATAAAGATATCCAAAAGGTGATATAAAGGTAATTATACTAACATTTTGTACAAAGACCATCAACTTTGCAACGATGATAAGAAATAAAGGTGGAACTTTTAAAATTCATGTTATGTTTCTATTTTCATAGCCAGTGATTTGGGAGGATTCCTGCTCCAATAATACTGTTCTCAGGAAGAAATCAGGTATTTCCAGAATACCTTTATGAACTGACAAAAACATTTTTGTTTGTAGTTTGACATCCGTGCAATATAAAATCTACTCAATAGGTTAAGATTTGAGTTTAGAAGCCAAGGTGTGCTACACCTTTATCACTCTCTGGGGAAACATGTAATCCTTCAATTAAAGAGGCAAAACAGCAAAACTGCAGTTAGGAGGTTTTCGCCTGACAAGAACAGTATCTATGTAAACATTGAATTTAGAGGAGTTATCATTTCCACACACACACACGCACACACACACAATCACACACAGGTTGTTTAAGACTCTCTTACATTCCACTCAAATTGATGTTTACAGGTTTGTGACTGTGGATTTCACTCCCAATCAGTGAGCTCAACACTTGAGAGCAGCTTCAGACGGACCCCATTCAGAAACCAGAGATGGCACTCCCAGTGAGCATGCCCTCTGATGAGCCTTGGGCGAGGACTGTGAATCTCCCACTGTGAGTTGGTTGTTAAGGACAGAGTAGGGGGGTGAAGAGAGTGTGTGTGTGTTTATGTGTGTGTGTGTGTGTGTGTGTGTGTGTGTGTCTGGGGGATTGCTGTAGGGGTAAAGACACTGTGATTAAATGATAGCTGTGATGAAGGGTTTACACTCAAGCAGTTATGACCGACAACTAAGTGCTTCTCCTCAGCTGGCTCACCCTTCAACATTTCTTGTAAGATCAAAGCAAGGTCAATACTGTGATGGAGTTTTTGTTACAATACTGCTCTTCCTCTTGCTCCATTATTTCTAAAACATTTGGATAAAAAAGAGGTTGTTAGAGAAAGAGAAGTATGCTCACTTCTTTTGCAGGACGTCCCTCTGTATCCAGGTGCGCACACACATGTGCCGTCCTCTGGAGAGCAGGATCCTCCGTTCTGACAGGAGCAGCTGACTGAACAGTTGGGCCCCCAGAAGCCTTGTGGGCACACATTATCGCAGTGGATTCCTGTGGGCACATTACAACTACGAATATTCAGCGAATGCACACTAAGAAGGGAAAGACTGATATGCTGAAATATTCTAAGAAGCCTGCCATCTGTAAAAACACATTATCAAAGGAAAGCATTCACATTGTCTGATCGCAGTGGATCTGTTGAGGGTTATTCACCCAGCATGGATCCTGATTTCGCCCTGAACGAAGAAGCTGCAGTTTGGAGTGGGTTGGTGTGTTTTTTTTTTTTTTTTTTTAGCTCAGCCCATCCTTTCAGACTCTGTTTCTCCTTTCCAAATGTATTTTATTTTTGATCTGACTGAGGCTCCCTGCCAGTGCACTGTGTTGATTAACAGGGTTGGGTCTCCAGAGGGGTTGAACTTGTCTCCCATTCTCTTTCAGCAGAGCTGGGGTAGTGTACAGAGCTGAGGGGAAGTGCTCAGGCTACAAGAGCACAGTCTGGAAGTGTCCCTGTGTGTTTGGCACAGCTCCAGCCAACAAACGCAAAACACTGCACCCATACAGGGCTCTCGCTGTGCACATGAATGCATTAACACATTCGTCGGAGCAGCACGTTTTCCCTCAGCTATACCCATGCCTTCGAAAGGAGCAAAGTCACATGTACTGTACATACACATAGGTTTATAAAATAAAATACGTCACTGTAAACACACAGGCAGTTGCTCGCACGCGCACACACACACACACACACAAAGTCACATACTCTCACATGTGCACACAAACTCTGCAACCTTTCAAGCATCACCCTTTCGAATCCTCATTTGAAATGAGAGAGAATATCTGAGAATGGTGTGGCCATTAAAGCAGCATTAGTGCAGTACCTTTGAATTAAACCTGGTCTAAACTCTGGGGACTAATGTTATACAGTAACCAGGGCACCTTATGGGTGGAATGGAGGAGTAAAGGAGAGGAATTGTTAGTGCTGATGAGGAGGGGGCATGGTAGCAGTGATTTAGTCTGAAGCCTAGCCATAGACATCAAAAGGAGGGCAAGGCTTGTGCAAGTGTGTTTGAGGTTCTGCTAGGCCAGGCAGAAAAAAACAGTGGCTGCCTTTACTGTCAGAAAATGAATGCGGACAGAGCATCACACTTTTCAGTCTAATGGTGACAAACAGAGGGGCTTTGGATGCCTAGTGAGGGAGAAGAAGAAAGAGTGAGAGAAGCCAGAACTGAAGTCTCTTCAAAGGAGGTTTTTCGCTGAGAAGTGCCAGAGGTCCCACTATCCAATTTGTACAGAGTGAGCAGAGCAAAGCAAACCTCTCTCTCCCTCTTTCTCACTCTCTCTCTCTCTCGTCTAGTGCATGTAAACACATACACTCACATTACCTGCTCTCTCACATGGACCAGCATCTCTTCAGAAATAAAAGGTGAAGTCATATTTAACATGGACTTGCATGAAACCCCTTCATCAAGTGTCTAGTCAGAGCACTCTTAAATCTTTGCTGGCTGATGTCAGGCTTATGACAGCTCAGCAACAACTGTGTGGGTCACATGCAGCTTAACCACTTATACCCACACACTCCTAGAGTCAAGATTCTTGACAGTTTATGCAAACCCCATACATGAAAACAAATAAACAAGTTGACAGTTAAGTAGGACGTCATACCAACTCTGAAGCTAGTATGTGACAGTGTTTACTACAAAAAATGCTCTAGTGTTTCTGTAAATAGCCATTTTATTCCATCCTTAATTTAGTCTTGTGACGAATCCCACATCTTCTTCTCTCTGGGTGCTCCTTCCTTCAGGGAGTCCATTGTCGGACCTCTACAATTTGAGTATGTATGTGTGTTTGTCTGGCCACCAGGCTGCACGCTGCCCCTAGCCCTGCACCCTGGTGACTCAATTAAGGCTGACAGATGGTCCCGACCTGTGCAGGATTCAGAGCATGAGAGGCCCGTTTTGCTGGCTCCGTTGTTGCAGATAATAAAACCCACATTGTTTCCCAGAATAAATGCCTTAAGCTCAGGGGGCTGAATGGAGTGGGATGCTGAGAGCTCACAGACTTGACCTTTCCTGCTGAATCTATTCCCTCCCTGACTGAACCTCTCCACCCAGGCTCGGAGACCAGGTCCTTGGCTAGCCCCCTGCATTTGACATTCAGATGTGATGCTTCATTTTTGAGCATAATGATCCTCACCCTCGCTGTGACATTCACACTTTCCTACCTCCAGCTATTTCCCTGTAAGCAAATGTTTGAAATGACAAGAAACAGAGAGCCGACATATGTTAACGTAAAACTGCGAATTTGAGTCTGTACGGGATCGGAGTTCAAACTGAAGCCTGAGAATGAATCCTCCAGTGAATAAATATGGCAATTGGTTCAGTCAGACTTCACAATAACATGGAATGAACAGAGCCAAAAATAAAAATATCATAGGCTGTGTTGTGAACTTGTGAGAGCATTCTGGTCTGATGATTAGATTCTGCTTCAAAATATTTATCATGTGAGTTACTTCAAACGTTTTGTTGAACCAATAATGGATGCAATATAAGCATGATTAAATATCGGCATCCAGCGTGGCAGCTAAAAGAATTAATTTAAAGCTCAAATCTCAACATCTCTTGTTCACATACCCTGCCGGCTCAGTGGCAAAACAAATTGAACATTTAATTAACAAAACCCAGTTTAGACATTCTAAAAACATTCTGTAAAACAGAAACCATAAATGCCCCAGCATATTTATCATTTTTGGTAAATCAATATGTCTGAGTAGCATCTGATGTCTATGATTAGATATTTAAGAGATATTTTAAATGAGATCTCAGAGGTCATTTCTGCCACTAATGAGCATCTGCTCTCATTATACTTTTCCAAAAGCAGTACTGACCTGTCCAGCCTGGATAGCACCGGCAGTAGCCACTCACTGGGTCACAGCCATCTGCATGGCTACAGTCACAGCGCTCTCGACACTCCAACCCATAGGTGCCATCCTGACAACAATAAAAACTCACTATTATCCTTTTACAACGCTACACATGGGCACAATGAGATGCATTAAGTTATACTTTGCTTCAAAACATTCAGGGTCCACAGGATCTTAACAATGTCCAATGCAGACTTACAGGGCAGGACTCATCGCAGTGCTCTCCCCTCCACCCAGGAGAACATGTACAGGTTCCATCTATAGGATCACAAGCAGCTCCGTTGCCACATAAGCAAGTCTGATTACAGCTCAGACCCCATGTACCACTAGAGCAGAGGATTGAGCAGTCCACACCCTGCCAGCCTGGAGGAAGAGAGAGAATACACACCAATCTGTGCACAATCATGTAAAAAAAGTATTATAGATACAGCTGCATTTTATTACAGATAATAATTTACACACCTGAGCAACCAAAATAATACTATAGTGAAGTGGTTCCCAACTTTGGAGTTAAAACCAGGATGATGGGGAAGGTTACAGAACAACATGCACCGGCCAGACATAAACATAAAAATATGATTTATGTCTTAACCTCTAGGCCAGCAGAGTGCCTCCATTTGCAAATGAATTCCTTCATTTTCTCTCATTTTTTGCATTTTTTGAATACTTTCTCTATTTGGGGCCCCAAGAAATCCTTTAGATGAAATGATATGAGAAAGAAATCCTTGGTTGGACTACTCATAACTCACATTCACACTATGAGGGGTCTCAAATGGATATTGTTTAATTTAAGGGGTCACAAGCCAAAAAGGTTGGGAACCACTGGCAATAGTACACCACATTCACACATTTCTGAACAGAATGCACTGACACTGAACAAATCTTCCCTCAAGAAAACAACTTATTAGGAAGAACATATGTGATGTATCATTAAAAAGAAAAGTAAACATAGACAGCAGAGAATAAAGGACAGAGGCCCTCTGACAGTTATGGGATGCAGTGTGCAACAGAAAACTGTTGTAAATACAAAATGCAAGAGGATTCTGACCATATGTATGTGAATATTGTTTATCCATGTTGAGAATCTGACTCCTCACATCATCTGCAGTCAGCTTAACACATCTCATAATGTGCAGGAGTTTCTCTGAACCTCTGAGGGTCAATTATACTGTACCTTCCCTGCAGATGCAGGAGCCATCAACAGGAGAGCAGGATGCGTGATTATGGCAGGAGCAGGTAGACATGCAGCTTGGTCCATATAGACCTGGAGGACACACTGTAGCACAGTCCTCACCCTGTGGTAGAAATAATGCAAAGAATCAGCATGGCAATAAATGCTGACTCTGGTAGACCTAAAAAAAAGAATAACAGAAATACAGAGAAGGTTCACTGCACTTCTCCATAGTGAACTGAATTGTTTATTTAGACCAGTCATACTCTGTCTGTATACAGAATGAGGAGCAAAGCAACTGTAAAATTGAATGGATTTATGATAGTACTGTAACTGAAGTTCAAGAGGAAGGACCACACTTGATCACCCTGAGTTACCTTCTCCCAGCTTCCAATTATGCACTCTATATATTCTGACAGCACCTACTCCCAGCCGTGCCTCGCTTTTCACAACCCTGCTACACTCCATCTCTCCACTTCTCTAGCTCTCTCTCTCCTCTGTTACTCTCATGGGGGGTCCCTGCTTTCATCGGCGGAGACAGGGGCAAGACTGAAAAGCCAAAGAATCCAGACCCCCCCCCCTCCCCTCTGTCTCCAACCAAGCTACTACCATTGCCCTGCCTGCTGTTCAACCAGCTTTCTAGTTCTTTAATACAATAATTTCTGTTCTAAATAAACTTAAGTTGTAGCTCTTCCCTGGTAAAATGACTGTTAGAAGATACATCTATAAAATGGTGTACTGCACAGACATGGATCGAGAGGGAGAGACTACCACAACTGATTAAACTCCAGGATGACGGGATGCACCACTCTAAAGTTCCTAACATTATTGGCTTTTGACCCCTTAAAATAAAGCAAAGTCCACCAGGGACCTCTTATCACCCATTGATTTTTCTACAAGTTATATGTAAGCAGACTTATTTTGTTTTATTTGAATAATTTTAGAGGCTTGAAGAGATAAAATACAGTAATTCATAATAAATAAAGCAAAAAAATGAGAAAAGTTTGAAAAAAGACCAAAAGCAACAAAAAAAAGTTTTCCTGTTGTCCAATCCTGTATCATCTCACGACTCCTTTGATTAATTCAGTGACCCGCTTATGAGGGCCCCATGTTGGGAACCACTATTCTAACATCTTAGCTGCCACCACAGAGACCAGACTTCAATCTTCCAGCCTGGCCCTGCATCCCAAAGAACACAACTGGCAAAGGATTGTGTCATTTTCCCTAATTAGTGACTGCTTGCTGGTTGGGCAACTGCACAGAGGAGGGTAAGGTATGCAGTATTTTGGCCCCATTTACACCTGGTATTAATGTTTATCTGGATCGTGACATCGGACCAATGGGACTCTGTATGGGACTCTGGTAGTATATGCAAAGCTTGCTTAAGCTGGCAGGAAAAGGTGGAGGTGAATTTCCAACTTTCTGGGTTGATTTTTCTCTTACTAAATTTACACCTTGCTGAGATCTGATCACAATATGAGCCTGACCACCTCCAAATGTTGCCTTGCATTTCCGATTGCAATCGGATCACAATGTGTTCTGCGTGCATTTATACCTTGCATTAACATGCATTTGTCCTTATCCAGATAACATATCCAGCAATAGTGACTTCAGGAGTGGCCAAAGCCACACTTACTCCCGTAAGTGCTGTGGAAATTGGTTTGGGGTCACATACAATATGAATTTGAATGTACATGTTAGCCAGGGATATATGTATGTGCTGGAAGCATCAGTGTTTTGCGCAAACAATCAGCATTAGTGATTAGCATATGTAATTCACAGTCTAATGTGTGTTAATAAATAGCATTAACTGTCAAAACAAAGTCTGTGAAATGTTTAGTTTATATACACCTACCACAGTAGTTTGTTCAGTTTAGTTTAATTGCATTTTCCTGTGTCATATAGGTAATGTATAACAGTGTATAACAGTGAGATTATCACTAGAATACAGGCAGTTAACCAGCCAAGTGAGCCTGTAGAGATGTAGGCTGGAAAGCAAGGTTTATTATATTTTTCAGCCATTGTTAGACTGCCTACAGTAGGTCATTCAGTAAACACGGTTAAAGGTGTAATGTGATGTTTTCAGTTAGTTAAACTAAGAGTAAGCACAGTCTATGGAACTTAAGAGAGTTTTATTCATGCACATGGGAAAATATATTTATGATTGTGTATGCTCATATTGTTTCTGCAGTAGAAAATGTTTTCAATTTGCACATGTAGGTATTTGTAGCAATGTGTACATGATGTTTGAAGTAAGTGAAGACCATTGAGAAGTTTAAAGCAGGACTGTAAGTTATTACTGTTAAGTTTACAGTTCAGAGATAGTAGAGCTGATACAAGCTGAGTTAATGCCATGATGACATCAATAGCATGGCTAACAACTGTTTTAAATATGTTTTGCACAGGTAACCCATATGAATAAATGTTTTGCACCAGTTTGGACCCAGATCTTCATTCTGAACCTGTAACATATAAATTATTCACTCCACTACAGGAAAACGGCTCTTAGAAAATATGTAGCCTAAGTCCTAACAGAATTACTGATCGAAAATAGACATGTTTAAATAACCACTGCTTCCCAGAGAGTGTGATGAGTGGAAATGGAAAATGTAATGTACATGGAATAGAAAACTCAATAGCATGGCAGCTGGATGTTAGTGCTGTTCTATGTAATATCAACTTGAGTTGTTGTTGGCAATCAGCATGGCACCTTTAGTTTAATGCTGTATTATAAAATGCAAAAACAACAACCTAGCCTTGAGTACAAACATTACACTGGATGCTAACATGAGTTTTGGGATTCAGTTATGATTTATCTGTAAATAGGTTGAAGAAACGTGATGCACTAAACATCTGTATTTATACATTTTGATCACCCGCTACTCATTAGGGTTCAGTATGCCATGGCTACCCCACACTAGCTCTGTGTGCCATCTTGGCCATCCCAGTCAAAATGTCCTGGATACACCACTGGTATCCAGATACAGATCACATTTTAATGCCAGGTGTTAATGGAGTAATATTTTCAAGCTCCCATTGAGGCTCCTTGCAGTAGCGACTTGCAAGACTATGTGTATTGGAGGAAGCGCATGGCTATCTATACTTTTCCCTGGCCAATAGTGGGAGTAAGCCCGAGTAAAGACAACAATGTGTGGAGATTTGGTTAAAACCAAAAAAGGGAAATTGCAAAAACCAGTAGAACTAACAGTGAATTCAGCAGTGATTTGGATGGACCAGTAGTCTATAGACATCCCAGACAGGCTTTACGCAACACTCAATCTAATATTAATAAGAACACCAATGGGAGATTGGCAGCCATGCACAGCAAGGTTGTATGAGGTACTTATCCATAGTCAGTGTATTACTGACAGTAGATGGCGGTCAGCACACCTTCACTTTGGAGAAGCAGACAGGAGTATCAGCACGAAGCTAAGCAATGTACTGCTGTAGACAAGGCCAGCAAGAAAACACGTTACATATTACAGCCATGCATGCCAACAGCTATCTACTGTAAGTAATACACCGACTTTGGGTGACTACCTTATACAATCCCACTTTATAAAATCCAGACTAACCCTTTAAGTCCCTTACCATTGCATTAGAGTGAACTAGATGGTCAAGGACATGGAGTACTCCTTCCCTGTCTTCTGCAGCCAGCTGTCATAGAATTTATCTGCTTTAAAGGCTGAGCACAGCCCACCTCCACTAGTCTCATTCCTCTCTAAGTTGGAGATCACAGTCAGCCTATGGATTCCCAAACCCTCCCTTACAAACCCTGCCTTGAGTGACAGGTGACACAATGATTTAGAGTTCCAATTAGTGGCCCAGAGGAGTCCTGAGTGGCTCTTTCTTTGCTCACCAGAGCACTGGGGGACTGCTGGCTGCTCACTGCTCTCATTATCATTTTGAACTCAGTTTAAACAGGAGGCAGGAGGAGATGTGCCAGTGGACGCCAGGGGCAGAACACACTTCTTAAAACATCTCTCCTCCCCGTACACCACATAAAAGCGCCTGTCTGTGATTGAAATTTTTATCAATCGGTTGCAATAACCTTTGTTCTACTGAAAATGACAGCATGAAGACTGCTAACAAAAGCAGTTCAGTTACAGTTGTTAAGTAAGGAGAGAAGTTCGGCCAGTCAGGGGGTGGTGGGGGGATGGCGGGGGGATTCTCAGCCTGTCTTCAGAGCACAGGCAATTTACTGGTGACTGGACTCATGGATAAAACGTCATGCAGCCACAAATGACCACATGGATTTTGCTGCATCCATGGCTGCATAGGATTCCACTTGGTTTCACCCTCATGGCGCAGAGACCAGTGGTTGGTCTGCTCTCAAGAGGGGAAAGGCAGCTCTCTCATTAGTCGACTGATTCGTATTCCTTCTGAGCTGCGAAGGATAGAAGTCTGTATGTGGAGAATCATTATTAATACACGGGCTGTCAGTCCATCGCACGAGAGCAGCAGGACCTTACATAACTACACAGCCAATGGAGGCAGCAACCAGACCTGAGCCCTGAGAGGCAGCCAGGTCGTCCTTGGCTGAGGCACTAAATTCATACCTATTAGTATCTTAATGTAATTGGAGAGCAATTTTTCCAGAAAGCCTCTCGCTGACACAACATTGATCAGCCTGGTACCCATTTGAGACTAGATGCAAATGGCACCACTAATTACCAATCAGTCTCACTCCTTAACAGTTCATCTAACTGCTGGATGAGTGGCTAAGGTTTAAAATTCATGCAGCAAGACAGAAAATGAACCTCTGAACCTTCTGATGAGGCTAGAAAGCCCTGAGAGATAGGAAAATGATTTGTTTTCACCACCTACAAAGGCAGACTGGAATTCATTTCAGTATCACTAATGCATTCATATTTCAGATATAACAGTATCAACAGAATCTGTAGAAACTATCAGCATAGTGCTGGAATGGTATTGTGAGTACATACTGCAGATTGCAAGGGACAATGCCTGAATAGGTAACATGTAATCACTTTGTCCCAGTCAAAAAGAGCATGTCCAATTACTAGAGCTAAATCAAGCGTGCAGGAGCTCAGTCTGCTCCAACACTTTGCTTGGTTTGCCCCCCAATGGGACTCCTGAACAAAGATGCAGCCGGGAGGCTTAGTCCTATCAGCTGTCCCCCAAGGAAGTGACTTCACCAGCAATCATAGTCTCAACGCCATCATCAACCATATCTTAAAAGCCCACTGCGTGATAATGATCATCTGCCATGCATGCGACAACAAGTTACACACTAACAGGTAAGAGCCATGATCAGAACTCTATCTTTGTAGCAAACCATCTGTGTTGTTTGCTTTGCACAGCAGCAGCTTTGTTAAAAGTAGCAAAAAAGTACTGTACCCCCACCCCCCACCAACCCTCACCTTCCACACACGCACACACAAACCAGTCCTCCATATGAGGTGCGTCTGTTCCCATCTGACTGCCTCCTTTTCTATCCAACTCTTGCCCTCTAGGTCTGTTTAATGGATCTGGCAGTCCTCCCCAGCAGCCGCCAAAGAGAACAGGTGGAGCAAATTAAGACACAATCTGCGGCCTTGCTCCGTAGCTCAATTCACCACAGTGGCCCGCTGTAAGACACAGGCAATTTCCACTCAAATGTAATGTTGGCAGAAATGTACCCTCTCTGTCTCTGTTGCTCTGTAACTTCAGATTGCAGGACAAGAAATACAATGGGAAAACTGATTGAAGTTACCCTGCTAATTTGACAGTTGTAAAAGGGGACGATATTGCTGTAAAACCTATTAAAATGGAAACTTATATAGGTCAAAGATTGTATTTTTCCCAATTGGTCTAGGAATACACAAATGGGTAACATATTAAAGGAAAAAGCAACATAAAGTCTATTAGTGAGGTGTTGGGCCACCACATGCCGCCAGAACACTTTTAATACACCTTGGCATTGATTCTACAAGTCTCTGGAACTCTACAGGAGGGATGAACACCATTCTGCCAAAAGATATTCCCTCATTTGGTGTTTTGATGATGGTGGTGGAGAGCGCCATCTAACACATCAGTCCAAAATCATAATCTCCCATAGATGGGTTGAGATCTGGTGACTGCAAAGTCTATAACATGTGATTCACATCATTTTCATACTTATCAAATCTTTCAGTGCCCACTCATGCCCTATGAATTGGGGCATTGTCATCCTGGAAGAGACCCCTCCCATCAAGATAGAAATGTTTGATCATAGGATAAAGGTGATCACACAGAACAACTTTGTATTTATTTGCAGTTGCCCTTCTCACTAAGGGGACAAGTGGACCCAAACCATGCCAGCAAAATGCCCCCAACAGCATAACAGAGCCATCAGATCTCCTCACTGTAGGGGTTAAGCATTCAGGCCTGTAATGTTCTCTTGGTGTGCGCCACACATGCACTTGCCCCCTTGTCGAGAATATGGTGAAGATGATTCATCTGACTATATCACTTTTTTTCCAAATCTCTGTAGACCAGTGCCTAAGGTTTTTGCACCACTGAACTCTCAAATGTGCATTCATCTTTGTAATGAGGAGTTTATGCACTGCAACCCTGCAAGCTGAACAATGACATCAAAACAGTCAGCTCAAGCCTCGACAACATGAATGGTAAAGTTGATTACTTGGAAAACCAGTCTCACTGCCAAAGATTTGATATTTGAAGGAATTCCTGAGACTGACCATGTATGAGATGTTTATGTTTATGAAGACTACTCAGAATCTGTTTGACAGAAATGCAAGAAATTGATTCCAGCTATGAAAGAGACCAGAAAAAGAGGGGACATTGCTTATCTGAGATATGGTAAGTGGCATACTCACCGTCCCTCTAAAACACCTAATGAATAGGGAAGTGACTCCCCTACAGATTAGACTGAGTGCAACTAAGAAACTATTTTATATGCTTTTTGTTTATAACAGTTACCTATAAATATTATTAATCAGAAAATGAAATATTCAAAATGGTTCAGGTATTCACTATTCTCTTTGTAAAAATGTGTTTCATTTGAAATGCACACCTGTTCTGAAAATTTTGTATTTGGACATCATGGATCTGCGATAATTCTGCCTCAGTTTATCCTTTCTATTAACTTAATGAAGAAAAAATTCTTGTATTGCTGTCTGATAGTCTTATCACTAAACATGGGTTTACAGTCGATGACAATATGTTGACCCTGATATTAACTTCTTTTCAGCTACTAACATTTCCTACTCCTGTGAACACTACAAGGAATTTGAATTCAACTGCCTCATGGATTCCTTTCCAGTTGAATGTAAAATATTTTCTGTTTTGCACTTAACTAATCACAGTCTCACTTAACATTATGATCCGCTGGTACAATATTTATCCTCCTTAAATAATGATTTTTCTGTAATTGTTCTTACTGAAATAATGGCTTACCGAAGAATCTAAAGGACCCAGGCCTTTATGAACTGCCACCCTATAACTCTTACTCACTTGATCTGACAGTCCAGGTCTGGAGGAGAATTTCAGTCTTTTGTGCATCAAAATTTTGAATTTGTTAATCAACATGACCTTTTTCTAAATTCTGATGAAGTGGAGGTTGAATCAGTTTTCACTGAAATCTTGTCTTGACATTACTTGTTTTAATAATAGTCTCATTAACGCTTTGGAGTTTATAAATAAGGAAAACAAACATGCCATATCAGGGACTCATTCTCCAACAGAAGATTTTCTAAATTAGTTTTATCTCACTGTTAGCAAACCTACCAAATCTGCTACACTAATTGATAATATATTATTTAACTATTATTGATATTAATTCTTTAATTGTGAAACAAAAGCAAGAATTCTCTACATAGATATATCAGATAATTTATCCATCTTCTCAAATTGTTTTGCCAGATGGTCACAAGGAAAAAAAACAATAACTCTGTAGTCACTTTTAGAAATTTCAATCCAAGCAAAAAATCAAAATTTAAAGAAATGTTTGAGAGAGTTTCCTTTGAAAATATATATAGGGAGAACAATGCAAACTCAGTTTATCAAGCATTTATGAAAATATTTAATTCAACTTTCACAATTTTTTTCCACTGGTTACTCATTCTGTTGATAATGGGAGAAAATATCATAATCATTGGTTTACTGCCGGATTGAAAAAGTCCTTCATAATCAAAAACGAACTCTCCAGAAAATATATTTCATTGCTTAAGCTTATATCATATAAAAACAAATACATTATCCTTATAGCAGCCAAGAAAAGCTTCTTTAGTGACCAGTCTACAAAATCTGAAAGCAATATCAAGGCTACATGGAAAATTATTAATCAACTACTTCAAAGAAAGAAGGCCTACTCACCATATTCTTCAAACTTTACAGACTTTCACTGAACTTTTTGATATAGTTTGCTGGTTCAATGATTTTGTTTCAAGTGTTGATGTATCTCAAGCCAAAAAGATTGTTGGTACAAAAGTTAATTCTTTAGATTATATAAAGGGTTCTTTTCCATGTTTTAGTCATTTTAATCTGCCTGACTTTAAGGGGGTGAATGATATTATTAGAATTAAAAAATCAGCTTTGGGTCATGATGGAATTTGCACCTCCCTAATCAAAGAAGTCATCTATCAGTCTATCATTGAGCCTTTAACATTATCCATGGAACTGTCAACCACAATTTCCGACCCTGTTTCCTGATGTCTTTCCCATAGATCTAAATGCAGATGTCACTTTAGTCACTGTTATACTGTTGAAACACCAGCAAGTTGAGCAGTCTTTGTGACTGAAGTTCCTGTCATCTGTGCCCCAACAATGAACTCTCTTTCAAAGTCACTTAGATCTTTTCCTCTTGCCATCTTTAAACAAAATCAGAATCAACTGGACCTGCTCAGCATTTTTATACATGCCACAGAGCATGACTGGATGTTAATTTCTTAATTGTATCATGCAGTGCACATGTGTGGAGACATGGGTTATGTTTCTCCACTCATTATTCAGGTTTTTCTTTTAATTTGTCACCCGTCTATAGATCCAATCTTGCTTTATCCCCTGTCTCTCTGATGCTACAAGTTAAGGCTTGTCAAGCACATTTGTAAAAGTCACTACAAACCACATACGACTGATTATTAATGTCTGCAGCAGCTTGTGCGAGAGAATGAATCATTAAGCAAGGGGTTTTTCTTGTGGTGCAATAGAGCACATCCATAATAAGGCAATAATAAAATGTCTCACCTTGCTTCAGCCTGCCTATGTAAAAAAAGCCTCTAAAGGAATACTGGGACCACTTCCAGAGCATTACCACCTCAATGACGCAAATATTTTACCATAGCCACAAATAACATGAAATATAAATCAAAGCTATAACCTTTACTAAGTAAAGCTCATACAGCAAAAGGATGAACTATTTCACAGTATGCGGTGTGAGTCTGTTACTGATACACTTCCTTGGATCTCCTTATATCATTATTATTATTATTATTAAGTGGCACTACTGATTTTCTCAAGTATAACAGAAACTACAATGGGCAGGGTTAAAATGACAATTAACCTATAATGGTTTTATGAATTAATGTAACCAATAGCATAATTAAAAGTTGACACGCCATAATTACAGCTGTGATTAAACAAAGAATAACGTGTCAACATGTTAAATTATTTAAATATAATGGATATTTTAAGGACTGATTCTGGGGTTTTTAAATATGTTTTACGTCCTTTTTTTCTTTTTCTCTTTTTTGTTTTATAGTTGATTCAGCGCATTTTTAGTTTTCCTTTTCTTCCTCATTTCTTCCTTTCTTTTTTCTTCTTCTTCTCCTCATTAATTTTGGCTAGGTGCTGGTTTGTGTAACATAATTGTGCTGCCATTTTGGTATTCTGGTGCTCTCGAAAAAGACATTTAGATCTCATGAGACCTTGAGATCAAATAAAGGTCAAATACAAATTAAATAAATAACATATAAAATACCAATAAAATAGCATTACCATGACAGTAGCCACTGAAGTCACTACAATTACATAGCAGTGAAGGAACACAATACTCACCATGAATCCATGGGCACATATACAAGCACCTGAGACAGGATGGCAGTCTGCTCCGTTGGCACAGCTGCAAGGCAGCATGCATCCCTCTCCATAGTATCCAGACGGGCAGGTCTCATTACAGTAAAGCCCTGTCCATCCTGCTGAGCAGGCACACTCTCCAGAAAGTGGGTGGCAGCTACAACATAATGAGAAATAAAGATGGGAAAACAACAGAAAGAAAAAGAGTCAGGCGAGGTTTCAGCTGTGAGACGATCAGCACTTCATTCCTGAACAGGGTCAAAGTGTGAAGTCTGCGCCAACAGCAATTCATCCATCTATGTGTCTACGTGCTTGTTTCAGATAGATGAGGTGTCCCTTTTCTCCTTCATTCTGTAATGACTTCTATGGTCGGTGCCCAACTCCAGCCGGAATCAGAGCATTAACATTGCATTAACTATGAATGCTGCTGAGAAATTATGAATGAAGCAAAGGTCGCGATTAAAAGCTAACTGGATGACATGGCTAAGAGGTGTTCAGACTTCAGAATGAGTGCTGGCTTAGAGCTGAAGGGTGCACAAAGCTGAGTTGGAAGAAGTCTTTATTCATATGGAGCTACAGGGGCTTCACGTCGGGGCTTGGTCAGAATGAAGCTGTGTGTGGGCTTGCGCAGATGTCTCACTTACCTTACGGTGTTGGTGGTATTACAGGGGCAGTACTTGTCACAGATGAGGCCATAGAGGCCTGGGGGACAGAATCTCTCTTGGCAATTAGGCCCTTTAAACCCTGTTTCACACAGACAGGCGCCATTTATATGGTGACACTTGGCTCCATTCTGACACTCACACCTCTGGTTACACTGCGGACCATAGGTGCCCACAGGACAGTCATCCTGACACCTGGAGGAAATTTGCAGAGGAAGGACACTGACTTTTAACTTAGTGATCTAAAAAAGTAATTTGTCAAAAAAAAAATTACAAACTTGCACTGGTGTCAGCTTGTCAAATCTGAAAAGCTGATTTTCTCTGCTTCATATTACCATAAATTAAATATATTTGATCTTCCAAAACTATTAATTTAAAAGACATAACCTTGGACTCCACAAAACTCTTAATTAATTAATAAAAGATTAAAAGAATAGCAAGTTGCTAGCCTAGAACAAAGTTGTTTTGACCTTAATCCTACTGA
The DNA here is from genome assembly GCA_029490765.1 of Euthynnus affinis. NCBI lineage: Eukaryota > Metazoa > Chordata > Actinopteri > Scombriformes > Scombridae > Euthynnus > Euthynnus affinis. The sequence goes on along the minus strand of CM055844.1, from coordinate 16,751,294 downwards.
CTGGGGTACTGACAGACCCCAGATGTTTACTTTTTGTCATATCTCACAGGTGCTTTATTCTATCGTTCCAATTTTTCATGATTTTCACAATTAATTTATTCCTAATGACTTAATATCATTGTTTTCTGTTTCTGTTTTAATTAGTGTTTTTTTAAAAAATAGTCCTGAGGGACCCCAGTAAAAAGCACCTAATTCTGCCTATGCAGTTTTAATAGATGGAACTATTTATTGAGTTCATGTTTTCCACCGGTCCTAATTGAAAGTATCACACACTATCAGGGGGGTTAGGGCACTCTGTCAGTCATTTTGAAGGCTTTGTGGAAAGATTGTACTTGGGATAAAAGCTGCAATTTGCAGTAAAGATTTTTTTGTTTGTTTTACACAAATTAACTATGACTTCCCCAAAATAATAATAATCTGTCTTTTTCAGATGACATTAATTAAATAACTAATAATGTTTTGAGGATTAATAAGTTAACATTTTGCTATATTGGTTGAGTCCCCAGTCAGTAGTCCTTGTACTGTATGTTAAATATGTTGGTAGGATGAGGGTTAATGTTGGTTACCTCCATGATGGAGGACTAATAATATTTTTATATTGTATTATTATATTACATTTTATATTACTTATGGAAATAATATTTTTTATTATTTCAACTGAAATGTTTACTAGGGATTGAGTTTTCCTCAGTGTTAAAAATGTTTTTATGTTTATGCCAACAATGATTTCCTACAATGTTTGTGTATCTGAAAATAGTGCCGATTTTATTTTGATTTTATTTTTAATGAAACTCTTCAGCTATTGCTCTAATATAGACAGATATGTTATATTATTAATAGTCTTTTCTATATTTCAACATTTAAATAATGAATATTTAATTTTACTTTAATTTTCAAAAATCCCAGGCTGACATGACATGAAATCTCAACCAATACATGACAGAGAAGCCCTAAAAGCAGACCCCTGCTATAAGCGGTCAGGACTTCAGTATCCCTGCAGGGTTTTGACAAGGCTATGTAATCATAATCAACCACAGAAATTAGAATTGCTAAGGAGTTTCTCCACATGAAGCACTGAAGTAGATCACAAAATGGATTGTTTTCTTCACTTAAATATACTGACTTAACTATACAATCCTGGCGGAGTATCAATCTCAAGAGTCTAACAAAGCTATTACAAATAGCTCAATTACATTATAAAATGGGAAAGTTATGTTTCATGTTTAAATTACCCAGACTTTAGTTTCATCAGAGGACAATGGTATTATTATACTAGACAGGGGAGGGTGGGGGCTAACACAAACTGAGATTATTCCTGGCAGGTTAATTCACCTGCCACTGACAAAATGAATGAGGGCAATTTTGCAAAATAATAAAGTAAAGGAAAGGTCTTGTCGAGGAAGTGTTTCCATCCAAGAGACAATTGCTTTAGCTGAACTAATAAACCCAGGCTGCTCTGGGCTGCACTGCCAGGCATGGGGAACTAAAAAGATCTGTGGAAGTCAATGAGACCTTAATATAAACCATTACTTATAATTAATGAGCAGAATCCAAACAGCATGTAGCTCATGGTGAGATCAATGGACAGACTGGAGGGATTGGAGGAGGATGAAGGCTACAGACATGAAACCTTGCTGGTCAGTATGAAGTATGATTTTAATTAAACATAAACTCCTATTAAAAGCTTCCAATCCACCTTCAAATGGACTAATGGGCATTTATAAATGCTTATTTCTCTTGAGTATGAGACTGTTCTGGCATTTCCTTTCTCTTTAAAAGAACAGCCAGGTTTGTGCCTCATTTGGAAGTCAACAAAGAGAATAGGTCAATGAGTGACTGTTTAATGTGTAACTGTCGGCATGAAACCATCCCTTTGCATTAAATACTAATATCAATAAATCATGCCATTGTCTGACCTATTTTCAAAGTAGGATTACAAAAGTTTGCACAGAGTACTTTACCAAAGGTTTTTGTGCATAATAATTGAGCAGACTGTCTGCCAGGGGTGTCAGCTGTGTACCTGCGTCCACTGAAGCCAGCGGCGCACTGGCACTGCCCAGTGATGTGGTCACACAGTCCGCCATTACGACAGGAACAGTCCTTGCTGCAGTTGATGCCGTACTTGCCAAGAGGGCATGGCTGGGCACAAACTGAACCCTGTGAAAAAGAGCCAGCACAAAACTTTGTTCAGGACTGAGCCTCGCCAGGACAGAAATAACTGAGACTAAACTCTTATGCTGTTGTTTTATTGATGTTTGGACAATTCCGACTTAAATGACCCACTGACAACACTTCTGAAAACAGGACATTTTTTTCTCACACTTTATCTTCAGAAAGACTTAAAGATAGTTCACTCAAACTAATTCTGAGTTTATTTTGACATGGAAAGTCATCAACTGATTTCATGCCGTGGGAATAGAGACACCAGCACTAGAAGCAATTATCATTACTGTAATGACATGAATTGATTTAAAATAGGACAATATGACAATATATACTCTATATACTACCTACAGAAATAGTGCCATACTGTTTATACTAGTGTTGCAAATCAATGCAGAAAGTCTGTACAGCAAAATTGGATTTTGATATGATATTTGAACTGGTATGATGAGGTATCTCAATTTGTATTTAATACAAAGGTATTTCATTCAACATTCCTATCCACATAGTTCATATGCAGTATCAGTGTCCCAGCTGTATTTCAATAATATATTATTTCATTATATTATATAGTATACTATATATTCTATACTGTAATACACATGAATATTGTAATATTAAATTACTTATACTGTGATAAAAGATTTTCTCCAAATGTTCTAGCTCAAATTTAAAGGAATGCCTTTAGAGTGTACAGTCCTTTTAAATTAACTCTTTCTAAAAAACATTTAGTTTTGGAATTGTTTCCAAAGTAGTTTGACAGTAGAGACAGACAGGAAATGTGGGGAGCAATTAGCATGACATGCAAGAGAGGTCCCCATGCGGATACAAACAGCTGATGTTTTGATTCCATGATGTGCCCTAAGCCACTAGTCGACTGGGACATCCCTAAAGTAACACATTTTATTGTTGACTGTGTGGGTGGCCATGTTCACTTGACATTGCTTTTTGAACTCCAATTTATTTATTTATTTCTTGCAGAGAGTAGAGAGAATCCCACGTTCTCATTTATAATTGAACACAGCATATTGATCCTAGACTCTCTGTTCTCTACATGTCAGTCTGACCTGTAAAGACTACATTAGAGAACAAAATGTTTTCTTCCAGAATGTTGTTTTCTTCTCTCAGGCCTTTCTTTTATCATTGCATCATTCCCACCTTTACTTGAGTGACCTACCGTCCATCCAGCAGGGCAGGAACAATCTCCAGTGATGTGGTGGCAGGTCCCTCCATTCTGACAGGGGCAGCGCTGCTCACACTGAGATCCGTGACTACCGAAGGGGCACCGCTCTCCACAGCTGTCACAACAGTCAAATATCTCAGACACATAACCTGTGTTTGCTTGCAGTCCTTTGCATCAACAAAGAACACTCAGCCAATCAACAAAAGGCACATAGACCATTTGTTCAAAGAAAGTAGCAAAAGAAATAAGTATGTTACTGGTACTCACAAAGCCCCAGTGTACCCCGGTGCACAGATGCACTCTCCTGTTTCGTGGTTGCAGGTGGCACCATTGAGACACTGGCAGGGTAGTTGGCATGCCTTGCCATAGTAACCATACTCACAGGGCTCCTCACAACGCCATCCCTGGTACCCATCAGTGCAGACACAGGCACCTGTGATGGGGTTACACTTAGCCCCATTTTGGCACTGGCACCGATTACTGCAATGAGGTCCCCAGTAGTCACTCTCACATCCTGCAGGCACACACAGAGGTGGCATCAGACAGAGCAGGGTAATAAAACTCAAGAGAATATGTACCAGCATTTACCCTTGAAAACATCTGAAATCATAGATTGAGTAAATGCAAGAAAATAATCTAATTAAATTTCTCTAGTACATGTAATCGTTAATAATAAATAGTAAATGTTCCAGGGAATTACTTCTTACAACTAATTACTTATTGCATCCATAATTTTATATGAAACTGCTTTCTTACAGTGCTCCATAAGCTTTATATTTTTAACATTCATCTTCAGTTCACATCTATATTATTCATGTCCTATCAACTCAATAAAATATCACTATTTTGATTTTATATGCTCTAGCTTAAAGGATAAGGTTATATTCCACACTTTTCCAAAAATGATTGAAAACACATCTTTGAACTGGGTTTTGTGTTCTTGAACAGGGGATACACAATGTCCTGTTGCTGTAAATATTCATTAACACAACAAAAATTCACTTTTCACCTGTTTGAGTACTGCTAAAAATTACAGTGCCAAGCTGTTAAAAAAATGAAACTTCATATTCATGGCCTATTTGAAAGATATAGTCTTCAGCAGGAACAAGTAGGCTTGGGGCTGAGTGATAGACATATTAACACATTTTTGCTCTTTTCATGGGATTTGCTCACAGTAACAAAAATATAGAATATAGTAGCCTTTTCCTTTAAATACATTTACTGTCTTCTCCCCTGCTCAGGGTCATAGGGAGCAGGAGTGTATCCAAGCGAGCCCTGAGCACAAAACAGAGGAACAACCTCAACAGATTGCTTTCCATCGCAGAGCTAACAATATCAGACAATAACTTGCACACATTCACAGTTATGGACACACACAAACAGAAAGAACATGCAAACTCCTGACAGAAAGGACCTGAGCCAGAAATCAAAATGAGACAGTTTGTGGTGACTACAGAGTCTAGCTGTTTCACACATCCGGTATGTGCAAAGTCTCTGTGAGACAAATATAAAGCCAGCAACCCTGCAGAACAAAATTCATATCTCCTATCAATATGAGCCTCCAAAAACATTAATCAAGCTGTAACCAAACCTGTTTATGTCCCAGACAAGTGACTAAAGAAAGCTGAGAATACACTGCACAGAGAGCTCTGCTGGTTTGCAGACAGGGTGATCAATCAAGGTAACATCATGAAAAACATTAGTCTTTCAGATGAGTCAATAAATATATATGAAAAATGAGAGATTCACACATACAGTAGTTGAGTTACACTCCTTTCTTTTAAGATTTGATATAGATTTTTTATAAACGGTATGGTCTGTACAGTATGTTGTATCAACAGAAACAGCAGATCACTCTTTGCTGTGATCCATACTGCAACTCTGCTATTTCTCTAAGTTTGATAATAATTGAAGGTATAATATGTAATTATTTCACATTAAAATGTTTAAAAATAACTAGACCTATGTTATATATGTTGTTGAGTTGTGTACTTACATTATCCCAAATGTTTCCAACAATTTTCAAACCCAGAGAAATTTATAATTTAATAAAAGTACGGACCGTTTCAGATAAACAAATGTTAGTAACAGTTCAGCTAACAGCCCCTCCAGGAAACAAACAACTGGAGAAATATTGATTTTTTTTTTTTTAGGTGAAACGGCTTTTAGTAGTATTTTTTAACTATTTTAATCTGCGTGTACGTTTGATTTTGGAGAGGAGGAGACTTCTGTGGATAATTCGGCTCCCAGCAGAAACCGGACAAACATCTGGAACTTATGTACTTATGTTATATGAGAAAAAGCCGAACAAGTGTTAGCAGCAGCTCGGCTAACAGCTGTCTGGTGGTCACCAAACATTGTTGGATAAACACTGGTTTTTAAGATAAAACAGCTTTAATTAATATTTGAACGATTTTATTCTGCGTGTACGTTTGTTTATGGAGAAGAGGAGACTTCTGCGGATAATTCGGCTGCCGGGAGAAACCAGATGAACATCTGAATGAAAAGTTATAAGAGATATAAACCGCTAAAGTGTTAGCAGCGGCTCAGCTAACAGCCTCTATCTGACGTCCTTGGGTCGCCGTACATCGTCGGAGAAACACCGATCTCTTAGATGATCGGTGATGCTTTATTCAGTGTTTTTACCTGTAATCAGCGGGTCCGTTTGTTCTGGAGAGGAGGAGATCTCTGCGGATAATTCGGCTCCTGGTAAAAACACCCTGAACCATGAATTTCGGAGTAATCAATCCCGGTGAAGCTGATTATTTAACAACGAAGACAACAATTCCCATGATCCCTTGCTACTTCACACCGTCATCACACGCCGTCTTTTGTTATTGTTTTGATTGAGAGACCCCTAGCGGCTGAAATTACATATTGTGCGTTTAAGTCTTAAATATCCAAATTTTTAGAAATGGCAATGTCAGCAGAAATGTTTTCTTGCGTTATCTTCCAGAAAGACTTAACTAACATTAAGAAAGACTTACTTAACGCTAAAAACACAATATACTTGGTTGCAACTGGCTTGTAAAGCTGGCTGGCATGTTTGCAAACATGTTAGCGTACCTTCTGCAGACAAGAAGCAACATTAGCATTCTTTTTTCTTACCACTTGACAAACTTAAGTCCAAATATCCACTCTCCTTTGAGCTCTGTATTGGTCTTCACAAACTTTGAGTCTTTTGGGTGCTCTACTCACTGTGTTCACCACTTGTTAACTTTGGTAGCCATTTGATGATAGTTAGGTATCATACAGCAGGTCAATCAGTGGTTGTTTGCTGGAAAAGGCTGCCAGAGAAATACAAGAAGTACTTGGAAGAGAGCAAGTCAGACTGAACCATATACTAGTAAAATTCAGGTAAAACAATAAGCTATTAGAGGCCAAAAGGCTCTGAAGCTGTAGAGTTGAGTGACACCTCAAGCAGCCCCCTTTTCAAATCTAAATCTTTGATTCAATAATATCAAAAATATGTATTTATGCAGGTTTAAAGTGTTTTCAATTCCTTGTACTTCCTCCTGGTACTAGAGTGACATAACAAAGCGTAACTAAGAAGTAAAATGAAATGATCAGACAGGTGCAGAACAGACTTCTGTTACTTAAAATTAGTGAGAAAATATACCAAACTGAGTATAACTTATGTGATGTTGACATACCACAACCATTGTAGAGAAAATCGTATTAATAACACCCTGAAAATAATCTGCAAAAAGAGAAGCAAATGTGCAAGCTGTTCACACCTCTAAGTGACTAGAGAGAAGAGCAAAAGATGCCACGAAGATTAAGAACACAAGGATTTTTCATATATAACAGTTTGTGACTTGTATCTTTTAACACCTTTTTCAGGTGTAATTTCAGCAGTCAGCTGTCACAAATTGCCAGTGGGCAAAAAAACCTCTCAAGTTACTGGAAGCAGAGAAACCACAACCAAATGCTGTAACTCTCACTTTTCAAACTTTGCTAAATTTACTATTAACTGACTAATTTGTATTGAACTTTGAGTAATAGAGCAGAAAGGTTCAATTTGATGGAATAACACCTGGATGAGACTATGTTCATCCCCTGTGATGAATGTGCAAATACCCCAGAGCTGTCATCCCTCAGTAACGATGAACAGCAAAATGAGCTCTCCCAGCTGTATTGTAATATTGGCACTCAAGAAAATTGGTTAGGTTATACAACCTAGCTGCTTTACATGGGTTAATGTAAATAGCCCAGTGACATTACCAAGTGGCACCTGAGGGAATGATGTAAAACAAGCAATTCCCACATTCTACAAGGGATGAGTCTGTTTAGAAAAACTCAATACGCTCCACAAACTGCAAGCAAATAGCTAATCTTTCAAGGTTAAATGAACAACCAGTTTTTATGTGAAGAACAATCGGCACTGAGCTGGGGTTGTAGGCTGTCTTCACTTTCACCAGGGTAATTGTTCTTGTGAAGAGTGGTGATTTAAGTGATGGCTAAGGCCTTATGTCTCTCCATCAACAGAGCCTGTATTGCTTCACATAAAAGCCCAGCTTGAGACTCAGGCTGGCGCAGCAGCCAGGACGGTGAATATTCCACTATTGATTCTCACATCATCGCAGTCTCAGTCGTAAATGTAAAGACACTACGCCCCCTCTTTGCTCGCTTTGCCAGAGCTGTGATCAGCCAGAGTGGGAGCTTAATGAACCCTGTTTCATGGTCTGCACTGAAGCCTGTTTTTCCAGGTACGCAGCAGGAAGATGATCAGCCCTTTGCTGATACAAACAGGTCTGCCCTGAAGGGGGTCCTGAAACTCTGGGCTAGTGCTGTATTGCTTCTGCACTCGGACAGGCTAGAGGCCACATTACAGGGCTCCCACTGATTTGATCTAATCTGTTCCTGGCCCCCAGTCTGGCATGAATGAGTTCCCTGAAGGTTGAGCTGCTGCCACGCAAACGACCCTGGCACATTAAAGCTGAGGTGTGTGCGGGCGGCCAGTGTAATGGATGAGCAGTTTAGCTGCAACTTCGTTTAGCAGTCTATAAGCACTTATCAGAGCTTCCTCTGTTCAACAGTGCTCCCTCAGCACAGCACAAAAACAGGCACTACCTATATAACTAGAGGAATCAACACCTCTGGTCTCAGCTGCAAACCTTGACCACATTAACACAGGGTACATTTTTTTATTCTTACATGTATAACTCAAAATACTATGTCAGTAAAAAAAACACCTAAAGCAGAAGAGAAAAACAGAAATAAACTAAAATCTATCCAGCGCTTAATTTGCAGACTTTTCTGGTGCTTAGGAGCTCAACAAATGTTACCATTTGAAGTTTTAAACCGTCTTTAGCTTGCAGTTAGAGGCCTCAGCACATTGAGAGCAAAGCCCATTATCTCGCTGTCTCTCTCCTACACAGAGGTTCTCAAACTTTACCCACTAGTCTCTCACTTTGCAGCTCTGACAGCATTTAACTGTGATTAAGGAGTCAGACTTCATGATGAGCTGCGGGCAAAAGCAGAGAGAAACAGCAGAAGGAAGTAGCATGTAGCATGAACACTTCGGCTTCTAGAGAGTACAGCTAAATTGTGTGAGGTGATAAGGACACCCTGTGGGTTGCGGTGTGTAGGCAACGAATCCCACACACAAGTCTAAAACTAGAGAATTGCCATCCAGCCCATTAACTGGTCTGGCCTGGGTCAGTTAGCCTAAACAGAGGACACATACACTAACCAGGTTGGACTCTCAGAGCTCATAATGCATAACAGTTGGAATGTGGATAACCTCACACACATGGAAAGGTCCAATCCCAAGGTGCTGGGTATAATCCCCTTGGCTGGAACAAAACAGATCACACTGAGGGGTACGAGCAGATAGTAAACTTCGGAAGGTGATGTCCAAAGAATAGGCTGAGAGAGACATCGTGGTGGTGCTGAGCTTTGAAGTGTGCTCAAGAGTCTGCATCATCAGGGGCTGGCTGCAACAGGATTAACACCAAACAGCTTTCAGCAGCCGACTTCATTCAGAAGTTCTCCTGAACTTGGCCTCTTCAGCAAAATGTTTGTCACTGTTCTGTATGAGAGGGAGTCTGTGCCACAGAAAGCTGCCATAAGCTTCTCAAAGCTAAATTCAAAATGAGGGCCTGAGTCAAGCTCTTTAAACACTCTGCATTCAAATTTTAGTTTTATACTTCATTTATTCAGCTGGATGCAGGGCAAATGCAAACTTCAATTACAATCATGATTGGACTGCTGTAAATGTTCGCCGCTAGCTGTGGTTGTTACAGACAGTCAGATGCTTTCTTTGCCAGCTTTAACTGGGAAAATCACATTATTGCTATTGAATATTTGGCATGCAGCCCAACTTCACTCCCCACTGCCTGACTGAGTCACTCACTGTCACATAATTATTAACACACACTGTTGACACTTGAGGAATAACTTAACTCACACAAAACATTAGAAGGCAAAATGCTCAGGCTCCTGAGAGCTTTTTACTCCTCGCTTACTCTTCAGCAGAGCTTGTGGCAAAACAAAGCAGCGTGACTCATTGTCTTGATGAGTCTCCTGCATTGCCTCTTGAGAAGACTGCACCTCTGAGCTTCATATTGTCTGATTTGCGCTTTGTACGGCCAGCTTTGTTCCTTCACAGATCTGAATTTTTATATTATACTCTATGACCAGGCTTAATACAGGCAAGTAACTATTTTAACGTGGCAAGAAGAGACACCCTTTCTTTAGATATTTTTAATTTCAAAATGATCATTTTTAAAGGAACAAATGAAACAATGCTGCCAACAAGTTAGCTGACACAAAAATGTGCTATATTCTGCTCTTCAGTCAATATGAGCTATTTGTAATTGGAGTTATTCAATAAAAGTCCGACTCAAAATTCAGCTATTCATCACAGCTCCCTGATTCAATGATGCAGACTAATAGAGTGAAAAGCAGACAGAACTGGTACGAGGGTCTAGAGGGAAAGTGATGATTGTTGTGTAAAGTGGTAAATTTGCATTGAGTGATAAATGTCTCTCAGCTTTGTTAAACTTGTGGCTGTAAAAGCTGCCAATACACTACAAGACAAGCCCCACTGTCCCTCCCCCCACCACCCCCAGCCCCATGTCCTGCTGACATCCATTACATAGTTATTTATTAGTCCACAGAAAATCCAAACACAACAAGTAAACAGTTTAGATACATCCCAGTGAGCTTGACAAATGAATTTCTAAATATACAGAAGAAACTGCCAATAGTCATGGGGGTAGTTCTGCTGAATTGGAATAACAGCGTGCTGCAGCTTTTGCTGTTGGGCGTGTCGTTTGTCCTGCCCTAATTCATCTTACCCGAGCCCCTGTGTGTTCATGTACCCCTGGGGGAAAGATCTGTGCAGGGCCAAACCCACAACAAAACACAGAGACTCTATGAGCACAGTTTGCTGCTCAGACAGTTCACTATAATGCACCATATACTCCCTCCTGATATCACCTTACAGCTGGATAACAAGATCTGACTGTTGCCGATTTGGAACCACAAAACTAATGAGTGAATAACTTAATTATTTTAGGACTATGCATTACTGATTAAAAAGTCTGGCTTGGTTGTTTATCCCAAGGAGGATCTGATCATTTGTCCAAGTTCTATTCAGGATGTGAAGCTGGATCGATACGGGCCCTGCAGGTGCCAGCCGGCTCCTCTGCAGCATAGGCCTAACAGGGTTAACAGCCAGTGGTTGACCAAGACAGACAAGGCCAGGTCAACTCACGTTATTCTAAACAAGCACTTAAGAATGATGCTACTTAAAAGGACAGTGTCTCTCTCTAATAAAGCTGGCTGTGTTGTGCAGTAATACAAGCAGACTGTGAAAGATGCTTTCGCCTCAGCATAGTAAACCAGTCACTTGTTCAACAGAACCTGACACGGCTCATGAAAGCTTCTGGATCAGCAAATTGTTACACAGCCTGCTGCTCCTTCCAATTAATAATTTACCCTTCACCCTGTCCTGCAGAAAACAAACCCTTTGCTCTATTGCCACAGGACAATAACAAAAAAAGCAATCAGAGCAGTGGTGAACGTTTATCTACAGTGCACACCAACACACAGTGACTGGAGTATAAATAAAGTCACGATTGCACTGCATCACCAGACATACACACAACAGGAGTCACGGCCAACCATGTGGGCACTCCAAAAACAATGTCAACCCGATAAAACCAACTGTTACCACACTTAATTTGCACACATTGATTTCCTATTTTCAATTATTAATTCTAATTAGGATGAAGTAGAATGTGTCAGTGGGCAACAGCAGTCGATGTGAAAGGGTGCAGTCACAGAGTGGAGAGTGATGTACAGTCATATAAATCCAATAGGGGCACCCCCATCAGCATCATGAGAAAGTCAAAGAATCCCCAGGGCAATATTTTATAAATGTTTTGCTGTGGTGCTAATGCATCTATGTGTGAGACTCTATTTTTTATTAGGTTTTTAGATTTTAACTAAACTGCACTTGGAGAAGTATGTCCACTTACCCTAAGAAAACCACTGCTGGTGTATAATTTGTTAAAAAGTACAAGAAAGACAGTAATATACAAGTAAAAGAATACATAATCTAAAACAGAGTGGTCCATTTGATAATAACCATCTTTGAAATGTCAGAGGATGAAATTACGGTTTCCCAAGATTGCCTGATAAAAAAGAAAATGAACTGAAACATCAAATGAAGATGAGATAAACGATAGTTAGCGACATGGTAATCCTTCATTGTTTGGCCTCAGCCATAGCTGTAAAATCACAGCATGCTCTTTCACCTGCACTGTCTTTGATTTTGAGTGCAAGGCTGCAATGTGAGGGGCCATTGCTTTGCCTCAGGTATCCTAATTAGAGAATTGTGACTGACTTGATTTGCATAAGCAGCAGGTCCTAATAAATGAGGCGCTAAACCTGAGAAAGCTGCCCCTGTAAATTTGTGGTACTAATTAGTGCATCTCTATTTACTTAGTAGTACTTCTTTCCAGTAGCAGAGACCCAGAAAATGCAACCCAGCCCATAAACGAATAGTGGCTTACTGTTAATATAACTGTAAAAGAAGTGTTTCATGTGTCACTGAACACTCAAGCTCTCCAAACAGAGGAGGCAGAGGCAGTCAGAGGTGAATCTAGGACTTGCTACCAGGGGCTGCAAAGCTTGAAAGAGATTTTTTAAACAAGTCCGTATTAACATCTAAATGAAATCAATTATCTACTGTATGTTCATGCCAAGCTGCTGTACTGAAAATAGCAGGTTATGAAAGCAGGTTTTGTTTGGTGATGCACCAAACCACAAAAATTAACACCAGCACAGCATGTCACAATGTACAGACATTATAACACCCTGCAGTCAGCAGCTGTCAGGACAGTCCTCTCCAGAGTAGCACACTGCACAGTACATTCAACATGAAGCATTCATCTCCCCATGTACAGAACTGTGCAAAAATTTTAGGCACCGTAAATGTTTAGATTCTTATCCATTATGCAACACCATCAAGGAAGTGTCTGATCGGTCCCAAATTTATTCATGACATGACAATGACCCCAAGCATACAGCTAGAGTCATAAAGAACTATTTTCAGCAACAAGAAGAATGATGAATTCTGCAACAGATGGTATGGTATGCCCCCCATAGAGCCCTGATCTTAACATCATGGAGTCAATCTGGGATTAAATGAAGAAGCACCTGAGATGGCCTAAATAATAAATCCACAGTGTTCTTTCATCGGGATGGTTATAACAACTTGCCTGTAAGTTACCATGAAAACCTGTGTTGAACTGCTGCTGTTTTAAAGGCAAAGCTGCTCCCAGCAAATATTGATTTCACTTAGGTTTCTGCTGTTTACTCAACTTTGTAAGAAGTTAACTGACAAATTAAAACAATTTATAGCAATATTTGTAAGCATTCCCACTTTACTTTTAGTGTCTAAAACTTTTGCACAATACTGTATCTCACACAAAGGACCATTATGCACAAAATGACAAACACCAAACAGTCATGCAATGAAGTATAGATACCATTCAAACTGTTCAATTGCAACATTAACACCACACATAAGACTAAAAGCAGACACAAAACATGTGAACAACCAGGGTAACTAAAACAAAATAAAACTACAGAGAAAACAGATTTTGTTTTTTTGTTTTTTTCTACCAATGTGACTTCACACTGGTTTTCATATTGCTGCTAAGTTATAAGAGGCCGGGTCCAAACATCCATGAAGGCTCCCTTGCATTTCAGGGACCACCTGCCATTCAGTCAATGAACCCTTTGCAAAGATGATGATCTACGTCGACTACAGCTAATGTACACGTCCACTTTGACCGAACCCCCCCAACAAGCATCGTGTACTGGAGTCTGAGATAAGGGCTGGTGTCCACAGAAGGACCTGACAGACAGTCCAACCTTTGCCACACTTATTGTATCTATGGCTTTCTTAACCTGACAGTTCCCCTCAATGTTAATTACCTAGAGCCTTTCCAGGACCAAACACTCAACCTTCTGTAAGCTTGAAAGGTAGTGATTAAAAAGTTGGCAGTTAAATCTATCAGAAAGAACCGCTTCAGTACATGGTGACAAGTCTTGGTGGAAAAAATGAATCATAACATGCATAGAAATTTCACAAATCACTCCTGGAAGTCACAGCTGACACTCAATTTGGTCAATATGTTGATTGCTTCCAATTTGTTTGCTCCAATAGCTACACATGGAACTACAAAAAAAAGTGTAATTACACTGTAGCTATTATTGGTATTTTGAAGGATTTGTAAAATACTAAAAATATAGATTGACAGCAGAGGAATTGGTTGTGCTGGATTGAGAATTTTTTATCAATACATTTTCCATTATGAAAACTTGAAATCCACTGAAACTGACATAAATTCAAGCTGACCATGAACTTTGTAGTGCAGACTCTCATCCTCAAAGAGGTTAAGTATTTGATCCTCAAAAGATACAACCTGGGGAAAGAATCTTTATTGCTGCTCTTTAGATTGGTAGATGATTGTAAACTTTAATGCAGTGCTGCATCAAGTTTATATCTTTGGTTGGTGTCTGTTTAGGTAGAGTTTCCTCAACCACTACCGCTGTTGTAGAAGTTGAAACATGGAACATGTCATCTTGGAACATGCTCCTCTGTGTCCATGTCTAAATTTGTCTGTTAATTTATGTTTTGTTCTTTGTAGATCATGATAAATATTGCGTTTGTTTCCTGTAATGCATTATGCATACTAACAGTCTGCGTAAGAAAATTCACAACTGAACTACTTTTAGTCTAATCTTACCTTAGAATGACAACCAAGAATCAAATGTTCAATGACAAACATGATGTCCCAGTGCCCCAATGACAAACTAAAACAAAACTGGAATTGAAATCAAAGAACTAGTGTTGTGTTTCACTGTCAATATGTATTTCCACTTATCTTAACCTTCAGCCTTATCCCTAACCCCAACCAGTCATCTCTGCCTATAACCATAACCGTAGCCCCAACAGCAACCACAGAGCTGGCACTACAAGAAATACAATTCTAGGGAAACACTTTTCAAAGGGGGAACATACTAGAAACGGACCAGAAAAGACAAAAATTAAATTGCAATCATCCTGGGTAGAGAGGGCAGGTATACAGCCTTGTTTTTGTACCTTTGTCATTGCCACATTTACATGCTTCCTGTGGGTTTTTCGTCTACAAGGAGACCAATCATTAAAAAAACAAGTAGGAGTGGGAGATTGTAAACAATGTTTCCCATCTGTCAATTTGATTATTTTACCTTAAGCTGTACCTACCCAGAAAAGTAATAACATTGGAGTCAAAGAGTACTAAAACCT